>JAOXXN010000082.1:32362102-32382569 GCA_026770055.1 Myrmophylax atrothorax | reverse complement strand
AAACTTTAAAAAATTGAATGAAAGGTATTTGAGAGCTAAAATAGTGAGGAGAATTTTGGGGGGGATCTGACAATAATTTGTCTTGCATTTGTAACAATAATGGATAGATGTTTTCCCTGAAGAAAAGTAAATTATGGACACAAACCAGTAGCTATCAGCCTACCTGAGTGCAGTATAACACAGAGGAAGGCCAAACCATTGCTAGTAATACCTAACTTTTCCACAACAATTAAATCATCAGAAGGAATATATTACCACTGAGCACAGGGATGAGTAAGCAACAAGAAAGGTCTGAAAGAATCAGTATCTTTAAGGCTGCTTGCCTTGTCTCTTCCCTGCCGATCCCAACAGCCACAGGTTGACACGCAAAAGGAAATCATTCCGTGGGCACAGTTACCTGAATCATGATTATTATTGAATCTTCACCTTCAAAGGAAACACAAATTATTACATTGTTTTCCTTTGTTTTATGTTTCTTGAAAATTATCGACTATAAACCTTTAAGGGAAGAAACTGATATTCTTTTTCTGTTTTAAAAACCTGCTGCTGCTGGTAGTGCTTAAACCTTCTTTTCACTGATTTCTTTTGTAATGAAATATATGAAGAATGACAAACCATGGGCTGCTCCATAAACATTTTTTTGTTAAGAAAACACACAAAAAGAGAGATATTAATCAAATACAAACTATTCATTTTGAAAGTGAAAAATAAACATGTTGTGCTGTTGGGACACTTGTGGGACATAATTTTTCTCCTGGGATGGGTGAGGTTCCTCCAGGGGTGGTTGGAGCTGCAGAGGAGACATCCCAGGGGCTGTCACAGCCTCTCTGGGGCTTCAGCACAAAGGCAAACCATGGCACATCACTGCAAGTATTTCCAGGCAAGAAACGCAGCACAGCAAAGAGTAAACTGAAATACCTGAAATGTATGTCATCGACTGGGGCAGATTGCTTCATTTTGTTTTTGCAGCACAGAAATGTCTCTTCAAGGCATAAATACAGGTGTGTTAAACCAACCACCACCCCTGCTGCAGCTGGACTGGTTCCTGCTGGCTGATTACCCACCTGATGGGATCCACTGGTCGATAGAACTGAGGTATAACTACCCAATCTCATTATTTTGGTTGTAGTGTTTTAATAGAACTGAATGGTTTTTCAGTTCATATGTGGCAAAGTCTCCATGTAAAAGTTTATAATTAAGCAGCTATTATTCTCTATTGCTTGATAACTGCCATATGTCTCTTTCTCTAACTACTGCAAATCTGGCTATGTTGGATTTTTCCACATAGACTCAAGTCCCCTGGGATTAGCCCACTTCTCTCTACAACTATTGTTTAAGCCACTGAGGGACTCTGAATGCCTGAGGGATGCAACTATCTTCAGGAAGGTTTAATTTTATTTAATTTAATATTTAAAGCGCCTCTGACCTTTTTCAACGTACAGATGATAAAAATACTTTCACACATGGATATATCAAATGACATGTCCACCTAGGTTTGCTAATAAAGCTGCACTGCTCTGTTGCTGCTGGCCCCTGGCTATATTAGCTGTCTGCTTGCCTTATTTGTGAGTTATAAATAGCCAAGGACTGCACACTCACTGTCTGGCTACATTGAACAAGCTGTGATTTTAATTCTCTGCAACAAGCCTGTCTCCTGACACAGGTCTGTCCTGAATGCTCAGTCTTACCTGTTTTCCTTTATTTTCGTGGTTCTTACATGACTAGGAGATTCTAAAGTCAAATGCCCTAACTGTGAAATATTCCAACAATTAGCAGAGCCACTGAGGGGCATTTTTGCATTGTTAACAAGTTGTTTGTCGCAAGGAAATCATACACACTGTTATGTTCTTATTTGCTGGTATTTTATACTCACATTGCACAAAGGAAAGGCATCAGAGCTTCTGAGCTGGTCTTCCTGGTTTAACAAGGACCAAGAAGTCATGAAATTCTCTCAAGGCCCTGGTCTACTAATTTCCTGCAACCAAAGAAACAAGCACTCATTTCCAAAAGCTTTACAGCCTCAGGACAGAAATGCTTTACAGGTGAACTAAGGCACAGAAAGCTGAAAGGTAGAGTCAATACAGGATTAAATTACCTAGAGAAGAATTTATGTGGTTTTTGGCACCGAAATCTGAAACTACAAGGTGAAAACCCCCTGCTCTCAGAGCTCATATGGTACCTGGGCATCTCCCTGTGGGATCAGGAAGGTCTCTGGGGTCATGGGTGCACAAAACTGCAGCTTGGTTTCTCAGCATCTGTTCCTGCTGAAGGTCAGTGTGTGCTGAAGGATGTTTGGAGCACACCTGACACTGTACTGTTGGGTCACACTGCACTGTGAGTCTGAAGAAATGATCACCGCACTGTTTTAAAGGCAGTAAAGTCCAGGGAGCCCAGTGGGCAGCAGTAACTACCAAAGCAACATGCAGGGATGCCCCAAATGCTGCCTCTGCTGTACCCTCATTTCACGAAATTGCATTGAAATGGCTGTCTTGGATGCTTCCCAAAAAACCAGAATGAGTTCCTGAAGCTCCAGGTGAGTCATCGGGTCTGCACCAGCTTCCTGAAAAATGTGCAAGAAGTACTTGAGTGTTTGTCTTGGAAAGACTTGCTTGTCTTGTAGCTAAATCCAAAATCCAGACTGCAGTGCCTTCCATCTTCTTAAAGAAGTTCACAGAATTATAGAACATCAGGAGGTGGAAGAGACCCATAAGGATCATCCAGTCCAACTCCTGGCCCTACACAGGACCATCTCCAAGGGTCACACCCTGTGCCCCAAAGGATCATCCAAACACTCCTGGAGCTCTGTCAGCCTTGGGGCTGTGCCCACTGCCCTGGGGAGCCTGGTCAGTGCCCACCACCCTCTGGGGGGAGAACCTTTTCCCAATATCCAACCTAACCCTGCCCTGACACAACTCCAGCTGTGTCCTGGAGTCCTATCACTGGTCACCACAGAGAAGGTGATGCTCCCAAGCCCCATCCTGCAAATCCTGAGCTGCTCTGGTTCAGCAGAACCTGGACAGGTTCAGGAGCCCCCAGTGGGGCACTCAGGTGGACATTCCACCCCAGAGGACTATTAGGACCAAAAGGAAACCACAGAAGTGCAGATATCTGCAGAGTAAATTATTGGCATGATTAGTGTGTGACATGAGTTAGAATGAGCACTTTCCTCAAAGGAATTACAGCCTCTGGGGAAACAATTTACAATGGCCATGATGAGTAATATCTCGCTCCAGGACTCCTTGACTTCCATCTTCCCCTTCCCCTCCATTTCCAGTGAGGGTGAGAAAGTTCAGCTGAAAATTGCTGTATGTTAATAGTGGCAGGAACTGCTGTAGTTTTATCTTTTTTATTAAGACTTGTGTAGCATCTGTGTCTTGTTCATCCATCCTGCCAGCAACCTCACTCAGAGGATCTCTATGAAAGCTTTTCCCTGTATTTTTGCACTCAACTGCAATCATAACTCATGAATATTTCCAAGACAGGGCATATGCTGAGTAGAAGAGAGATCTGTTGGACTCCAGATTTGCTTCATACAAGGACAGCAATAAAAATTGTTAATAATTGAGACTTTGGGCTGTGTAGAGAAGCTATCCATTGATCTTTTGGTGTGACAGTTTATAGGAATGGTGCCATCTGCAAAGGTCTTTTCATATACTACAACATCCAGCCCATCCAATGACACAGCAAATTACAACTCTCACTAATGTGATTTACTTCATTGTTTCAAGCATTATGACATTATTTCATATGATAACATGAAAATAGGCCTGTTTTTTCCTTCAGAGGCATTAATGCAAAAGTTCAGCTCACTGCTTTTTTCCCCTTTCATTAATTTATAGAATCCCAGAATGGCTTGTGTTGGGAAGGACCTTAAAGTTCATCTCTTTCCAACCCCCTGCCATGGGCGGGGACACCTTCCACCAACCCAGGTTGCTCCAGGCCCCATCCAACCCTTCTTTATTTTATGCTGTTTGCAATTTTCCTCTGCAGTTGTCAGTCTGTAATTTGATACATTCCTCAGAAATAATGGTGTCAGATGTCATTTCTTGTGGCTAGTCACTTCCATTTTCCCTGACACAGATAGTTTCAGACAATTTGCATTTATGCAGCAGTTTGAAGAAGTAATTTACATTTTCCTATCCTTGTTCACTTTATTAATTTATTTTGTTTCTGCTGTATTTGTTTTCTTCATCTGAAAAAAACAGAGCAGAACTTCCATTAAGTTTGGGCCTTATATGCATTATCCTCAAGCTCTAAAATAACATTTTTGCACAGTAATCCAGCTTCTTTCCTTTTCATAGTTACCTGCCATAACAAGCTTTTGCTGTTCATATTAATATCCCTTCCAAAGCCTTGCTTTACTTTTATCACTTCTCACTTTATGCTCTTCCTTAATGACATTCAGCATTCAGACATTTTTCTAATTATTCTGTTGTTTTTCCATTCCTTATAAATTATGGGTTCTTTTCCCCAGTATTGCTTTCTGACACAATTAATCATCTGGTTAGATCCAGCATGTTCTGCCACTTTTTTTATTTTTATATTAATTCAGCTGCAGGTAACTTGTGTCCCTTTGATTTAAAAACTCCTTAAAGTCACGAGATTATTGTGTTTTATTTCAGCAACTTGCTTATTTCAGCCCACCCTTCAGGAAGTGAACACATTCACACTGTCAGCTCCATTTTTTAACATTTGCTTACAGGAAGTTTTGATCAAAACAAACTATGTTTTTCATATTCAATATTTTTAACCATTTATTCCAGGTTTACCTAAGGACTTCTGAGTCTTGCACACCTCAGCACACATCAAGAGGCCTATAGCACAAAAAACCTCCCCCCCCCAAAGAAGCCTCTTTGCCTTTAATCTCTCCAAGCATGTTGTTGTTGTTGTTGTTATAGCTATTATCGTTATTATTATTATATAATGATTATGATGATGATTAATAATAACATTTCCCCTTCCTTTTCAGCTTTTCAGTTGGTTGATTAATGCCCAGAAAGGCAACACCTGTGCTGCTTCTGGAAATGCAGTTTGTCATCTCTGTCAACATTCAGCTCCATATGTTGCCACTTCCCAAGCAACAAACCAGAGTGCTGGGCAGTCTAACTGAGCATTGGCCTGCACGCAGTTTGCATTTCATCTTTGATAATCAAGGGCATGATTTCTCACCCACGTTTTTCACAGGATGCATCATCACCATGTCATTTCTTGTTCGCGTGATTTATTCTCTAAATTTAGGAAACTTAATAGGCTTCACAAGAGGCTCAACTTACACAGTCAATATGATCAGAATAAATGTCTGTGTACACTTTATAACACCTTTCACAGAATCACAGACAATTTGAGTTGGAAGGAACCCACAAGGATTATCGAGTCCAACTCTTAAGTCAACGGCCCACACAGGGGATTGAACCCAAGACCTTGGCATTATTACAACCAAGTTTTAGCCAACTGAGCACCAATAATTTACCTATTGGTCTATCCAGGAGCATGTGGAATGGATAGGGACAATCAGGAAAAAAAGTAGGGACATGCTGTTTAAAGACCTTGCAATGGAATTCAGAGGTCTCTTCTGGAGGTTGTCAGAAACAAATACTTAACATTATGTTTATTTTTTGCCTCGGGCCTCCATTGGTGTGAGGTTCCTCATCCACAGTTGTTCATATGAGCAGGTTTTCTGCCTCAAGACTCCATCCCTGTCTCTCCAGCTGTTTTTTTCTGGGAAGACCTGCACAAGTCATGTTTTCTTTCCGTTTACTACCATTCTTCAGGGCAGTTTTGGAAATGAAGCTGGGACAGTCTTATGGCAGGGGTTTGGAACTGGGTGATCTCTGAGGTCCCTTCCAACCCAGGACATTCTATGGTTATATGGTTAAGGGGGTCCTCTGGGATATTCCCACATATTGGGGATTGCTTTCTACCCTCCATTTACCTGCAGAGATAAACAAAATCAAAGTCCACATGGGACACAGAGACAGCTGGATTCAGGGACAGCTTCCTGGGGCTTGGAAGTGGCCAACACTACATGAGGTGGGATCACAGACCAGTGTCAGAGTTATGAGTGTGTTGAAGCCACACAGTCCCTGTGACAGCCCTCAAAGAGCAAGGGCTGCAACTCAAGAGACTGCCAAGACCAGAGAGGACCTTGCACCATCCCCAGCACCATCAGTCCTGATGCAGATTAACACACAAAACAGCAGAGAGTGCTTGCAAATGACCAAGTAGATTTGGAAAAGATACAGAGTAATAATTAACAACAGGGATAGTAATCAGCCTATGACTATCTGGATTAATTGGCATTCCTTTAAATAACAGAGATGCCAGAACTCATTGCTCTAATCACTTTTCTTTCAGCCAATATGAAATCAAGGAGGACATATCTGAACAAACAAATCTTGCTACCAGAGATAAACCCTAAAAGCTACAGGGACTGTCAAGACTCACCTCTCAGCACATCAGTTTGGGGGCTATAAAGATGCTCTAACAATTACCTATTGCTGTTGAGAGGAGAAAGGCACAGGAGGTTAATACATGGTGGCATCTATCCTATTTAATGTGGGTTTCATGTGCCCGTGGCAGACATCACACTGGAGAAGGGAACGAAATCTCCAGACCTGAAGCAAAAGCTCAGCATTCATATGGAAAAGAGTTGTAACTCTTGCCTGTTTTTGTTTTGTAGCAGTTTCTCTTCTTAGCTCATCCTAAGTACACAATTGCTGCGTGTCAAAACCATGTAAAACCAAGCTTTTTTCCCCACAGATTACCCTCAAAAAAGGACTTTAATTGATGTCTCAGGCATTGTTCTGGGTATTCCCTGTTTTCAGCCCTCTAGAAACTCACTGCAGCCATTCCACCTGCCAAGACTGGGGACACATTTGTATAGCCAGAGGAAAAGGTGTGTCTAAAACATCCCTCAGGTCTTCCGACTAATCTTGACAGCACATTGTTAGCTTTAACAACTGATCTAATTAAGAAAACTATAAATATGCAAAGACATGGTAAATTATTTAATCAGGAAACTATTTGATACAAATAACTCCTTAAGGAAAAGATGTGTAAGATCCTCTGTGCTACAGTGGATTTCAGTGATGGACTGTGAGGTGCATGCTCAGTGGTTTTGGTCTACTATTGCTGGGGAAAAAATCACACATGATTTCAATAAAAAATCCCAAACCCCTTATTTCCACACATTTTTTTAGGATGGAATATTTCTTTTATTTCATTTGGAAATTCTCAACCTGAACTAAGACTCATAAGGACAATCAAGGAGTAGAAAAAGAAGGTATGGCTTGGCTTTTGTGAATTAGCAAGAAAAGGTTTTGGATATTTGGGGAAAAATAGTGTTTGAGAAAGGAAAAAAAAAAGAAAAAAGTGATGCCAGTAAGTCTGAATGAAGAAGAAAGTAAAAAATTGTGTTCGTAGCCAACTCTGGAAAATAATGAGATAAAATTTGAGGAATATGCTGTCACTGCAAGAATGAAGTTGCATCACATCCAGAGGGCTGGGAAGGAGTGATCCGTTGTGAGAAGTGTGTTTCTGTGCTGGGGGTTGGTGGGACAGGTGTGAGCTGACACTGTTTGATCACAGCCCACATCTCCTGCTGCTCCTGCAGCCTCACCTCTGCCACCATCACTTGCCTCTGGCACTGAATTCCCAAGGAAAGCCTCCAGTCTGCCACTAAATTTGAGATCTGGGTAATTTTAGCTGTACATTCTTGGTATTTCCCAGCTGCCTGACTCTTTAGATGGGTGTATATTTCTGGTCTCAACCACTCAGTTCTAAAATATTTAAATTACCTTCATTTCTGCTGGAATTTGCTAGAGAACTTCCTAATGCTTAGAAATCCCCCTCAGCATATTTTAGGCATCACAAGTAATCACAGGAGCATTCATATGGTTATAACTCACTCAGTTAACCTCTTGTACCAAAGGAATAATTGCACAGAAGCAATAAAGAGCAGACAAAAAACTGTAAGAGATTGTAACTCCAGAAACACAGAACTCTCTGTAAGGGGAATTGCTGCAAATCATCTACAAAAATGAAAGAAGTTGTCATGATTTTTTATGAAGTCATGATGAAGTATAAACATGTATAATTGGGATAATTTTTGAATCCCATTTTATTTAAAATGAATTCTCAAAGTATCTGAAATTCAAAGAGTTCTGCAAATACGCTATACAGTGAGGACGTGTCCCCTTTTTTAATTTTAATCTACTCTGTGGCATCTTTCCTCAGCAGTGTAAACAGCTCATAAAAGCAGCAGCCTGTAACAGCAGTGTGAAGTAGCCTTTGGGCTTCTACAGCAGGATAAAATATTTCAGGAGAAAAAGCAAGTTTTCCCTGAGGTGTGTTTACATCTCTAGATTGCTCTGGGCAGAGCACGGGTTGGGTTTGTCTGCAAACAATATGCTGACATTCAGCAGGACCTCTTGGCCAGTGTCAAGACATAGCAAAGTGTCATGAGGAGAGAATGGCAGCATCATTAGATTTAGAGTCATTGCATTTTAGAGCATCCTCCCTCGTGTCACTGCTCCCCAAACCGAAGCTGTTCCACGAGCAGCCCCGACGGTAGTTCCCAGGTGTGAAAAAACACGAGTGACCTTGTGTCTGGCCGGCTGTCGGAACTGGGAGGTGATTTCATCCCGTTTTTCCCGGGTTGCGCAGCCGGGATGCGGAGCTGGGGGAACTCGGCCTGTCCGCGGCTCGTGGGCGCCCTCGCGTGGCGGCAGCGGGGAGGACACGGGACACGGGACAGGGGCCGGGGGACACGGGACACGGGACACGGGACACGGGACATGGGACACGGGGCACGAGACACGGGACAAGGGACACCGGACACGGAGGGGGCTTGTCCTGCCCAGCAGAGGCAGGTGGTGGCAAATGTGGGAAAGGGGAGATGCTGCAGCAGCCTGGAATTGGCAAATAGGGCTGAAATGTAAAGCAATGCTTTTAAAAGTACTCGTCAGCTTGGAAACTTTTTGCAAACATTTTGAGGCTGTCCAGAGGTTGAACAGGCAAATTCTGACAGAACCCAGCAGTGAAAGCAGGTCCCCAGCGGTGCCCTGACAAGTCCTTCAGTCTGTGCAAGGTGTCATTAGTAGTTCAGAAAGGAGCTTCCACATTCACTTTTAATCATTGGAATGAAATCTGATGTATCTATTGACTCAATATCTATTTATACTGAACTTTGAGTGCAGCTCAAACACTTTGGGCTTTGAAGACATATTAGGTCTAAATTTTCTTGAATGTTTTTGTAGCCAGAATTGTATTCACTCACACATGTATTTTACCTAAAGGAGTATCTATTCCCTCTATAACTTTTATCCAGGTAGCAATAACTTATAAAATAATTGTCTTTAGCTGAGACAATATGGTTGCATTTTTTGGATAATTTATTGTGTTTGTGTGAAATTCTGGCCTCTCTGAAGTCAGCATGAATTTTGTTAATGACTTTAAGCAGAGTGAGATTTCAGCCTGTCTTTTAAGGCAGATCAAATGTGTGTTTTGGTATCTATGCTGTCATTAAATCCCATTCCGCACCTACAGACAAAGTCATTCTCATCTTATATCATACATACCAGAGATTCACGTTATTGGCCTTCATCCTGAAAGTGTCCAAGGCCAGGCTGGGTGGGTCTTGGAGCAACCTGGGCTAGTGGAAGGTGTCCCTGCCCATGGCAGGGGGTTGGAACAAAATGGTATTTAAGGTCCCTTCCAACCTAAACCATTCTGTGATTCTGCGATCTTATTCAACTCTTTCTTTGCTTTCAGAGGCAGCAGGACTGAGATTCTCCAGCACATGGCAGCATCCAAGACACTGGCCCAGCTGTCCATGAGGTGTGTTCTGTTCATCCTTCCAGCAGGTCATTATCACCACAGGACCCTCACAGCATAATGAGCTGCATTCAGTAAAAGCTTCACTTCACCAGAGTTATTGAGACATGATGCAGGAAATCCAGCAGGAAGCAGGGAAATGAGCTTGGGACTCTCAAACCTCAGTTATCATGGAGATTATCATGGAGATTATCATGGAGATTATCCTTATTCTCTTACCTGTGAACTTGGATAAATCTTGAACAAGGTGTTTGTACTGGAAGAAAACAAAGTTTTCTCCTTGTAGACAGGAAAGAACACGCTGATATAGGAAGTTTTGCAGTGGGATTTCGGAAAAAGTGGAAAGTTCACAGCCCTTCTTTTAGTTGTGCAGGTTACTTTGTTACCTCCCTGACTTGGACCCCTCCATCCTTCTGTTTGAACTCTCAAAACAAACACTTTGCAAACTTCAGGAACACCGCTATGAATAAATACAGCTCAGCCTAGAAGGGAGTTGCTGTCTCATGCCTGCACTAACAGGGTGACACTCATCCCTAAAGCAGCAACAATGAAGACAGAAAACCCTGCAGACCATGAGCAGGGATTGCAGCACCTGTCTAAGAAGGTTCTTCCACCACAAAGACTATCCTAATTTTTTTTTCTCAGCCACCACACCCTGTGTTATTACAGACAGGAATATTCCCCTATCAATTTTACACTTGCACTCTGTTTCATTTCACTATGACAATCTCTTCAATTTTAGCATTTACTTTTCAGAATGTTTCATATCTTGAATAAAAAATGAAGCCATAATATAAATCAAACCAAAAATGCCCTGCACTTTCCCTTTTCAGATGCATCTGTCCATTGTAAGTTTAGTGTTACTGATCTAGTAGTTATTTTAACTGCTGCTTGGCTTCAGCCCTGTTGATATATTGGTTATTTTTATATATGGTAGGCCATTTGTGTGACTGATTTTGCAATTCATGCTGCCTGCTGAAGGACATCCCTTGAAACAGACCTCATAGCTGTATTCTCAAGATGAAAGCAATTGGACAGAAGTACCTTTCTCAAAAGAGGGACCTCTATTACATTTTTTTTTCCTGAATTGCTTGCTCAAGCCAATTGGTTGGGTTATTGGAAGAAACGAAACAGGGAAAAATTGATGGGATTCTTGTGTCGTTGTGCAGCATTAAAGCCATTTCTTATCCTTAGCAAATGGTGACTGGTGGATCAAATTCCAACATATGGCCCAAATATAATCCAAGGGAGAAAATGATTATGCTTATCATACTAACACAGGGTTAGGGGAGGTGAAAACAAGTGCATCAAAAAAAGCACAACCAAATTACACCAGGTTGTTATTTCAGGTTGCCAGTTGCTCAGTCTCCCTGTCCATGGAAGAAAGATGCTGCAATAACTGTAATTTTCACAGATAACTTGTATTTTAGGTGTCAATAAGAAAAATCAGGAGCCGGGTAAGAAAATATCAAAGTCTGGCAACAGAAAGATACTTTGCTAAGGAGGTTTGTTCAGCTGTTCTGTTACTACTCTTATGAGGTATAAAGCTGTCACCAAAAGGCATCCTAACCTCAGTGAAATCATTGATTTTAAATATATATAACCTGTAGGTTTAGGATCTACTGTTACAATTGCTCAAGATGCATGAACAAATGTACAATGCTTCCCAAAAATCATGCCATGAACACCACTGGGGCTTGTACTTCTTGCTGAACTTGTTCAGTATGAGGTTTTGGGATGGCAGGACCTCTTTCCATGTGATGTTGAATATTTCTGGCCTTCCTCATGGAATGTGAACAAATGAACAGATGCACTCCATCACAACAAAGTTTATTGTATTATTACCCCTTCCACAGTAGAGATTCACAGCAGATGCTTAAGGAAGACTGGGACATCTCATAGCCAAGGGTTTCTGTCACCACTCACCTGTTGACTTAGAGACTTCAGATATAGAGATCATATATGTAAACAATTGAATGTTTTTTTTCCTGACATGAATCTGTCCAAGTACTTTGGGGGCCTGGTCCCAGTGTGACAACTCACATGAAAGAGTATCCCTTTTCACTTGGTTTAAACTTGCCTCTTGTTTTTTTCACAGATGCTCCTTAGCCCCTTAGAGAGGTCAGAAATCACGGATTGTTGTGCTATCCCAGGTGCAGTGTAAATACTTTTTTAATTTCTATTCAGTTCAGTGACTACAATTGTTTCTGTCAGATGTAGACCAGATTAAAACCTCTGTAACAAATAAATATGCATTTAGAAATTACAGAGTTTTTTTCAAATGAAAAGAAAAAATGTAGCCCTTTTTATAAAACCTCTCTTTGAGATATCCATCCATCTGGATGCACAGGGCACAACATCTGCATGCTCCAAGGGAAGTGAATTGATTCTGAAAGGCACACAGAAAACTGCAAGTCAAGCAGATGGTTTTTTGTTGTTTTCCTAATTTTCAAACAGATCTGAGTCCACAAAACAAGAGTCATTATGGGGTGAGTCATATTGAAGGTTTTGCACCAGGCCCATCTCTGGATCCTGTGTGCCTGCAGAGATTTCTTATGCCCAAACCAAGAGTGAAAATCTATCAAATGTCACAATATCAGGACCACCATGAGCACAGCTCAGACATCAAACTGACAGGCACATTCCTAGAGCACCGTTGCAGTCACTCAAGCACACCAAGAACTCCAGCCAGCTGAACCTTTTCAGGATACTTCACTTCAGTCATTCTGTGGCTACTGCTGTGATAGTTCATGGTCAGGATGCCTGAAGGATGGGGTTTGTGTTCCCAAACTAAGTGTGACCCAGGAGATTTTCATTGGAAGATGCTAATCCTGAAGGTTGTGAAACAACTGCCCAGTTACAAGCTCTGTCTGAACACTCACTAAGTTCACAGGAAAAAGCCAAATAATGTCTGTTACAGTGGACTGGATCCAATGATCTGATATCCAGCAGTCTGTCAAACTTTCTTTTGGAAGTTTAATGCCAAGAAGAAAAGCAAATAAAGAAAATTACAGGAAGAAATAACACACAAACTCTATCATCTATTAGAGAATCAATTTTCTCCATCCCAGAAAAAAAAAAAAAACAGGCTCCGTGGGGTGAATACTCAGCATCGGTTCACACTAAAATGAGGATTGATGTGATTTTCCCATTAAACTGGTTGGTTTATCAAATACCTGCTTTAAGCAAGAGGTATTATATGGGAGTCACCATGTGGGTTTGATGCTGTGCTGTTTTTGTTCAATAATCTGCAAGGAGGCATTTTCCTTCAGAACACCCCTTGAAGGGAACATGCAAACATACGAGATTAAGTGACCATGCATTTTATTGTGAAATCAAAGAAATTGGTGGATTCTTCTCCTTTGGGGCAGAGGACAGAAACCTGGATGGGCAGATTCTTATGCACCATAAATGACATTTTACTTGAAAACTGCTGAAATTAATAACTACACCTGAGTTCCAGAAATGACATTTGCATGTTTTCTCAATTCAATCCTGCCCTTGCAGGGTCACACATCACCAGCCCACGGGGCAGGGAGCCCATCTGAAGTTTGCTGAGCCAGATGGGGGAATCTCACGTAGCAGCTGCAGCAGATGGGAGCTCAGGAGAGAGATCCCACAGAGACCCTCTGTCTCAAACTTCCCTTCCTTGCCAGCAGCTCTCGATTTTTGAGGGCTGACCAGATGGTTTGTGAAGCTCTTGAGTAAAGCAGCTCTCAGGGTTTGGGAAAAGACGGGCAAGGTACAGCTGGTGTGATGGGGATGTGTCCATTGCTGGAATACATTCCAGCCCTGAGAGCTCATCAGATGCCACTATCCCACAGGAATCTCTTCATGTGCAAATTCTAATCCAGGTGCAAAATTAAGCTGGTGTGTGTTTTAAATGTCCAACCCACACTTCAATGAAATCGTTTGGCATTCCTATGTGTTTCCATATGCTCTGAGAGTTTATCCACAGAGCTGCTGCTGCCCAGCATTATCCCAGTCATTCTGCTCTCAGAGCAGTAATTCCCTTCCCCCTGAACAAAGCATTGCTGTGCTGAAGCTCCACTTCTCTTGCTGCTACCATGTGTCTACCAGGATACTCGAAGTGTTGGAAGTTCTGTAAAAAGCAATAATTGTGAAATAAAGATTTCATAGAATCACAGAATGCTTTGGGTTGGAAGAGACCTTAAAGGTCATCTCATCCAACTCCTGACATGGGCAGGGACACCTTCCACCAACCCAGGATGCTCCAAGTCCTGTCCAACCTGGCCTTGGGCACTTCCAGGATGGGGCAGCCACAGCTTCTCTGGGTAGATGAAGGCCATATCATCTGCACAAGGAAGAATTTCTTCCCAATATCCAGTTTAAGTTTACCCTCTGCAATTTTTCAGCCACTTCTCTATTTCCTGTCACTACATTTGCAGTAATTCCTCTCTTAGGTAAGTGGAGAAATTTTGTATTAAAAGAAAGCAAAATAACCACAAACTAATGAAAAGCCACATGCACAAAAGAGCACAAAAACCAAAACAGAAAGCAGAAGAAAAAACTCAAAGAAAACAAATAAAAAACAACACAAAGCCCCACAAACAAAGAAAAACAAAGCAAAACAACAAAAACAAACAAACTACAAACAAAACCCCAAAACATTTACTCTCCCTGAGCTGAGCCCTCCCTCGCAGCCCCACACAGGAGGTGCCTCCCGGTGCAGCCGCATCCCACGGCAGTGCTCTCTGCTGTCTCTAGAGGGCTGCCTTCAACCATGGAAAAGTGTTCCAATAGTTAGTTTTCAGCACTTTGCTTTTACCTCAGATCACAATTTCTGCATCGTCATCAGCGAGTGACCGTCTGCGTTCGAACTGGCTGCTGTCATCAGCCAGGGGCAAAAGTCCTCTGGAAGGAGACTGTTGTCTGCAGCTCGAATCTTTGGTCTGTGCAAAGCTACACGAGTGAACTGGGCGCTGAAAGTTAGTATTAGATCTTCTTGACATTGTGCATTTAGGCTCAAACAATGCAAAAGTGGAGGTTTATTATCTGGCTGGTTTTCATTCTGCCACCACCTCACTGAGAATGGTTAAATCAAGAACTCTGAGCAGTTTTAGCACTTAAGTGCAGCTCCGAATGTGTTTGTAATACTCAGAAATCAAGAACTGAACACTCAGGAAGTGTAAGTGTGTCCTTGTCCAAAATGATGCAACATTGTGTGCCACTGCATAGTAAAACACATAACAAATTGACTGCATAATAATGCATATTCCATTTTCATATGTCACATTTGAAAACTTAGAATGACACCTTTTTTTTTTTTTTTTAATTTCTCAACATTTTGGAGAACAGAACTCCTGAGAAATGTAAGTTTCAAGAGCTCAGCATTTAGAAAACTGGAGTATAAATTAAGAAAACATGAAATGATGTCATTCAGTAAGGACCTTCTGAAGTAGTTTGTGTTGAAAACAGTCTTGTTTTGTAAATCTGATGATCACAAAGAATCAGCTCAGTTTTAAAATAAAACAGTCAGCACTCTTTCAATTATGGGAAAAGCATAGAGGAATTTTGCCAGTTCTTTGATAATTTGTAACAAACTGCAGACTCTGTAGCTCTCAGATTAGTACCTGAACTGATTAATACAGAAAGCAAAATAAACTGGTGTGAAAAACAAATAATGTACCCAAATTTTGAAGATACTTGGAGGGGTTTTTTGAAAACTGCCAAAGAAACCTTGCTAGAGAAAAATCCCTTCAAGGCTGTTTGGTTGAAAACCAGGTTTTATGTCATCATTTCTAATAACAGTGTATAGTTGTGGGGAGGGTGGTAAGAGCCTTTGACCCTCTCAGGCCTGGCTTGTTGCACTCGGGTAAGGTCACGTCTGTGTGTGCCCTCCAGCACCCAGAGCCATCCCCATCTAAACCGGGATATCCTGCATTTTGGGAGAGCAGGACTTCAGGAAGATGGAGGTGCATTTCCATGTGTGAAGCCTTCCCCTGCTGAAGGCCATCCATGTGATCCCAAACTGGTCCCACACACAGCCCCCACAAGCCAACCAGCTTGGCTACCTGAGCCTCACAAAGCCGGAGTGGGCTCACACTCAAGCAGCCTGGTCACAGCACAAAGTCACTCTAAACACTTGTGAGTAAGAAAAACACCCTTGGAAGTGTGTGGCTACTGGCTGCATTCAAATTCCAAAACAAATGTCCATTCCTCTTCTTTCCACCATGCAGCATTTGTTTCTCTTGGGTCAAGAACTGTCTCTTAGAGTCCACTGATTTAAGGGCATTGCTCCACCAGCCCACGGTGCTCCCCATCCCCACCTGAGCCAATCCCCTGAGTCAGGATTGTCCTCAGTCCCTGAATCCCCCCTGTCCCCATGGGCCCCAGTCTGAGGATGGGGGTGAATCTCACCTGTGCTCCCTCGCCAGGGCTCGGGTTTAATCTCAGAGCCACGACACACAAATATCAGCATGAACACCCTGTAAGGACCTTAACCTCTCTACAAAAAAGGCACTGTTTGGTTAACAAATTCATACACACAAGGTAAATATGTTATACAATAGAGATGCAAACACTTCAATTTAAAGCTGTATCATTTATTACATAGCACTTCCCCTAGTGCCATCGATGGGTTGGTTTACAAGGGGTAAAGAGGTTGCATTTACTAATCTGCTGTGAAAGTTGTAGTAGGAGAATCAAATGCATTTCCTGGCTTAACCAAACATAGGATATGATTTCTCTAAGTACTGTCACCAGTGTTAAAAATATGTGATGGGATATATCAGTAAGAAGCATCTTCAAAGAGGATTAAAGGTTCAGATTTTTTTTCTTTTGTTTGAGGCAATAATATATGGAATTCTTTTGGACTAATTAAACTTGAAACTGATCCAGCTTACTGCTTTTTTTTTTCTTTTGGGGTACAATGCTTCTTACAGTTTATAGCTAATTGGCAGGTGAGCAAGATAAGTAGCACTGAACACCACTTGATGCTGTTACTGCCTAAGGGAGAGATGGGCAGCCTGTTGTACAGGAAGAGGCTGTTCAACACACACAGAAGATGAACATAATGAATTTTCACCTGAGGAGATAATGCAATGACTTAACCTCCCACAAGAAATAAGACCTCAGTGTTCCAGGAAATTTCTTATTGAGAAAGTGTTTCAGAGATGACAGCAAAGCTTTTTTTGTGGCCACCTAAACACTAAAAAGCCTGTAGGTTGCTTTGCTACTTGGTTGAAATTACAGAATCAGACCACTTGACTTGCATTCAGGCTTTGCTAATCCCCATGGAGCTTTATCCCCTGTTTGTCATTAGCTGACTGCATTGACAGACTCCCCTGCTTGCCCTCCCTAACCAAAACAGCAACAAAAACTCCTTTGCATCAAAGAGAATGTTCTTTCAACCTTGATCACATTTCTGGTGGTGCTCAAGCCTGTTGCTAAGAGAAGCTTCAGTGGTGAGGAATGGGCAAGTCATTATTATAATTACTCGTGTTACACCCCAGTGAGAACAAGCCTCTCCCAGCACTCAGCAGAATTCTCCAGCAGTGTAGGCTTTAATTGATAGAGTCAGTGACAGGCCTGCTGGGTTGGAGCTACAAGAGATCCCAGACACAACATCAGCACGTGGGGCAGGAGCTCATGCCACCCTGGCTTTGAACCTCCTCTGCCAGGTAAGGGATGTTCATGGCTCTGTCTGCCAACAGCACAGATTTGTTGCATCAGCCCACTGATTTCTGTGACCTGGGGACCAGCCACAAGGCAAAATAGAAGCTTGCAGCTGGTGCAATGCAGCCTGTGCTAAAGTATCTGCTCCTGCTGTGCCAGTGCCTCTCGGTCTGACCCTACTGGACAGAACTGATGGTCAAGGCAGGAGCAGAAAGTGGCCTAAGTCCTGCAATGGAGAAAGTAGGACCCAAGTCTTCTGTCTGTCCCTTTGTCCACTGACCCAGCCACATTCCCTGAGTGACATTGCTTATTAGCCTGGACTCTTTTATAAAAACTAAAATACATAATGAAAAGCACTAATAAAAATGAAGCAGAGACAGATAGTTCTTCCAAGCCCATAAAGAGGTCAGGTAGCCACCTTTAGAGCAGTCAGGCTTGGACCAGGCTGTTAGTTGATTTGGTATGAGATGACGGGAATTGGAGCACCTTCACTACAGTTGTGCATGTCACTTCTGCCAGTTCAAAGATTTTAGTTAGTAGCTTTCTTGAGTTTGGTACTTTAGGTGGAATTGTCTTTTACTTTTGAAATCTTATTTCTAGTGTAGGTTGAATTCTATTTCCAAAGAAACCAGTAATAGATGGAATTCAGAGTTTTATTTTATTTCTCTGCATTTTCCACAGAAACTGATAGAAGTGAAAGTTGTTGTTGGAAGATTTACATAAAATCTCAGAGCAGATTAGGATTAAAACTTCAGTTATTCTGTCTTCATCCTGTACAAAACAACCCCACCTGCAGTTTCCACTGTTCACTGATAATAGCAGCAAGCGAAATGCGATTTGTCTTGCAAGGTCTAAAAACAGGAACTTTGCAAGAAAATGCTCTAGAGTCTTGAAAGATAAAATATGAAAGTCTGAGGGCTGAGTTATACATTAATTGATTGTCTTTATATGTGTGTATATCAGAAGCAGCTGCTATTAATTTCTTAGATCTGTATTAACAGAAAACAGAAATAATATCTACAAACCCACAGTAGTCTGAGACAGAAACAGTTGCAAGGCTGGACTAGAGATCTTACTGTGTCATGGTCAGCCTATATTCTTTTGAAAACTGTGTGACACCATCTCTAAATCACACACAAATCAACTTAATCCACGGAAATATACTTTTGGTAAGTGTTGAAGGGTAAACAGAGGCTTTATTTGATAAGGGTTGAAGGGTAAAGAGAGGCTTTAAAATAGTTGTATGGCAATAATTCATGTTTCAGAGCTGGAACTCAGTAGCAGAGGGAGATGTATGGGATAATCTATATTTCAGTCTCAGCAGCAGCAGCAGCCAGGAAGTGGAAATTTGGGTAGTTCTTCACATCTGAACACCCAAAAACTGTGTTACCCAGGCAGGTTCCAAAACTTCAGACCAACATGGAAAAGGTAGAAATGGTATGGTCAAATTCATGCTCCCTTATTCAGGAATAGGTAAGGAGTAGGTGGAATTGGGACCATGAGCATTGTCAAAAATTCTCTGGAGTGCAGATCTTTTCTTTCTGTTCTGCATGGGCTCCATCTTTGTGATTGCTTGGCATTCAAATCTCAGCTTGGTTACACTCTGAGAAACACCTGCACAAGCTTTGGAAAGCGTGGAGGGAACTTAATCTACTGCCACTTTCATCTGAGAAAAAGAATGACAAGATACATATGTGCTAAAGAAACCTTTGTATTACATTCCCAAGTATCTAAGGAAAACTGCAGCATATACCCTGTCACCTGCTGGAGACATCATGAAAAATATAAACATATCAGCTGTGAGACTGCAATGTAAGAGTTGTAATAAATACAAAAATGGTGCTGAGAATATCTGCACTCATCTGAACATGTGCCTCTGCCTTTCCAAAGTGCCTCTGTATTTCATAAAGATGCTTGCTCTGAAATAGCTGTGCTAAATAAAAGCTTTTTAATTTTCCACACAGTACAGATAAAGTTATTTATCTTTTGGGTGAAAGAAAGGAGGGAAAGGATTATCTTTTTCATCGCCTGGGTAAAAGGTATCCCAACAGACCCCAGGTGACATGATGTTTATATGGATCACTGCTTAGTCATTCAGGACCCAGCACAGCTGAAAGATGTCAAGTGCAGGGCAAACACCTGCATATGTTGAGACAGAAGAAGTTGCACATTGTATTTAAGGCCTCTAAAGAGCAGAAAGAAAAGGTGGAACGGAAACTGGTGTAATGAATACAGTGGATCTGCAACATGACAAGGAAAAGGGAATATGGAGGAAAAGTCCTCAAGTTGTGCCGGGGGAGGTTTACATTAGATATTAGAGAAAATTTCTTCACGAAAAGGGTTGTCAAGCACTGAAATGGGCTCTCAGGGAAATGGTGAAGCCATCATCCCTGGGAGTGTTCTAAAGCCGTGTGGATATGGCACTTGGACACAAGGTTTAGTGGTGAACACGGAGGTGGTGCTGGGTTCATGGTTAGACTTGATTATCTTACAGGTCTTTTACAGCCTTAATGTTCTATGATTCTATTTTATTAATGTGGACTTAGAGCCTCAAATATTCAGGAATGGCAGAGAAACATTGCAGATGGTATCCAGGAAACTGTCTGCAGTACCTCCAATCCTTGGTTTGGGCTGGAGGAACAGCAGGGAGAAGGAGAAGCAGCATCCTGCCCTGTGGGGAAAAAAAAGAGTTGATGTCTGGGAGTTTTTTGGTGCTGTGATTTTTTTTTTTTTTTTTCCCAAATGTGCAGAGAAAGTGCTTTACTGCATCGGGTCTCTCAAACCTTTCAGAAATGCAGCTTGAGGGTTTCCTTTCATCTCAGGGAGGCTGCTGTGGTGATGCAAGCAAGGAAATTACAGCTAAGCAGAATGTGCCCACACTGTAAGGATAGTCTTTATCCCTTTCTCTCTGCCTGCTATCAGTCACAGCCTGAGACATCAAACTCTATCCCAGGCTAAAAAAGCCTTCTCTTTGCTTTGAAAGATAAGGCTTGAC
>JAOXXN010000082.1:32345150-32362002 GCA_026770055.1 Myrmophylax atrothorax | reverse complement strand
GCTTTGTGGAAATGTAAGGTGTGGAGATCCTTTACAGTTTACAGAAATTCTTTGGCTTTACAGTCCTTCTGAAGTCAATCAAAGAACAGGACAGCGAAGACTGAAAGTCTGAATCCAGCTTTTTTCTTGGAGTTACAGCTATTGATTACAATTGCATTGACTACCAGACCATTTAATCTAATGAAATTGTTCTTGAGTGACACTACTGCAACTGAGGTGGAAGTGTAGCCAGGTTGGAAGGAAAATTTAAAGGTGTTGGAAGAGGCAATAGTTGGATTTCAGGGTACAAATGTATTTGTTAGCACATATTCTGCACTGACAGTGTTGTCTTTAGCTGTATTCCTGTAGAAATTCTGTTATTTTACCAGGAGAATAGTAGCTTTCCTACTATTTCTAGAGTGTTCTCCCATACAATAAATTTGTAAAGCTATTAGGTCCGAATGCTGAGTCAATAACAAATTATTTATTGGGAGGCAAATAGAGCTCTCAAAGGCTCTGAGATAATTCTGTTACTTGTGGCTTAATATGAAGGAGAGTTAATTATTTATACCATGCATGAGGTTCACTAAATGAGAGCTGTGATTTCCAAGATGAGATGGAGTCATAAATTAATGCTTTGCAAAAACTATTCTTTACTCAAAGCCAAAAGGAAAGATACTTCTGGGAAGGAGCAGTCAGACATCACAGAAACCAAGGGGGTCAAAGTGCTTCTGGAGAGCCTTCCATCACGCAGGAAAGGGGCTGCACTTAGTTCTGTGTTTCCTCATGCCCTTGTCCCACCCTAAATATAACACCATGTCTGCTTCTTGTCTCATTTCCAATCACAAATTGCCAGGGTTTAAGTTTGCCTGCTTGAAGAACACTGCACATGTGAAGACATTGGTGTGTCACGCCTGACCCTGGCACAAAACTCAGAATTATTGGATTAGTTCTGAGCTTTTATTCTTAATGTTGTTGTTTCTTAACTAATTATTATGTGTCATTAGACCTCAAAAAGAAAGAGAGTACTTGTTTCTACAAACTTTTATTTAGGTCACCTTTTCAAATTAGATAATTTTGATTAATTGCTTCAGCTAGCCAGTGTCTTCAGAGCTACCTTTAGAGAAGGAAAATTTCCAGTCAGTACAAAGGTGCAAGAGAGAACATAGAACCACAGAATGGTTTGGGTTGGAAGGGAACATAAAGTCCATGGGCAGAAATACTTTCCACTAGACAAGTTTGCTCATGATTGCCCTCAGACAGCCCTTTGTTGATTTTAATTTATCCTGTGATATCTCGCTACAGTTACTAGTGAAGGATCTCTTTAGGAGAGGTTGAAGGCAGTTCTGCTACTGCTGACACTGTGCTCCTCTGAGCCCTGGGAAACCCCTGCAAGCTCCTTCCCTGCAGCCATAGCAGCTTCAACTTCTTCCTGTATTGCTTCAACTTCCTCCTCTATTACTTCTCAAATTTATTTCATCTTCTTCCCTATTTAAACCCTGAAATTCTGTCCCAGCCATCCTTTGTAGCTGCAGCCACCTGTCTCCCTTCAAAGCTCTTGGGTTACCTGTTGCCTCTGTTGCTCAGACCTTCAACCACTTCACACTTTTGTTGCAGCACTTAACCCTAAGTGTTAATTGATGGACTACAACTGATGTGAGTGTTGGGCCTCATGGCTTGTGACAGGGAGAGTTTTGCTATTGTGCCACACAAAAGAATTCAGGGGACTGCTGCTCCTCTCACCTTACATGCAAAGAGACCTGAGCTCTGGGAGACCTACAGGTGAATTATTGATGGGGAGGGAGCCTGCAGGGGCACCTGCCTGGCTTGAGAAGGTCTTGGCACCCCATCTCAGACACAAAACACTGGGAAGCAATTCAGGAATGAACAACACTTTTAATAAATTGCATACAAAAGTCTCCTTGGCCAATGAAAGGTTAAATAACAGGGCTGAGGAAGTCACTCCATCTCTCCTCCTTCCCTCCCTCCCCTCACTGCAAGTTTAATAAGCCCAAATCAAAACCATCTAGGCCTGGAGCTCTCTAAGATTTAAGACTTTAAAATGTGAAGCACCTCATTATATCTGCCTATTTTCAATAAAAAGGGAAGATAACTGGTGTCACGTCAATGTCTTATCAGTGGTATTTGTTTGACTTCTATTTCAAAAGTGCACTGCTTGCTTTTTCTGGTGCTGGAATCAAACTCTTCTGAACTGTACAGTATAAGAAGATATATCAGTTTTCAACTAAGAACTCTAAAAAGGAGACCAGTCTGTGCTTCACTCTGCAGAATAAAGAACTATTGTACAGTAGAGCGTATAACACTTGCAACATGGCCAATTGACTTCCTTCCTATTAATCAACTACTCTGTTTACCTTCTTATACAAACCATTTCAAAACCATTAAAACTAAGAGGATTAGCATCACGTTTCTGGCAAAATGCACCTTAATTTCAGCAAATGCTACTTTCACTCTCTGAGAAGATTTAAAAAAAAAGCCTTGAAAGAAATGGATTCTTTATTGTGGCAAATTCACTGAAACTGGTATAAATTATATCTCCCATGTAAAAAAAGGTGGAGGAGGGGGGGTAAAAAGAGAGGTAGAGGAATACAATTCTCTCAATCCAATGAGAGAGAACTGCAAAAGAATTAAATTACCGAGAATGAAAAAATATCAAAGCAATCCTGAAACCTGAGTTAAGCCTTGACAATTTGAATCAATTGTTCTGTCCTGGCCATGTACAAGCAGTTCCTACTTTTGTGGCCTTGATTTCGGAAACAGTTGGGAACGGTTCACTTGGTCTGAAAATAATCCTGCAGCCAAAAGTTCAAGGCCCAAGTTCCCCTTTTCATTTGCTCTGGGAATTTGTCTGCCATGGCCAAGTTGAGGCCCTCATGCTATTTTTGCTGGCTTTATTTTATTTAGCTTCCTGTCTTGATCACAGAAGTTTTGCATAGAATTAAAGGGGTAAAAATATTCTTCCCAATAAATTCCTATCTCCTGTAAGCATTATCACTTTGTAGTTTAAGTGTTTGCCTTGTGCAACTGCAGCCATGCATTTTTTTTTGTCACATAGGAGGTTTAAGAGATGTCCCAACTAAACACACACCTGAGAAACAAAATGAATCATAAAAGCAACTTAAAGTGGGTAAAATAGAGACTTAACACCTAAAGGGCACTTATCCCAACACAGAGGCACAAGAAAATTATATGAAAGTGAATATAAGAGAAACATTTACCCCTGGGTGATGTTAAGAGAAATTCTCCATGAAGGGACATAATTAGAAAAGAATTTAATTATTTCCAGGAACTTGTCTTAGAGCATCCCATGGAATGAGAGAACACGGAGAAGTTTTAATCCAGACAACCAATAAATCCTATTAAACACCAAGAATTGCACACTTGATAAATAATGTTGCCAATGGAGACACCTCCAGCAGGGCTGGAAAGCAGGGCACAGGACAAGTAGAAATGCCACATGCTGCAGAAACATCATTGAGAGACACTTTGGGGTGTCCCAGAAAGGTAAAAAGGACACACAAGGGTAGATTCAGGGCTCTAAATTGAGTGCAAAACTACCAGAGATTAAGCATATTGGATTATTTTGGTGTTCCTTCCCTAATATTTTCTAGCAACAAAATTGCTATTTTCTTACTAAATAAATGTGTCCAAAGAAATACCTGGAATCTCTCCTGTAAGTAAAAAAGGCTGATTTAGAGCCCTTTAGCCAGTTCATGTCACTAAATTCTACACTTTTTGCCATTTGGCCATAATAATGAAAAATGTCTTTCCCCCCCATTTTCATTCTATAGTTTGAGCCTGATGAACAGGGCAGAGAGCAAGAGGCACTGTTCTGCCTCTTCATGCCATCCCTGGAAAATAGATTGGCCAGTTGAAGGGGAGAATCCACAGAAAACACCCTTCTTTGCTACTAAAGAGCATTGCAAGTATTTTAAAGCAAAACATCTTCAGAAGAGGGAATGTGTTGAAAATAAAATTTTTAAATACATGTTTTCTCTTTAGACTTTTTCTTTTCAGCTACCTTTCCTTAAAACATACTCAGTAATAAGACAACAGTGACTCCAAAGGAAAGTTACAACCTGATGACTGAAGACACCAGAATTTCAAAGCCCTTCTGGTTATCATTCCAGTTTTCCATCCAGTGCAGCCCAGGTAACTAATATATGAGTATTGGTCTGTGACTGCAGGTTTGGGATCAGGCTCTCTAAGGCACATAATTTTTCAAACAGCCCTTGAAGATCAGTCTCTGGAGTCTGATGCTGATGATCCCTTCTCTGTGACAAGATAAATGATCCTTTATAACTCTTGTCATATCGTAGAGCTGGCACCAGGAAATTAAGATAAAACTTTTCTGCTGGCATTGCATAGTTAGAGGTCTGCATGACTGAACTCCTCAGTGCTGGAAAAAGCTTGGCTGTGCCTGGGATTTTTTGTTGAGCAAAGGACACAACCTCACCAAATAACAGCTTGGAGAAGCCATCCTGTTGCTTCTGTATCTTGGGGCAAGGCATTAAAAATGAATTGCTCTTCTCTTATAGCTAAAAAAAGTTTAAAAAATCAATCTCTTGGGCTTGTTGATCAAAAAGGAAAATTGTATCTAAACAGTGAGTCTTAATTCCAATTTACTCTGAAGAGTTTGAATAAAGGGAAGAATTCCTATGCTGGAATTTCTTTATGAATAAAAAGTCTTAGAAAATAAAATATCTATCTCTCATAGGAAAAAGCTTCTGATAATACATAGTTTTGGTTCATAGAATCATAGAATGGCTTGGAAGGACCTTTAAAGGTCATCTGGTCCAACCCTAATTATTATCAAAAGCTTCCTGATCAGTGGTGCACAAAATGCTTGCACTGAGAGCATGGAAATAACGTTTTCACACTGAGTAGGTTTCTTCTCCTCACTGGGTTGTAACAAACAGCTCTTGAATATTGTTTTTCCATTGCAATGAGAGCAATAGAAATACTAGAAATACAATTGGGTAAAATAATTGTACACTCAGGAGGATGGTAAGGAAAAAACCAATAGTGCAATGGTCCAAGCAGTGGTCCATGCCCTACTCCAAGGCTCCACCCTGGAGCTCTGGAATAAAAATACTGAGGATTTTACAAGCACTGCCTTTTCAAAACATCTTTCCAAGTCCTGAACTTCTTGCCACATGTTTTAGAAACACAGAGCTAGAGCTTTTGTTTTTACACAATCACAAAGAAAAAAACTGGGTATTTCAGCAATGTCTGTCACAGACGGTCCTGTCATAAATATAACTGTGTTTCTTCTCTAACAGAACATAAAGTTCAGTCACCCAGCACTGGATCACATCAGATGGCTGAAACACAGATAATGCTGCCAAAACTGGAGGCTTGGCCCTGATACACAGAATCATGGAATGATTTGGGCGAGTGACACAAAAGGATATAATAAAAATTATTATCCATTCAAGCCTCATGTCTTACCTGTTTGGCAGAAAACACACAATCATCAAATGGTTTGGGATGAGACATTAAATACCCTCTTGTTCCAAGCCCCCACCTTTCACCAGACTGGATTTCTTGGAGCTCCATTTAACTTGTCCTTGGACGCTTCCAGGGATGGGGCAGTCACAGCTTCTCTGGGCAGCCTGTGCCAGGGCCTTCCCACCCTCACAGGGAAGAATTTTTTCCCAATATCCCACCTAACCCTGCCCTCTGTCAGTGTGAATCCATTTCCCTTGTCCTGTCACTCCAGGCCCTTGTAAATAGTCTCTTTCTGCCTTTCTTGATGGCTCCTTCAGGTATGGAAGGCTGCAATTAAGTCACACCAAGCCTTCTCTTTTCCAGGCTGAACACCCCCAAATCTCTCAGCCTTTCCTCATAACAGAGGTGCTCCATCCCCCTAATCAACTGAGTGGCCTCCTCTGGACTTGCTCCAAACAGGTCAATGTCCTGCCTGTGCCAGGGATTCCGGAGATGGATGCAATCAACATTCAAGGTGGAGCAGAAGGGCAAAATCACTCCCCTTGACCTGCTGCTCACACTGGTTTTATGCCACACTGGACTTGGTTTAGCTGCTGTTGAGAACCCATCACTGCCCAGTCTGAGCTGTGACAGCAGGAGCTGCTTTAGAGCCCACTCTGCCTTTGACAAGGTGTTTACAGCACAGCTGCAAGATGAATATGGGAAAAGGGATAAAAAGCCCAGCTTAAACCCTTGTTTTTGTCAGAAGAGTTAAAGTCCATTAAGCTCAGTCTTTTAAGCTGGCTAAGAGAAAGGCATGATAGATTCTGCAAGATATACTGTATATTAAAAGGTTCCTGATTTCTTCGAAATGATAACCTGCTGAAGGAAATGATGTCCTCTGCCACAGTACCTGCTTGTCTAATTGCAAACCATGCAACCTTATCCCCCCAGAGATTTACAGATAAAAAAACCCACTGTCATCACCTCCACCCTCCCTGTCTCCACTCTCTGTGTACAGCAGGTAAGACAAGAAACAGAGGCTGGAGGGTTTAAATAGATGGAGTACATTTGAGAGACGGGACAATTACGAACACCAGCACGGACACGCGTGCAGCAGGGATGTAACAAGTCAGTGACAGGAGGCTTTTCAACCCAATACCAGCAAAATAAATGACAAATGTGACTTTGGAGGAACATGGTAGCCCTGAGTACTTCAATTAAAGCAATCCATGAAAGTACCCATCTGGGTAAAGTTTTAAAAGTTATTTGTCTGAAAAAATAGGAATAAGCAAGGTCCAAAATTCAATGTCTCCCTTGTTTTGGATGACAATGCTTAACAGTGTGAGGAGGACCAGCACAACCATGAGC
Source organism: Myrmophylax atrothorax (assembly GCA_026770055.1). NCBI lineage: Eukaryota > Metazoa > Chordata > Aves > Passeriformes > Thamnophilidae > Myrmophylax > Myrmophylax atrothorax. Next base: position 32,355,201 of record JAOXXN010000082.1, on the reverse strand, counting down.
AAGGACTTGGTTTATACACTTCTCCCAGCACTACAAGAGGTTATTTTGATCCCTAAGAAGACTGGGTCGAACCCTGTCCCACTGCTGATGCTTTGTACAAAGCAGATACAGAGAGTTAAAATGGTAGACTGTGCAGCTTTCCTGTTGGGAATGCAAACCTCAGAAATGAGTCTGAAAATGAGGTCTACTAATGGTACAGCTGCATGTTACTGTCACCTTTGCTGGTGATGGTTACTGCAGGTCACAGTTCTTTGATGCTTTGATCCTACAGCTAGGACTGGATAGAAGGGGGCTGTTATTTCTGGGCTGAACTGATCACTTGCATGAATATTTTGAAATATTTTGTCATTTCTTAGTCCTTTTACTTCATCTGTGACAACACTCTAATCCTCATGGTCTTTTCCAGTTTGACTTCACTCTTGTTTAAGCTTCCTCACTCAAGAGCATTTGTGGCAAGGCAGAGTGGGCAGCAGAGTGTTGGTCTTAGGACAAGTCCTTTCTAGGCTTGAGCCTTAGACTGGGTTTTAGCTATGCCCAAGCAACCAAAACCTGCAAAATTTAGTGGGAAAAACTCAGGCCTTTTCTAAATGCTGCAGATTGAAAGTTGCACAGGCACAGAGTCCTCCTTCTCATTTTTCTTTCTGGATTTGCTCTCCTGCCCTCCAGGATTCCTGTCCTGGAGAGGCAAAGGTTTATCTCCATTTGACCCATTCCCAAAAAACTAAGAGAGAGAAAATCCTGTGTTGATTGAGTAGTCTTCTGACTGGTTAATCCTGTTGATGTTGATGCTGGGATTTGTCTGTGGGGTTTTGGTGATGCTGCAGCCCAGACAGTGACATGGGGAAGTTACTGCAGCTCCAGCCTCAAGCAGAAGCAGCAAGTGATGAACTGCCCACAGCCCCATTGCCCTGGCACACTGAGGGTGAGGAGGGAGAGGAATCAGCAGTGAAGGTGAGCCCAGGAAGAAGCAAAGAGGGGGGAAGGTATTTTTAAGAGTTGGTTTTATTTCTCATTACCTTATTCTGATATGATTGGTAATAAATTAAATTAATTTCACCTTGTGGAGTCTTGGGGAGCATTTTTCTCATTACAGCAATTGGTGAGTGATCTCTCCTGTCCTTATTTCAACCCATGAGCCTTTCTTTATGTTTTCTCTCCCCTGATCAGCTGAGGAGGGCAGTGATGGAGTGGCTTTGGTGGGAATCAAGTGTCCAGCATGAGCATAGATCATTCTGCTTCCCATCCCTCCCAGTCCTGGATGCCTTCCCTTGGCTGCACCATCAAGGCAGTTTTACATTCATTCCCTGTTGCCAGAGGAAGGATAAAGGAACTGTAATAGGGGGTGAAGATCCAGCAGTCTCATGGAAGAGTGTATTAATTGAGCAAATTTTTATGGATGTGGAAGTCTAAATGACTTTTCTGCCTCTAGGCTTTCTGCACAGGATTGTATATTCAGGTGAATGAAATATATGAGTTAGGCTGGGTGAACATTTAGCAAAACTAAAATCTTTAGCTAAATTTGCCACCCCTGACCTCTACACACATTTATTTGGTCTCATTTTAGAAAACCATCATTTTGCCAGGCCTAGCATCAGGTTAGGATGAGAGAAGGCAGAGAAAACTGGACAAAAGAAAAACGAGAATTTTTTTCTGCTGCCTCTTGCTCTCCTCCCCCATCCTGTAAAACACTTTTTCTAGGGTGATGGGCAAGGCAATCAAGGAATTGGCAGGGCTGGGTAACTAGACTTTCCTAAATATCAGCTATGCACCCATAAAGAGCTAAACCTTTCTTCCAAACTCAGACCCTGAGGAAGCTCCTTAGAGACACAGGCAGTGTAAAGGTGTCTAACAGGGTCGTGGTTTGGTGGTGGACCTGCCAGTGCTGGATTAATAGTTGGACTCCATAATTTTGGAGGGTTTTTCCAACCTTCATTATTCTGTAATTCTATGATATGTGACTTTACACAACTCACTTCATCCCTTTTTCCTATCACTTAGCTCTGTTTTAAATAAAATGTAGTTTGGGACTCAGGTTTTCTGGGGTCCTATAAAGATGTGACCCTGACCTCAGACATGAAAATACCAACATGCAACTTATGAGCATTTCTTCTTTAGACTTCCATGGGCAATAAACCCACTTAGTTCCTAAAGCTTTATCAGCTTCTTTCAGCTTTCTCCATATCACAAAGAAATCAGTCTCAGGAAACTATAGGTGCTACCCTGAGAGAAAAAAAAATACATCTGATCTGACCCATTTTCTGGAGAAAAAACCAAGACTAAATATAGACAATTTCTGTGTGTTGCCCAAAAAGGTACAAACCCTGTATAAGCTTTGACTTCCCAGGCAAAAGGCTAAGAGGGCAAGCTGTTACCATTTGCAAATGTGCACCTCCTTCTTATCTTACAGCCAAGCTCTCACAGTCTATTTAGTATCATTCCGGAGTTCACTGAGATGAAAATAATGACAAAAAATACTGTGACAAGATAAAGTACAGTGCTATAAAAATTCTCTACAGTGCTATAAAAATTAGATTCTTAGCAGAAAAGAGAATGAAGAGGTAATTTAGTAAAAGTGATGGATGAACCTCGGAAGGTTCAGAATTTTAGTTCAGTGCAGCCGCTTATTCAAACCTGGGAAATTCAGGAGAATTGTCACCCACCAAGACAGCTGGTCCCCTCTGGTTCTCATCCACCTTAAAGCTGGCAATAAGAACACAAGAAACAAGGGGTGGTTACTGTCTTTATTCCAGGCAGATTCTGGTGGCAGTGAAGCAACTCTTACTTGACCTATGCTGGCTCTCACATTTCCTGCAGTACAAACATTCCCCCAAGGACAAAGGGAGCCAGGGGCTGCAGTGTGTGGCAGGACAACATCTGAGATGGCCAAAATACCACTTATTGCATGTGTCTCATTTTATGCAAGTAACTTGTATGATTAAAAAAATTCTGACTGCTTAGCAGGTTAGTAGTAAAAACAGAGAATACATGGGTAGTGACAAGATTGTCTGGCATTGATAGATAAAAGTAATTTCTGTTGATCCTCAGATGTCAGAGTGCTAAGAACTAAATATTTTTATGGCCACTTCATAGCTGGAGAAAAATGAGTCCTAGAGAGATGAAATCACGAACCATGGTCAGCACAAGACTGGATGTTACAAACAGGAATTCTGTTTGCATAAGGGATGCTGTAGCTTTTTTATTGCATAATGGGCAGTGTTCCAAAAACATGACCATATTTTCGCCAGGACTTTGTATGAGGGAAGAGTATGAAGTAGAGACCTTGGAGCTACACTCACATCAAATGGCTGAGCTACTCATACCAAGTTACACAAATGCTGTGAATAAAACTGATTCAATACTTCACTGAGCTTTCCCCTGACTAAAAACCTTTATCTCTAAGCAACTAAACCTTGACATCTATGTCCACAAGGCCAAATTTCCAGTAATGGCATTACTTAGAATTTCTTATTATCTTAAAAAGAATGCCTATGTACCTATATATCTGTATATATCTCAGTCTGACCTTGCAGAAGCCAGTTGACTTGCGGATTTCTTGTACACACCTGGCCACTGAGAGGCTTTACAGCTACACAGTGAAGGTAAAAGGTGGGGGTTGTTTAGATAGTTGCATGTAGCAGATGTAAAGCGTGTAGAGCTGAACCTGAAACCACAACACTCTTCATGTAGGGTGATTGCAATTTGCTGTGAGCACCCAGCAGCATCCAGGAAAAGCCTTTTTTTCTTCAGGCAAACACTCTCTTCTGCCCAGCTGGCTGTACATGCACAATAATACCTTTCTGTTTCTCACAGAATCAGTATACCATGACTTTAGTGAGTTTTATTTGTTACAGTCTTTAAAATATAAAGCTTGATAATTCCTGTTAATTGTGTTTTAGTTTATCATGATTAAAGAAAGATTACATACATTGGGTATGTAATATTACATTCATAAAATTATGTATGGAATATGTTTAATATGTTTCATAGAAAGAAATCAGATGGTTCCTGGACAAGACCTTCTTTGGAGGAGTGACACAAAAGTATATATTAAACCTCGTTATTCATTCACACCTCGGGTCTTACCTTTCTGTCAGAAAATTCATAGAATCTTCAATGGTTTGGGTTGGAAGGGACATTAAAGATATCTCATTCCACCCACCTGTCATGGGCAGGGATACCTTTCACTAACCCAGGGTGCTCCAAGCAACCTGGCCTTGGACACTTCCAGGGATGGGGCAGCCCCATCTTCTCTGCCCAACCTATGTCAGGGCCTCACCATCCTTACCAGAAACAATTTATTCTTAATAACTGATCTAAACCTACTCTCTGTCAGTTTAAAAACAGCTGCCTTGACTGTAGGAGGAATGTAAAGGGCCACTCATAAGCTAACAATGACACTTTGCCACAGCTGTTCCCAGCTATGTGGGAGCGACTGGACTGGGTTGGAGTGGACATGCTGGTGGCCCAATGGTCCCTCCCCACCAAAAGCTTTCACAGATCATGCACACATGATGCTGCTCCTGCTGCCCTCTGAATTTTTTTCCACCTCACAATGTCCTGAGCCAAGTGAGCTTTCCTCATCCCCACTTCCCATTCCCCTTCAGAGGATGTTCTTCCCTTTTGTCATTTTCCCCTCACACTTCTCTGATTGGACATGTTATTTATGGACTGTGATCTACTGTATTTTTGAATTGATTTTGTGTTCAGCTATTGTAAAGCACTTTTGTGGACCAGTACCTCAGGGTGATATATTTTTTTTTTCTTTACTGATGTTCTGACTTACCTTTTTTCTCCCTGAGTTTCCTACTCTTTGCCTCTTATTTTTCCTATTTCTTCCAGAGTGGACTGGAATATTCAGCTAATCTCCTCAGGAAATAAAGCCTCATTAGAAAATGGTAAGAACTAAAGTACATTCATTTTCATGAGACAATTATATTAATTTGCTTATGGCCAGTAATAAAGAATGAGAAGAGCTTTTCATTTTATGTTTCTCCTCTCTATTTTTTTTCTCCCTTTAGTCCCACTGCATGTAATTTCATCCCAAAGCCCTCTGCTAAGAACTCTCAGGATTTCTGTGGACATGCTTGCGGCAACCACCAGGAAGCTGGGGACGGATGGCTCTCCATCTGCACTTCCACTGCTCTCCCCAGGAAAAGCCTCCCAAAACAAATAGATATGGATGAGTTGGCTGGGGATAGAAAGTCCTACAGACTGCAAGAGTTGTTTGGAAACTAAATTCTAGAGGAAGTGAGACATAACAGTGGATTTGGTGGAAGGACAGACCTGTGAGAGAGGGTGAATGGGGTGATGGGAAACCATTCGCTTCTGGATGCATGTTTGAAGCACAGAGTAAGGTGCCATTGAAGTTTCTTCACTCTGTGCAGTACCTTTGACAGACCAAAATAAATAGTATGTGGAAGAGCTGGACTTAGATAATATATTCTCATCATATCAATAATTAAACTAGAAAAATCGTCAGGGGTTGGTGTCACATGACTAAGAGCCGATAATGACCTTTAGGGCTTGGTGGTCTTCCAAAGCATGTGCCAGTCAGTGAGCCTCCTGTTAGGACACTACAGCCCTTCTGTAAATAAGGCAGATGAGGGCAATTTGGGGAGCTAAAATGCAAAAATTAGGTGGTATAACATGTTAGAGAGATTGTCTTGATCCATTTCTTGTGGCCAGAACTGCTATTGACCTGTTACTCACACACTGGAAAACATATTAAGAAGGTGTTTAAGTAAACATATAGGAATTTCATGTTGATGAAGCCAGAAAACAGCATCATACTTCAGGAAAGTGACAATCTGCTTTAAGACACATAGGCACAGAAGAGACAGGAGGAGAGGTTGTTCCCACAGTGCTGCTTCAGCACCTGCATTAGTTCCTCTTCACACCTTGCATTTCTCATTCAAAGCATCATTTAAGACATTCAAACCGTACATTTTGCTTTAGCCAAGAGGCAAAATCTCACAGATTTGCAGTTAATGCCTTTAATTAATAGGGAATGGCAATGGTAAGTGGCCCATTCAGCAGGATGAAGATGGGAAACTGCTGCTCCTGCCTCATCACAAGGACTTCTGGAAGGTGCCAGCTGCCCCACTACTTATCAGAGAGCACAAATGGAGATGTCAAAAATGGGGGGGGAAAGGTGTAGACAGTCTTACAGATGGATCAAATACTTGAGAATCAGAATATGTATAGGTTCTGCTACTCTCCAGAGGGGATCACACACTGGCATGGTTATATTTCTCTGACATTTGTTCTGCCTAACTCAGAGCAGGCTGGGCTGACTCTCCACAGCCCTCCTTGGCAGTCAAACATAGAAACATCTGACTTTTCCTTGGATGCCTCAAGACTCTTTTGAATCCCAAATTATTCCCCCAAACAGATCCATGTCTCATCTAGGAGCTGAACTCCCTCTCTGGGCTGTATTCCTCTGCCGAGGGAAGACCTGTACCCTCATCCATGCAGATTACAGAGCCACTGAATATGCTGAGTTGGAAGGGACCCACAAGGATCATGGAGTCCCACGCTCAGCCCTTCACAGACCCATCCCCAGAAGTCACACCCTGTGACCCAGAGGATTATCCTGGAGCTCTGTGAGCCTTGGTGCTGTGCCCACTGCCCTGGAGAGCCTGGTCAGTCAGAGCTCACCACCTTCTGAGGGAAGAACTTTTTCCTGAGACCCAACCTAATCGTGCCCTGACACAACTCCAGTCCATTCTTTGGGTCCTGTTCCTGGTTCCACGGAGCAGAGTTCAGTGCCTTCACCTCCTCTGCCCCTCCCAAGAACATTTTAAATACAATGAGGTCTTTCCTCAGTCTCCTCTACTCCAGGCTGATGGAGATAATGTTGTTAAGTCTTTCTGTCCTCAGCCACCTGAAGATGAAGATTAGCAGTTAATTTGGACAGCCAATGTGGATTTCATTGCTCTTGTGGCTGCATACTGCTATTCCTGAGGGGCAGTTCTGTGCAGTCCCTGGAGTCACAACTCAGCTGCAGGGATGGTGCAGGTCTGGGCTGGATGCACAGTGAGCGCTGAGAACAGAGGACACACTTTTTACCCCAGGATTTTTATCATTTTACCAGGTCCTATTTATTTTCAAGCATCTGTTCAACCTTTCATGCAAGATGAAAACAATAGCTTCAGCTGCTTTCTACCTGAGCACTGGAGGAGTTCAAGCTGATACTCACATCAAAGCGCTCCGCATATTTATCATTCCTGATTCTGTAATAAGCAGCGGCGTCTGACAGATGCACAAAAGCACCACAGTTTCCACTTGGACCTTACAATGGCAGCAATGACTTCAAACTAGGATTAAAGACTCGCTCAGGAAATACTGAGCATTTTCCTTACTGAATAATTACAATCTCCTTGCAACTTGCATTGTTGGCAATGCCACAGTGCATTCAGCAGCTTGGGAGTACAGAGGATTCTTTGGGAGCTGCTGCTGCTGCTGCTGCTGCAGAGCTCAGGTTGGTTTTAGTGAGAGCAGGAATACACCTATAATTCTTCTCCAGCACTTTATCAAGTGACACATAATCAGTTTGGTTTAGAATTTTTCAGACATGATAAAGATGTATTTCCTCGCGGGCAAGCCTTAGTCTCATTCAACGGAATAAGTCACTTTTTCATTTACCAGAAAGCAAATCTTGTTCTGCAGTTAAAGCTTATGTTTAAGAGAAAAAAACTTACCATAAATAAAGAAAAAAATCTGAATTCAGCTATCAGGATGCAATTCCTCAGTAGCTTTTCTCAGGAATAACTTGTATCAGTGACAGCTCCAAAAGTAAGGAAGTAAGAATATATAGCAACTGAACATTATTTAATACATAGAAAAAGCTGTTAAAAGAACATTATCCAGCCTGCTGAGAGAGATACCTAATCACCCTTACAAGAGTGTCAGATGCCATTATTTTTTTCTTACCATTTTTGAGCCATCACATACATTTTTTATTGGATGTACTGCCTTATGCTGTGTGAGAAATCAAGAGCATTGGCCACAAGCTCCAAACACATTCAGTAACAAGGAAATTCAAATCTTGCTGAGAAACTGCAATTCCATTATGGAAGATTTGCATATAGGCAGAAACATTAACTGTTTTACTCAAAGTAACAGAATATAGACCCATACTGATTTTAAAAGACAATTAAAACCACTTTAATTAACATTGACTAAGATTTTTAGTGTGTTTAGTAAGTAATAATCTCACTTAAGATATTCAAATCTAGGCATTGAAGCCTTATAAAGAATCTAGTTTGTTTAAAATACATTTTCCACATGATTATGGGATTTTGCCAAAATAAAATACTTTGGAATACTTACAGAATCTTTAATAGTGAATAGTAATTTCTTCACCAGTATGCAGTAGCTGCTTGCTTTGGATTTGAATTTGGATGTATCTACAAATCAGTAAAATGATAGTATAGAGTTTCTAAATTGATCTTTTTAAGGCATAATTTGCATTATGGGCTCATGCCTTGTGAAATTTATCTCAAACAATAGCATTTCAGTATTAGCATGCTCAATTATAGACCTTCCTACAACACCACAGATAGTATGAGCCCCTGAAGACTAAAATGGCTCTTTCCCAGAAAGCAGTGTATATTTTTATGTTTAAATAATCCATAAAGACTGTCCCTGTTGAGAAGTTCAAAAAGACTGTTCTGAGTGCTTCATTGCAGGGCTTCAGGCTGTAAGATGGAATGCAAATCCTGGCAGTCATGCAGTAGGTCCCTGTTTCAGCTCTGGATGACCTTTTTTGGGCTTCACTTTGACTGCCAGAATGTGACTGTGATTTACCTTCCCTTTTACAACACAGCCTCGAGCCCCTTAGTCTAATATTAGCGAAGGACTTGAACTTCTTCAAGGAGCAGCACTCAGGAAGATCTGGGAATCAAAAGGTGCAGCATATTGGTGGCCAAAGCTGGGACGCAGTGACCATCTCCGGCAGAGATCAGCACACCTCATTGCACTGGTCTGCAGATATTGGTCCAATGATCAGAACCTACACGTGATGCTCTGGCCTGTGCTGTGAAAAATGGGATACTGATAAAAAACTTGGGGAAAGACTGTAACACCTGGACATCATGTGCATGTGGACACAAGTTGTCCCATAGAAATATTACTTATGTATGTGTTTAAAAATAAAGCACATACATATAAAATTCATGGAATCACAGAATAGTTTGGGTCAGAAGGGACGTCAAAGACCATCTAGTTCCCACTCCTTGCCATGGGCAGGGTTACCTTCCACTATCCCAGGATGCTCCCAGCACTCTCCAGCCTGGTCTTGGACACTTCCAGGGATGGGACAGCCACATCTTCTCTGGGCAACCTGTGCCAGGGCCTGCCCACCCTCACAGGGAACAATTTCTTCCCAATATCCCATCCATCCCTGCCCTCTAGCAATTTGAAGCCATTCCCCCTTTGTCCTGTCTCTCCATATCTTTGTCCAAAGTTCCTCTCCAGCTCTTCTGGAGCCCTTTTAGGCACTGGAAGGGGCTCTCAGGACTCCCTGGAGCCTTCTCTTCTCCAAGTGAACAACTCCAGCTCTCCCAGCCTGGCTCCAGAGCAGAGGGGCTCCAGCCCTTGGTTCATCTTCATGGCCTTCTCTTGACTTGCTCCAGCAGGTCCGTGTCCTTCTTATACTGGAGGCCCAAAGCTGGATACAGTTCCAGGTGGGATCTCATCAGAGCAGTGCAGAGGGGGAGAATCATGTCCCTTGACCTGCTGGTCATACTATATAGTCCAGTATATTAACATTAAAATTAAACACATACACAGTAAGACTTCTGTGGGGCAACTTGTGTCCATGTGCTTAAAATTAAGCACATACTGAAGCTTTTGCTGGTTTGGGTCATCCTAAGTTGCTCAAGGTTAAAGAAAAATTTGACACCAGGATTCAAAAGGACCCAAACCTTGAGGACTAGGTACAGTCCCCAGTCCCCTGGCCACTCTTTCCCTCTAACATGAGGCAAATGGAAGCAGAGAGTCATCTGCTGCATTTGGTAAATATTGTCTTGAGGTTTGGTTTTTTCCCTAA
>JAOXXN010000082.1:32319936-32338336 GCA_026770055.1 Myrmophylax atrothorax | reverse complement strand
CCACTGCTCAAGGAAATAAGAGAGGACACAAATAAATGGAAAGCACCATCAGAATATGTTTGCAGGTTGCTTGAAGTATTCCTGGAGTGGCAACATTTATTGTCAGTGGGTTTGCATAAGCAGACAACAAGAAAAAGGTTTTTTAATTGTGTCCGTTTTCAGCTGCCACTTTTGTACCGTGTATAATTGGAATTAGCAGTTACTGACACGAAGCCAGAGCCTGTTTTCACACGGACTGATATCCCACCCCAGGAGGGCATAGCACCATCTCCCCCCTCCTCCTTCCCTGCTGCTGCAGGGACGTGCAGTTGGGGACAGTTATCTATAGATGGCAATCTTCTTCTGAGCACAGAGCTGAGCTGAAACCTGCAGCTCTTTCTCCAGAATAAAAATAAAACACATCTCTATGCATGTATTTACAAGTACTGAAAAGAAGTCTTTTACCCTGAGATGGTACAGAGTACTTCGCAACAGAGCTCCAGGCTTGATTTCAGTCCAGAGGGGCTGCTTTACTAGGAACTAGTCATGTATAACAGTAGGAAATTATTAATGTCTGCTCAACTGCTCAGTTACTGTATCATGTGAAATGCTGGACTGAGCTCTGTGCTGAATTGGGCAAAACACTCTCATTTCTACAGTGTGTTGTCATGTGCTTTACAGCAGAGTATTGGGTCTTAGACTTTATATTTTTTTTTTAAATACTGCAACATTCATCTGATTTTTTTTAATGGTTTTGCTAAAGAGAAAAGGTGGTACCATTTCTCTGGGAGGTGTCATAAAGAACTAAAAAAAATTCTCTGGCACTCACTTTACCTCCCTCAGGTTAAACCTCTTCAACAGAAGACAAAGGGGAAGGATACAGAACACCCCCTTCTACAAAAGAGATGTTTTCCACTTTTCTCTGTAGAACACAGGAGAGATCATGAGATGGATGGTGAGAATCCCACACCCTCTCCAGAGACTTGAGAAAAGTTCCTGAATGCAGGAACCTGTCTATAGTAAGAGAATAAGTGGCTGTTAATAATGACAGTAGGGTTCACAGTGGAACTGGGGACAAAACGTGGTTGCCTCTATATTTGGGAGTTATTTCCAAGGACATGCACCTGAGAAGACACAGAGCCAAGCACTGCAGGTATCCAATCAAAGAAGGGGTTTGATACCGAAATTAATTTTATATCAAAGAGTACGCTGGGGTGCTAATATGCTTAATAGACACATCACATACACCTCAAAGAGTTTTTCATGTGTGTTTGAGATTGTTATGGCCTTCATTTAGCTCCAGGCCTGGACTCATCCTGACAGATATGAAATAACCAGCATGGACAAGAGTTCTATGCTATAGCTGTAAGTACCGTTAAATGAAGTTCCTTCAGCTGGGGATACAAAATATATTTAGTTACTGCAAAACTGGGCAATTGAATGCACAAGTCCTCACAAAACTGAAAGACATTAAAGCTGATAGTGGCATTATTCTCAAAGTACAAAAATACCTTTGATATGACCCTGCCCAGCATTTCACTGATTTAACACCTCTCGAGGAGCTGCAGTGCCGTCTGTTTTGAAACAAGTCCCAGAGTAGCCCATTTATTTAGAATTCACGAGCTAACACTTTCAGAGCCCACTTCTGATAACTTGCAAAATCTAAAACTCCTCATTAAATGCCAGATAAATTGACTGGCCTGAGGGCAGGATGGGTGAATGGAATACGTGAGCATGAGTCCAGTTCCCTGCAATTAATGAGATCTGAATAAGCAGAACCAATCCAGCCCGAGTGGAAATAAAATTACTGCACCCAGCAAAGTTCAAATAAGAAATATGTGAACTTTGAAGTAGCTGGATACAAATCAAGATGCTGAGTTTTTATAAAAACCTTTATAAGCTCCAAAATCTGGTGCACAGTGTGTCTTCTCTTCTTTTTTTTTTTTTCACCATGGGCTGGCAATTCAGGATTAAGGGGACACTATCTTTCAGGGGCCCTAATTCAGAAGGGTTTTTGAGATGCTGAATTTTAGGTGCATAAATAATTCTGTCTGTGTTCAGCTCAGTTAAACACAAACTCTTGCCCCACTCTATCAGCCAGATGCAAGAATGCATTTCAGTTTGACTCTAAGGCAAAATATTTTGCTTCATCTAGATCTACTCTACTTGAAAAATAATGTTTTTGAGAATTTGGGTATCTTAACCAAAGCACTGAGTTTCCTTACTTTCACAGGAAATTTTCAGAAATATTGTCCACTGGAGACAAGAAGGTTTTACAAAGTTCACTGTGATATTTCTTTGTCCAAAATTGCAGAGAAATATTCCTCTACTGTACTGGCCTGCTCTGGGAAACAATCAAGGAAGTCTCATTTTTACAAGGGGAGAAGACAAGTGTAAGAATAAACACTTCAGTAGCAATTAACCCTCTCACCTTGGCTAGGTCAGCATAGAAACTGAAATTCATGAGCTTGCTTGCATTTCTTTTTCTCTAAAATAACAACTGTAGCAAATGTCTGTTTCCCCTGCCAGGGAATGGGGGATTTTTGAATTTCAAGCTCTTTCTCCGGAAAACTGTTCAAAATACCACTTCAAGATTCAATTGTAACAAACACAACCATTCTAAGTTAAAACAACTGGTGTCTATATGTTTTTTTCTATATTGGTCAAGTTAAATTTCATTCCCTGTAGCATCTTAGTTTTCTTCTTGATATTTAAACACTGATATAAAGTATAATTGCAGCTCAGAGAAAATTGTGGACTGGAATAGAGGATTTAAAAGAGTTTTTCTTTTAAAGTAGCAATGAAATTCATGTATTAGAGAGCAGAAATATTGTCTGACACTTTGCTCAGGGGAAAATCCAAGAGTAACTTAAATACAACTTTAAAGACATCAGGTTTTCTCTGAAAAGCACTTTCTCAAGAGACTATGGTCAACTTCAAGGGTGCCTTTATCAGACATTCCAGTGGGACAAAACAGGAAGAAGAGCTGAAGGCCCAAGGTAACACAATAGGAGTGTGCAGCAGTCACAGGAGTATCAGTTACGACAAACCAAGCTGTGCAACAAGGAGATTATGATGTGGATTACTGACCACTTACTATGTGTCATAAAGGGAAGAATAGTTTCAGATGCCAGCTTGACTTAATCTGGGACCGGCAGCCTTTCCTTGAAAGGATTAATGTGCACTTCTTCCTACCCAGGCATTTTTAAAGGGTTTGTCAGAATAAAGATTGAGAGGAGCAACAAGTAATGACAGAAACTTCAGCATGAACTATTAAAGGATTTGATAACAAATTACCTGTTTGTGAGTGCAGCCACATGGCCATCAGCTGTATGCCTTGCTTCATTAAGGCAGCATTGTATTCCAATGAAATTAGCTGTTGCAGGGATAGGGGCCCTTCAATCAGGTTCTGTAAACATGAAATCAGCTCAAAATGGGCATTGATTTGCAGTGGGAGTCTAAGAGAGTATTTGTTTCTTTAGCAGGGGTTTGTGATGCCATCACCCCATCACCTCTTTTGGCATTTCTCTACTTTCTCCCACACTTTCCTTGATGCAAGATGCAAGAAGTAACTAAACACACCAAAATTATCTCCTCCTTCTCCTGCTGTGTATTTTTCTAGTTTGCATTTGTGGTATAATTTATAGGAAGGTCTTTGCTAAGCAAAAGTTACAAGGAAAAATGGATATCCAGTGAAATGAAGGAAATGCTCCTGAGAAAAGAATTGCCAAAGAGTAGATGCTGCAGATGGCATTTCCCAGAAGAGATAAGACAAAGAGAAAAATGGCAAGTAAAATGTTCAATGAACACTTCCCTCTGTTTCAAAACCAATAATAACTAAACCTTGTAAATCTTAACAAAAAACCCCCTTGGTTGAGTTTAATCTTAAACTGTGCGAGACATTTGAACGAATCTTTACTGTACTTTCTTCAGGCACATGGAGTTGATTTACTAATACGACTTTTACAGAGTAAGGTTTTTAAGTTTTCTGAATTTCAAATATCAAAGCTATGCATCACAAATTAATTGTTTTCCTCTGAAAATTACAGAGAATATATTTAAAGAAACATCTTTTTAAACCTACATTTCTAACCCACATGCTATAAGGAGTAATTTTGCCTAGTAATTGTGACATTTAATATTTGACTGGCAATGTCTTACTTAGTCACTGGATAGTCCCATTTCTGCTGCAAAGCTGGTTTCAGCTGTGGGCATTTATGGCTTAGTATACTCTCAACCCCCAAACTCTTACAAACATCCTCAACCACAAACACGTGAAGAGTCACATTGCCTGAAATTCTGGTCATAAAAAAAGCTGCTAAACACTGTAATTCCCTTACTTGGGTGGGTGTGAGTTCTGTGCTCAGGATTCACCATTTAAACTGCCTTTCTCTGTGGGTTAAGAGGTTGCAGGGTAAATCCTTGGCAAAGGTGAGCTCCATGGGGCTCAGGTCATTTGATGCTATCTAGAGGTCATGCCTAACAAATAGGTACCAATGCTAATGGAGAGTGGAATAAACATGTTATCCATCCTGAAAGCAAGGGGGACATAAGTACATGTGGTGTTTAGATTTAGAGTTTGCATTTCTTTCATAGCAGAACATGTTTTAAAACCATTTCCCAGGAAATCATCCAGGCTAGGTAAAAGGTACAAGAGGTCAACTTTCTTTGGTTATAGTTGCACTCACCTAAAATTAGCAAATCAAACCATTGTGATTATGGCACTGGTTAACATAATACTAAATTTTAGGAGCAGGGCTATTTTAAACCATTTTCCAAGACAGCTTTTGGGCATTTGTGCAGTTTTATCAGCATTGAGCTTCATGTCCTGCCCATGTACAACTGCACATGCACAAATGCTGGAGTTTATCTATCTCAGTCCATTCATGCAGAAAAACTGAGAGAAGAAGCCTGGGAATGTTTAGAGACCATCAGAAAATTAATGTATATATGTACATATACCATGTGTGTATATATACACCCATTTACATACTCACTACAGCATCTGTTCAACAGAATAGATGAAGTGCTTGTGTGGTGACAACTGAGCAAGTTTTACCTGGTGGGAGCTGTTGGAGGTGGAGGCAGCTGGAACAGCTACTGCTGAATGCAGGAGGCTAAAGTTGGGATTGTTATTATACGGTAAGAGATCCTCCATACATAGCCAAGTCCCTATAAGATTAGAAAATAACACAAATAAATGATGGTTTTCTTATTTTTTTAATCAGCTAGACAGTTGGTCGGATTCTCTCCAGCCCATTTATGATCAAAATTACCCCCCAATTTGGTCAGTTCATAAATATGCTCTAACACACTCCACTCCGACCTTTGGAAATGCCAATGTTAACTGGAGCACTCAGGGACATCTGAAGGAGATTTGTTTTCCTGGGTTCGCTTGCAAAAGAGATCATCTCTGGTTTTAGCAGTTTTCCCAATATACACATGCAAAGCAGCCCAGATCTCATCACATGTAATTTAAAATGTACAGTTTTGTCCTTCCATCCCGCAGTGAACAAGCAAAACAAGCTCCTATTCAGAGGTAATTCCGAAGGCAGCTCGGCCGTGTCTCGCTGGCTGCTCCCTAACAAGCCTTTCATTCATTGCAGTTCCACACAGCTGAGCTGTTTCTACCTGAGCCAGTGTTACAGACCTTTAATCAAACAAATGTACAAGGAAGCTCAACTACTTAACTGCTGTGCTTGTTCTGGGGGCTGAGATAGCCAAACACAACAAAAAGAATTTTATTCCGCTCAGGACGAGTACATTTCCCTGCCGTTGTTCCCAACAAAGGGCAGCAGGTACAAATGGCCCCACTATCTGTGTCAGGGAGAAGTGGAGAGCAATTTGTTTCTATTAAACAGGATGGTTCTATTTTTTATTTTGTTGGCTTAGCCTCTCCGCAGTCTGTGCCAATCATGGTCTTTAATCTGAACTGCCCTTGACCGTTTCTGCTATGCCACAGAAGAATTCTCCCTTTTTTTCCTTTTTTTTTTCCCCCCTTCTTCTTGCCCAGGTAATTGTGAGAAAGCAAGTGAAAGCCCTGGGGTATTGGATTCAAAACACAATCCTGCCATTCTCAGAACCGTACAAAGAATAAACTTGAATGCGACATTGAGTCGTCCCAGACTGCACCTGCTGGAGATCTCCCATCCCCTCCAGTTCATGGTGGGGTCAGCGCAGGCTCCGCTCTGCTCTGGTGGCAGGAGAGCTCCTGTGTTTTCAGTTCACAGTGAGATTAGATCTGCAGTGTTTGACCTGTCTAATTTGGGTTTTGTTTGCTGAGGCAAGGAGAGCCTGGCACACGGTTAAATGCCCACCAACCCGTGCCCCTGGAGAATGCTGCTGGGGTCTCTCAAGCACCATTGACGTGGTGGCATTTTGAAAGGCTGTAGATTGGGGTTGGTATAATTTAATGTGACCTTAATGTGCAGGACAAAACTTTTCTGTATGTCTGTACATTGCCCTGGATACTCTTTTTCAGGGGGACTAAGAGGAAAACCAGTATAATGTAACTCATGTGTAAGTTCTGAAGCACATGGTGGGTTGTGCTTTTTTTTTCTTTATTTTGTTGCTTGGGTTTTTTTCCTTTTGTTTTTGTTTTTTTGTTTGCTTTTGATGTATGTTCCTTTGGATTTGAAAGGTCCTGAAAGCACAGCTTGGTCATTTTGCTCACTGTCTGAATGTCACTGCTTTATTTCCCTCCTTTGACAAGAAGAGTTAAAGTTGCCTGGTGTAAACTCAGAAAACCACAAGCTCAAACCAGTTCTTAAAGCAACAGCCTTCTAAAATGAAATATTGCTGAACAGGGAGCCTTGTCACACTCCCAAGACTCATCCTGAGTAGTCAGGCAGAATCCAAATATTTCATATTTCTGTAAGTTTTTTGATACACCAGCACATGCCTCAGTTTTCTGACACCTGCCTACATCTGGAAAGATCCTCTATTCCTTCTTGTCCTGAACAGACTTTTCTTAAATATTTTTTCTCTTTCTTATTTTATAGCAGACAAAAGTGTTGGTTTGGCTTAATACAGAGTATAAAAGTCATTTTTTATACTCTTGATATTGATACTGGGAATGACACGTGATGATGTCCCTCTAATGATGATGAACTTTTGGTGCCTTCCAATCCAAGTAATTTTGTGATTCTGTGATTCCATGATTCCAATGACATTCCTTTCCTGAACACAAATCTTGAAAATCCATGGGACACTCTCAAATCTGGCACACAGAATTTGCAGCTGCATCTACTGTTCCTTGGTTTACCTCCATTTGCTCCAACCAAATCAGCCTCCTGAGCTGTTTCACAGGCTCCTACAGTGATGGAAACACATTCCAAAGCTCAGGATTCACAGGTACAGCTCCCTTTGGAGACTGATCATGTGCCAGAAGAAAATCACAATTCTGAGCAGACACGAAAAAATTCTGTAATTATTTTTTTCTCGTCATTTTGCAGTAAACAGAGTCTTTGGCAGGTGCTACTGCAACCCAGGGACCCACAGTTAGATCTGCTCCTTTTTGACCCTATTATCTCTGATTTTGAGATAAAAAACAGAGACCTCTGACAAAAAATCTGATTTCTGTGGAAAGGGGATAAAAGCTGCAGCTGAGCAAGATTCTCACCTTTAAAAATACTGCGAAAGGAGATGTTCTAGTTTAAATTTTTTAAGGAAAAATTCAGGTTAGTTATAATTTTTTCTGAGTATTTTTATCTACCCCTAAGGCAAGAGATAAATGAAGTGTGATAGTACTTTGGAGAGCTTAGGAACTATTTGTAGTGAATAATTTATTCGACAAATTTTGCCCTTATTTCAGTTCATGAATTATCTGTGAACTGACTGGTACTTTTACGAATTTATTCATAATTCAAAATTATTCCAGAAATGTTTCTGTCCAAACACATTTTGCTGTACAGTTTTCCCATGAACAGATTAGTGATTCAGCTATTTATTATCTGCAGTGTATTACTTGGGGGGTGAGGGGGAATTACTCCTTTTCAAGAGCCCTGTAACTCATCCTTAAACAGCATTTCAAAGGTTACAGAAGAGCTAATCTTCCTGTTTGCTGCCTTCTTGGGGTCTGAATTCACTTCTGTTTGCTTTTATCATCATTAATTGTCCAGGCTGCCCTTTATTTGCATGTTTGAAATTGATTTAAATAAACTTGCTTTAGTATCTAATCTGTGACTGTAATAAAAACAAACATCAAATCTACAAAAGAAAAGCAAGTATTCTTTTCTATAAATAAAACAACCAACAGAATAGATATTGTCCTCTGTCTAGGTGGGATTTACATGTGATTTACATGATTTACATACCTACACAGGGCAGTTATAGTCTCTTCTTAACCTCTAGCAGTATCCATGTATTCAAGCTAGTTAAGGGTGAAAAATGCATTAAAAAGGAAAGTAGAAAGAAATTTAATGCAACTAAACTGCAAGTTAGTTTTCTGTGGTTCTAATTCCCCACTTTAATTTGATACAATTACAATAAAAGCTGCAATCTAAGGCAAGTAAATGAATTTTGTGTCAAGAGTGAAATACAATCTGTTAAAATTGGTTTGAAAATACAATTTTAGGTCTAGTACAGCAAGTCCTGACATTTCAGATTAATCTGTCCTATAACAAAATTAATGACACTCAAAGTTGTTTAAGAATGGCTGTTAACTATACTTACCCTATTCATCACTGGCTCGATCAGTCTAATCCAAGGAGTCACCAGGCTATTAAGTACAGAACAGCAGTTCACTTTAAGGACATTTGGATTATGATTGTTTGAGGGATCAAATGCCTAGCCACAGAAATGCAAGATGCTGCAGTAAATAACTAGAGAAATAAATATTCCTGAAAGTTTGTGGATGTGATGCTTGTATATACATGTCATTACAACAGATCTCCCCGATGGAAAATAAAACCAGAGGCACATCTGGAGGAACTTATCTGGGTAATCTAACCTTTTAGGACTTCACAAGGGGCAGCAGATCTCATGAGAGTGGCTTCTCCTGCTTCACAGCTTGAAGCTCCTGCCTCTGGCCATGTAAAAGCCATGTCACAGTGAGGTTCCCCCTGCTCCTGTCCTACTTCTGCCCCAGCTGGAGCTTAGAAGGAGCCAAGCTCCGGTTTCATCCTGCGCATCAGATGGGGGGGGTCAGAGTGCTGGCCATTACTCTTTGCTTTGTTCCTCCTGTTAGCCTCAAGCATGCAGCAGTAATTTCAATTTGGGGTCCAAACTGGCCATAAAAACCTTCCCAAGCAATTAAGGCAGTGCAGAAAGCAGACGTGTTTGGGCTGATTTGCAGAACTAGAACTGAGAAGAGCCAGAGCAGGCATTGTTCTCTCCATTCTACTCTTACTTTTTCTAATTAAAAAAAAAAAAAAAGAAAAGATAAAAGAAGATATATTCTGTTTCTATTAAAGTGAAATGGTTTACTTGAACAATTATTTTAATATATCTCTATTATATGGGGAGGCTTTAAGGAAGAAGCAAAAGTAGACTTTTTCACTGGCTTAACATTCTTCTTTGGACAAGTATTTAGGATCTGTGAGGCCCAGATGAAGCTTCTCCCTCTGTCTAGTTGAATTTGAATCCCAGTCCCCAGTTTCACTGACTTCAGCGAGATGAGCTGACTGGGTGGTTGAGGGCATGTCTGAATAGCCTTATGCAGAGAGGAACAGCTCCAACACTATGCTCAGTGGACACACTGTCCCCAGTGCAGATTCACTAAGATATGTCTATAAAAGGTGAAAGATGTTGGTTCAAGAAATAGAATACAAATTTTCCTTCCATAGGGGAGACTAGAGGCAGTTCATCTACTTTCTCCAGGAGAGCCTTGGGATTAAAAAAAATACTGGGTTTACTCCAGCATTTAGTGACGCTGTCCCTGTCATGCCATTTGACAAAAGATACCTGAACCTGCTAACTGTCATAGATCAGCTGAAGTTGTTTTCTTCAGAAAGGGGAGTGTTCACTTTACCCAAAGAATGCTACAAGTATTAAAATTCTTATTATTAATCTAAAGAACTGGCTTGTTGTGAAACACATTTCATGTGGTGATGAAAATGCCCCTCCTGTTTCATTTGGCTTTGTGCTTCTTTGGACCTGAATTCCTTGGGTTTGCATAAATTAAGTATTCTCTTTTCCTGCTGTTGCTAATCTGAAATAACCTCTCCAGGATGGCTGGAATCAATAGATTTGCCTGTCTCTGAGCATGCCTTTTGTGCTGAGCGCATGCCAGGCTCAGACACCATCTTCCCTCCCCTCCCCATGGAGTGAGAGCATTCTAGGGTTTCCCACTGAAAACTTTCACAGCTCACACAGCTGAATTGATTCTCCTTTACTTTTGACACCGAAGGTGATATCCCTTCCTCCAGGATAAAGTGCTACATTTGCTCACCTAATAGCCATACTTTTTGCCCAAATGTTGCCATTAAAAACTCAGGTATGGCCATTAGGCTCTCCCTAGAGTAAGGCTGAAGAAAATTCAGGACTAAACCTAAGCTGTAATTACCTAACTGAATGTTCATGCACTCACACATTTTTCACCCACTTGGAAATTGCATTCCCCTATACGTTTCCTGTATTCTAATGCCTCTCCTGCAGCTTTTAGCTCGAATCACCAGAGTAATCGGTGTCCTTCGTTACAGTCCAGGCAAGACTAAATGCAGAGCTAACACCCTATACTGGAGTGATATGAATCACATCACCACAAAAAGCCTGACATCTGGGTTTACCACATAGGCATGTGGAAATGAAAAATTGCTTTTGATACCTCTTTTCTCTGTTATTTTTATTTTAAAAAAAGGAGAGGAAAAGAAAAAAAATTATGGTATGACCATTACACATAGATATTCTTTTAAAATTTAGAGGGAAGAAATGCCAGCAGAGGACCTGCCTGGGTATGACATACAGAAGCAAATGCAAGCTTTCAAAGGGCAAGCATGAGTTTCTATGCTATAGAAAATGTTGAGAAATTATAACACTTCTAAGTGGACAGTGTAATTGCCCTTGAAAGACCATAGCTCAGGCAATCCAGAGCACATGGGTATCCAGCTGGAGTGTTTTCCTTCTAGTTTAATAAGAAGCACAGAATATAAATAGGGATTTCTTACTCAGGCATACAAGGAGGAAAGTTCACAGGTTTTACATGCTCAAGTCCATTTTGTGCCATGCCACAAGGTAACAAAGGAGTAGTAAATGCCAAAAGCTGCTCTGCACCACTGAAGGGCTTACTGGTTGTGCTGGTTTGACTCTGGCTGGATGCCACTCTACCGAAGCCCCACCAAAGCCACTCTAACACTCCCCTCCACAACTGGACAGGGGAAAAAAAATATAGCGCAAAGTTTGTGGGTTTAGATAAGGACCAGGAGAGATCACTCACCAAATATTGTGAAGGCCAAAACAGACTCAGTTGGGGAATATGAATCGAATTTATTACTAACAAAGTCAGAGCAGGATAATGAGAAGTAAAATAAATCTTAAAAACAGCTTCCTCTATGCATCCCTCCTCGCCAAGCTCTATCTCCTTCCACCTCAGTGGTGCAAGGAGACAGGAATGGGGTTATGGTCAGTTCATCACGGGTTCTTTCTGCCACTGCTCAGGGAGAGGAGTCAGAGTCCTTCCCCTGCTCCCATAGGGTCTCTGCCGTGGAAGACAGTCCTCCATGAACTTCTCCATTGTGAGTTCATTCCATTAACTGCTGCAGTGTGGGTCATTTTACCATGGGATGTAGTCTTTCAACACAGGTTGCTCCAACGTGGGTCCCCTCAAGGTCACAAGTCCTACCAGGAAAGCTGCTCCTTCCCCTCTCCATGAGTCAGCAGGACCCTGCTCCAGTGTAGGCTTCATTGGGTCGCAACCTTCTTCCAGGCATCCCCTGCTCTGGTGTGGGCTCCTCCCTGGGCTGCAGGTGGGTCTCTGCTCCCCCATGGACCTCCCTGGGCAGAGGGCACATCTGCCTCATCATGGGGTGCACCCCGGGCTGCAGGGAACCTCAGCTCTGGTGCCTGGAGCACCTCCTGCCCCTCCTTCTGCACCAACCTGGGGTCTGCAGAGCTCTTCCTCTCACATATTCTCACCCCGCTCTTCCCTGGCCATGGTTATATCTGCACAATAACTTTTTTTTTCCTTTTTAAAATATGTTAGCACAGAGGCCTTACTGTCATTGCTGATGGACTCAGCCTTGGGCAGCAGTGGGTCTGTTCTGGAGCTGCTGACATTGGCTCCACCAGACACGGGGGAAGATTTTGGCAGCTTTGCCACCCCTGTAATCTCCCCACTGCCAAAATCTGGCCACACAAACCCAATACGTTGGTATGGATTTGTCTTTGCAAGTGATAGTTCTGATAGTTTTCTCACCTTACTTTACTGATCTCTGTCCCTGCAAAGCAAGGAGCTTGGGACTGATCTTTCCATGATGTTCACGTTCACCTCTGGAGTCAAATAGCTTTTATAAACACAAATCAGCCCATAACAAATGAATATTTGTTTCCACTTAAGATAGTCTATCCATCAACAGTTTTAAATGACAGGAGTGGCAATTTAAATAGTAGAAAATAAATAAATCCCATTTATTAGCAGCTGAATTTTTCATGACTATATTGGTATTAAATATTAACTATATGGAATGTTTCCATATCAGCTTCTAAAAGAGGATGGAAATTGGTTTGCAAGCAAATTGTTCTTAGTTACACATAGTGTTAAGTCACAGAGACTTCAGGATCTTTTATTACCATTTTAAAGTGTGAAGATGCATGGAGATAAATTTACCTGAAAAGCAAGCATGCACCAAAGGAAAGGGCAAACAATAATATTTACTGGCATAGTAAAACCCTAGTTTCTCTTAGGCCTGTGTCAGACTAAATAGACATTTACAATTTTAATATTTTTAATATTTTATCCATTACTTAAAATGAAGTAAACATGATTAACAGTCATATTGTAGAGAAAGAAGTGAATTCAAATACATGAGACTATAGATTCGGGTATAGTAATAACTTTCTTCCAAAGACATTGCTCTGAAGAACAGAAAGACACGTAAGAAATTTGAGTTTGGGGGGGGAAACAGGATATTTGGAAAATTATGAATGTTTGAGTGGACAAAGTTTTATTCTTTCCCTGGAAACTTGTGACCATGGATTGTGAGAAACTGCTGGTGTTTTCAAGGGAAATGTAGCTTTTTAGATGCAGCACTGGGCAAAGCTGTTCTACCTCTCCACTGAGGGTGAGACAGGTGGGAACTCATGGAGAGAAAGCACCTCTAGCTGAGAGCAGTGGAAACCAACACACTGATGAGGCCATGCTGGTCACAGACAGAAAGAACTTCAGGAAGGGAGGGAATGCCACTGCACAGGGTGAGGAGTCCAGCTGGGAAGAGAGGGTGAACCAGTATCTCTGAGTGCTTGAACACAGGCAAGAGTAGGAAATGATAGGACAACAGAGAATGGCCTCAAACTAAGAGAGAGTAGGTTTAGATTGGATATTAGAAAAAAATTCTTACCTTTGAGGGTGGGCAGGGCCTGGCACAGGGTGCCCAGAGAAGCTGTGGCTGCCCTATCCCTGAAAGTGTCCAAGGCCAGGTTGGAGAGGGCTTGGAGCATCCTGGGCTGGTGCAGGTGTCCCTGCCCATGGCAGGGGGTGGGACAAGATGACCTTTAAGGTCCCTTCTAAGCCAAACCATTCTACAACTCCATGAATAATGAAGGGGTACCATGCACCACAAATGCTCTATTTCAACTACCAAAACACCAAGCTATGGGGCCAAATCCATTTCTGAGTACTCAAATGAGCAATCTTATGACAATTCCTATTGTTTTTCCCACACATAAGTTGTAACCTTAATGACTGCATGCACCAAGCATCGGGGCTGGGCTAATCACTGCCACAGAAGCTTCTCAAACCACTGTAACTGCTGCTCTTCTGCAAATGTGACACTGATTTATGCAAAAGATAAAGGCTGATGTTACATTAAGCTTCACATTCCAATCCAGAGAAGCCCAGAGATCATAAAACCCCTGGTGACAACTTTTGGTGCCAGTTATCCTCAGTTCTCTGGCCTAAAGGAGTTCTCCCTTCCTCTTCAGGAATGTGAATAATCTGATAACTGTTTTACCTTCTCCTGCAAGTTCCCACTGAGATTTTTCATTAGATGGTACATGAACCTTTTGAGCTGTAAATTAAGCATGAGAGCAGCTTGGCTGGCAATGTGCAGTGATCTTGGGACAGCCAGGGCCAGGGCTGTGCCCTCCAATAAAACCAGATATAATTCCTCTGCTGTCACCACACTTCTGCCATTGTTTTCATCCCAGTGTAAATCCCACCTGTCTGCTTGCTCACCATTTTACAGTCCTCAGCCACTGCTGGATTTGTATTTTTATCTTTCAGCAGAAGAGATAAATAGAGCTGCTGATTTACGTTTCGATAACTCCCTTCACTCTAATGCTTCCACAATAATTTCCACTAGACAAATACATGCCCCAAAGAAAGAAAAGTGTAGAAATGGATCAGTACATCACAACTGGACATGGCTATTTAGTTTCAAGGGGATGACATTTGTGGCTGTGACTGTAGGGCTGGAAGTACGACAGACAAGTGTCTTAGTGGCATTCACAGGAGACTATTGATGCTGTGGAGCTCTGCCAGCCAACACCAGCTCAGGAAGAGCCTTTGGACTTAATTCATGATCCATTACATTGGCTTTATGCCAGTCTGACTGCACCCATGCAAGTGTGGCAGTGCCAGGGAACAGCAAATCAACCTTCTGCACAAGGCATGCCTTTGCTGCTGAGCTTTGCACCATGAGATCCAGTTCCATCTTGCACTACCCTTAATATAAAATTTATGTTTCTAGAAGTTTGTGCTAAATTTTGAGATTTGAGGCTATCTCTGGACAGGAGCTGGGCTGAATTCTTTAAGAGGAAATCATGATAAACTGCTTTTCTTAAAAGTGGGCAAGCATAAAGTGCTTTTTCTGGCTGTAATTTGGACTCAGCTGCTGTCCTGGATTTCCCGCTGCATCTCATGTTAAGAGATAATGGAAAGGAAGCTAAAATCTATTTCACTAAAATCTTAAACTGCTTTAATGAAGCCTTTAAAAATAACATATACTAATTTAAACAGCTGTGAGGATGGTCAAAAAAAAGCTGACCCCAATATCAGAAGAAACAGGTTTTCAATGGAAATCCATTTTTCTGAAAGCTCATACAAACACAGTGAACATTGAAAACATTGGAAATCCAGCTTCATGATCACCTTGGTGACAGGATTCTTCTCACAATAATTGAAATCAAATCTCATTTAGAAAACATAAAATCAAATAAAGCCTCAACATAAAATCTCAACATTAATTCAAGGAATGAGTTACAAGGGCTGAGCCCAGATTTTAAAATGCAAATATTGATGTAAGCCACAGAGAAATGGCACTGGGCTGCTGCTAACGCATAAGAACAATACAATTTAAGTCAGACTTAAAATAGTCTCATTTGAACAGTATTCCTATTTTAATATCAGGTTTCACAGGGAATGACTTTAATGTGTCATTTTCCTTCCTCCACAGAAATGTTCCATTCCTTGAGGAGGAAACAAAGACCTTTGCCAAGTTATACATGTCAAAAATATGGAAACTCCATAAAACATCTAGTTCCCTCTGTTTTGCAGGATTCTTATTTGGTCACTGACTGAACTCTTATGGTCCAATTAATTAAATTAATGGCTATCTCATAAATTTAAAAAATATATACCCCATGTCCTTAAATCTCTGAATCCCAGCTGGGAACCTGAAAGGCGTGAAATACACAGTAATCATCTCACATCAACAGAAACTGATCTTAACGCCGTAATTACATGATAAATGTCTTTATGACACATGGCCACTATTTGGTCATGCCCTAGAGACAAATGCTGAGAGCCAAGAGAATTGAGGGGGGGAGGAAGGGTACCTGGGAGCCAATCCCTTAAGCCTGTTTGCAATTTCATTGGCTTTCTTTCAATGACCTGAGACTTCCAAGAGCATGATAGATATTTCCTAAATATTTTACATTCAAGTAATTACAGTAGTATATGGATTTGCTAGTCAGCTTAGAGGAGACCAATTAATTGCTGCAAATCATGGTGTAAGGGATGAGCTTGCAGAAGGAGAAGGGTCACATCTTAATAAAATAGGCAGAGCTGCATGCATATGACTAAAGTCATTCTCATACAAGTTTACCACAGACTGGTAACCTCTACAACATTTGCTTAGGCAAAATCTTTGTATATTTGAATTTAGAACCATTGACTTAGGCCTTAACTTCTGCAATTTGCTGCTTGCCAGGCAGCAGTATAGAACAATTTGACATCATATTTTATTTCAGCACAACATCCTTTATTTCATTATTCATTTATTTCAATCTCACATGACTCAACTTTGATTTTAATTTTTTATTTGATGTGCTCTGGGCTTTTTCTCTCCCAAGGCACTAAATTGACACAGCCTCTTAAAACACCAACCAAGGCAGTTTTAGGGCTGTAATCTCAATATCTCTCTAGTCCTTTAGTACATATAATACATAAAAGGAGCATCAGCAGAACCTTTGTGGTGATCTGAAATGCACTTGCCTGACAAAGAACATCCGTAATATTTGAGTCTACTGAAACTTACTAGGACAGACCATACCCTGCAAAATGTTATCATCCACTTAGGAAACTGATGGACAGAGTCCAAAAAAGTTTCTTTTATTTCCAACTTTGTTTCTGATGTGCCTGATGAAGGCAATGTGAAATAGCCAGATATTTATTTAATCTTGGAAATCCTTAAACTGACAGGGAGAATAGATCCTTTTGTTAAATATGCATTACTGTGTATAATATATATTGAGAAAATTGAAAGAAAGGCAGTTTCAGTGGTTGAAGTTTAAGCATGCAAGTCCTTAATAGTGCAGAACTCCCCACAGAAGCCAGTTTTGTACTTTCCAAAGAGTACAAAAGGACTCATTCAGAAAGACTCAGATTACTGGTGTTTTACCTACTGTAGGAGTAACATTAATAGTTTAAGAAGTGAGGATGATATGGGCAGCTAGAAATCTCAAGGCTTGCAAATCCCTTTCAATCCAAAAAGCGTGATGGAAAGCTCTCTGGAATTAGTTTTGGATACCTC
Organism: Myrmophylax atrothorax; assembly: GCA_026770055.1. Lineage (NCBI taxonomy): Eukaryota > Metazoa > Chordata > Aves > Passeriformes > Thamnophilidae > Myrmophylax > Myrmophylax atrothorax. Next base: position 32,321,231 of record JAOXXN010000082.1, on the reverse strand, counting down.
CCAAGCTACAGAAAACATGTGTATTCATTTTGCCCTGTCAACTTATAAGCATAAGGTCACAATTTCAAATACACCTGAGTTACAAAGGAACAAAAGTGAATAATGCAGCAAAGTCGAGATCAGAGAGCAAATTTCAAATACACCTGAGTTACAAAGGAACAAAAGTGAATAATGCAGCAAAGTCGAGATCGAGAGCAAAGTCGACTCTGTAGATTAAAATGATCTTTTTAAAACATCAGCATTGCACTCACACGCCTCTCTGGTTCTATTAATTTCTGCATCAGAGGCAGATGCTAATTTTTTTCTGGAAAACAAGGCAACATGGTGACTTTTCCCTTCTTTATCATACCAGTAAAGCAAACTGAGGTGCATTACAAAGCAATTTTGAGATAGCTGCACCAAATCATATCAATATTTTTGTAGCTTCACCTAACTCATCTTCAAATATGCTTTGAAAATTGTTTTTGAAGCAGTTGTTTCCCTAAAAGCATTAGATCTTACTTATTGCCGGTAATCAATGATGCTTCTCAAGGTTAATGACAAAGATAACTTGGGTTTTTTGGCATACACATGACTTCTCCCATTGACTTCAGATGCAGTCTATCTCCAGACTGAAGCTGGCATTCAGAAAGGAATATTAAAGAGCCAGGTTAATCATTAATCAGCATAAAGATGTAATTATTTTGATGTGAAATGCTATTCCATATAAAACTCCATCAAGAGATCCCACCTGCTGCATTACTTGAGTTCTACCCCTTTTTTATCTTAAAAGTAAATCAGCTACTTGTTTAAAAGACACATATTCTTGTACAGCTTTTTAGATTAAGGCTTTAACAACAACTGGCTTTTGCTTCATGTTTATTCACACCCAGAGGTCAATAAAAAAGGAAAGAACCTCAGAGCACTGATCACATTTTATAGTTTTAATGTGTGCCAAATACAGCAATGACAGAAATAAGAGGGCATGCAAAGTATCCTGGAATAATCATCCTGGTTTTCCACAACACCTGGGGTATTTGCATTCTACCACAAAAGGGAGGGGACACAAAATGGACAATTCTGATGGGCTCTGTCTGTTCTGCACAGGTGGGAGCCCTTCTTGTCCCTGCTGGCAGCAAACCTCGTGCAAAATGTGCTTGGGGGAGTTATTGCCTGTCCATTCAGAAGGTTAAAATGGGACTTCAAACTGAAAGAGTAGGTTTAGATTAGATATTAAGCAGAAATTCTTCCCTGTGAGGGTGGGCAGGCCCTGGCACAGGTTGCCCAGAGAAGCTGTGGCTGCCCCATCCCTGGAA
>JAOXXN010000082.1:32302220-32317626 GCA_026770055.1 Myrmophylax atrothorax | reverse complement strand
AGGCTCGAGGAGAATATAGTTTCAAAGCCAGCCCATTGTGTCTTTTCACAGGTGAAGTGGCTGAATCTCACACCAAGTGAGAAAGCACTCGAGATTTTTGCTGTGCTCATGGGCCGTGCTCATCCTTCGTGTGCAGCTTTGTGCCATCAGCGACGCGGCCAAAGAGACTCGTGCCAAAGGCTCTCCTGCTTTGAAGGGCTCTGCCATCCTTAGAGCACTTTCCCATTGGGAGCCTGACAGCATTAAATGAAAGATTGCCATTTCTTTCAGTGGGCTTTGGATGGCCCACAGAAGCGACAAAACGCTTTCAGATCGCTGCCAACTTTGAGGAGGATCCTTTCTGAGCAGGAGGCGAGCGCTTCCGAAAGGGCTGCTCACTATTCTGGGATTTGACCTTTCAGTGCCAGGAGAATTTGGGCTGCTGCAGCAAAGCCAGAAGCACCTTTTCTGTTGAGCTGCCTGTGTGCCAGTCACCTTGCAGGCTCGAAGCTTTCACAAGTAAAGCAGCCATGGGGTTTTATATCCACCTCCTGAAACGACAAGGAAGAGCCTGTTCCTGCCCCTATGGAAGCTGAGGAGAGAAAACTCCTTGACTGGGTTGGGAACATGTTCAAGTAATGAATCAGGTGGTTTTGGTGGAAATTTGCAATTCAAAGGCTGCCATTAGAAAAGTAGCATTTGAAACTGTGTTGCTGTGTTATGCCTCATGTAGATCAGTATCAAATTAAATTTCCCTATTGTACCTCTTATGTTGTTAACACAAAGCAGGGAGTGTTGTTTGCCTCATCTCCATCCTTCTAAGTGCAACATCCTTTTCAGTTTAAACTATACAGAAGTGAATAATTATTGAGGCCTTCTGTTTACCATCTTTAGAAGATTTAATTTATCCCAATAAACATTGTGAAGCAGGCCTTTTGCATTTGCAATGACATATAATTTACTTGGAACAAATGCTTTGGGTTCAGTATAAAGACCATTCATCAGGCAAATCTGAATCAGAGGCAGCTTAGAAAAAGAATCCTTTGTCTAATTGTTTTCCATCACAAACAACATGTGGGAAGGAGATTTAGGCAATATTTTCAAACATTATAAGCTACATAATTATTGTCCTCAGCAAACCTGGTGATAGTTTTTGCAATCACAATTGCACTTTATCTGTCTAATCACCTATTCACTGTGACCAATTACAGACTTGGCATTGATGAGGAGGCATTTAATAATATTAAATACAAAACCCCAGATTTGAATAATGTTGAGTTTATGACACAAACTAACAAAAGCCAGGAAATTCAAAGGCAGGGTTTATGCTCCATCCTTAATTCATGGCATTCTGCCTAGGCATAAGAGCACACACGAGCACTGCAGAGACCTCCACTACACAAAGATCATTGCAGTGCTGAGTTACAAAGGAATAATAAAGTCTTGAGATTAATTTTTAATGTTTAACTCTTTTGCAGATTTACCATGTAGCTCTGATGATATTCTTGCTATGTGTTATGTTTGCAGGGCTATTTTACTGTACAAACTTTTTCGGGGAAAAGTAGTTAGATCCTGATGTCTTCTACATTTATTTAATACCACTCTTCAGTAAAAAGGTCAATAAAAATGTGAGTTTCCCCTTGTTTTTCCCAAAGTTTCTTCTATTCATGCAAGTTACTCTCTGCAAAGTGTAACCCACTGTCAGAGAATGAAACTGATACACAGAAAGTCTTTCTCACTGGCATAAATTAGAGGAATTTTGAGGCTGTTCTAAATTTAACCAAGCTGAAATTAATTTCTGAGTACCCTGAGCAGAGAGATGGTAGGAGAGGATATGGAAGAAGGGGTTAGAGTAGCATCTCTTCTACATTCTGTCACAGATTCAATCCAGTTTGGCTACTCCTGGAAATATGTCACACTATTATTCCAAGTTTCCCTAGACCTCCATTGAGCACAATATGTCAAGATAAGGTAGAAATTATATTTTTGTAGTATTTTTTTCATAATAAAGTTGCATCTTATTCATAGTACACCAACTGCTTTGTTCTAAGTTTGCAGCTTCATTGCAACAAATACAGTGGGGGTCAAAGAGATATTTTGTGAAAGTGAATATGTAACTTACTATGATCCTGTTACTAATTTTGATTCCATTTATTTGTCATGCTGTAACCTAGAATGGCATCTTCACAGGCAGCTAGATCTGCATGTCATCATAGTTTTAAAACTAGCTCTTGCCTTGATAAAATGTAATGGCTCCCAAACAGATGTTATGGTCTATGATGTAAATCCTTCTTAGTTTGTGGATTATTGACCCAATGGACTCTAATGGGAGTTCTTTGGAGATGTTCAATCTATTGTATCCGTCCAGCTGCATCTGATGTGCCTGTTATTTGCCCTTTGCAGCTTTAGGGTTATTATGTGAGTCCAGTGGCTGACAATGGATGCAAATAATCCTTATAAATTATCAGATGCAGAAAGAGGAAAGTTAACCCCTTGTTTGCTTTTAAACCTGCATTTTTGTGACTTTTTTTTTTTCTCTACCAGTATTGTTTTGACACTTTGGCAGAAAAGAGGGAGAAAAGGCAGGTGCAGTTATTGATTTTTGTGAGCCTTCAGCTTGGGAAGCGTGAAATAGGAGGCAGCTCCTACGAAGAAAGCGGTGAGGGAAGCCACAAAGAAGCCTGTCCTTGTCTATCTCCTGCAGCTCTTCTGGGAATGCAGCAAAGGGAATCACTTTTATTGTTACTAGAAGGGGATCAACTATTCCAGAAACAGAGGCAAATGGGTCAGCAGAGATGCACAGGGAAACTCAGGTGATACTTTCTGGTCCACACCAAAGGAGATGGGGGCTACTGAGCACCCAGAGAACCAACCAACCATCCTTCCCTTGTCCCAGCCCCATGGTGGCCTCCAGCACTGCCAGCCCCTGGATGTCCTCAGCTCCACGACTCATTCAAAAAACACCTATTCTTGTTTTAGTCCTACAACTCTTTCAGCTCCTGAAAGCTGCATAAAGCAAAGAACTTCTCAGCACAAGGGGAGAGAGGATGGAGGTGCCTCTGGGTCCATGGTTGGAAGAAATGGGGTTTACATGCAGAAAATAAATTTAATTGCGTTTTAAAAAATAATTACTGGGAATAGGTCTTTCTAAAATATTGTTTTCTTGACGTTTATTTATAGAAGCTCCTCTCTATTTGATACAGCCTGAACTGTTAATGCCAACAGAGCTTAAATATCATTAATATGCATATATTGTTCTGGGTCATATTTATGCCAATATATGTTAAAGAAGCCTTTATTTTCTTCTGAATATTATGCTCATTTTAAAGACAGACCAAAAAAAACCCTAGAGAAATCACAGATGACTTCTCATTCATGAGGCATGATTTACCATGGCTGTAATTCTTGACCTACAATTTCTGCAAGACATTTTAGAGCTATCAAACAACAGAAAAAGCAGCCTGCACTTCTGGGGAATCAGTAGCAAAAGGGGTTTCCTCTCAAAATAAAGATCAAAATACAAATCACCTCACTGCATAAGAAATACAATTAAATTAACAAATATAATCTATCTTAAGAAAATACATTCAAACATTTAATTTGCATAGAAACCGGCAGTGCTATTCATTTTGAGACAAGAAAATCAAAAGTCATAGCTAGCAGCCACTCTTCTAAACCAGATTTTGAGCACAACCCCCCCAGGGCTGTTTCTACCAATTTTCCAATAAATCATGTAATGACTTTTAGAAAAGACAGATATTTAATTCTTGAATTAGAACTATAGGACCATAACCAAAGACTGACAGCCCTCTTATTCTGCCATACTCCCATACAAACCCTTTCAGGCAATTGGATGGGAAATAACGCAATAATTAGGCAATTAGATATTTGGGAGAATGTAGAATGAAGCACTGAGTGCTGACCTTTATTACATAGATCAAAGTACACTGCAAGAATGACCAAATATATCTTGTTTACAAGCCTTACTCAATTTTTTTTCAACGTTTCAAAATTAAGAATGAGGGATCATACCTCCAGAGCTACGCTTATATTTGCAGTTAATATGAGATACAAAGGAGAAAAATCACATTCTTTGTGTATAGAAAGTACCAGTTCTTTAATTAGTAGTTCTTTAGTTCCATATATTGATTTAAAGCTATATCATATATTGAGTAGCAAAAAGAAAAGCATTATAAACTAAATGATTCCAAATGACTTTTCCACTACCATTAATGGTGTCACTTGGAAGAGTTGGGAAAAAATTGAAATTTATTATAAATAAAACCAGGAAGATATAGAGAGCAGCCCTTCCCCGAGTCCTGGCTCATAAGTAAAGGGAAGTATCTCTGGACACCCAAAGTTACAAAGAAGCTTTGGGGTATATTTTTTTATGCTTTGTAGTGTAAAATGAGAACTGAGGTGGGTTTGGGCCTCCTACTGGAAGGTGTCTCTGCCCATGGCAGTGGGATTGGAAGTAGATGTTCTGCAAGATCACTGACAACTCAAACCATTCTATGATTCTCTGAAGGCCTACTCATAAATCTGAATAAATACTCTGAGCATTCATGGAGAAGGAAGTACAACCTAACAGGTTGACTAACTAAAGTACATGTATTTTAGCCATGGGAGAGCCAAGGACTGTCTCTGTTGATCTCTACTCTAACCCAGGGTAAGGTTTTTAAGAGGAATTCAGATTTATGTGATGCTTCTGGAGGACCTGCTGATGTGCATGGACCACACAATGGACATCTCCCACTTGTGTGTGTGTGCCTGTGTTATGGAGCATATGGAAAATGAGTTTGGGCATAATGTTTCTGTGGTTTCTATGCTGTCATCAAGACAGGGAAGGCAGTTATTTGTGGGAAACCAGAGGCACTGGATGATGAGCTGCCAAAGGAGGAAAGAAAAGCACTGCAAAACTTGTTTTCTTCACTTCTACATCTTTTGGGATTTATGCACTTAACTTTTATCCTGAGTGGAAGGAGAAGAATTTGTGAAGTTTTCAATTAGCTGGTCAGAAGTTTCGGATGGTCCCCCTTGGTGGCACTGTGCTTGTCATCAAGGACAAAGAGCTAATTAAGAGGTGTTAGGCAGAGCTTGTTCTTTAGTGGCAGCTCCTCAAACCAGTATAACTGTGGAGAAACTCCTTCTAAGTCTATGAAAGTTACAGCATAAAATTTTTATGGCCTGCACAGCTGGAAACTGTGAACATGGAAGTTCCCTCTGAGCAAGACTTACAGTGAGATACAAAGTCTCTTTAATGCATAATTTGTGAGTGAAGCTAATTTTCTACTTTAAGTTGCATATTGTCTCCTTGGGATTTTAAAAGAATATTCTGGCTCTAAGAAGAGGGAATGTGATTATCTCTGTGTAAGCCTGTGGAAGATGAGGAGAAAGACTGGAAGTAGCAAATGCATTTAAAATATAGTTATTTAAAACATAAACCTGGCATCAGAAATTTCTCACAGCCCAATCCTCATCCTTCCTCCACCCCTAAATAAAAATACAGTTACATTTGCAATTAAGGAACATCTTACTTGAAGCCAGTGCTACTGGAGCCTCTATGGTGCTACAGCAGACTTTGGAGAATTAATCCCCTTTTGCAGAGGTCAATTTTCCTGGGCTTGCATAGAGAGATAACTGGAGTATAAATAAAAACATTCAGATACAATTTGTTACAAATTGTATCCTGTCCTGATATTTTATAATATTCAAGAAATACCTGAAAACAGCCAGTGTCATTCACATGGGCAGTTAGCAATTGAAGAATTTAATTTAGAAATTAAAGTCGACCAAGACTTAAAATTAATACACTCCAATGTTTAAACACCTCAGAATATACATATATATGTTTCTACATATTTTTACAGATTAGGATCTGTATGAATATATTATAAACATGTTTTTTGTGTTCTATAAATCTCAACTCAAAGTAGACCTTCCACAGTCTTCACCTTGATCCCAAGATACTAAAGCCAAGAGGAACTTCTGAACTAACTTTTATAAGAAGAGATAAAACACAAGGTACGAACAGCTCTTTATGACTAGGAAAACTTCTAAAAATGAAACTGCTTTTTCATGCACGTGTGACCTGCATCACTCTCCCCTGTGTGTGTAGCTCATCTAGATGTCAAAGGACTTTTGCAAGTCTCTCACATTCTCATAGCATGGATATGTCCTTTAAAAAGTCTACCCTCCCAGAAAACCTGTTTGAAAACAGTGTGTTGATCAGACTGAACAGTTTTATTCACTTGGTTTCATATTAGAGCACAAAATGAGTGAAATCCAGATGCAAATGTACTCACTTAAAAAAATTCACTGCTACACCTGCAGGCCTTTCTTTCTGGAAACCAGGGGTACCTAATTAGGGTATCTGTAGTTACCAGTCAATCAGCATTTTCCACTGGATCTCACCAAGTGATCTATCCCATGGTTTTGGATCTTGTGCAGTGGACGCATCTGAGGACTGTAAGAGAAAAGGACTTTCCCTTTGGAGTTTGCATGGAATCACATTGACCTAAGACAAAATTTTACAGTGCCTTCCTAAGCTCAGGGCTTCAAAATTTGCACCAGGATTTGCAGAGGGAAAGCTCTACAAGATTAGCAGTGTCCACAGGGGCCAATGTGCCATCCCCTTCCCTGCCATGTGCATGTGGGGACCTGCTCACGCAGGAGGGACAGGAAATCCATGGGTATAATGTGTATATTAGGGGCTGAAATGATTCTTCATTTATTTATTATTTATTTATTTATTTATTTATTTTTTATTAATTTTTAGCCCTTGTTGAAGTTCTAATAGTAAAGGCAGGACTGTAGGACAAAGTAGTGTCACCAGAGGTGTTGGTTAAGCGTAAATTCCAGTTGTAGATTAAACAGACTCTTCTTGTTTTGACACCTGGTCAAGGAACTTTATAAAACCTAAAGTGAATAAAAGAGGAATATTTGTTATACTTTTTTCTTTTTATTTTTTTTCCTGGGAGCAGACAGAATAGAAATCTGCACGTGTGCTCTAAGGGGAAATGTTCTCATGGAATTTTAGCTTACAGAGTCAGGATTTGGGGTTTATGCCCAAATGTGTGTACAGTACAAACTTAAGAAGGCACATTAAAAAGTTAAACCAATATATCTTTGTACCAAGTGTAGGCAGAGGATGTGTTACCAAAAATAATTTCATTTTTAAATAGTATCAGGATCATAATAAAATTAAATAAATCAAGTGAATAAGTCAGGAGAAAGTATGCCAAGCTTAAGCTAAACTTGCCATAAAAGCCTTTTTCCAGTATAGTACAAACAGCAAAATTATTGATTAACTTGTATTGCTCCATAAGAAGAACAAATTATTGCTGATTAAAGCCATGCAGGTGATAAAGGAACTTAACCAACAAAAGCTGGCAGCTTTAGGTTAGGAAACAGCTGTGTCCCTAATTATGCAGTCTGATTTATACTCTATTAAATCAGTATATAAGTAACCCATTTCTCTGAAAGCATTTAAACCTCTTATATTCCACCAAACACGGCAATTTTATTTGAAATAAATGTATCCAGCTCTTTTGGGAACATATGGTATATTTCTCTCTTATTAATAATTCAGTTCAAATGAGCAAAAATTAGTTGGTGCAGTTACAGCTGATTTTGTCCTGAAAAGATCTGCATTAATTTTAGACGTTTTGTAAATTGGGCTATTAAATAAAAGCATTATATGTGAATTACCCTTTAAATTTTAAGCAAGTTGGTAGTTTAATGGTATTTTCTAGTCAGATTCATTTTCGATCTCTAAAAAATTATAGTCATTATAGTAAGACAAATTTTTGAAACCTGCTACTTCCATCCAATTACATATTGTGCTAATAAGTAAACTAGAAAACTTTTATGCTTCATTCTTTCTCTTTTGTTTTTTTCTGACAGCTGACAATTTCTGCCTTCACTTTCTCTTGTGTAAATAAGGAGCTGACCTCCAACTTGCTCACAGATAAGGTCCACCTCAAAATAACTCATTTCTGCTTCTCATCACTATGACTTCTGCCAGTTGCTGTTCCCACACATTATTCCTGGTACGTGGGCATGTGTTCCTGGACTGGCAGTGATTTGCATCAGGAAATTAGGAGGAAAGTGGGTACATATTTTGCATGAGAGAAATTTCAGTATGCTGCTGTGTTAGTCTAAGATGATCCTCATCAGCTCGTTGTGATGTATTCTCCTCTCAATGCAAGTGCATAACTTCTATTAGTGCTAATGGGAGTTATGTTCATGAATCAAGAGGATATGACTCTGTAACTTCCAGTTCTGCTTCCAGTGCAATGATCAAACTGGTTTAAAGAGATGTAGATAAAGTGGAATGTGATGTGATGTAAGTGATGCTCCCAGCTAACTGCTTTCTAAGCAGAAAGTCTTTAACTTTTCACAGGACATGGAGAACCATAAACACATGTATGGGGTACAATTAATCCAGAAGTGTGAAACCTGAGCAGATCTCTTGGCAGCTATTTTTACTGGAGTCTTTTGATCCCTTTGGAGGGTTTGTGGTCTGTGTCACGCTGCCACAAATGAGTTCACTGCTAAACATTTTTATATTCATGTTTTGCATGTGAGTCTAGAACAAAGAAGCTTTAACTCCTTGATTTTATTAACAAATTTGGACCGTTGAGCCAAAGGCATTTTCCAATGCACTGTAGAGTATCAAAGCAGCAGTTTTTTCTTTCCTGTTGCCCTGGATTTATTTTTGAGGTTTGGCTTAGTTTACCTGCTGTGTGCACCCCAATTAGCAGCTACATGTGCGTACTGAAAAGAGCAGCCTCTTGGAGTTCCACATGTAGGATACCTCAGAACGTTATAGAATCAATCATTGTAATTTTAATAACTGCTTTGCTCACATATCTTCATTCATGTCTGCAGCTTTTTTGTTATATTATCTACCATTTTAGAAAGCTATCTAGCTTACTTACAGAGTTAAATTCAAATAGTCTAAAGGTTAATGTGAAATGCTGGCAAGACATTATGAGCACAGCAGTATATTTTAAAGGCACTCAGCTGTTGGAATTACTCAGAGACAATGATCAGTGTAAGTCCCCACCTCTGCACACACAAAGTTTGTCAAAAAAATCCCCTCTCCTGCATGATGACGGTGTTCTGAGTGCCCTGTCTCACTGGCACTAGGGCTCCTCAAAAGTCTGCATGATCAATAAGGAGCAGGAAGAGACACCCTGTGGAGTGGGAGAGGGCATCACAGCCTGCACTGGCACCCGTGCCCACGTGCTTCTGCTGTTTTAAAGATTATTTACTCTCCATTCTCCAAGCTCCTGAGGATGTTGTTGCTTGGAAGCCATCACAGTCCTGGATTCTGTCCACTCTGCAGAAAGGCCATGAGCCAATCTGGCAGGAGCTGCAAAGAAAGTCCTGCAGGCATCAGATACCAATGAAACTGTCCCTGACACTGAATTTTGTAAAACAACTTCCTGCCATTAGAGATGCCCCAAAGCACCACTAACCAGTGAGGAGACTGAATCTGATCTCCTCTGTGGTTTATACTGTTTTATCTACTCTTGCTCCCACTGAGAGAGTCCTACTTTTACAATATTCTTAATATGACAAGAATAAAAATTGTCTTTGCTGGATGTTCAGATTTATTAGAACCCGATTTTAAAAAAAAAAAAAACAACAGATTTTTTTGACAGTACAGTGAAGAAAATCCTTACCTTAGACAAGAACAACACTTCTACCTGCACTGCCAAGTTCATAGTTCAAGGGGAATAATTCCAAGTGCCACTTAAGGAGTCATATTTTTCCTGAAAGAAAAAATAAAGCAGGAAGATTTCCATAAAATGCAGAGAGAACATACATATTTATCTTATTCTGGAAAACTTACAACCATTGAGTGAAAAAAGACATCTGGCATACAATTACACCCAAACCAGCTGCACTGGGTGTTTAAATCCACAGACAGGTACTTCTATTTTTCCTTTGTAACTTAAACTGAGGAGGTAATATTTTTCCATGGGGCACTAAAAGCTCTTTGCAGTGATCTAGACCTATTTAGTCCCTCCTCATAGTGCAAGGCAAATAACATCAGGCTGTGCTGTACCTTTTGTACACTCTCAGGTCGCAGCCAGTGCCACTGGTTGTGCAGATCTCTGGCTCAGCAAAGTTTTTCTCCAAGAGGACTTTCTGCTGTATGAGTTTTATCTGGATATTTGTATGAGCATGTGTGATGTGCATAGGAGAAAGGGAAGAGCACATCATCTTATCTCTTCCACACCTTACCAGTCCTCCTCCTGCCACTGCTTCTCCCTGCTATCCCCTGCCTCTACAGCCCACTCAGACTGAAATCCTCAGGTTAATAATGGCAAGTGCTGATAAGATGAAAAAGGCAATAAAGTGTGTTCAAAGGGGCACTCTGATCTTTCAGCAATATTCTGCTTCCACTGATCCTGAGCACTGTCAATACTTTAATGACACGCGCAACCTGGCCTAGAGGGTGCAAAGCTGCTGGAGCTCCATTACTTTACACTAAATCTCAGCTGACCATTGCAAATAAAACCCAAATAAATATGGCATTTCCCCCTGTACCATGTATCATGAGCTACAGATCAGGATTCACGGTCCTTTTTAGTAAAGTGAATTGTTTGGTCAGTGTCTTGGTAGAAAAAGGCTTTGGTAGAAGTCTTTGGTCTTGTCCTTTGGTAGAAAAATTGCATTTAAACTGTTTTAGTTGGTTTTATTTTTTAATCTTTATTACTTGAGATAAATAAACAATTTAATAACAAAAATATTACTGCAAGTAATATGTAACAATACATATTCTTGCAGATAAGCAGTGAGTAGGTCATATTGGCATGTCTACCTGGGCAAGTCTTCCCTTTGTTAGGTCATTTCTCCAAGATCTTTCAAGGAGGTTTTTTCTGAGCAAGCAGAGCCTCAAGGAAGAGCTGTGCAGGACAGACTGCAAGGCAGTGGGCAGCCCTGAGCAGATCTATCACCCTTAGACCTCAGCCATGGTGGGATTTGTCTGATCCCACCAAAGATGCTGTAGGGAACAAGCAGAAGTTCTGGGCTGGGCTGGAAGTTCCCCAGGTCATCCAGGGGGTCAGGTGCTGCTGACAGTGGTACCTGATGGGGGAACATCTCTCCTGCACCTCCATCTCCATCCTCATGTGCACAACCCCTGGTGAGAACTTCTCACAAGAGCTTCCACTTTCCCTTCTCACATTCCACATCTGTAAGTTTCAGGATGACCTGTCTTTGAGGACAAAGAGGCCAAACTTGTAACATATAAGCCTTTAGGTTTTGGACATTTTCCTAGGGAAGAAATTTCTTTTAACTGCACATTTTCCACTGTGAGAATGTGTCAGTTCTGGTGAGAGTCTAATTGCCTCATTCTTAATTATCCCATGATTACCCTGTCCCTCTGCCAGCTTCTCTCAGAAGGGCAAACCCAGCTGAACTGGGTGAAAGGGAGAAGACCAGGATCTTCCCCAGCAAAAGAATGCTTTCTTCTGAGATAAAGCAACACAAGCAAACACTTTTATAGAAGTTGGATTATTAAGATCATGAATTCTTTAAGATTTGGAAATGATACATCCCCAGAAATAGTAAGATACACATGAGAAAAGTAACCTTCCTTATACTCCCCATCATGCCCTGAAATTAGCTGTATTATTTCCTTAAAAGTTACTTTTCTCATAGTCTTTCTACCATTTGTTTGTAAGGCCTCAGCTTGGGGAAGCACAGTTGTTTCATCAGACTCACTGTCCCATCAATGTGAATTCATTGTGGAAATAAAAATAAATCTGCAACCAGTCCAATGCCAGCCTGCCCCTTACAAAGGAAATTCCATTTTTACAGCTATGGCATCACCGTAACTTCCTCTAAGATTTAATGTAATAATTGAGAAAGCAAAAGATATATTAATATATTTTAAAATAGGACTAAAATTTAAAAATTCAAAATATTGCTGCTGGTTATGTCCCCAATATTTTATACTTGCCAACAAATTGCCCTAAATGTAACTTGAGCTAATTAGCAATAAGGATTCTGAAATATATTTTAGGAATACCTCAAAGCAAGTTAGAAGAGTATCAGTAAACAATTAAACTGCAGCTTCATGATGACACAGAATTTAGCAATGAGGCTTCGTATTTGTCTCCAGCATGCAATAGATTTGAAATAAACCCCATTCCATGTCAGAAAAAAGCAAAGACTGAATCGACAGCGCAGCAGAGAATTTATTTTTTGCCTTTTCTCCTTAGCTGAAGTTATTATCACAACTGCTGGAGAATTTGTGAGATTGGGAGATAAGAATCATTATGATCCATTGGGGACTCGTCAATCACAGCAAACTGCTACCAGAATCGAAATTGCATCTGCATTTGAATTAGCAACATTACTCGCCAATTTAGTTCAGAGTGAACATTTTTCCATTGAAGATGGAATTAAATTAGAAAATGAGTGAGTCTTTAATTTCCAGATTATAAATCACTGAAAATAATTCAACTCCTGTACCTTAAGGCCAATTACATTATCCTAAGCGACATTTTATCTCACAACCTTCCAAGTGATTTCGTGATGGGGAACCATCACACAAATCAGTTTTGCTCTAGTAGCAAGAAATATATCTACCCACAGAGTTACACATAAAATACCAGGAACAGTTTTAATGCTGGAGCTTATTTTACATGAAATTTGATTGTCTGTTTGATAGCATATTTTCATGTATTAATGAACTGATGCATACACCAGAAATGCCCAACTTAGGTGTTCAAATTAGACAGAAAATGTTAAAACTTAGTAGTAGTTTTAATTTTTGCTGCCACCATGTCTCACATCTTTAAAATAGTGTACAAATAACAAAGATTTAAAATCACAGCATCAAAAGAGTCTTTTGTTTTTACCTAAGAGACCAAAGATATCAACACCAACAGAATTTTATGAAAATAAAAATTATTTAGTTTTGGCAAAAATAGATAGCGTGTTCATTGTTCTTATAGGAGAAATAAATTGTGCTTAGGTGCTATATTTGTCTCCCTTTTTCCCCTCGATAAGGGCAGAAAATAGGGTACCATCCTGCCAGCTTTACTGTCCTGATGGTGCATGGTTTCCATTAGAAAGGGTACAGCATTAAATAAAGTGTATATGGATGTAAGTGGGCATGTCTGGGGAGGAGGGGGTGTCCTTGCTGAGCCCACACCCACTGTGAGCTCCCTCTCCTCATATTTGCAGCTTGGCCCTGACAAGTCCAGCAAATTCATTTTCAAAATATAAAGATACTGGTTTCTCTTCCCTGGGACATCCAAGAAAGGTCTTGATGGGGTTGTGGTATCTTCCCATTGCTGACTCAAAGGTGAGCCCATCACAGTCTGTTTTCCTTTTCTGCTCCCAAACCAGTAGGATTTCATCTGGTTTGACCCGTTATTCACTCTTTCAAGGGAGCAGGATTGTGAAGGAGCAATTGCATTTGGTTTTTAGACAGAAATTTATTGTCAGGTGAAATCCCTTCAAGGAGCAGATTAATTCTGGATACCGAACATCTTTTAGTCTCAGAGAAAAAGTCTTGTGTACTCACAGAGCCAACAGTCACTTTGTTATGTGCTGTGTGGGCCAAAGCAAAACCCAGTCATAATAATGCTCACAGAAATGTCCTCCTTTTCTCTGGAGACTCTGAGAACAAAGACTTCATTTCCTCACCACTCGATCTCCTGAGAGATTTCTGCATCTCATCTATGACTGGATTTCGCCACCTTGGTTACTGGTCATTCTCCTGTTCCATTTGCTTCATTTTTCATTTTCTTCTCTGTTTTCTTCAGTGGACTGTTTCATCTCATCCAGCCATACTTGGGCATTTTCTTCTGTCCATGCTTTTCTGTATTCACATTTCCTTTTTGCCACCATGCCAGAGAGAACCAGCTCAAATAATAGTCTGCGAACAGTCATGAATAAAAAATATGATCCTCATTTTTAGATATATAAAATATATTTTATAGACACCTAAATTAAATATCTAAAATAGCAAATTCTCTTTCTGTTAATTAGACATCTGAGTGAAATTTAGCTTATTCTCATTGCTAATTAGTAAATCTTAATTAGCTCTATTCATGTCATCTAATTGTTCACTTCATTGACTTGTTGCATTTTATCTTTATTAACCTCTGTTCCAAGTAGATTAATCTATTGTTAAAATTCTTTGAGTATAAAATCATGATGTGTGTGTCCTACCACAAAATATGTGCTTTAATTGTATTTTATAATACATTTTTTCTTGCTGAATGCCACCTTACCACTCTCTTACTTGTCAAGTATACCTAGAATTTTTGTTTTAAGATCACTATCATGCAATACAAAAATGATGTGCTGTTTTTCCTATATATGACTTGTATGACTCTTTCTGCCATATTCTGGAACAAACATAAAGAAAGAAAGTCTAAAGACAGGCCCCTGTTTAGGATATCTGAATTAACACTCTAATTAGTTAACTTGGCTATTTAGCCAACTAGTTGTAGGCTATAAAAGGTGATAAATTGATTGCAGATGCCAGACTGCACTGTGTATTTGATCTTGGTTAGGCAGAGTCAGTATCAGACTTTATGGTATTAAATGGATAAATATCCTACATTTCTCATTTTTCAGTTCATGTCAGCTATCACCAGGTCACTATTGATGTCCAAAGTATTCAAAGAGAACCGTTAAGGAGCCCATCTGCAAAAACCTCCTGACATCCTGCCTTCAAGAAGACCTAGAGCTGAGCATGAGACACCCAAGCAGGTTTTCTGTGCAATGTGGAACTGGTTATGTGACCACAGTCCACAAAACCCACGTGAAGAACAGGAGGGGATATTGGCCAGCAAGCAGGACACACAAAGCTCATTCCTTATCCATCTTTGTAAACTTAAATTCCTTCCCCTGTTCACAACCCACATCCATCCCTCTGTCCTGAAGTTAGGCACCTGAGCAAGATACTTCCCTCAAGGCATGAGAGAAGATGAATAATGGTTGGGCATCGTGTCCACAATGCCCTGATTCAGGCATGTCCTAAACAAACTTGAATCCTGCTCCTCTTCCAAGACATTGTCTCAATGTCAACATTTGCATTTAAGTCACCCTAAATAGGATAAAATTCTCTCAGTTATTCAGAGACATAGAGGTTAGTGTCTTCTCAGAAATGGCTTTTCACGTGGGTGGAAGTGAACATGTCACTATCATCAACATTTTGGAGCCAGGACTGTGAAAATTTGTGTGTTTGACATTATCACACATCTCTTCTCTTTGAGTCTGGAGTCTTCCAAGCCCATCTCAACTCTGTCCTGATACACTGAAAAGTGAACGCATAAAATTTGAACTCCAGAATCCCACAGTGAAGAGAGAAGTCCATCCATGTCATGGATTAAATGTTTTCCTGGTAAATGAAGATATAGTCCCTTGGACAGATCATTTTCTGACA
>JAOXXN010000082.1:32284200-32302120 GCA_026770055.1 Myrmophylax atrothorax | reverse complement strand
GCCTGTACTCAGGAACTGCCAACCCCCACCCAGTGCCTGCCTTTTGACATCTCACAGAACCACAGATCATGCCGAGTTGGAAGGGGCCCACAAGGACCACTGAGTCCAACTTCTGGCCCTGCACAGGGCCATCCCCAAGAGTCACACCATGTGCCCGAGAACATTGTTCAAACACTTCTTGAACTCTGTCAGGCTTGGTGCTGTGACTACATCTCTGGAGAGCCCGTTCCAGTGCCCAACCACCCTCTGGGTGAAGAACTTTTTCCAATATCCAACCTATTTCCCCTACCCTTTTGGCATCCTCTGGTCCAGGAGCATTCTGCGGACAAAGTCCTATTGCAAAGGTGACATGGGTCACCAGCTGGCACACATTATCTTGCCTGTCTTCATCAAAGTCAAAGGATCAAATCTTCTACAGTCTTACTTGAAACTAGTGATTGTACCACAGAAATTATAGGAATAATGTGACATTTTTATACAGTCAGTATTTACTTCATTCTGGGTATCCTTGTAGTTTTTGAGAGACTCTAAGTTGTAATTATGATAGCTGGGCTCACAGTATGGGTAGCTCACAATGCTCATACTATGTATGCAAGCTCACAGCATCCTTAGAAGTTAATTAGAATATTTAGACAATTTAAGATAGTCTTTCTATGATATCCACAGTATGGCAAATACTAGGGCACAACAGAATTTTGAAGTTACTAATGAGCTCATAAAAGGGGAAAACACAAGAAAGAAGCACCTATGTATATTTCTTCTCTTAAAACTCTTTTACACTGGAGTATGTTTGAAGATAATGAGTTGGGGTTTTTGTGTCTTATACTGGTGCAAATGAGAGGAGAATCAAACCCTCAGAGTAATCTACACTACAGGTTTTCTCAGTAAGTCAGTGTCAAAGTAAATGCCAAATATCAAGAAACAGTCCATTGATATTAAATGATTTATCCTGAGAGGAAAATTAAGTTTTCTCATCTACCAGATGTCAGTGGTCTATCTTCATGCAACTAGACCACTTTACATGGAGAATCTACTCCCAAAACTGCTGATCCCTCCCAAACTCCCTCCCTCCCAAATATCAGGCCTCTCCCCACACAGTAACTTTAAGCATGTGGGTAAAATAAGAGAGAAGCCATCTGGGAGAGATGAATTTATTCAGACTAAATTAATTTTCAGACGTCGCTTTATAATTTTGCATTTCGGGTAAATCATACACGAGCTTGGTTTAGAAGGCAATTTTTATTAGACCCATTGGTGTAGTTGAGAAGCTGAACAAGCTTTCAGGCACACAACTCTTTCAGGTCAGAAATGGAGGTTGCCCACTTTATCCTGAACTTGGATTTTATTCCTTTTATCTGACCTGAAGAAAGTCCTGGGTACTTGTAAATTTATCCATTTTCCAACGCTACCAAGTAGTCTAATAAAAGTTATTACACCTTGTCTTGTAAATGTTTTTATGAAAACTGAAGAGGTAATTTGTTTATGTTATGTTAAAAAATTGAACAATATTTTTGATTTTTTTAAAGGCAGAAAAAGGCAAAATCACTGCAGAAGATGCAAAATACAAAAAGATAATTATAAAGAAATGGGGCTTTACCTTCATTCCTGGCTCTTGGTCTGTTGCAGGAGTTACCAACAGTCTTGCTTCCAATTTGTATATAAAATTGAACTAGCCTGTTAAAACAAAACAGGACAGAGAAGAAGGGTCATTATCTTCTGATAGCACAAGATCAGTCAGGATAATTTTCCTCTCTTAACTAATGCGGCATTTTCAGTTAGGTCATTATTCCAGGTTTATTGATTGGATTAGGTAATGTTCCCAGAGAAATCAAACATGGCTATGGTAAATAATGGAGAATCCAAGGCAGAAGGAAGTGATGTGGTTTATTAATCCTGTACCTAATAAATGTATCTTTGGAGCCAGTAGCAGAATTTAGCAGTCCTGTCTGCACAATCTCCAAAGCAGGCAAACCTGCTCCTTACATCAGATTCTGCTTTGGTCTATTTAACTGGAAATTAGATTAAACTATAAAATACAGCATTAGAGTTGTAGTAAAATTATTATATCCTCACTAAACCACCAATCCTTTTTTGATCTTAAATTCTTGATGTAAACAATTTTCAGTGAAATGAGCTTACTGAACATTTTCTAAGGTAGACTCTTTGATTTTGAATCTATACATTTTGATTTCATTCAATATCCTCTTGTTCTTGTATCATGAAAATGGTGAAAAAAAATGTTCCTGATCTGCCTTTCTTGCAACCTGCCCTGTAGTCAGTGCTTTTATCACTTCCCTACCTTCTCTTATTCCTTTCTACTGCAAACCATGGCAACCTTTTCATCTGTGTCTCTGCATGAATGTTTTTCCATGTCCTCAATTTTTCCCAAAACCACTTCCTGCAACCCTTCTAAAGCCACAAAACCCTTTGAGACAGCTTTGCTGGTTTGGAGAAAACTCTGGATTAGCCTGGAATATCCACGTTTAGCTATATGTGAATTAATAATTATCCCATCTTTGTGCTCCAGGATTGTTAATTTTTTTTCCCCATCTGCAGTGTTGCTCTGATATCCTTGCTGAACTGGTATTTTTAATTGTGACTCTGGTTTCAGAGTAGTTTACATTTCCTCTTAGATGCCCACTACTGTGCTATGTAACAACAATTAATTTCAATTAATGTCCTGCTGCTCACTCACCGAATTTCACTGCATTATCTCAGACATTCATCTGAATCTTATTGGGGCATAATTAATGTAAAGAGCATTGAGATGACTGAGGATGCCATAATCTCCCTTTCGTTCAGTCATGCTCTACAGATTGTGCCCAGCACTTCGCAATGCCACAGTAATTGAAAACGAAGTAAAATTTCCCATCTAGATTTACTGAAGTTTTGTCCCTCAGTAGTGTTCTATTCTTCTATTCATTTAACTTCTGGAAGGTAGCAAAATAACAATAAATATGGAGTTGTTGCATTTAATTGAACACATAACAAAAAGTTGCTGTTTCTCAAGGTATTTTGTACCCTTTGCTTCCAGCCCATTTAATTATGTATGAACTCTTCAAAAAAAAGGAACAAAACCCTCAAATAATGTGAGTCATCTACTAGGAGAGAAGATTTAAAGATGATAAATGTTATTTAGAATCACTATGATATGATTCATATTGTGATGTGATTGGGAACAATATTAAAACCCACCAAGGCTATTATACCTAAATTTTTGTTTCAATTCATGCAATATTGCTGCTGCTTAATATGATTTCTATTTACTTCTTTCCATTGTTAGTGTTTTATTGAGGTTGTGTCAGCTTTATCAAGCTAATCTCTGCTGCAAATGGAGGTCAGCAGAGCCAAAGCACTGGCAAAAAGCCTGTCTCCATTATATTCTACTTGGTATGAATTTACTTGAAAATCATCTCTCTAATATAAACTCTTTCTTCACCATTCTTCGATTATAATATTTCTACCTGCACCAACCCTGACAGCTTGATATTTAAAAGCTATATAAACTCTCATAATCTAATTTTATATCCTTTTTTATAAAAAGGTACTGTACCTCATTCAGAGTAACAGCAAATGTGTTCATCAAAAGGTTTAAATTCAAGCAATCACGGCCATCAACATAAGCTTAGATTTCAGGTAATTTAAATTATAACTGAAAAACATTCACTGCTACTCTTAATGGCAATGACAGAGAGTCATTAATTTGTGTTCTTCTGGTATCAGGGGTGAAGTAAGTACTCCTGCCATGCCCTTGCTGCAATACAATTTGGCAAAACAGGATTTTGTAGAAGCTTTATAAATCTTATATCTCTATTTCTTCTTGTCCTGGTCTAGGGAATAATGAAAAAGAGCGACACATAAATTTACCTACCAAATGGGGTATGCTCTCTCTCTTGAATACCCACACATAACTTCCATTAACATTAGTATAAAATATACATGCACAGCAGGAGGAGGGATAGCCTTCCAGATATCCAGAGGTCTACAACAGGAGCAGAACTATATTCCCTTTAGTAGCTGCCAATCCATCCCAGATCACAGGGATTTTTTTTTTCAGTTTGAGTTAAGCATTGAACCTGAAACATTTGCATAAAAATAACTACAGCTGAACTGAAAAGAATAAACTGGACACCAGAGACAGCCTTAAATCTATTTTTTTATTCTTTAAGAGGGTAAGTTTGCTTAGTTCTAGTCACAGTTTAAAATCAAAACAACCCAATAAAAAGACAAACAAAACCCCATAAAGATATTTTTTAGGACTCTTTGCAGTAAGTTCCTAAACATGTTATTGGATAGGTGATTAAAATCTGACAAAAACCCACAATGTTTTATAATAATGTCCTGCAGCAAAAGTATGGCACCAATAACTAAACAATACTTCATCACCTTTGCCACTCTCAACAGCTCCCATTAATACCGAGATCAGAGTGTTAGGCCTCCTATTCCCCAGCTGACCATGTTAGTGACAGCCAGGGCTTAGGCAATGACATTGAAAAATATTTGCAGTGACACAGCCACAAATCACTATGAGACAAGTTTAAAACTCAATGTTCACTAAACTTGCATCTGTTCTTTTCTTGTTAGAACATCTACAACACATTTATTATAGGCTGAATTCCTCAAAGAGTCCAAACTTTGATGGAAAGTGATAAAAATTATTGGTTGATAAAACCAGATGGACAGAGGGGCCTTTGTCAAGTCATTTATTCACATAAGGTTGTTGTCTGAGATGGAATCAGCTGGGACACCTGACAAAGAGATGTGCTAAGATCGTTGTTTGTTTACTTAAAATGTACCCAGTCACGGAGTACAACTACCTTTAAATCAAATTTTCTTAATGGTCTCTTTATATTTGTATTGATTTTTATTTTCATCTCTCCCAGGGAGCCCAAGGAGACATTTGGCTACTTTGCCATTGCCACAGGACACTGTCTCTTTCACATGGTTCAGATCCTCTCCAAATGTGCTGTGTCATCTTCCTGTTTCCTGGGTATGGTGGTTGGCAGATGTCCCAGATATGTGTCCATTCCCATATTTCAGCTTCAAATATCATGACTCTCCCTGAGAGCATGCAGGACACCTCTTCCCTATTTTTTCATGGAGATGTGTCACTAAATCACTTAAGCAGGACATATAAAGACAGTGATGACCATCTGTACATCTACTCCCAGCCCTTCAGGAGAAGGGACCAAGTAGATTTTCTATAATGACAAAATCACTACATTAACTTACTTGGATAACATACATGGTGTTGCCTGTTTCTGTCCTGTCCTTCTGTCACACGAAAGTCATGGTCATTCCAGGACATTCCCAGATCTTCTACACCAGACCTCTCCTCTTGCCTTTCTAGCATCCATTTAGACTGATCCTAATGGGTCAAATATCTCACAGGACACATGGAAGGAGAGGGATGTTTAGGAAGGAAAAGAGAGTGGTCATAAGGATTTGATGATGGTGGTATGACTGAAGTTTGCAGTGGATAGGGTGAGTTCACAACTGAGACATACTGAATCCCACAACAACAGGAGGGAAAATTCTTTGAAACTAGTAGAACTGTTTAAATACAAGAATGCCTACAGTGGATAGTGACTTTCTGGAATTCCTTCCTATGGGAGATGTTGGAGAAAGAGAATATCAGCAGGATCAGGAAGGCAGTAGGCAAACTGGTGGACAGCAACCTCATAAACAGGCACTAATAACAGTTGGCAGCGGTGGACCTTGCGACATCCCTATGCCAATGAGTATAAAACAGGGAACCAGGAGAGCACTGGGATGCAGTGTGCCAACCACCACAACTTCCCTGGAGGAGCACCTTCTATTGCTGCTGTCTGATTACTGGGCAAAGTGGACCACACTTCTAATGCAGCAAGGAGTCTTGTAGGTTGTTAAGGGGAAAAAGTTGTTTCTAAGGCATGCTAAATTCCATAATTAGTTTTCTTCTGCCCCAGCCCCTGCTAGAGTAGATTACTTTCCTGGCTGGGAATAGTTTCCAAAATGGCAACTTTTTGGAGTGCATTGAAGAGACTGCTCAAGAAGGAGAATGATTAATTCTTAATAGCAAGCTTTGCAGCATATTGAATGACACATTCTTGCATTATGTATTGATATATAACACACTGGTCCTTTGCCATGCTGACTAGTTGTTCATTTCCAACAAGGTAGAGTTTATAGATAATGCAATAGGTAAGAGACAGAGCCATAAAACTCTGGCTTTTCCAGTTGTACCAAAATCTTCTGGTACTTCATTTTGGTTTGAATGATGACTGTCTTGGATGTTGATATTAAGCAGAAGCAGCAGTAAATGTGTGCAATGCCAGTCCTGTCCCTACTTCCCTGAGGCAAGAGACTCAGCCCAATAGACTTAAATTTAGAGGAACCAGAGAAAGCCAGACACTTGTCTGAGGATTAATCAAACTTCTTTGTTCAAAACTTTCTTACTTTTTAATGTGCCTTACTTTTGTTTCAGTTTCTAGTGTTTAACCAGTCTATTAGTGGATTTTGTATTTATCAATCCTTACAACTATATACAGTTTTATTTAATTTATTATAACACTCATAATTAAAGTTCAAAAGTCCAAGTGCTAGTTTCCTTACTTTGTACCCAAACTTGTAAAACTGCTTCAAAAACACACTTTCACTTAATACTTAAATTTTTTTACCTTATCTTTCTCATTTCCCTGTCACAAGTTTCTGTCCTTTCCTCCTTATCATCTGTCCAGCAGGGTGATCGAGGCATCTAATTGGCAATACCACCAGTTTCACAAATGTACTGCAGCCCTTCAAACCTTTTGTGAAATTTCTATAGGAAATACCAGAAAAGTTCAACCTCCTATTATCTTTACAATGAAACAGCCCAAATTGTTTCAATTGTCTGTTTTGAGGAACAAATCTTCAGGTTTTCTCAGCTAGGTAATAAAGTATTTTGTTCCTTTGGCTTTCATCTAAAATCAAGACAAAAGGTACATTTTTAGAGATGATACAAAATGAAATTGAAATGAGTGAGTACTTTGGAGAAAGGAGACCTTTAGTGCTAGAAATGCTTTGTTACAACTGAATAAACTAAATATGCTTAATATGAAAGGTAATGATGCGACTGATTGAATAGTTTGACATTACTGCACATGAAATATCATTAACAGGTTCATGGTGGTTTTATATCAATACCAAATCTCAGAATAAAATAAATGGAAATACAAAACTACAATGATTTGTCACTGGAGCCTTTCAGTGTCGTTTAAGAAAAATATTTTCAGTGAAAAACTAGTCAGCTGGTGCAGCTAAAGAAATTGCAGCCGTGTGTATCTTTGAAATTAAGCCGAGTTAAGCAATTTAGGATAGCTGCAACTCATCTATACCTGTGAGAGGACATGTCCCTGTCAGCTCAGGTACTTTTGGCTTCTCTGGGCATTACCAATTCATACCTGTAGTGACCACTACAGCCAGATTTCAGGATGAGAGTTCTTAACATAACTCAAGTGGGAGATGCCTGTGTTGATGATGTCTCTTGACATCTTGTTGGTGCTGTCTCTTGATGCTTGACTGTTGACTTGATAGTATCAAGTTCATTGTATTATTTGCAGGGTGAACGTAAGAGCAAAATGTTACACCTCAAACTTTGAAAGGTCCAAGATGCGTGGCCTGTATCAGCATAGAATCATAGGATCATTTAGGTTGGAAAAGACATCTAAGGTCCTCAAGGCCAAACATTAACCCAGCACTGCCAAGGCCACCAATCACCCATGTCCCCAAGTGCCACATCCACATGGCTTTTAAATCCCTACAGAGATGGGGACTCCACCCCTGCCCTGGGCAGGTGTGTCAGGGCTGGACAACCCTTTCCATAAAGAAATCTTTCCTAATTGAAACCTCTCGGTGCAACTTGAGACCATTTCCTCTCTTCCTGTCACTTGTTAGCTGGGAGAAGTGATGAACCCCCACCTCTGTGTCAGACAGTGAGTGCTTTCATGCCCTATATCTAATTTCCATCTTCCTGTTACATCTCATCCTTCTCAAGTATTTGGTGGAGCCAAATACAGGAATATGCTTTAAAATACTATTGGCCATCAAATGCTTCCATCTCGTTTAAAATTAGCTGGCCAGGTACAGCTGGTGCCTTCCATGACTTTACCATCACAATTCTCTTGCCATCTTCAGATTTATGCTATTAGTAAATGACTACTGAAACACAATGTTTTTCTGATTGAGGAAAGCACTGATAAAATCTGAGACTGGTAAGAAGACAGAGAATATGTAGATAACTCTCCCAGCTTCTTGTGTTTTAATTTGAATAGATCTCATTATAACTGGAGAATATTTTCATTTACTCATGCACTGTTGAAGTGGCCCCTGCAGGCAGCATTAGAGTACTGGGTTTCATTTGCTCTTTTCAGAAATCAAAATCACAAAAACAAAAAGAAGACACAATAATACATAAATAAACTTAAGTAAATGAACTATTCAGCAATGTAAGCCTGGGTTTAGCAGCACTGGTAAAAGTATCCTCTGGTTATCTGTATTCTTATAAAATTTTTATATATAGCACTGACTGTTTTCTGTATTTGTATTTTTTATATTTGCAAGGATTAAAAAGAATAAGAATTAGGATCAGCATCTTAAAATGTCAATGGTCTACACATTCTTAAATTGTTTTGAAAGTATTCAAATGGAGGGGTCATTTTTTTATGTTTTAAAGTAATATCACAAATTTACATGAAAATAAAAGGAGGCACAGAAAGGGAATGGATAAAATATTAATGTTTATAATACTTTATTTAATACAGATACATAGTCAAGTATATTTGACAGCCAAAGCTTCTCTTCTGTAGGAAGTTGTAGAACATTCAGTATAATGTTAGTCCCAAATAGTATATGTATGAAAACATCAGGATTTGGAGGGGAAAAAATATAAAAATTTATAATTTCAACCTCTATCGCCAGACGACAGAATTTTCTTTAAATGTTTCATTCTCATGGTTTCCAAATCAAAGGTTTTGAATTCAAAATGGCCTATTCCTTAACTGAAATTATAACGTGACAAAGATCTAAAATTAAAATTTAAATTGATTTCCTGGCCCTTATTTTTTTATTGTTTTTCTAATGAAAACTTGAGGAAAAAAAGAGTTTATAATGTTTTCTTCTGAAGCAAAATATCAAATTTTTTTCCAGGTATTTCCATGCACAGGTTATTTTGGGGTAATTTAAGGATGGGGTGGGGTTTTTTGCTAAATGATGAGAAGCTGCAGTTTTGCTTAATTAAGAATCAGAAGCCCTAATGTCATTCCACTGGGGAAAAAAAAATGTAACAAGTTGTCACACGTGCACAGGATTAATGTGAAAAAGTGGTTGACTCCGAGTGTATTTTTTACTATTGTTACTCTTTTTCTTCAATTTCTTTAGAAATCCTTAAAACTTTATAAGCTGCATTTACGTTAAGCTGTTCCTGATATGCTCCAATAAGTGTGCTTTAGACACATTGTTAACATAAGGCCAAATCTGTAATACAGCATGGACAATTAAGTGCACAATTTTTGTATAAATGCAAAATCCCTCACTGTGAATTATTTAATTAATGCTCTGCAGTTCATTTAATAGCGCTCTTTCAAAGGCCATTTCACTCACAGAAAACTAATTTCATTCTCCGGGTTGATTTAATTAGATTGTATGATATATGGTATTGCTAATTCAGTGGCTCTCTTTGCAGTGTCTAGCCCGTTGCTCCTATTGTCGGCAATCTGTCAGCCCCATTTTTAACAGTATTGAAAAATTCAAGCTTTATTATTGCTCGCTCACTCTTTCTCTCCCATCAGGAGGAAAGTAATGAGCTTTTCTTCTTATGAGAGCAAGCAGAGAGTGTGGTGCCCTCAGCGCTTGAGGCACCGAGCAGTATTAACAGCCTGATTCATGAGTTAAGTTTCTAACTGCCCGTGGCTATTAGCACTCAGTCCTTTGGCTGTCATTTAGTTAAAAAGACTCTTCGGTTAATTCACTCTTTTAATGAGACTGTGCTATTCAACTAATGTATTTTACTGTATGAAAGGTCACACCAGGAAGCAAAACAGATTGGAGGGAATGTAGCGGGAAGCCTGGCTGTCAAGAAACAGTTCAAGCCTCGCAGGCATTTCGCCGTCGCGGCGCCCGTAATAGGCTATGGAACTGATGGGCCAGCGCTCACCTCAACAGTTGAGCACCATAAATCACGGCTAAATAGAAAGCAGATTAATCAGAGCCACAGACAAAAAGAGCACGTGTTTCATTACCCATATAATCACTAACATGATTGCCAGACAAGCCAGGGGAACTGTGCACGGGGCTGACAAAATGCAGCGTGGTGGCGAGCAAGGGACTCGGCTCCGCGGAGCTGTGGCCACTAAATCTTTCCATTAAGGAGCTGCTCCATGAGACCTTCTTGTCAGAGGGCCGCTTGCTCGCAGGGTGGCAGGAGGGGAACAGGCAAAAAGCAGGAATGTGTTTGAGTGAGAAGGGTGAGGGGCAGTGGGGGTGGCAGAGAGGTTGTCCTCCCCATCACTCACTTTCCACCTCTTTCCCTGTGTCACCGTGGCTGGGAGAAGCACATAGGAGATGGAATGACCTGCTCCTTTGCCTCCCATCTTTATATAAGCCCACAGCAAGACAAACTCAATCTGCTTCCAACATTTCCTAGTTCAACACACCATCCCTTTAGCTGTGTGGCACATGCCAAGTCTTAACAGATGACAGGACATCCCATTATAATTTATTCTGTGCTTCTCCAACGTCATTTCCTCACGGCTCTCCCCCTCCTTTCTCATACTCTTTTCGTCATCAGGAATTGTGTGTAATACACGTGTCCACATCCCACAGCTTCTCACAGCTGGGCTCCAGCAGAAAGGCATGGTTGGAAATCTGGTTTGCTTCAGAATCTCTGCTTGGGACATCCAATTAAAAATGTTTTTCTGAATATTGCTTATTAATTTAAAAAAGGAGAAAATGAGAAGAACCTCTGTTTTTACTGGCTTTGCATCTGTCTGTAGGGGCGTTAAACATCTGAATTATTGTGAGGCTATGTGTGTGTTTTGCTCATTTTTAATTAGTGTCACTGGGGGGGAAACTCCAGTGCTTTAGGGGCAAAAGTATGTTATTTTTTTAGAAACTGTAATTCCCTCAAACTACGGTAAACAAATCATTCTGATTTAAATTTCCCAGGCAACTTCCAAACAGGGAAACCGTATGTTTAATTACTAAACATCTGTTGCAAAGAACACCCCTTGCTTTTGCAGCACTAATATCACTGTATGAATTTTAAAATCTGTCAGCGAGGGATCACGAAAGCTTTGGGAGCAAAGAGCTGCTCACTTTAACCCCTGAACCAGATAATCTAACAGTAATCCATTCAAAACTAATCAAACATTTACAGAAACGCACCAGCACTGAGGAAAACAATTCATCATCTTCATATGCTCATTACACTTCCCACATCTCAATCTACCTATGTAAATGAGACCAGGGATCTGACATCAGGTCCATGTACAGAAATTATAAACAAATATTCATCCATTATGCTGCTGAAATTTAACAGCTGGAGCACTAACAGTAGCTGAACTCCAAGCCCTGAGTATCAATTATTTATGAACCTAAAACTGACAAGACTGTCTAGGTGAATTAGCTGCATATGTCAAGCTTTGTTATAAATCCCAGCCTACTGTAAAACTCATTTTCATAGAATGTATGTACAAGGCTGACAATATATCAACAGTAGGGCATTAATAATTTAGAAGAATGGTACCATAAGGGAGCACCTAGAAATTCTGCTCTGCAATATAGTTGATATTACAAATAAAAAAGTCAAATAAAATGAATTTCCCATAAACAGAGAATCAAATAAAGCATTTTTCTATGATTTTATATTCAATTTTCAAAAAACTTACCAGTTGATACTTGCATTTTTAGGAACTGTAAGCATCACCTGAAGTTGTTCAATTTTTTTTTCCATTGCTAAAAATGCCTTTGAATTTCTAGGCCTGCTGATGTAAACTGCATTGCATTTGCTTTATTCTTACCGAGTGAGAACTGTAAGTGAGGTGAGGGAAGAGAGAGAAGGAAAGTACCGCTTGCAACAAGAGGTACTGCACACTGTGGGCCCAAACCCCAAAATAAAGTATAAGATTATTTGCAAATAAATATAGTTAATTATAGGTTAAAATCTACCCTTTCATACATGCATGTGAGACAAATGCAGTAGAGGTTGATCTGCTGAGTTTGATCACATGATCTGGTGGGGTTTGGTTGGTTATCTTAGCCAATGATCCCAACAGAGATATCATTAATTTTATTTGCTGTATCTTTATGTAAGTCACCATTAGAAGAGCTGTTGGACAACCTCTGTATGACCTCCCACACAGAATCATAGGATCAAAGAAAGGTACAAGTTTTTGGGTTGGAAGCCACCTTAAAACTCATTCCACCTCCTGCCATTGGCAGGGACACCTCCCACCAGCCCAGGGGGCTCCAAGCTCTGTCCATCCTGGCCTTGGACACTTCCAGGGATGGGGCAGCCACAGCTTCTCTACCCAACCTGTGTCAGGGCCTGTCCAGCCTCACAGGGAAGAATTTCTTCCCAATATCCCATCTAAACCTCCCTCTTTCAGTTTAAATCCATTACCTCTTGTCCTATCATGGCACAGGGAAAACTAAAGGACAACGTGTACACTGAAATGTCTACAGTGAGATCTGATCAAAAGACACATCAAAACTTTGACCAGTGTCTGTAAAATTCCAGAAAGGTCTGGATTTTGCTGTTGTCTCCCCTCTCCAATGAAAAGCAACCATATGGTCGTTTGATGGAGCAATGGACACAACTACCCAAAATCTGAATTTTGATCAGAAGCTCCTGCTCTATTCCTGTTTATAATTTAACCTTTGCCCATGAAGGCATTGCTGGTTGCAGCAGCTTTTTGCTATTCAGAAAGCTTGTCCACAAAGAAATGAATACACACACATATGAGAATCTGTGCCTAACAAATAAGATTTTATTTTATATACAGAAGTAGTCCAGTTTTTGATCAACTGTGAACATCTGCTGTTCTTTTCTCCACAAAACAACTTTCAGATTGTTAAGAAAAGTGGAAGAGAGAGGGTAAGGAGGAAGAGAAGAGAGGGAAAATCAGTCTTAGTCTTGAGTACAGACACTAAAACTGAGGGATGATTAAAAGGAATGTCTAATACTAAGCTCATGGGAATATCATTGACTTCACAAAGATTCCTCCCACACTAAAACTCAGCATCTGTTTTAGATGATCCTTACCTGGGATTCATACTGACAACATACTAAGAATCCATGAGGATGTCTTTTAAAGCAGAAAAAAATTCCAAAACTCTCAAAACTGAGTTTCTGGAAGCATTTTATCCATACAAAAAGGGAAAAAAAAGTGTATTTTGAAAGAATCAGTAGTTGTTAAGGAGAGTTTGACAAGGAAGTTAGCAGAGCATTTTTGAGTCAGGAGAAAGAATTCAGGAGAGGGAATATGTCATTGATAATGCACACCTATGTATCAAAGCAGAAAAAACACAGTTGATTTTATGAGTGAGATGTGGAAAACCCCACAACGCTATCACTTCATCTGCAGGATACTGCCACTCCTGACTTAGGAAACACTTGTAAGGGACTGGGAAAATTTAATAAATGTAGTGTATTAGATTAAAAAAAATAAAATTAAAAAAAACATAGAGATAAACATGTGCTTGGTTAATACCTGATGCCTGACACACAAGAGATATTTATGAAGGAAGAGTTCCTTCAGGAAAATGCTGGTGCTGCGATTGCGGAAGGCCCACAGGTCATCCAGTGTATCCTTCTGTCGTACACAATGAGAGTTTATGTAGTGATTCCTCTATAATTCTTCAGACCGATAGGGCTCTCCATCTCTCATTACTTTAGTATTATCTGCATGGGTTGATCACTTTAGCTTTCTTACATTAGACTACTGTTGTTGTCGTTATTACCATCTGAGGGTGAAATTCACTCTCAAGCAGGAAAACCAAGGCAAGGCCCTTGCACCACTCAAGTCATGTCAAAGGGCTTAAAATAGGACTTCATTTGGATTTAAGTGATGCAGAGATCTTATGCTGGCTCTTTAGGTACAAATGAACTCTGCCTTGAATGCCCCTCGATACCATGGTACTGCCTTAGGCACAGGAAATGGTGTTTTTCTGTTGAAATCCCTAAGAATTTTCCCCACAGACTTCAAATGCAGAGTGAAGATTGCACTGTCTGCTCAAAAAAACGAGCAAAGCATTATAGGCACTCCACAGAAGAACTACCCACATTTGATTTTTTGACTTAATTACTGATGTGGTGTCTGATGACATCTCTCCGTATACAAGTGGCTCTTCTTGCAAGTTGATACTTTCATTAATGCTTCCAGTGTCTTGCTCACATATGTGGCACCTCTGGATTTTTTCCCATTAACATTTTCAGTTAATATTCTAAATCCTGCTTGAATACCTTCTCTCTTCCAAAGGCTGTTGCTTTCCAGGGTTGTATTGCAGTGGAGCTACTCCTGTTCCTGCTGTTCCATGTCACACCATGGCACGAGTAGAGTCACCTGTACTATCCCAACACCTTGACAGTGCTCATGGTCCTTGGCACCTGCCACAGGCACTGCTAAGGGCACAGTGCCCAGCAGGATCCCTTTGGCATCTCCCTGCCTTCCATCGGTAACTGGGAGCTGTGTCCTTTCCCCACTAGTAGAAAAAAACCCAGGGATTCAGGTTTCCTTTTCTAATTTCATCAAGGGCTATTAAGAGTCATGATTTTGGTTTTAAATTTCCTAACTATTCTAGCTATTTATTATGAAGCCTTAAAGCAATTACAAAAATCTGCTTACCTGGTTAAGAAAACATTCAGCAAAATCCATACCTGGCTCTTCAAAGTGGTCTTTACCTGTGTCCCAACACCACCCCACCCAAAGCCATTCAACCCCAGTGAGCCAGAGGGATGAACAAACTCACTAGGCACTTGAGCACCAATCTACAAAGCCTTGTGAAATGAAGATATTATTTTCTAGTGCTAAATAAAACCTATTTACTCAAAAAGAGGTGTAGTTACTTATATTTGAAAATTGTTTTATTTGAGTTAGTGTAGGAAAGCACATGAGCAACCAGACTCCAACTACAACTCCTTTGGGCTTTTGCAAGAGTGGGTTAAGCTTCAAAGATACAGGTCAGCCACAAACAAAGAGTGATTTGAGTATTTGTGGGAGTTTGAGTTAACATTTCATGTGAGACCCATTTTATGAGGGCTACATGGTGCATTTCCAAGACATCAGCTCAACAGCTGTATGTTTTCCTTTAATTTCTGAAAGGGTTTTCAACACAATAGTTCTATGATTTCTTGAAATTTTTAGTTAGAACTGAGCCTAGAGCTGAGAGTCTCATAACCATAACTCAGAAGCTGGATTTGGAGCTGAAAAATAATTCAAGATGAAAAAAATTATTTTTTTTGAATTGGCTGTACTTGGTGATAACTCTTGACTTATTCTTCTGCGCCACTGCAATAAGCTATGATTCTGGGGACCTGCTTTTGTGACTAAAAAGATAAGTCTCTTGTTGGGAAGAAAATTGCCTCTCTGACATAAATCTTTGGAGCAGGAGTTTATAGAAAAGAGGTAAATATGTATTAGAAAAAAGAAACAAATATCCCAAACTAAACAAGCATTAATTTATGAATATATTGCTTTAATTTAGTGATTGCTGGGTGGAGCATTCACCTGGTGTGCCCAGGAGAGCAGTGTTAGTCCATAGTGAGGGACAGCATGAGACCTGAGGGACATAAAAACTTAAGACAGGGAGCTGGTGAGACCACCTGGACCACTGAATCACACCCTTGACTGTTGTAGCCACTTTGCATCATGTCTTCAACTCACGTGTGCTGAGTTTCACCACGTGGATGATTAAGTTGTTTTCTTTTTCCTTTCACTGCTTCTTTCTGACCTGTCTTTGCACAGGGTCTGTATCACACTGATGCAATAGCCATATATTTGTATAACACTGCTGTTGCTAGTCATTTTATTTAGATGGTTTCTACCTGTAAAATCTCATTTGTAGCAATTCTGGGTAATGAATATTTTCATTTTTCATTGGCAGGTGGTTTACCACTGCATAGGTCATGATAGCTGCTGTTTAAGTGTAGCTGGTGGTTGTTTGTCTCAGATAGTCTCTGCTGAGTCTGTGGCCTCGTTGCTTGATGCTCTGATGGTAGCAATAAAGAGCTTTAAAAGGAGCACGAGAAAAGATGATCAAAGATTTGCATGGCATCAACCATAAAGATTACATAATAACAACAACAGACTTTGGATCTTGACAGTCATTTTGGCTTTTAACTAGACTTTGAAATTCATAACTCACAAAGTTTTTGCCAGCAGAAGAACCCCATGTTGGCACCTCTTCACACTATGTATAGAACTAAGAATGGATTAGAAAAGTCTAAAATCCCAGAGTCTTATCTCTTCCTCTTCAAACTGCTGCCCATATTTTAGGAATTCTAAGTAAATACCCGTGTATTAATGTGATCTAATTGTAGGACTCAAGATCCTCTAAATGTCAGATGTAGCCTGTACTTTAATGAGACACCTACTCACAGACAGGTAAATTACAACACCCACAAAGTATAAAAGAAGCAACTGTCAGGATGCTCTAGACCTCAATTTGAAATGTTACCTAACATAAGTACCTGCCCACCAAGAGCAAAGATCCCAAGACTCTCCATTTTCATCTCCTGAGGCACAGAAGTCCTAATAGGTAACTCAACCAGGTAACTTGTCTCCAAAGTTTACCTGATGTGACTGACACCCCCGAAGCACTTTCATTTCTGACCTACTACGCAACATTCCCTGCAGTGAGTCTAACCCTTCCTGACTGCCCCGTTTAAAATGCCTCAGGGTGTATTTTGCTTCCAATAAAGCCCATTAGACCTGCTTAGCTAAGAAATAGAGCTGCTAATCTTGGCAATGCCACTCATTGTGCACGGCCTGCGCACACCTCAAACATGGTCAATTAAATTTACAAACCATTTCAAAATTGCGTACAGCCAGCAACAGAAATCAGCTTGGCAATATCTGCATGGCTGAACTTGATGCCTGATAAATCTCTCCTTTCTGCTTTCTTTCCAGC
Organism: Myrmophylax atrothorax; assembly: GCA_026770055.1. NCBI lineage: Eukaryota > Metazoa > Chordata > Aves > Passeriformes > Thamnophilidae > Myrmophylax > Myrmophylax atrothorax. Next base: position 32,284,975 of record JAOXXN010000082.1, on the reverse strand, counting down.
TCATTCTGAGTGTGCAGCACATATGTCAGAACACAGAAGTTCACTTACAATGTTTTATGTGCTTGAAAATTGGAAGGTCCTTGTAGTCGTAGTGACGCTGACTTTTTTTAGTGGTGTCGTCACAGATGAAGTTTAAAATAAGCCAAGCTTCTGTACTGCCCTCGTTACTGGTGAGAGGGTGCCTTTCTCAGGAATTAAAACAAACAGAGAAATACCAGCTCATGCAAGTAAACAAAGCTAAAATAAACTCAAACAAACAAACCCAACCACTCACAACAAAACTCCACACAAATAAAAATAAAAACAACAAACCCCAGAAGTCACAGAGAGTGAGAAACAGATTTGCTCCTGACACTACTAAATAGAGCCATGAATTTTAAAGCTCTCTACAGTCTATTGACTTCTGTGAGACTTTTTTCTTCCCTCACCATTTAATAAAGAATGGACAGTAAAAAGAGACAGGTTAAGACTATGTTGAGAACTGTTCCTTCATTTTGGTGTAGCTTTCAGATCTGAGATGAACTGTTTCTCTAAATGTGAATGAATACTTGTGATATGAATACTTGTGTGGGCCTTGTCTTGTGCTGTGATAACTTTAGAGTATTATGTGTTGATTTGATTATTGAAGGCTTTTTCTGCAAGTTATTTTAATTCAATGAAAACTTACCTTGGAACGCAAGTGAGGAAGGAAATGGACTAGTAAATATTTAAAAGGCTTTGGAGGATGCTCTGACAAGTATAGGCGTTAAAGAGAGAACCTGTGGCTACCCCATCT
>JAOXXN010000082.1:32268104-32279551 GCA_026770055.1 Myrmophylax atrothorax | reverse complement strand
TGAAGAAATTTTCCATAATACACAATCTAAACATCCCCTGGTGCAACTTGGGGTAATTTCTCCTCATCTTATCACTTGTTATGCAGGAGAAGAGCCTGACCCTGACCTGTCTCCAACCTTCTTTCAGGGAGTTTTAGGCTTCTTTCTTCTCTATTTTCTTTGGCAGGTACCAGCCCCAAAGCACACAAACTGAGAAGGGAAGGGCAGATCTCCCTGGACCTTTGGGGTTAACAACCTGGCAAAACTTGTCCTCTCTACCCATGCCACACCAGCCTGATGGCAGCTTTCAGTCTGCTCCTGCTCCAGAGGGGAAAGGCTCACACATGCAGCTTCCAGCCCCTCACATCTCTGCCCACATGGGTGTTTGGGGGTTTATAGCTCCATCTTTCCATCGCTCTCTAGCTCAGCAGTCCATGGGTGAGACTACTGGAGCAGCAAGCCCCAAGGATGCCCCTGCCTCAGGGATGCCCACTGTGCCTGAGTGATCCACCGGCCCCTCCAAAGCAGTTTTGCATCAGGCTACTCCTGCCTTGCTTTATGGTGAGTAAAAGTCATAAAACTCCCATCAGCTCAATGACTGTAATGACTACTCGGAAGCTTTTTATAGGCGATAAGCTACTGTAAAGGTCTGCTGGTAATTTGTGGATAAGGTACATTACCGTTATCCTTGAGGAATTTCTGCTTCCTTTTTATATGCCTTTTTTCTCTTGAGGGGCCTCTGAAATTAACAGGAGGTGTTAGTCTGAAGCTTTGCCAGAGCCTCTCACTGAGCACAGGCTGCATTTATTTCTCTGCAGGCACGATCCTGAGGACAGCCACAGCCTGCTGATCCTGGGCTGGATGTCTCCCTGCACCCTCTGCAGTCCAGAGGATGGCAAAAGGGCAGGAAAGTGAATTGAAATTTCCTGGAAATGGTACAAAAGGAAAGGAGGAGATTCTAAATAGCATAAACCAGCAAAGAGCTTTAATGGTCAGGTATCATCACAAACCCCTCTGAGCCAAGCAGGGGAGAAAATGTGGGAGGTTACTTGATTTGTGAACTGCACACATCAGTGAAATGCTCCTGGTAACATCTGGGAGGAAAGACTGGGTGAAGGAGTGATTTCTCTATATAAAGTGAGCTGGAGCCCTAGATTTGGGACAATTCTTCCCATGAAACTCAGCCCAAATGAAAATTGCCAAAGATTGAGTCATTTACCCAGTAATGCTAAAGCTCAAGTAAGTGCCCTTTCCTGGCCTGTGGCTGACACGACTGCCCCACCACTGCTTTTCCAGCAAATGCTTCTCACTGCAGACAGCATTGCTACCAACAAAACAATCTGCCAGAGATCATAAAATGTTAAGGAGTTCATTTGTTTAAAGCATTATGAAATAGTCCCCTTGCAGATCTCATTCTTTAATTTCCTGCACCGGGGCTGAGGTGTGGGACACCAATACTGATAGATCAGATTAACACCTCTGATGCTCAGGTTTTGCTGCAAAACACATCATCACCAGTGCAATATGAGCTCTCGGTTCTGGACCTGTTGCTCTCAGGGGACTTGAACAAACTAACAAAAAGAAAAAATAGCACAAGCAATTCCTTCCAGTGGGAAAACTAAGGAGTTGCTAATTTGCCTTTTGGGGGGAAAAAATTACAGAAGGAGATGATTTTTTCTTCTTTATTTTTTCAATAAATCCATTTACTCTTTTCAACACAAGGCTTCATACAAATCTGGTAAGTGCAGCAAAAGCTCAGTGTGAATATAGTGGCTAAAATTAATCACAGTTTGGAGACTGCCTTGCTGTGATTTGACAACCAAGGTCTAAGGCCCAGCAAAAGCAATTTGTGTCATTACCAAGCAAAGAACTTTTGGCATATTATTTGATGTGTTACACACAGAACAGTGCTATTTAAAACAGGTTTTTATTTAGGGTGAACAAAGAACTAGACATGAGGAGTGGGAGAGAAAAGACTGGCGTGACAGGTATCACCCATATGATGAGAGTACCTTCCAGCTCTCAGACCCAGAGACCATGACTTCATTGGGCTTCCTGGCAACATGATGGTGAAGGATCTGCCCATAACCTGGCTGAGCCAGGAAACTACAGAGCTACACGACAGGGACCTGCTGAAGTAGGTCCAGAGGAGGCCACAAAGATGCTCTGGGGGCTGGAGTGACTCTGCCATGGAGACAGGGGACAGGCTGGGAGAGTTGAGGGTGTTCACCTGGAGAAGAGAAGGCTCCAAGGAAACCTGAGAGCCCCTTCCAGTGCCTAATGGGACTCCAGGAGAGCTGGAGAGGCTTCAAAGACCTCAGTTAAAAAGGGCTGGGGCATGAGTCCAGCCACGCTGTGGGATGGGCAGAGGGAACTGAGTGGGACAGGGGAAGAGTAAAGGATACTGTCCAAAATCAAGGAGAGGAAATGCCCAAGAAAAGTTTGTGAAATGGCAATTGCATTTATTGAATGAACTGGAACTAAGACTTTTTGCAAAGGGTTTCAGTTCATCTTGTGTCAAAAGCTCTGACTTTCATTATAAATTACTTCTAAAACAACTTAGAAGTAACATCCTTTACAGCAATCCAATTTCATGAGTGCAACATTAATGGCCCAGGAACATCCACGAGGCCAGAGCTGAAGATGCACCTATGGAAAAGCAGCAAGAGAAGGAAAGGCAGAGACCCAAACCAGCAAGAAGAAGAAAGACAGAGACCCTTGAACAAAGTATCAAATGTCTCTCCTTCCTTCATCAAAATTGTTCCAAAATCCTGGAGCAGAAGACTGTCTGTGGACAAAGTCAATAAGTGGTCTCACTCCCTGCTAGAAGAGTAGCTTCTATTTCTATGAAAACAGCAGCAAACAAAACTGGGAAATATAGTATAAGTCTCTCTCAATATCAATGTGTTGATACTGGTCAGTTAATCATGGAGTTGGGTTTTTTTCTTGTTTTCATTAAGACCATTAGTTTTCTCTCAATCAATATTATTTTCTCTACAAACCTTATATGAAGGAACAACATGTACAGAGATACTTGATAGGGGGAGTTTCTTTGCTTTTGCTTTTTTATCAGTGCTGCAGCTTTATTCTCAGAAAATCAAGTTAATTGATGGTTCCAACTCAAGTTTTGTGCCAGAACTAAGCCCACTGCATTAAAACATGGTCCAGAGAAAAGCCCTTCCAGTTGGGCTGTCCCTCCTCAGCATCAATACCACGACTTTTTTTCTTCCATTATGACCTTTTTGGGAGTCCATGCACAAGTAAAGACTTAGATCCCACACACACTGAAAATGTTAGGATCTGATTTCCCCTTTTTTCTCTCAAAATGAGGAAACCCAGTCATGATTACCAGCTACTCCAAGTTATTTTTACAGGGCAGCAATTAGTCTCTGTAATGGAAAAGAAAAATACTATTAAATCAACCAATATATTATATATTAATTACCAAAATTATTGAAATAAACTTTTTAAGAAATATCAAGCAAGTAATTAAGAAAGTAGCTTTGCACATAACACTTTTAGATCTAGAATGAGAAATGTATGTGACTAGTAGGGGCCAAAACATGGCACATTTAATTTAAACCCTGGCAGCAAGGGGCAGGTTCCATTGCAGCTATAATAAATTACATACAAGTGCTACAGAACAATAACAAAAACTGTGAGCCATCCATTTCAGTACCATTTACAAGAAATCAATATCAATACTTAATGCAATACTGGTGAAAAATGAGCAAAGATACAGAAAGCATAATAAACCAGTAATGAAAGACCTTGCAGTGTTTCACTTTGGAAGAAAAAACTAACTGTCTATATTTTCATGTAGAAGGATATTTCACTGAGGCAATGTGCTGGAGGTATGAGTGTTTTGCAGATCTAAGTTTAAAATAACCTCTTTATTAAATTTAAAAAAGTTCTTTAAACTGTGGATTACAAGCTTAGTAAAACTCATACATATGGAAGGAAGCATTTCATCTTCCCATGGTCCTGACTATTTTTCACGGGATTGCCTCAGATCCAACATAACTCCATTACATACCCCTCTGAAGGCACAGGAAAGGCCACTTGCTTCTAGCAAATGTAGATCTTCCATTTTGGAGGGTTTAAACATTCTACCACCAGAGAACTAAATAGGACGTTTCATCAGGTAGCCCCATTTCCTTCACTGGCTTCACTCTCCTCTAAGAAAAACGTGTTATAATACCTTTCAGAAAGGATCTATTGCAGGGTGGAACGTGGGACAAAATAATCCTGAAAATAACAAGTGTGAAGTCCCTGTCGAGTGAGGCTCCCAAACGCAAGTGAATTGCTATTTGTCACTGCAGATACCATCCCATCCACACAATCACCCTCAGCCCTTTGCTCTCCATCAAGATAAAAGGCCTCTCAGGGAAGCTTCAGCTCTCCTGGATTTTCCCCTAGCTCAGAGGACAGTAAGAATTAAAAGCATTAGGAGAATTGTAACATTAGAAGAATTATAAAACTGGATTTAAATACTGCGTGCTTCAAAAATGGCAAGACAAATAGTAGGAAATGTGTTATACACAGTTGTTTATAGGTAGGTATGTAGATCATGGATGGATGGAGAGAGAGAGAGAGACAGACAGACAGACAGACAGACAGACAGACAGACAAAACCTCCAGTTGTCATGACTTAATTACCATGGCATATTTCCTTAATATTCCCATTGGAGTTACTCCACTGCCTGCCACACTGGACTGCCATGAAGTAAAGGACATCTAAATAATTTTTTTTTACCAGCGAAAGCCCTTGCTTTACTACAATCAAAATGGAATTAATAAAATACTTCCAAAAAGTTTCATAAGTCTTTTGGAACAGAAGGATTTCAAAAAGATCCTGCAATACAGCATTCAGTCTTTAGCATGTAAAATTTCCACAATTAAGTACCCCAGATGAAAGTGCTGTTGCACCACTGCTCGATCCAGTTCAGACTTCAACTAATTATGTGTGGGGGAAAAAAACCTTTTCTAATACAACAATGAGAAAATTAATTATACCCAGACAATTCAACTTCTATAAAAAAAATTAATCCAACTTCTATATTTATACTTGTGCAAATATAAAACGTTTTTCACTGGAATATATCAAGGCTTTGCATATGAACATTTTTGAACCTTGAAGACTGATCTCACAGCTTCTCCCTCATGGGCACAAACACAAAAGAGCTTGAAATAAGGGTGGGTTTATTCTTCATTCTTTAAAACAAGCCTGCATGAGCTATTGGATTATCTTGTGCAAATGATATGACCTTTCACATGGGATGGAAAATTCAAAGTACAATTTAGTGTATTTCTGGTTTGTTTGGTTTGGGTTTTTTTCTCCATTAGAAAATGTGAATTTCTTTTTCAACAACACAGAATAGCTCAATAAAGAATTAAGGAAGTGTTAGTATATGAAAAGGGCAAGTGAGTCTGCCCTTTTGGACTCAGACTATCTTCTGGGCTTTGTTCATATAGTTCCTCAGTACCAGTTTAAAACTGGTGCGATGGAGAGCAAGGTCAGTCAGGAGGGGACTTTTTGTACTCCTTCATCCATCACAGCAGAGCAGAACACTGTGGCCAGTCTCCCTATGTACCAGCAAATGGGCATGGAAAGCAGAATGACTGTAAGCTGCTTTTTGGGGCTGCTGCACCTGCCATCCAGTTGGTTCAAAACACAAATTTTTCTCCAAGGACCAGGGCTCCATCAGGAAGGGACTTCCTGGATCAGCTCCTGCTTTTGCCAGATCTGCTACTCAACAGCTTACATGTCTGTCTTTCCCCAGAATTTCTCAGATAAAGGGTACAAGAAATCCATTTATGGGCACAGAATGAGAGTGCCATCTACTACCAAAGGTTTTGCATTTGTGGCTTGTGTTGAGCAGTGCCTTAGTGGAGCAGTTAACACTTCAGGATTGTGGTACTGACAGATGGCATCCAGCACTGCTCAGATCTTAGCAGGGTCCTGCCCAGAACACTTACAGCTGTGTAAAAGTCAGTGGGAGCCTGGATTATGTGCAAAATTAACAATCATTGGGGAATGCAAATATTCTAACCATTGCTTCCACTAATCAGCTTTTAAATATATCCTCTCTCCAGGAGGAAATCAATTTTTTTCCTAGCAATGCAAGGGATTCCTATTAAGCATTATGAATTAAGCCTAACTGATTAATCCCTTAAGTAAAATTTCTTCCTTTAAATTAATTCAGCGCTTTCTGCTGCCATTCACTAGTTTTGCCTGAGGACATCACATTTGTTTGCTCACTCCTACCTGTCCAGGCACACCCACTCAGTGCTATAATGCCCTTACCAGTTAAACGGATGACCCCTTGTTATAATTACATCACACGTATTGCAGTAAACATACTGTCTCGCTCTTTAGATCTGTTTTTCATCACAGAATCCAAGATGGTAAATTAATTATGACTCTAGGTGAGCATCCCCAGAAGGAGCCCAATCCTACTGAAGTGAATGAGTCTTAGTGCTGATTTCAAGAGCCTTCAAATTTAGACCTTAAAGAAATGACCGTATTTTTTGCCTTGAATCATCTGCTGAAAGTGATCCTCGACTTTTACTGCAGTGGAGAGGGTTTGAAGGGAGAAGGTCCCTACCCAGTAGATGGTGCTGTAACCAAATCCTAAAACCTGTTACGCCAGAGCCACTCAGTTCTGTGTCATGGCAAATTTCCTCAATTAATAAAGAAAGCATGTTTATTTTAAAGACACATGTTATTGCATTTAAAGCATACTTATTAGTCTGGAGCAGTAATTGCTGAGGCTATCTGCTGAAACAACACCAAGAAATGGGGTTTGCATGTCTTGTAGGGAAAGGGTTTGGGGGTCTTCCCTTACATCGCTCAGACTCCATGGTCCAGTCCTGCAGGACCCTTGGGCTGTAGAACAGGGAACGCACATCCCTCATTTTAGGGAAGCAAAACAAAATTCCTCCTTCTGCAGTATCTTGTGCCACCCCTGGGTCAGATTTCACCAGCGCAGAAATGTGATCAGCTGATAAGACAGGAAAGGAATATCATTTCCCAAGTGAATAAATTATAAGTATTTTATTTTAAAAAAAATCTTTGGATTTCTTTCAAACTCTTTGACTTTGTTGCTGCAGTCCTCCACCACCTGCACTTGCATATCTGATCCTCGAATTCCCCTGTTTTGTAACTGGAACTGAATACAATGGCCATGCCCTGAAATCAGCCTTTGCTTTTCTCCTCGACAATCTTCATTAAAGCTCTCTGCTGTTGATAACCTTTGATCTCCTCTCCATGTCTGCCCAATTCTGCTTAACTTTTGAATGCTGCACACCTATCTGATATTTCCAGTTCTTCCAGGGAGGGAATGCACTCTCTTTGTAGACATGCTTAGAGAATAATCTCTCAAAAGGAGCTGGGGAAAATTCAGCACTCGAGAGACAGGTACCTTGATCACACAGACAGTGACACTGCAGAGAGCAGGGCCTGTGGCTGCCTGGCAGAAAACCATGATGACATTTGCTGGGCCTATCTGAGAATTTAGTTCAATTTATAGATTTTTTTGTATTTGACCTGAAAGTCAACTTGGACAGATGTCCTTTCTAATGGAAGCAGCATCTATGTGCAACTTTCCTGACCAAGACCTCAATTTTACACAATATCCCAAACACAGAAGCAACTTTTCACATGATAAAATACCAAACAAGCTTTGTTGCTATTCATTGACTCTCTGAACCAGCTGAAAGTCATGGCCAGAACAAGCTGCAGAAGAGCTGATCATCCCTGTGACCAGCCCCTGGGACTCTGTATCCAACAGAAGTCAGAGCACTTCTAAACAGTTTTCATTCACTTCAGAGGCAAATTTAATGCAACACTTGGCTAAACACTGTGATCTTGGATGCTACGTGCCTACATATGTGGACAGCTGAAACCTAAGAAAACTGAACCAAAACAAAGAAAACTTTTCCCTATAAATCATGTTTCCTGTAGTTTTCACTTATGCAGAGCATGGGGTTGCAGCAAAGACTCCTTGGGCTACAGAATTTCATTTAACACACAGCATGGTTTTTAAATAAGAAATACAGCAGGATAAATTTATACACTTCTTGGAGCATGGAACCCCCTTCCCAGCATAATGGATGTGACAACACGCACACACTCAGTGCCACATTCCAGCCTTGGGTGCACATGTCTGTCTTCAGAGAATTCAAAGAAAGCTGCCCAAACATATCCAAGGAAGGAATTTCCCCTCCTCATAATTTTTTCAGAAAAGGTAGTTATTATGTATTATAATTTTAGCTAACTAATACATTTGTATGACTCATTTATTATGTATCAGTCATTTACAAGGTATTCAGAGCATGTTTTATTAATTATTATTAAAATCTTGTATTTATTTTAATTCATATTTCATCAGGGTTACTTTCTTGAAATGCTATAGGCTTTCTTTTCAGCTAATATCAGGCTTGATTTCTGCCTCTGTGAGGCTCCAGTCTGGTTTCTATGGAAAACAATAGGAGTCTTTCCAAAGATTTCAATGGTCCATAGATCAGGTTAGTTGCACACAAAAGGGTATTATTAGGTCATTGGCCTATACCAGGTGTATGTGTAATAATTTACTACATAAAAATTAGGGGTGAAACTACCCTCAGGAGTCACTGAGCTTTACCCTCTTCATGTACAAGAGAATGACCAAAGCCAGTCCCTGGGGTGGGATGTGGTGTAGAAACCATCACTTCTGTTCTGTTCTGGTCCAAGACCTGGAGGAGGAGGATCCTTACCCAGTGCTAAGATTGTTATTAGGTCACAGTCTTAATTCTTTAACATGAGAATCTGCTTTACCTTCCTAGTTTGTGTTGTGTTTTTCAGCTGGTTAATTTGTTGCAACGTTCTGCTGTTATAATGAAAGTAAACATCATTCTCTGTAATATTTACATTTTCCCTTGAGAGTTTCTATGAAGTGCAACCATCGAAATAAAAACACCTATCTTTAATAAACACTGGGGTTTTTTACAAGTACTGCACACACGTGGGCTCATTCCTCCCTGTCATCAGTTTTGTACCAGACCAAGATAAAAATCTAAGAAATTATAGGGGAAATCTCTGTTCTTTGCTACCAGAAACCTCTGTCTTTGACCATAAGAAGAACTATAACAAGTTTATATATGCATGTGTGTATGTATACATATATATATATATATGTATGTACGTGTGTGTGTGTATATGTGTATATATATATGTAATATAAAATTAATTCCACTCATATTGGCGGGAAAAAAAAAAAAAAGAAGACAGGACTTGCAAAGAGATGAAGCAAAGGCTCTGCACACTTGGCCTTGGGAGAGCAACTCCAAAACCATGGACCTAAAATAAGAGTTAAAACTTAGGAAGGGCAGGAACGGACAGAAACATGGAGGAGAAAAATTATTTTCCAGGGACTTCAAAAATAACTCATTAATGAGCTACTGTGAAAAAGGAGACACACGGAGACTGAATCTGGTCATCCGCAAAGCAGGCTGAAAGAACTGGCTGCCCTTTTAGCTGCCCCCCTCACAAAAAGAAAGGATAAAGGATGCTGGGCTGGTAGAAGTCCCACAGCTGGAAACGAACACAAGAAGCAAAATAGATCAGCTTTTTTCCCTGATATCCTTGATTTGTTCCAGATACACCATTGCAATGCTCAGTGTCTGGTCCAGAGACCCTTAAAGAAAAATGGAGAGGTTTCCATCCATTTCAGCAAACTTTCAGATAAATGCTTAGGGCTCAGTTTGCATTTTGGTGTGTGGTGCTGCCTGTGCAGAATCTCAGTTGTGATGGGGAGAGGCTTCAGACAGTTGTCACCATCTACAAACAATTCGCAAAATATACCTTGCAAAAATGCCAGCTCGATATTAAAGTTATTTTCTTTTCAACGCCCTGATTTCCAACAAATATTGAAAAATGGTGCAGGTGTTCTTCATTTTTTACACTTAAGCAGCTTCAAAGAAATCACCTCAAACTAATTTTGGAGGTAAAATGAGTAAATGCATTTGCTCCTCACATGTTTATGCACTGAAATTCAATCCAGGCTAAATTTTTACAGGTAAATTACAAACTCTGGAGAAAAAAGGGGGTTCTATTTGGAGCCCTGATACAGTTTTCTAAAGAGTGGCCCAACAGTATTGTTGTGCCTTCGACCCATTACTCCTGAGGTGCAGAAATGCCTGGTTCCAAATGTAGCAAAATGAAAAATTACAGAGCCTGTCTAACAAATCAAAAATAAATGAAGTAACAACATAAAGGTAAATTTACTGTTATTTATAATTTACCATTTTTACCTTGTTTTCAATTGTCTCTTAGTCCTCTTCATTCGAGGAGCCCATTACATTTTATTATGCTAAACCCTATCTTCTGTCACATAAATTACAGTTAAAGATCTTAATATTAAAGCCTCTTAGCTCCCAGACCATATTTCAGGCTTTGTTCAAACCAGACATTAATGCTGAAATTGAACACAGATCACTTTGTCATCATTACCTATGATCTCAAAAGTATAATACAATCTTTGCTATATATGGCACAAAAATGCTTCTTTGTATAACACTGAATTATGGAGATATATTGATATTCTTAATATTTTGACAAAACAATAAAACTAAATATGTTAGCTCTTTAGCAGATACCAGCACACCAGCCTAGCTCTTATAACAATAGTTACAGAGGTAAAGGTTTATTTCTTCCAGGTAAAATAGGAAATTAATCATACAGTTATTTTAATCCTAATTTTTCCCTGGTATAATTTAGCCTTCCTGCTTGCTGATACAGGAAGTCTGTTGCCAGTGTTCATCATCATCTGCTTGGCCTCACAATATCCACCTTTGTTATAGGAACAATATTCTCTTTTCAGTGGTCGTGACTCCTATAAGGAGAAACACTGGTGCAGACTCTTTCATCTTGTTGTGTGCCTTTTACTTGTGCCCTGGAATTACCCTAAAGAGGTGCCCATGAGCCTGGATGGGGCTCTGGGATGTGCACAGGGATGGAGGAGGGAGCACAGCCACCACCCTCTCCCCATTTGTGCCCAGAGCCTGTATTTTTACTATTCCTAAAGGACTGTTCTTTCATTCCAGCAGAGCCTCCTATTCAGGGTTTACCCCCCGCTCTGACTCCCTTTACAGACATGTGCGAAGTGGCCAAACTTCTTTTTCTGGCTATTAGCACATCAGTCAGGAGAAACCCTATTCAATTTAAATGGGGCTGACAACAAAATACTGCATTTTGCAAGAGTTAGTTGTATTACCAATGTAGACACAAGAGCATCTTCTGCAGGTCATTTTTACAAGGCATCCCCTGTGTAAGATCTACTCCAACAAATGAAGAGCCTTAGATTATTTCTTGACACTCATTAAGACAGAGTTAGCTAACTTTGATAAGGGATTTCAAAATCTTTTTTGTTTTATCTCCACATTTGCTGAATAATGAGACTCTAATGGCTGTCAGACAAAATACCTAC
>JAOXXN010000082.1:32247960-32261515 GCA_026770055.1 Myrmophylax atrothorax | reverse complement strand
ATTGGGGGCCGGGACAGGGATGGAATTGGGGGCCGGGACAGGGGTGGAATTCGGGGCCGGGCGGAGGCATCTCCCTGACGAGCGGCCGGGCGGGACCCGGAGGGGGCCGGCCCCGAACCCGGCCTTCGTCGGGTCCCCGTGTCCGGGCCGCGGGTGGCCGGGCGAGGCCGGGCAGGAGGTGCGGGGGAAGCTCAGGCTCAGCCCCTCCGCCTGTGTCTGTGCGGGGGCCCCGAGAGGCTCCGCCGAGCTGTGGGTGCACTGAGCCCGCGGGGGCTCCGGGCAGCGCCCCGGGCTGGTCCGGTGTGTGGAGGGGCTGGATGGAAGGGGTTAAATGGCCTGTGCGTGCCTCGAGTGCCGATCAGTGCTCCCTGTGCCACCCTCGAGGGTCTGTGGGACTGGGGGCCACCCGGGGATGAGGCGGAGATGATGCCGGGCCGCTGGTGGTGCTCCCCGAACACGCACAGCTCACACCGGGCCTGGCGGGCCCCGCGGGGGCAGAGGGTGCTCACAGGGAGCCCTCCGAACCCAGCACTGTGTTCTGCGGCCTCTTCCTTCCGTGTTTTCAAATTTATGTAATGGAAGTAGAATTTTGTTCAGAGTTTGTTTCCACGTTGGTCTTTCTCCAGGAGCTGCTCTGTGAAATGTGTATATGTGTGTCTGTACAGCACATCCTTCAGTGAAAGTTGCTGCTGGGATATCAGGGCTGCCAAATTGTTCCCCACCAAACACCAGATTTAGGGTGCTGGCTGGAACCTGCCAAAATGCTCCTCGGCTTCTCTGGGTCTGTGAACAGGAGAGGCACAGCCAGGGGGCTGCAGCGTGTCCAGGGGTGTCCCAGGGCAGCAGGAGGGGTGACACCTCGCATGGACCTGTGATGGGAGAAAACTGAGATCTGCTCAGTTGAATTGTATTATCTCAATCCTTGCATTTTTATATTTTTATATATTTTATCCCATTCCTGCAGGAAGCTGGAGGATCTCAAAGCTTTTCTGACTTGCTGGAAATCCCAGTAGGATTGTCAGAGCATACAGGAATACCCAGAGCACAGAAAAGCCATGGATCACATCCAGGGCTCTGTATTACCAGAAAAGGGAATTCCCTGTTGTTGGAATTTCCTTTTTTCTGCAATCACTAGCAGTTAGACTGTTGCAAAAGACTTCTCTCCAAGATAGGTACTCTGGAACAGCACTGATAACTTGAATCCAAGGACTCCAGCAACATTTTATGGGAGTTCTTTGTCCCTTTCAAGCAATATGTGATCCTTTGTAATTTGCAAAATGGCTGTGGATAGTATTGCACAATAATTAGCTGTTGGGAATCCTTGTCCTGAATGTCTTTTCTGTCATTAATATTTGAAAGTTTGCAGGTGTTCCTGCAGCCGGAATTTTAACTCAAAGGAAAACAACTTTCCCTCTGTCTCTTTTTTTTCCCCTCTTCTGTTAATAATTAAATCCTGCTAAGTAAATGTTTCTAGCAGGTTGTTTGTGGATGTGTCACATATTTAAGCATCTCTGCTCTTCCCAGCTCACTCCTCCAATTGTGACCTTTGTTTTCTCCCCTTAGTTCCATTTGCTTTTTGCTTATTCATTCTGTTAATCTGAACTCTTTAGGGGCCTCCATCCCTTTATCAGCCTTGTCACTTGGACTGTAAAGAATAATTTAAAAAAAAAAAGGCTATCCCTGCCCTAAAATGGGCCTGTGTGTATATTTAGGGCAGGCAAGCAAAGCAAACCAGTCCACTCTGCACGTGTGTCTGACCGTCTCCAACACCAAGGTTATTGCAAGCTGATAATGCTGCCTTGGCATTTGTTTGGGTCATGAGTGCCTTGGCTTTAGTGCTGGAGCCACAGACAGTCAGTAATGAGCAAATTAGTGACAACATACCATGAGTTTAGTCCTTCTGGTTCTGTAGCATCCACTCTGCTGCCTGTGAGGTCGGAGAGGCTGTTGCAGCTGCTGCTGTTGGGCTGTGCCTGCAGAGCTCAGACACAGATGAATGTGTGTTCCCACTCCAAACAGATAACTCTGCTAGTGGTCTGAAAGAAAAATAGCTCCTTGTGTTCCATCTGTGCACAGCCTTGAACTGGGGCCGAGGACTAACTCCAGTTTCTCTTGTTTGTGGAGGCATTTACTGTCAGGTTGTTGTGATAGTCTGACACGTCTGCATGAGGTGTGTTGGGGCTGCAGTGGATTTTGTCACAGGAATGGCATTCTTCAACCATTTCCTGCTTTTGGACTTGACCAGACAACCACCTGACCATTTGATATAAAAATAGACCTCCCTGCACTGTAATTAATGATTGACTGCCCTGGAGCCCACGTGTGTTGGTGGGAGTGTGTGCTGGAGATGTCCAGCTCTGCAACAAAAGGTTTTAAATTCTCTAACATTAATGCAGGGATATGCTGTTATCTGTGGTGGTGTTTCTTAAACTTCTGCAGTTAAAGGACACTTACCTGAGCTTCCAGACACGTTGCAAAGGATTGTGAATTGTTGATTCCCTCTGTGTTTGGGAAGGAGACTCAGAAGGAACCTGTGTGTGTGTTAACAAGGGTGCTGAATTATCACAGAACCACACAAGGATTTGGGTTTGCAGGGACCTTAAAGCTCATTCAGTGCCACCCCCTGCCATGGGCAGGGACACCTTCCACTGTCCCAGTTGCTCCAAGCCCTGTCCAACCTGGCCTGGGACACTTCCAGGGATGGGGCAGCCACAGCTTCTCTGCCCACCCTGTGCCAGTGTCTACTGTTATTTGCAGATCTATTTCTCCAGCAGGCCTGATGAAGTTTAGGCCTTGCCCAGGAGAGCTGGAGAGGACAGAGATTTTGTTTCCAGGGTTTGAGGGCATCCTGAACAAAGCCTGCAATGTCACTTTGTAGACAGGCCATAAACCCAATGTTTGCTCTACCAAAATAACCCGGGAAGGAAAGACATGTAATGGATAAGGTTCTCCAAACTTTGTGAGCAAACCCAAGATCTTCTCTCTGCCCAGAAATCCCCAGTGCAGACCCCAGGGCAGAGCTGGCAGGGTGGTTGTGCAAAACCAGACTGAGGTTCTGAGCAAGAACAGAATGATACAGAGAACAGAAACATGAAGTTTGACCCACAGAGCTTCCAAAACTCGAGAAGACACAAAATCAAGAGGGAAAACCTTCATGATTAAAAGTCTGGGGAGAAACTCTGGGGATCTAGAGGCAGAAGAAATGAAGGGAAGAAGGAGGCCTGCTGTGCAGATAGGAATTAGAAAGCAGAAGAGAGAGAATGAGAAAAAGGAATGCATTTTGAACATTTTCTGTACGAAACAACTTGACAAAGAGAGTAATTTTCATAAACTAATACAATTATTTTAATTAAAAACTCCTTAAAATAGTAATGAAAGGCATCTGAACACAGGGTTAATTATAGCTGTGTCACTCACACAGCCATAGCATTTCCATTAGGAATGCTGGGGTTTTGAGAGGTAATAACTCAGTCAAACCAAATTCCCTAATGGGTAAAAATTTATGTTGATGTTCTCAGCAAAGGCACTAATTTTTTCTTTATTTTTTTTCTCCACTGTTGCCCATATTTCTTTATTAATTTGGTTCTTTTTATGTATGGAAAGAGTTGGGGTTTGAGTGTTTGCATACATGGCTAAATGAATCAAGTTCCTACAGTTTCAGAGCATCCAGCTTGGATTTGGCATCCTGCAGAGAGCGGATATTGAAGGCTTTGTGGATATGAAAGCTGGGAGAGGGAGATGAATATTTTTGCCACAGCCACACCTGTGGTCAGGTCCAAGTGGGACTGATCTCACAGTTCCAGCCTAACCAGCAGCAGGAAGAGTGGGGTCAGGACACCAGGACTTGGAGTCCAGCTTCCAACAGGGATGAGTTGCTGCAGAAGGGTTATCTGAGTACAGGACTCAGAATCTGAGAGCACCTCAGCAACCTTGTCAAGCACTGGCACTCATTAAGAAATAAAATAATGGTACAGAAGATCTTCACAGGGTTCTCTGTAGACTCAAATCTTAAGCATCTCAGGAGCAAACTATACATTTTATCCCTTGTGTTAATGTTTGTATTGATTTTTTTTTCCTTAGAAAACTAAAATGGAATACTAGCAAGTATCACCTCTTGGAAATATGGAGAAGAAAATTCTGGTATGTATCACTAAATTTCACTCACAAAATATCTTCTACATGTATTTAATTTTTCATTTTGCAAGTTTCGTTCACTTCAGATGTAATATTCTCATTAAAAAATTTATATCTCACAAATTTATGCCACTCCTGAAAGCAAAATCTGCTGATAAACATCACACTTCTCTTCTTGCCTAAACTCAGCCATTAAACCCCTTTTACTCTGGTGAGAAATCTGGCTTGCATATACCATATTGGTGTGAAAATTACCCTAAATATGAATGCTACAGCATTGCTTGCAGGCTAATGGCTAATACCGTATGCACTGGGAAAAAAAAATCATTGCCTGCATGTTTACTTTGTCATTTGTGTTAGTTCTGCTGGCTGATTTCCATAGCAAGTTACAGCTGCTGGGGGAGAGGGAGAACCTGCGGAAAGGCAGGGGTTTATTGCAAAGCATCCTTCTATATCCACAGAATACTGGTACCTTACACCTTGCAAGGATATCTGCCAGCAGGTAGAAACACAACCCTGGCTCACCACTACCACTATATAGGATTATTTGGTAACCATTTAACGAAAGATTGCAATATGCTGGTAGCAGAATATTTTTTTCACCTGCTGGGTAGTTGTTCAACTCAACCTACTTAAAGAGATGGGCTGCCACGAGAACACAAAGACACAGCCCTGAATAGGCTATCAGTGATTTTTTTAAACAATATCCATCCCAGTATTATGCAGTCACAGTAGTTATTACAAAGTAAAGCACAGACACTCCACAAGTTTGAAATGTGAGTGTTGTAATAAGAAAAAATTACATTTGTTTCGTTTTCTGTCCTTGTTACTTTCTTCCTTGTGATAATAGATTCAGATTTTGTGCCATTATCTGGTCTTATTAAAGGAAAGTGGTATCAAATTTAATACTTCCTATATAAAGTAAGCGAGCACCTGCTCATAAAATGTATTTTCTGTGCTCCTTGCAAACTACAGGCAAATTAACAAAATGGCTCTACTATATTAGAACAAGGGCACAACTGTTACTATCTCTATAAGATTGATTTTGATGAAGATTATGGGAATGGTATTTGTCTGACAAAGCCAAGCACTCAAAATTTATCCTTTTTGTGTTTTTTCTTTATTCAAAATTGTTCGTTCTTAACGTGACATTGCAAGAACTACTTTTCTAAATTACAGCTTTTTTAATATAGGTTTTAGAAAGTACATCTATGTCAGAAATTTTTTTCATATATAATGTCCTGGGTTGCATTATCACATAGACTTGATGTACAAGCCCAGACCACTAATGCATGAGAAGATACAGCCTTTCTTGGATAAAACAAGTGCTAACCTGGAAAATGAAACATGTATCATCAAATCAAAATCCACATTATGCATAAGACTCCTCAGTTTGGAACAAGACCATCACCTAGAGCAGAATGGACCCATCCCTGAGAACAGGAACATTTTGACCAAACCAGGATTTCACCTTTTCTCTTGCAAGGTGCCTTCAACCCTGTGTTTAAGAGATTTATAGTTTTACAAAAAACAGCCTTTCCAGACCAAAATGCTGTTGAACGTTGGCTGCTCATCAATGTGAAGCATCAGGGGAAAACAGCACCTACATCCCTTGATTTCCAGGTGAAATCAGGTTTACCCAGCTGTGCTTTCCTCCTGGGGATGAGTGGATCCTTCATGTATTGCCTGCCCAAGAGTGCTCATGATAGCAAGCCTGGGAACCAACTACACCACTTCCAGCCCTCTGGAAGATCATTCTTGCTTAGAGGGATCACTGATGGCCCCATTAAATCGCTTCTCTTGCACTGGTGGAGAGATGAAAGGAATCAAAGCTGGAGATCAGTCCCTGACTGATAATTGTAGCAGCATGAGAAGCAGGGGAAGAGGGAGAAGCAGGGAAGGAGGAGAAGGGATGTAGAAAATCTGATCTTGAATAGGTGATCAAATACCAGGTTTTTGCTGCATCTGACTCATCAAGCTAAAAGGTTTCACAGGATGGCAAGAAACTTTCAGCCACCCTTTCCCTCCAAAAAACTAATGCAAGAGTGTATGGCATCACCACATTGCCCTGCCCTTCCCGTGTACCTGGTCCAAGCAATGGCTCTCCCAGCTCAAAGGGGAAGAGACATTTATTTACATTTATAATACACTGATATTTGGTAACATCAGGCTCTGGGATTCAGGGCAACAAAGTGCAATGCATATTGTATTTTATTGGCAATTGAAATAGAGAAAAATGGTTTCTTTTGAATTAGCTGGTCCTGGAAGGTTGCAGGCAGCCAAGCTTGAAGGAAAAGATAAAGTGAATACTCCTTGGACCACATCACTCTTTTAAATATAGCACACCATTAAGTCCAGCTTGGTTTTACATTCTTGCAACATGACTCTTGTTTCAGTTATTTACTTCTGTTTCCACATAAATGTGGGAATTCATAATCCACAGAGGCTGCCCATCCATTGTACTGCATTGAAACAGCATGTGCTGAACTCTTGAACTGTAAAATGTATTGATTATTGTTTCCTTTTGTAATTTTTATTTACTCACAAGAAGATTGCTCTTTATTACTCATCTCAGCATTTCCTCTATATAGATATTGTTTCTACTGTAAGGCCCGAATTCAAGTCCACAATTAAGCATTTCACTGCAAGGAGAATGAAAATCCTGTCTGAGCTGCAGTTTCTCTAGAAACCTCAAACTGCAAATGCTTCCAAGAAAGAGCAAATGTATGCAAGATGCTTGATACTCACATGTGCAAGTGATTGTAGATTTCAATCCAAGAGGAAATAGCAGCAGCAGAAGAGAACTGGAAATTCTCAGGGCCAGTTATTTGTCAATTTTGCCCCAGCAGCATTGCCAGTTACTGTACAAGGGAGCTGTGGAATTGACTTAAATAAATTTAAGATTTCCAGGGTATTGCTGCAAAGGAACAGGAGAGATCTGTAAGCCATTGACTGCTTTAATCTCATTTATTAATGCCCCATTGCACTGTCTGAGTGAGAGCTACAGACAAACTGGAAGGGCTTAAATTAGTGCTGTGCAGGACCTCGGGTTTGCCCTGTTAGCCACGATGAGCAGGGTGTGCTGGCACGGGAAAGGGGACCTGTGTGGTACCATTGCTGATGAAATGGCACTCCCAATTCTGGAGTGGAGTAAAACCTATCCAAGTTCTCTTTACTAAAGTGCCAATTAGTGACACCAGACATGGTAATTGTGCTCAGCATTTAGCTGAGGCTGACCTTGCCTGGTGTTCCCCAGGCCAACAAACAATCACCAGAAGAGTCTTTACACTTTGTATTTATTAGTTCATGGTCAGGAATGAACCTGGAGTGATGAAACACAAGTAATTCATACCAATTTCATTAAGTTTTAACAGTGATTTCATATTAAAGGATTGTTCAATTTTCACAAACATGGGGATCTTTTTTTAAAAAAAAACAATTGCAACCAGACACATCTTTGGCTGTGTTGCAAAACTGTAGTTCACACTGGTGGCAACACAGAGTTTAACAGCATCTACAAAATCACCAAAGCCTCTCCCATGACTTGGTGGTGTAACTGATCCCCAAGAACATAAACCAAAAACAAGCAAAACCTTCAGACAGATTGTGCAGTTCACCCAGACTTGTTCCAGGAGTAAATATTTTGGGATGTTTTCTTTGGCTCAAAAATAGCCATGGAAAAAATTGACCAAATTCACTGTTGCTATTAGATAAGTGTGATTCCCTTGGGATGGCTGTAACACATCATTCCTCCCGACCCCTCCCCCTTCCCCCTCATTATTTAGGTACTGCCCCATATCATTAAATACCTCTTTACAGAGAGCTCTGTGAATTACAGACACTATGCCATTGTGTCAAAAAAGTTGTCTTCTACAAACACAGGCAGTCTTGAGCATAAAGAATTAAATAAGTATAGATTTGGAGAGTTTAGGAATATCAAAATCATGACTATGTGACAGACCACAGAAAAAGAAGAAAAGCAAAAACAAGGGACAAATATAGTACAATTCCTCCAAAGAAAACTGTTGATCTCATTCATGCTTACTTGTGTATCACATTAGATATCAAGGTTCTGAAAATATCCATTAAGGTTCTGGGTTAATGTAGATCTTTGTCACTAACCAAGTTCACATGAATAGCATGGATGATGCCTTGGATCAAAGAAAGAACTGAATGAAGTGAACACTGAGCCAAATTGCCTTCTAACGAGGCCACAGCTTAAAAAAAATAGTCATACTGTCCTCAAAATGCAAACATATGCTGTGTTTTATAGGATCAATCACAGTTACTACCTTAATTACTGACCCAGTTCCATCTCTGACTAACAAGTTTATAAATCTGGCAGACTTCACAGTCATGGCCATGAACCATGTGTGAAGAAAGCCCAGCCTCTGGCCAGGTTTGTGTCTGGGATAAACGGGGTTTGTCCTCCTGCCAAAAGCTGTTTGCTCACACTCACTCACACACACAACCTGCCACAAATGTGGTCTCAACACCCAGGGAAAACCAGATTTAGAATTTCTCTGTCTGGAGAAATAATCCCAAGCAGCTCTTGCAGAACTAATTCTCCAGGACTGTCCCCTCCCAGCCCATGGACAGCCTCGTTCCAACAGCTCCTTGGAGCTGCTTTGGGCAGTTCTTGATGCTGAACTGCATAAGACACTTCACTGCTGTATTAAAGTATCTAAACTGGGAGTTACTGAGGAGTCATTATCAGGCTGGAAATTTAAACCCCACCCTTGTTCCATGCTCACTGCCCTGTGTGCACCAGCTTTTCTTATTAATAAACACTTCTCTAAACCAGGGGGAAACAGACATGGTTTTCTAGAACAGTTGATTTCATATGGGCTTTTTGACAGATTGTAAGAGCAAAGTTTTCAGAGCCAGTGGTTTATTTGCCTTTCATTTTTTAAAGAAAATAGGTAGTCCTATAAAAGGCAGAGATTGGCTCCTTTACTTACCTCAGGTTGATCCAGAATCCATTTAGGGAGACATTTCTACACCTTCCAGTGCCTAAAGGGGCTACAAGAGAGCTGGAGAGAGACTTTGGACAAAGGATGGAGGGGCAGGACAAGGGAAAATGGCTTACAAACTGACAGAGGGCAGGATTAGATGGGATATTGGGAAGAAATCCTTCCCTGGGAGGGTGGTGAGGCCCTGGCACAGGTTGCCCAAAGAAGCTGTGGCTACCTCATCTCTGGAAGCGTTCAAGATCTGATTGGATGAGACTTGGAGCAACCTGGGATAGTGGAAGGTGTCCCTGCTCATGGCAGGGGTTTGGATAAGATGACCTTTAAGGTCCCTTCCAACCCAAACCATTCTGGGATTCAATGAAACTCACTTTTATTGTTTTTCCTAGTGCTTACAGAACTTCCCAGGTTACAGACATTTAGCAAATCACATGTTCCTACAACTTCCAGTTTATTTCAGTAGGCTTTAGCACCAAAAATTTGAGGCCTAGTTTTATCTTCACCTGCTTTTCCTTGCTGCATTGGATATATAAAACCCTATAAGAGGGTTTGTCATCCTTCACTTCTCCATCAGTGTAAGGAACCCTTTCCAATGATCCTCTTCAGCCATCCTTGTTGCAATGACCCTCCTCTCCTACCAGTTTCTATTCCCAGTCCCAGTCTCTGGCAACAAGGAGGTGCAGCAGCTCTCATTTGTGCTCTGCATTTTATTTCCAACATTTAGAACTTCACAGGAGCCCAAATCAATCTCACACTCTCGTCACAACAAACCAGTGGATAAAGACCAGGAAAACCTGTAATATTTCCACTGCCAGATTTATGGAAAGAAAATAGCACAAGACCTCTGTGATTCTGTCATTATGAGCCACTTTTCAGAACAGCTTCAAGAGAATATCTGAACAGTTCTCTGCCTTTCTACCTGAAAATGAAACACTACCAAATTCTAGTCTTCAAAGTAGACAAGTAAAGTAAATTCACTTTATCCATAGACCATTGAGCAGGACATAAGCACAGTGCCTTCAGCTAAATGAGTTCCCCAGGCAAAATGAATACTCCTAGTGCCAATGAATCACACCACCAGATTTGCCATTTGGCATTCAGAATTTAAATGTAAGGTTTTAGCTCCTTTCTTATTAAGCAGAGATTTTTTTTCCCCCTATCAAAAGCAACCTTGAAATAACTGGGAAAAAATTGCTATAAATCATAAAAGGAAAAGCAAAGAAAAGGACTGAAGCAAAGGTGAAGGACCCTTTTTGGTATAAAAATTAGCATCCTCTGGCTATTTGATGATATAGGAAAGCACTTTGGAACAGGTAGGTTAAAATGGCTGTGGATGAGTTCCTTAAAAAAAGGTGGTAGCTTTTCTGTGATTCTGTAACTTTTCCTGCAACTCTCCCATGCCAACACCAGAGAGGGTCACTTGCTCCACCTGTCAATATTAAGAGGGCCGATTGGTACCTGATACAACAAATATGCTACATCAAAGGGGAACACTCTCACAGGGTCTGATTCCCTACAGGATACAGGACTGTGCATAGCAGTTAAATCCTGTTCTCTGACAGCAACTTGGGGATGAGCTGAGCACGTACTGAGAACATTGTGCCATCCTGACTGCAGCACATCCATCAATAAAGTCCTGCAATGGCCAGATACTGCACTAACTACAACTAAACAACATGTTCCTAAAACATTCCTCAGAAATGGTGCCCAAACCACCTCAAAAAAGACCCTCAATCTGGTTGGGAGAAAGACACTGCAGGAAGATGAGTGAGGAGGGCTGGGAGCAGGGACAAGGCTACCCCTGAAAGGAATAGGTAGTTTTTTATATCCTTCTCTCCTCCATGTAGGTATAAACCATCCTGCTGCTGAATTCCTCCTTTTTCTCACACCTTGAAGGCTGATAGGGATGGAAATACACTGTTTGTAGGTCATTCCCAGGTGGAATGCAACCTGATTCCATACATATTGCTGAGTGCAATGCCCCATGAATGTGTCTGTACATTTACCAATATAAGACCAGATCAGATGGACTGTTGCATTTAAACATAGAGAAATACAGTCACCAGTAATTTTTCAGTGAGACAGAGTAGAATAGATAGATATTTTTACTAATATATCCACCTAAGGAAGAGGCCAAACTATGAGAAACAGCTGCAGTGAAAAGTTCCAGAAGAATATTCCTAATGGAAATTAATGTTTCTAAACTAGATGTAGCTGAAGCTTTCTCATTTCTCATCTCCAAGACCCAAATACAGACCTATACCTCAAAAGGTACAGTATATATATGTGTATATTTATATACATTTTACCTCCTCTTTCCAGTCCCTTCACTGACCACGCAAAGCTTGAGGGTTTCAGGGTCCCTTCAGAGGCAAAGGCATTGACATCTCAGTGGTCTTTTCCCATAGTCAAACTGACAGAAGATCATGGAGCCTTCCAGCCTGAGGGATGAAGTAATGTTAAGGTCTAAAGATGGGAAGAATGAAAGCATAAGTGGTTTCAGTTCTGTAACCACACATATTACTGAAAATTGCAGGAATGGAAAAGTGATAATGGTCAGTGTTGAACTAAGAAGTGGGACGTCCAAGGGGCATCAGGTCACCTGTGTAGAGTCTGTATAATTCCTCAGAGTGACCCAGGATGACTGTTGCTCAATCTAAATATTTTCTGAGGTTATTTCCATGAGCAGACACCAGCCTAGAAAATTTGGGGATCCTCTAAACTCTGCTTTCAACAAGCTTCCACAATAAGTTTCAAAGAGAGTTTAATTCTGCAGAATTTCTTTGGTTTGGTGCTTTTGGAGATCCCCTCAGGCAAATATTTGCCTTGTCTGGTTCCCAAATATCTTTGAACATCTGAGTGATGGCCAGCTTTGTCTGTGCCCCTTCCTCAGTAGCAGGCTTTTCAGAAGTCAATAAAGGAGAGAGGTCAGCTCATCCTCCTTATTTCAACCAACCATAGGAAAGACAAGCCTTCTACTTAAGAGTTATAGCTAAGACAGGATCTCCAGGACTGGATCCCTGATGTCCAATGGACACCTACAAGTCTCAGGCAGAGCATCCTGTCCTGGGTAACCTTAGTCTGGCTGATGTGGATACCTACCTAGTACATCAGGCCATTCTTGCACAAAGAGCTTGGGAATCAGGGCTCCAGGTTGTTTTCCTGTCCTCAGTCCCCATGAAAAGCCTCCAGAGGTGTGTAAGAAGCTGTGAAGGACAGATGATACTCCAGCATCCTCTTTCTCCCCTGCCTCTCCCATTTCAGCTTTCTTTTCTCTTCTCTGTAATACCTGAAGGGGAACCATCCAACCAGTGGAATATTGTGTTTCCAGCACCGATACCTGTGTGTATTTTCTGTCAAAGCCCTGCAGCTGCTGAGCACACCACACCTACCCTGGCTGATTAATTCACTGTGACAGAGCAGGTCAGGAAAGCTGGATGTGTGGGGGTCCACAGATGGATATTTTTGTTATTTTAATTTGCTCAGTGACAGTTTTCAGAGACCATACACCAGCAAATGTCTCTTTCTGCAATAGTTGGAAGAGTCAAAAGTGAAAACCTTTTCAATTTTTACAACCTTGCCTCTGTGGCAGGCTAAGTCATTTCCGAGACTTCCTGGGCAATTTGTCTGGGATCAGACTATTTCCCCAAGCATCCAGAAAAATCAACTTTTTTTTTGTGTTGTTGTTCAGTAGGTTCACAAACAACATCAGAAAAGCCACCTGAAAAACAAGCACATTGCTAATGCTAAGAAGAGAAGCTGCAAAAAAAGACAATATGGAGGGGAATACAATAAAAAAGGAAATGTGCACAATCCGCTTGGCAACAGTTATGTCTTTATCTTTACATTTGTGTCTCAGTCGTCAAAGCTCTGGTACTCTCATTTCCATTTCATAACACTAACATTTTATTTGTGTTTCCTTTTAATCAGTCACCAATACATTAAAGCATGTCTTTGTATTGCAATTGGTCCATAGGCATCAATATGGGTGTCAAGAGGAAAAAAATAACTTTGACAAATAAAGAAGGAAGAGAGACCCCTTCACTTCTGATAATTTCTGTTTTATTTTAGTAATCACTGCAAGTAATAGGAGTCTTTCTGCAACTTTAGTTTTGGAACAGAGCTTTAAACTTTCATTTCTCATTAACATAATGAGTCTGAAGTGGTTACATGAGCAAAACTTCATTTTGGTCAGTACTAGAAGGGTGATCAGCCACACGGCCCTCTGCTCCTTCCTGAAGTCACATCTCAGTTCTGTGTCATGTTTTACAATTTCTAGACAAAAGAAAATGCTGTCTTAAAGCAAGAAGGAAGCACAGAACCACAGAATGGTTTGTGTTGGAAAGGACCTTAGAGAACATTTACTTCCACCCCCTGCCCTGGGCAGGGACACCTCCCACCAGCCCAGGTTGCTCCAAGCCCCATCCAACCTGGCCTTGGACACTCCCAGG
>JAOXXN010000082.1:32225962-32243378 GCA_026770055.1 Myrmophylax atrothorax | reverse complement strand
AAATAAAATAAAATAAAATAAAATAAAATAAAATAAAATAAAATAAAATAAAATAAAATAAAAGCCATGTGTATTAAGGGCAGCAGCTTGATGAAGGCTAAAGGTTGGGTTCAGTGAGGTTCTGGAAACATTTTCCAGAAGGCCAACAGAGCTGAAGGTGCTGCAGAGCTCCTGACTTTGGCCAGGCCACCCAGACCTCCAGTGGTGATCCCCCTTATCTCACTCTTAAACACACAGGACTAATGGAAAAATCCTCCTTTCTGCCCACAGAGGATTCATTCCTCCTCCATTGACTGACCTTTCATGTCTACCATGGTTTCTGACAAAGACTTTTAGACTGGGAAATTGATGATTATAAGATCTTCAGTCTTCCTTTCTCTCTTCATTTTATAAAATAAAAGTGAGCTGGTTGTGTCATTCCAAGTGCAAACACATGGAAAGATTTAAAATTCATTGCAATGTGGTCTTGCAGGAAACATTTATGGTAAAGTCAGACAAAACTGTTTACAGCAAAATCACACAATTTACAGTCAGATCACACATCACATCAGTATGTATTCCATAGTGAAAAGGGAGTCAGTAACAGACAGGGGGTTATTTTTCCACAGTGACAAGGGATTCAGTAACAGACAGGGGTTTATTCCACAGCAAAGGCAGGATGTTTGCTGTCCTGTGGTGCTCTTTTGAGGCACAGGCAGCCCCACATCCCTCTGCTGAGCTCTTCTCAGCACCTTCCTTCAGTTTTAGCCCAATTTCCAGTGCTACCTCCCAGCAAACTGCCTATTGAATCCCAGACACCATTCACTGTGGCATCAGCGAGTGCTGGGATTGGGTCCCTCATTTCTTTCTCTTCCTTTTCCTTGCAAAGTCCTGCCACTTTGATAAGTGACATTTCCTGTAGCAGCCTTCCCATTACACATTTAGCACCTATTCCCTGCCTGGCTGTTTGCAGCCCAGCACTTGCCTAATTTTTTTCCTGTTAGCTTTGTAATTCTCCTCTTCACCCCAATTCAGTTGCAAAATTCAATTAAGGCTGGTTAAAAACTGCAAGTGCAAGTGAGCAGCACCTGGCACAAGGGCAGGCTGCGATGTCTGCTGGCACAAGCAGCAGATCTAAAAGGCTGTTCAAATTTTTCAATTTATTTCTTGGGGTTAGGTTGTTTGACTTGTTTTTGCAATGATCTTGACCTCTTTATAATTTTACCATGGCTGGGAAAGACCAACAGATGCCCTCAGGTCATTTTAACCGCTATTTACTACTCTCAAATATATATGTATATATTTGAGAGAAGTAAATATAGCAAAGTAAATATTGAAAAATAGATTTTCTGAAACATATATACATGTAAAATTTAAATTTCCCATTTTGCTGTGCCTTGTGTGGGGTTCTGAACTGAATCACTAGTTTCAGCAGTGATAACCCCACTGGGGCTCAGACCTGGCAAAACTCTGCAAGGAGAGGGAGGTGGGAGCTCCCGGAGCTCTCCTGGAGCAGGGAAGTTAGATCACTTTTGGCTTTTAGAAGCACTATCTTTTAAATGAAATTGCAAGATGGTGTATAAAGTGCAGCCTGAAACAAAAGCCTTAGTGATCTTTGGCAGGTTACTTCAGGAAAAGTATGGCCCATTTCAGAAAAATCAAAGCAAAGAAAAACATTGACTACAATTCAGAGGCCTAATGTATTATTATGGCTTTTTATGGATTTTATATATAATTTCCTGTAAAGTTAAGAGGTTGAAGTGATCTCTTACATTCAGCTGCATTATCAGCATAACACCAAACAATTTTCTACATCTTATTATGTTCACAGTTGACATACTATTAGAGAAATGTGCAGCTGTCTTACTCTGCTATTCATTTCCTCATTACTATTTTATAAATATATGATTAACAGTTATTGCAGCTGCCTAATTCACATTTATTGCAAATGCAACCCCACAAATGAATGTTCAAAGCAAAGAGATGTGGGTTTAGACTAATTTAAATTTTACAGTTCCATTTACCCTGCTTTTTAATTTACTGTATAATGACCCTATTAGAATAAAACACATCTGGAAGTTCTTTGGGGAACATTTAATTTTCTGTGGCTTCAGTACTAACAGAACTTGTACCATAAAGGCCACAGATGCTTTGAAGACTGTACAAATTTTCACATTTTATGCCAAGATGCTGGTTAATTGTACAGATGAGACATTTACAGCAAGGCAAAAGATAAGGTTCTCTCTACCTGGAGAGAAAATGAAAGAACCTCACACTTAGAAAACTGGGGTTTAGTTATGACCATATTTTTACTTTCATCTGTAGGAAGAGGGGAAATTAGAGGTGGAATAAAAATGACCCCAAATTTTCATATGAAAAACAAACAGCATTTTTCAAAGTCCTGTGACTTCTGCTTAGTCTTAACACTCCTGTAAATGAAGGGGAAATGCTCTCTCACATGCCTTTCCAGCTTCATTGCCAGCCTCTAAGCTTCTCATCATCACTATTAAGTGAAATAGTAAATCAATGAGACCAGAGAAGGCTTTGGAGGTCAGTGGGCGATTCCATAAACATCCCATATTTCCAGGCTGTGGCGAGGATACAGATGCTGCCAGTCCCAGCCTGCCATATTAGCGGAATCAGCCTGAGAATTTAAAATTGATTTGAATATTAAACACAGATCACTGCAGCAGAGCTCTTTTACAAGAAAGGATGTGAATCCATTCTCATTGATTAGTTAATTTATGTTCTACAACTAATCGAAACACAAATCTCATTAGCCACAGGTCAGTAGACTTGGGGAGGGGGAGAAGAGAAAATCATTTGGATAGCCCAGTTAGCTGTAAAGATATAATTATAAGCCAAACTGTTTTAAAGCCAGTGCCTTGATCAGCGTGTGCAACGGGCTGTCAGAAAGCCATTGTGTGACTTCTCCTCAACACTGCGGGTCTTAAATCTATTTTTAAGTAAGATGGTTACAGGCACTCAGCTGTTACAGGGACAGCAACAGCATTGGCTCGCTCAGAGGCACAGCAAAACAAGCAAGACCAGGGGGTTTGCACGGCCAACACACAGCTTAAGGAACTGTAAGAGGCATTAATTAATTAATTGTGACCTCCTTCTATGCTGAAACAGCTAAAACATGCTCTCTGGCCTCAGCCCCTTTCCCTGAATGTGTTCCAGCCACCCCCCAAACAACACCAGATGTCAGCAACATCGAAATACAGACAGGGCAGAGATGTCTCGTCTGATTGCTCAGGCATATTCTGTGATGTTTCTACACCCATGAGCAACAGCATTCACCTGGTGTATTCTCAGATAAACAACCACAATGATTTCCAGCTCAGAGGTGTATAAATATGGGAGCACGTGTGCTAGAAACACTTCTAGTTCGTTGCTGAATGCTCTTTGATGAATTAGAATTTGACAAGTATATCCTCATACAAATTATTTGCTAATTAAATGAAAATTTTCCGTGTGTTATGTAGCTTTTGACCATTTAGAATGGAAGTAATGGGAGTCATTTCATTAAAAGCTCATATATTGTACTACAATTTCACCCTGAAGTCTTTAAGCAACAAAGTTTCAGAATCAAATTATAATTCCCGGCAGATCCTTCTGTATTTCCACAGTGCCTTACATTCTGTAATTGCTTTATACTATATTAAAGACATGAAATAATATTCTGTAAGGTAGTACTACTACTAATAATGAACTCTTCAGAGGTGCAGAGCTCTGTATACACACAAAATCAGAGGAGACAGGCACCAAGAGGTATCTCATTTTTGCAGCTGAGTGAACGTGGACACACCCAGGTAAGAGATGTTCCCAGGGCATGTAACTGTTCAGTGCCCAAGCTCAGCTCTGCACAGGAATCCTTCTCTTCCGAGCAGAGACTTGAGGAGAAGGTAGAAGACCAGAGCAATGGTGATGTTATGGTGTGTCGTGCTTGTCATCTCCATCAATGCATCCAGAACAACCTGGGGATGCTCTCCAGGACACATCTTGTCCTCTGCAACTGAGCCTCCATGTCTAGAGGGCTTGAAAGGGCATGGCCAGATTTCATTTTGGAAGGAGGTAAATCAGAGTCATTAATCAAGAGGTTTTCCACTTGATGGGAAAGAAACACCATTGCAGAAAGGCAGGAAACATAATTCACTCTAAACAAACACTCTTGGTTTGGAATAGCATTAGGAAAACTGTATTTGTGGGCTTCCATGTGTTTATTTAACACTGTGTTGTTTAGTTTTATTTAAGAGAGAATCTATGTCACAAGGATCAAAGCAGCTTGTTTGTATCACAGCCCTTCTGCTCTTTCTGGCTGTTTCCGTGAGAAATATGGGAAATGTTGCTTCAGGAGCTTCAGATTTCTCCATTGAACACCAAGCTTTGATTTCTCCTCAAAGCAGTAACACAGAGATTTAGTAGAGGTCATGCTGATCTGAAATCTCTCTGCTTTAGCATCAGTCAGAGCAAAGGACAGAAAACTGGGAGGTTCTTGTATTTTATTCTCAACAAATTCAGTGACTCATTGTATAACCTTTGGGAAGTCACTTGACCTCTTTGGCATCCATTAACCCACATGAAAACTCAGTAAATGGTAGGACCTTGCTGAAAAGCAGATACTTAAAACTGAATTTTCCTGGGTAAATAAATGAGAAAAACAACCAACAAAGAAAGGCACTGTTCAAAACTCGTCCCGTGACCCCATTATTCATGGATCATTAGTGTAATAGGCCACATGGGATCCATAAAAGGCATTATTGCCTTTTATGTCATTGCGTATTTAGAGAGTGATAATCCATATATTATTGAAACAATATAGACTCTAACAACTCCTTCCAGCCTATTTTAAGAGATCTCAAGATTTCCGAAACAATAACCAACAAACACACTATATATCTGCATATGACTCACGTAGTAGCAGCAACCCCAGTGCATTTGCAAAAACTCCTTTTAATCTCTGGACTGAAAGCATCTAGTTCACATTATGGTAAGTAGTTGGCAAATGATCATTTTATTAAGTTAAAGGCACTCATTAGTGCTGCTTTGGAAAGGCTATGAACCCTGCCCCTCCCTGCAGAGATGTATTAGTGCCCGAGATGGCTGAAAATACTGATAATCAAATGACGAGCAAACAAAAAAGCTGCATCTAACGGCACATAAACAACGTTTTTCCTTTTGGTTCAAACACCATTATTCTCCATTCTGTAGCTCTCTTTTTTTCCCTTTTCTGCCACAGACAGCTACTTTACTCCACATCTCTCTGAAAAAGGCATTGGAAGCTACTATCTTGAAATTAGTTCTAATAATAGTTACAAAGGAACAAAACCAAAACCCATTTGAAACAGAAATGTGTTTGTACAGCATAAGGTGCTGCCACTGTCTTGTATCTTAACATTATCTTACCTTTTTTTCTGCATTCCACATCCTCAAAGTATTTCTGCAGGGATGGGGTCCATAAATACAGCTAAGACTCTGCACCTAGTATATCAATCACTACCCTAAAAACATCCAAAGAGACACAAAGTCTCTTCTCTCCCACTCAGAACAGTGATGGGAAGGGACCCACACACCTCATTCCACCTTGCAGGTCAATAGACAACTCTCCCTGGCTTGTGATCCTATTGGTCACAGCCACCACCCTGCAGATCCGCAAGGTGTCCTGCTTGTGGCATTGTCCCTGAACTTGTTTCAGTCTATGTAACTGTCCCAACAAAGATCTGCTTCTCAAACAATTCCAGCTCGTCCAACTCATGTTGGCCAACAGCAGGTGAGGAATTGAGCATCTGAAGGGCTCAACCTGCAGCCTGGAGGACAAATCTACTTCCAAAGGTAACATTGGGGGATGACAACAACCTTTTCCATCAGAGACGTGCAGGGAGTCCTAATTTTAAGGCTGTTGTATGATGTATGATGTTGCAAAACTGCTTTGTTAGGGACTGGGCCACAAAATGATACAGATATTCAGGTAAATTCAAGCCACTGTGAGCGTGAACAGGTAGGCAGCATCTCTGCTTGAAGATGTGCTGGTGTGTGTCTCATCTTGCACCTGTTCTAAGAAATACTCTGCAGTAGGAACAGGCTCCTTTATCCTCCCCGACTTCTCAGGCAGTCAGGCCTCACATTTCCAAGGAAATAAGATTTTGTGAACCTCTCCTTATTACTGTCTGATTAGTCTGCTATTACCAGGAAGGGGGCAGAAACATGAATATAAAAAGACCATAATCATCCTACTTATTAAACAGTCTCACTCTGGCAAACTTTGAAAAAAAACCCCAAATAATATTTTATCAAAACACCCATTAAACTGTTACAGGCCTTTTCTGCCTTTTCCCCCATCACAGCTGATTACTGAGGGTGCACAGCTCAGAGTGTAAACAGCAGCATTCTCCTTTTTTAACCAGTCATCTCCCTCCTTTCCTTGTCTGATTCTCTCACGGATGCCAGAATGTGGTACTGCAATTGCTTCCATTGCAATGACCACAAATAAATAAATAAAACTGTATGTCCAACCTGACAGTGAAAAATTCAAAGACACAAGTTATTGTAGTGGGATAGCAAACTGCAACTAGCAGGAAAAGAAGCTGAATTTGTGATTTTTCTTCAACTTTCCATTTTGCGTTGCAAAATACTTGGCTCACAATCCCTCTTTGTTCTTAAAAAACAAAAATTGCAAGGTGTCTGTTGTTCCTCATGTGCCTTGGGCTGACCTTTGCCTTGCCTGCAGCTCAAACACGTTTGACAGGGCATAACGAAGTGTTAACAAGACTGAGGGACATCCTGAAGGATCTTCAGGCTTCCTGTTGGAATCAAAATGCATTGTACACATTTATTTTTAATTCTCTCAGCAATTGATGCAAGTCTTTTTCTCATACCAGGTCTGCCATGTGCCATTTGGTGCAGAAAATTCTTGATCATAACTAAATACTACATGATCATATTGAGTATATCTTTTCATATTGGGTGTCTGAGCTATAGGCAATCATGTTATAACAAGTTTCTAAGGGGGGAAGAAAGAACATGTACAAGGCCTCAAGTCTGCTTATACATAGGTCTGATCCTAAACTGAGATTAATAAGGAGAGAGCAAGTTTAATTTGCACTATCCCATGGAGAAATAACATTGTTTTGCCTTACCATTGCCTGTTCTAGAACATCTCTATTCTGAAAAAGAAAAAAAAAAACCAGTTTGTAGAATCCAGGCTGTTAAATTAGCAATTTTCACAGGCATTGGTAGGGCTTAAGTCTGTGAAGCTGCAATGATGCATGTTGACTAATAATGTGTCCCCTTTGATTTTAACTAAAATTTATAGATATAGATATAGATGATATAAATATAGATATAGATATAGAGATAGAGATAGGTTTAGATATATAAAGATAGATAGATAGATAGATAGATAGATAGATAGATAGATAGATAGATAGATTTATATTTTTATATATATAAAGCAGCAATACATCCTGCTTGGATTATTTTTCCTAATTTGGTCTCTAATAGCTACAAAGGAGTCAGAGCTTTCCTCAAGGCATAAGTAGCCACATGAATATTACAGACACTGTCTGTTTTATTGGGAGAATTTACTCACAGCTGCAGTCACAGTGAGACAGCAGCTCAGATGTGCAGGCAGGCAGGTTAAATGTTAATTTCCTTTCTACCGTACCATTTTCTAACCTCCATCCATGAATCAAAGTGAGCAAAAGGTTCCTCACTTAGAGACATAAAACAAATTGAACAAATTATGTTACTTAACTGAGGAAGGACCAGTTCGTTCATTGATTTTTTTTGTTTTGTTTTGTTTGGCTTTGGATGCCCCTTTTCAATTAATATGAATTTTCAAGCATGAGTTTTAATTTTAGATTGTTATGTCTTAGATATTCGACCAGATATTTCAAACTAACATAGCTCCACAAGTGCTCACATATCTTAAACTAAAGAGAAAAATCCTGATTTTTGTTGCAGGTGTTCAAGTTCATTAAAACCCACAAGTCTTGTCATCATCTGTTCCACAAGTGTTAAGTCAGGAGCAGCTCCACTAAAGCCAAGTTTAGCACTGGGACCAATCTAAAACCAAGCCCCATGGGGTTTGAAGCTGAAACAGCCACCACAACACATCTAATTGAATTTAAAACTGGAAGCCAGGGGATTAGAGTGCAATGCAGTTATCAGGATATGAAAAACAGCCATTAAGTTCCCAGTTCTTTTAGATGGATCATGAATCATAGTCATCAGCAGCAACAAGTTTCTTAAGCTGACAATCTGCTATTTAAAGAGTGCAAGAAGAGAGGGAATTTAAGTTTGAGCCAAGCTGAGGTACATTTCTCTTGCCATGGCAGCACTGACAGCATGAAGAGGAAATGTTTAATACTAATGGGGACTTTTAAATTTTTTACTTAGAGGATATTTTGGTAAGTATCTAAAAATTTTCTGAGTATATTCCTGCACTGAGGGAGCAAAATTTCCATGGCAGTCTCTAGGCATGCATGTAGAGATGATACACAAATGCAGGTTTTAGAAAGACAAAGGTACTTGTGATTGCAGATTGACAAAACTGTTACCCTGGAGAGTTAATTCCTTGTCAGTAGAGCATTAATAAGATATCTGTGTAACAGGAAATATGTTTTCACTTGTGGGTCTGGTGAGTCCATTTCCATTCTACCCATTAACTCTTCTGGAAATGTTCTCCTGAATCACTCATTCCCTTTTTTTGCTCAGCTGCTTCCTCAATAGTTCACCCTATGGCATATTCCCATCATGAGGGTATATGTGATAGATTTGGGCTCATTCTTCCCTAACTTCCACTTCAAGGTACCCTGGCTCCTCAGGCAGTGGGGACCAGGTTCAGGGATCTGCACTGATGAAATCAGGGATCTGCAGAGGTAAGAATATTCCCAGTAATGGTATTTACACACCTGAATTCTCCATGATATACAAACAGGGAAAGCACAAGTACTTGCATCAAAACATTTATTCAATCACTTTGAAGCAATAATTTCATGCCTGTGTTTACTTATGGCACCTTTGTCCCAGACAATGACATTTCTTTGTAAAGGAACAATATTCTCAGAACCTCCCATTGCTTAGGACTCCCAGGAATGATAAGGAGAAGAGCAGCTGTTTGATGCTAACTGGGTGGAAAACGGCAAGCAAAAATAGCTTTTGAAATGGTTGTCTCAGGAGTAAAAGCTACAACAGGTAGTAGCAGGTCTCCATCCAAAGCAGAGATCTGTCCCTCCCCACCTTCCCTCTCTGAGCTGAATATTGACACACAGAAGTAGAGCTGCTTTTGAGTTGCACTGAAAGCCTTCCTAGCAAACAGTCTTTGGTTTAATTCCTATTTACCAGCAGAATGCATGTGATACAGGTCAAAGTTTACATGGATATTTGCATTTAGCCATTGGAAGAATAGTGAAGGACTCTTTCATATTTTACCCCCATTTTTGGAAAATGATAGAGTGAAAAAGTTGATGACATTGATTTTTCCTTCCAAAATTAAAAATAAATTTGAAAAATTAAAATTATAAAGAAAACCCTTATCTAAACACTCACACAGAAAAAGTTTCACTTAAATATCAAAATACTTACTCACAATGGATTTTTTTTCTTTTTCTTCCTTAAAACTATTCCTGAGTTTCTTATTGATATTCAAAACTAGCGGAACAAGGTTATTTTATAACTAAGGAAGAGTCACAGTTTCCTTTTGAACCCTCCACCCTTTGGCAGAGAAATAGGGCAGCAGAACAGCCAAAAGTCCCTGGGGTTACACAGCTGCTCCTCTGTGTCCTTAGTCCTGGCCCAGAAGCTGGGGGAGAAGGGACCATCACAAAACAAGGTGACCAAGGCCCCACCACTCTTGGTTTTAAAGCACATGCTGAAGTCTGTGGTGGAGCAAAACTTGTTCTAATATCGTGTATTGTACCTTTCTCCTGCTTCTGGTGTTAAATGTTAACCTAAGGCAAAAATGTAGGTTATGGCATAATTTATTAAAAAATCAATACCATATTCCCCAGTAATGGCACAAACACTACAGCTTATAATAGCTGTACTGTAGTATGGGATTTTTTTATCATTACTTTCCAATATGATAACGCTTGTTCTAAGGTCAACAGACATCACATGATGAGGTGGATATTTTGAGAAGAGTGGAGCAGGAGCAGCCTTAAGCTGGCACACGTGTCAGGCTGAACTCACTGCAGGGTGGGTGGATCCACAAACAAAAATTGTTGCAATGGAAATGTGTCACGGACCCCTGATTTCCGTCCTTGTAACCATCACAACATGTGGGTTGTCATAGTTGTTGGTCACAGCAGACAAAGGGCACAGAGTCACAGGTATCACATACAAAGCTAATTCATTTATCTACAGGTCACACATTAAAAAGGCACTAATCTACAAATTACTCCATATATAACTTTATTCCCTCCCCTAGTCAGTTCTCACAGGTCCACTGCTGTGTCCATGGGCTCTAGCACAGTTTCTAATTGATATTTCATGCTTTCCACATGCAGGTTTATTTTCATGAGAAATTATCGAAACACATCCTGTTCTCTGATTTCTTCACAGCTTCTTTCTTATCTGTTGTTGTTCTAGCCATTCCACCAGTTTTTCTCACAGCTCTTTCCCATCTCTTGCTGCTACAGCTGTTTGGGGAGACTGTATTTCATCCAGATCAAAACCACTTGCAATCTGCATCCCCACAGAGGGTCCTTTAGAGTTTTCAGAAGGTTTTCTGCCAAACACCTCCTCCCAGGTTTAGGACCCAGCCCATTTCTACGTGAAAGCATCCTCAGCCACCTTCCAAACACACACCAGCGCAAAGTCCTGTATCCCCAGAACACAGACTAGAAAGGGTTTATTTGAAAATTAAATCCTTTCTCCACTGGCTCTCTCATTAGTTGCTAGGTTATCTAACCCATATGATGTAAAACTCCAAACGGCTGCAAAGGCACTTTGTGTCTGCAGTTGGAGCGATGAAGAATGGCCTCAATGAGATTATGCTAACTTTATATAACTTATTAAAATGAATATCAAACTTTGTTTTGCCTCATTCAATTTTTGATGTTAATTAAGTAAGCACAAGCATAAGAAAGGAAATTGGATTTGCTACTTAAGGAACTTCCAATAAAGCCATGGATGTTAGTGAAATGAGTTTCTAATAAACATTAATAAGTGTCTCTATAACAAGCAGTGCTTGTCTTTTAAGAACATTGGATTTTTCTCACAGGATATGGACAGCAATAAAATACATTTGCAAATATGAAGATATATTACAGGCACATTTTTCACTACCAGCTTTAACAAGCCTCAGACCTCAGCCTTCTGATTTTGTGACCTTGGGAACAATCATGGGCCAAGAAATTCAAAAGAACATTTTAAAATTCATACAAATGTAATTTCGGAGCAGCACTGGCTAGATGGGAACTTTAGACAAGATTTTTACAGTGAATAATGCTTTTCTTTGTCCGTTTCAGACAAATTTAATGTTGCTACTGCATTTGACATCAATCACCCAGCCATGAGCAGCCACATCCTTGCTCAGCCTAATGACAGGAGAGGAAGGTGTGCACCTGGACAGTCCAGCTGTGCACAGGGAAACGCAGGGATAGCCAATGCTTCTATTTCCCCTTTCTGCTGCAGCCAGAACAAAGCTATTAGAGCCAAGGAGAAGGGAAGCGTCTCTCTCACAGTTCTGCTCTTTTATCGCTCCTAAAATTACATGGGTTTTGAGAAATTCCTGTCTGGGCAAAAGACTGTTTCCGCCTCTCAAAATCATGTTTGGAGCAGGTTTTTTGTGCCTGCTGCCCTTGCAGTTGGCAGCTGGAATCAGTGACAGACACACAAGAATTGTTGAGCAAGATAGTGACATTTTCTCATCATCTTCTGAGCATAAAATGCCACCTTTTGAATGCAAAGGCACTACAGGGTGCTGAGGGGGCCACACATAGTGGTTAAAGTCATAAATCTGATGTCAGTGAATGCACACAGCAGAAGAGTAGAGCTGGTTAAAAAATAAATAAGGATACCTTTCTCATCAAAACCAGAAAAAAACACCTTCCCTTCATCCACATTTTCACCTGAATTGCTTAGCTTTTCAAAACATATTTTCATGTGAAACTGCTGCCCATCCAGGCAAAATTTCTTCTGCTAGCACAAGAGATTTCCCTGCTTGGACTGTGCTTCCTGCACAACAATTCCATCAGACTACCATGCCTAAAACTGTTCTTTTCTGCAAGCTGCCTTTGCCTTCTCCCCAGTGGATCAGCCAGGGAGACCAAACTTTTCCGAACTCCGGAGATTTCAGTGTTTACATGGCGTGAGGAGCTGCCTTTCCATATGTGAGCAGGGAAAGACAGTTCTGCACAATCACTGCACAGGTCAGCTAACAGGTAGCAATCCACACTTCCATTTCTGCCCATATAACAAACCTCACAGCTTATTCCACTGCTCAAATCTGCTCAGAGGCTTCTGACACAGCTGCATAAATTTGTTGGATTACATTTGGCTTTACAGGTGACTCTGCCCATCCAGCTGTTTAAAGCAACGATGCCCAAAGCTTGTTTTCTGATAAAATTCCCTGATCCTCTTGATCAGAACTTTTAGCAAAGTGAAATTCTGGGCTGCAGTTACCAGTCAAACAAATACATCCTGCCTTTCATTATCCGACATATTATGTCAGCAGAGATACTTGTGGCACTGACTGGCCTCAAACTCACTAACTCAGCTACATGAATTTGTTTGCCCCTAATTCATGGGATGCATCTCAGCCCATTCAAATTAAGAACTGCATCCCTTCCTGGTAATGAAAAGTGATGAATTTTCAATTATGGTAAGTATCTAATTTTTCACAGTGCAGCACTGGTCTAAGTCACCCTATCTCCAACGTTCTAATTACGGACACTAAAAGTTCCTTATAATTATTGCAGAAAGATCAGTAAAATTTAAAAATACAGGTTACTTACTGCTATTATTACATTTGCTCTAATGCAGCCAAGGCTTAAATTTCTGCCTGAGCTGCCAGCCATTTCATCAATCTCTTTTTGTGACTTGTTTAGAACAACCGGTTTTATTTCACAGTCTCAGTAACTGTTCCAACAGGTCTGTTAACGGGTTGGCACTCTACATTTTGTAAAGCTTTAATTAAGCGAAACAAGCTAAAAATCACTAATATGTGCCTTTAGCAAAGCAGCACTGTAATTATCTCATTTAACAGATAACTACTTGTATTTCATTTTTCAAAGCACAAAGAGAAAACTAGCTCTAAATGTCACTTTTCAGGCTCATTAAACTCACTAGAGAAATATCAAATTAGGGATTTCTACTACAAATACTATAATAAACTCCATGAGCTGATATAAACAACCTGAGTATTTGGGGAAGGGACAAATATTAGAAAATATTCTGTTTTGCAGAGTAAATGCCAGTTACATATCTGAAAAAAGTGCCTTTATTACAACATTAATTTTGTTCCTCTTTAAAAGAATCCAAAATGTTAAATTGTGTATTGCACATTTTATATAATATCACCTATAGAATTGTATATTCAAGTGCCACACTCTTTTTTTCCTGATCATCTTTTTTTTTCCTAAATCACCTTTTCTAAGTTACTCTTTTGAACTGTATGAGAACTGGGCAATAAAAGAAAGTTATGCAGATGTCAGCATACAGCTTCAAGGTAAGATTTATTTGTCTGTGTGTCTGATGGAAGCACTAACATGGATCCAATCAGCTCCCATAACCACTGCCATCTCAAACCAGGATATTTCCATTAGAGCCTGAGGCCTGGACTGCAAAGTTTTCATGCAATAGCCAAGTAATAACCCATAGAAGGCCACTTGTTTGCTTGCACTAACAGTGTAATATTCCTGGGTTTGCTTCCAGAAACAGCCCATACCTATATTTGCATTTATTTCAGTGTCACTGTAGATATACCTGTCCTTGCTGATGGCAAAATTAATGCCCACACATAATGTTTATGGAAAGCCTATGAGAGATTTCCACACCAAAGAAGCCAAAGAACTGGAAACGGGAAAGGCAACCCTGGCAATCCCCAGACCCCTCAGTTTTGGTACAAATAGACAGAAAAACCAGCCCCAGCCACACCACTCTTTTTTTCAGTCCTCTTTAACACCGTATCCCATCCTACTCACCCCTGGAACCTGGGAAAGCCACCAGAACTGGCTGAAACTGTCCCTCTGAGCCAGTCTGGCAGGGCAGAATCGATGAGGCTACCCCAGGGATGCATTTGGCTCTCTGTGACTGATGCTCTGGGATATTCCTGGGAGAGCAGCTCCAGACCTCGAAGGGAACACACGGAAATAGTGCTGCATTCCAATGCATTTGTATTCTGCTGTGTCCCTTATTGTGCATTATAATATGGCTTATAAGCCTCCTGTACAGAAAGTTGAAGCAATAAAGCCTGACTGACTGATTGATGCATCACCATTTTTAGGGTCCGTTGCACAAACTATTTGGATAGTGGAAGCCCATAAAGTATAATGTCTGTGCTAAAAGTGACACAATGAAGAAGATGATGCACCTGCTTCAATTTCAGCTTTGAGTCATTATTTAGAGCTGGGGGTCTAGGAGTTGCAAAATACTGCCTTTCTAGTTCCCTACTGGTTTGCCACAAGATAAATGTCTAAAACTAAGGACCCCGGGCACACAATAATAAAAACCTTTTTAGAGTCTAGACCCTTCCACTAGTTAAAGGAAACCTATTCCCATTTTTCTGTTAGGAAAAAAAATGGGATGCAGTTTCCCAGTGGCAGAGATCAAGTTTTTTATTTATATTAAAAATGCAGGATTTGGGAAAAAAAAAAATGCTTTCATGGGCAAGACCAGTGGGTTGAGGGGCAGATCTGAGCCCAGTCCTCAGCTCTGCTCCCAGCACACTGCAGAAGGGAGCCAGACTTGCCATCTGGCTGGTTAGACACAAACTCTCCTTTTAAATTGGCTGACAGTGTCATCTTCATCTGGGGAACACACTGAAGATCAACAAAACCCTCTGGAAGCTGAACCCAATTAGAGCACAGTGTTAGTGCAGAATTAATGGCAAATCAATGTTTGGTAAATATGGCCAAACGTACAAGATCTTAGTCTCCCCCAAAAAATTCAACCCTCTCCAAAAGCAGTTTAAAAAGGAGCACCTTAGTTCAATCCCTACCAGCACTGTTGGTTGTACAGGTCTCAGAAGAGACATAGATCTTAGGAAGGAACACATCCCCTTTTAAGCTCAAGTCTATCAATGTTTCTTTGAGGACAAACGCTGCAAAGGCAATTTTCCATTCCCATTAGCACTAACAGCAGTTGAGAAGATTCAAATTAGATGATCCCAGTTAGTTTGGTTTTCTCCTTAAAACATGTGCTCAGCTATTTTGTAGTGTTTGCAGCTATTTCAATGAGAATGAATGATCTATGCTAACACAAGCATGAACACAAACACTCACAGGCAAACTCTAAGAAACTGAGAGCACTTTTAAATTCCCACTGGAAAATGGAGACATGGACTCTTGGAACAAGTCTAGAGGATGCCACAAAGATGCTCAGAGGGCTGAAACACCTCTGCTCCGGAGA
This sequence comes from Myrmophylax atrothorax, assembly GCA_026770055.1. Taxonomy (NCBI): domain Eukaryota; kingdom Metazoa; phylum Chordata; class Aves; order Passeriformes; family Thamnophilidae; genus Myrmophylax; species Myrmophylax atrothorax. Next base: position 32,227,823 of record JAOXXN010000082.1, on the reverse strand, counting down.
CAGGCTGGGAGAGCTGAGAAGAGAATGCTCTGAGGAGACCTGAGAGGCTCCTTCCAGTGCCTAAAGGGGCTCCAATAGAGCTGGAGAGGGGCTTGGGACAAGGGATGGAGGGACAAGAAAAGGGGGAATGGCTTCCACCTGCCAGAGGGCAGGGTTAGATGGGATATTGGGAAGGAATTCTTCCATGTGAGGGTAGCCAGGCCCTGGCACAGGGTGCCCAGAGAAACTGTGGCTGCCCCATCCCTGGAAGTGTCTAAGGCCAGGTTAGATGGGGCTTGGAGCAACCTGGGCTGGTGGAAGGTGTCCTTGCCTGTGGAAGGGGGTGGAATGAGATGAACTGTAATGTCCCTTCCACTTCAAGCCATTTTATGGTTTTATGACTTCTCTGCTGACAGTGGAAACCAAGGGCCTGAACAGAGTTTAGAGCAGGATGTGCCTCAGTTCCTTCCAGTCTTTCTTCTCCAGGAAGAAGCCAGCCAGCAGACCCTCAGCTGCGTGTTCCCACTTCATGGTCATTTCACATTAAAACTGATGTAGCTCCACGTGTACATTCCCCACAGCAACCTGAGGAAGCTGCAGTATGGACAGCCCAGGGCATTCCCCAGCACAGGGGCAAACAGGACATCAGTGCCTTGGAATGAAAAGAACAGGAAGGTTAGTGCAATACCCAGGAATGGGAGTTTTATGGATTCAGTTGATGCTGCACTGGGCTCCAGTAGTGATTGAGGTTGGGGACACACCATGACACACCTGGAGGGGTGTAGTCAGCCCCAAACCTCTTGCTTACCACATGAACCATTACTATGTGCAAGTCAGATGGGAAGAGGAGGGAGAACAGACTTTGTTCACAGACCATAAACAAATCTACTTTGAAATTAACCTTTCTGAAGCAAGTTTATTTAATCCATGCTGTTCTTTCCCCATCACATTTCTAGTATACAGGTTTGAATCCATGGAAATTGTGTGCAATGTGCTGTGCATTTATAGTGAAGTGGCTTGGATATCAAATGACCAAACTGAAGCAAGGTTAAAGAGTGTGACCTATGAACAATAACCTTCAACTGTTCTTGAAGGAGATAAATTTTCCCTTAAGGAAAATAACTAACCTTTGAACCTCAGACCTTCATAGTTGTCTTTTGCCTTCTGGCTTCTACTGATAAAGCTTCAGAAGAAGAACATCCCTGGACAGATCAGGTTTGCTTCACCCTTCTCATTAGTCTGGGGTACATCTGGCTGTATTCTGCCTTTTGTATCCACATGGGAAAGACAGATTGCATTAGCTCTAGGTGGCAACACCTCAAGATCAGAAATAAGTCTTGTTTTTTCAGTCTCCTCACAGTTATCATCCCAGATTACTTTAGATCCCTCATCAACAAAGAAGTTAGTTGATCTACTCTAACCATCACAAGATCTCATAACTGTGTATATTACCTGCAGGGTTGACCTACAGAGCAATGGCAATTATCCTTCCAGATCAATGGCTTCTGCTTGGAAAATAAATGTCCTGGATTAGCCTTGGGTGTTTGGGAAGCAGTAGGACACCATCATGCTGCAACAACATTCTCCTCAATTGACATTATCTCTTCATTTTGATCTATTGCTGATTGAACTGGCATTGATCAAAAGGCAAACCCTGTACATGATTCTCCACCTTGGTCCCATCAGAGCTGTTACTAAATACTTTACTTTCAAGGAGTTTCTCTTCAGATCCTACTTCCATTCCATCAAGCACTCCATCTTTTCCTACAAGAGACAACACACTGCAGCAAACTGCATCCACCACAGGGCTATATCTGTCCTCTTTTCCCTTCTCTCTAACACCTTCCAGAATTTCTCCTGCGTTTTCCACAGCTTGTTGATC
>JAOXXN010000082.1:32189941-32210818 GCA_026770055.1 Myrmophylax atrothorax | reverse complement strand
ATCTTCTCACGTCAAAAAGGAATTAAATACAATCACAGAGCACTGTACAAAATGTTCCTTTACAGAGCCTGCTTATTCTTGCTATTTCTATGTATTATTAAGAGCTCAAAGAAGCAAGACAAAACCCAGCTTATGACTTTCGATAAACTTTTCTCGAAACCACTAAAAGGTTGTTATAAAAGACAGTGAGGGGTGAGAAGCAAATTATTGCCATGGATTAGAAAGTAACTTGCACTGACCAAGTTCAGAGAAATCTGAGAGTGACCCAGTGAGTGGATAAATTGACCAAAAACCAGCCATGACAGCCAATATTGACAAGTGCAAGGCACAGGAAGAGCCACTAGAATTCACACACAGAATTGTCTGCAAACATACACCTCATACTGGATTTAAAAGATTTTAAAAATGTTTAGAACCAAAAATATATGCTCATTCTACAATCCACAGTAATACTAAAAACGTGTTGTACAAAAGAAACTTTCTCTATCCCTTTCTGTGCAATTTGAACTTGGCATTTGCAAATAGCTGTCATGGCTGGTCCCAGTGCATGGAGAAAGGCTGAAAAGGAATGGTAAAATCCCAGAGGATAAAGAGATTATACAAACCACCGTGTCATCAATGTTTAAAGCCCTCTATACCCTCCTAATCATGGGATGTCAATGTAGATTCAGCAGCAACTCAACACTCTAAAATGCTTAATTACTTATGACATCAAGATCTCTGGTTCTGTGTTCTCCAAGATCCTCATGTGAGCTGGGGCTAAGAAATAACCTCTATTCTGGATGTTTCCACTGCTGGCTGTGTCACTCCTTACTGAGCCTTGTGCCTCTGAAGGAAGAGAAACAGAAAAGGCTTCATTTGTTCTTAACATGAACTCGGAATTGGATTATTGACATGTGCAAGTGATGACCATTAAAAAGTTGTGCAGGTGCATTTGAGGAAGTACAGATTTAACACAATGAGTGCCCATCCTGACTGCTCAACAAGAAGGGTGGCTTTCCCCAGGAAAAACTAATTAGTACCAAATAATTTAGCAAGAAAATCTTTAACAAGTACAAGCTTTGGTTAAACCAAACTTGGGGTTAGCATTTTGTAGTTTTTAAGGTGGAGATGCCAATGTAGTCACTTCAAGTAATCTCAGGAAAGTACTTTCCTATTCAGACAGGTTACATAATAATGGTGATTAAATATTTAAACAAGCAGTAAGGAAAATAAAAGCATTTACCTCAATAGTTAAAAAATGGAAGGAACCCAGTGCTCTAAAAACAGACCAAGTAACATCTCTATATACTGTATTTTCATAAGGAATCTTATTTATACTTCAACATTCTGGAAGCAAAATGGCAGTAAGAAATGGTCAGATGCAAATGTAGATATCACTGCCATCTAGTCTTATGCTTAAATATTTATTCTTAAGTAGCTTTAGCACACATGGCTTCACTTTGGGCACACAACTGTGCACCGAATCAGGCTCATAGAAAGGAAATGAGAGTTAGAAAAGGAAAATCTCCATAAACTATCAGACTGCTATGACAGAAAAGACAATATCCACACCTTGTTGCCTTTCTGATCTTGTTTTTTCTTCTACTATCTTACTAAATGTTTTCCAGCTTGTATTTATAGGACTCAATGAGACTGAATGCTTCACTATCAAAGTTAGTGATTCCAACAGGAAATTGTTCTCTGGGGAAGATATTTTTTGTTTATTTCAAATTTTAATCAGTTTTCATAAGCATCCTTAAATAGTAAGCTCAGTACACATAGAATTTACCCATTTAGAAGGGAATTAATAAAGTTTCCAGCTCCATAACTTTTATTGAACTTGTATTGGAAGGAGATATTAATAGAAAGTATCTATTCTGCTGTAGCTGCTTGGCTTGTTTGGACTTCTGCTTTTTCAACAAATTTTGGGCTATTCCTTATTACATTATGGCATTTGAACAAGGACAAGATAAATGGGGGTTTTTTAGTAAAACACAGCAAAGTATCTCTAGTTTTAAATACTTCTAATTAATTTTTAACATAATGGTGCCATTAATGAAAGGATGCTTCTTTAGACTGAAAACCTCTCCCAAAAAATGTTTCTTCAGAAGGAAGTTGCAAAGCCTGGAGCCCTCAGGTTTCCCTTTGGACTGACATGATTCATGATCAGCAGGGCTGGAGAGGTGGGAGCCTTCCTCCCTCAGCCCTCACCCCTCTACAAGGGGATGCAAAGGGCCAAAATACCTCCATCACGAAACATGACACCCAACTAATGGTTACAAATATGTTTTCCAGAAGAAGGAGCAGGGTAAAGGGCTTTAGAAAAGTTCCTATTCCACTGTATGGCAGAGCTTTTGTCCTTTTAAAGCAGGTTGTTTTATTTTAAATCATCTCTAAAAGCACTCCTGTTCAACACCACATTTAGAACCACTGGCTAAAATAGCAGAACTCATTTCTTATGCCAAAACCAACAGCAGCATTTTCCAAGCAGTGGCCAAATAAAACAAGGCAAGGATTAAATCAATTTAACACCTACTAGGGTTTCCACCAAGTGCTCCTAGAGAAACACATGGTTTTGTTTTCCTGGATATTTCCTCTAGTCTTTTTTTAATTTCACCATGTCTTCTTTGCTTGTGGATACTCAGTGTTGGGTGTACAGCTGGGCAGACACAGTACCCACAGCACATCCACAGAAACAGGGGCTGGATCCTCGTGGAGAGCATGGGATGGTGCAGAGCCCTGCCAAGGAAAAGCACTCCAGCAGATTACAACATTGGCACTTTGTCTATCACAGCATGGTTTGGGTTGGAAGAAACCATAAAGACCATCTCATTCCAACTCCCTGCCATGGGCAGGGACACCTTCCACTAGACCAGCCTATGCTGGGACTGCAGCTGTTATTCTTAGATCCACATTTTAATGACCAACATCCATTAATTCACCTCCAAAAGGCTTTTACCTGATTGAATACCCACCTAATTCAGCTAAGACACTATTTCACTTGCCACAAACATGTGCACGAGCAGAGACAGGCTGTAATGTCAGAGCACAGGAGTTCACTTCTTTTACCTGGTGCCAAAAGGAAACTTAGCCAGAATTCAGATCCCAAAATATGTGCACTATCATAGTTTTCCTTAAATTCCCATCTGTAATAACTCTCTCTTACTAATGTATTTTCTTTCCTTTTATTAATCATAAATTATTTGTAAAATTTATTTATAAAAATTATGTTTATATTTATATATTATATATTGTGTATATTTTATACTATATACTTATAAAACTGTCTTGCTTATCTGCATATTTAATAATATGCAAATAATACATTCCATATCTATTAATTTGCTGCTCAAGAAATAATTACCAGTCTTTCATGTTTGCTTCTTTACTGAGAACACCTGAAGTTTATATAAATACAAGAATAAATACTAGGTCAACTATGGGGTTAGCTCCCAACATAGAAATTATGAAATATTCCCTCCCCAGGTATTTATATTGTCCCTGTAGAGTTAGTTGGGAGGATTTAACCAGATGTTTTATGGCTTTCTAAGACATTAAGAAGCAAAGGAGCAAGACTTGAGCAGGAACACAGAGAGAGCATCACCCTGTAGGCAGTGGAGATGGAGCAATTACAGAAGCTGAGGCTCTGAAGTAGGAGCCAACACACAATAATAGCTTCCTGAAACTGTTCAAGCCCAGGGAATCACTCCAGCCTGAAGACACAGCTGAGCCCTTTCCATGTTCATGTCCTCAGCAGAGAGAGAGTTTCCTCAGATCCCCTGAGTGCACCACAAAGCTTTCAGGGAAGAGGGTTTAGTTAATCACAGTTGGTGATACACCCAGTGACCAGCAGATTGGGGCACAAGAAAAGATTTTCCTCCTTTCTTCCTAACTAGATCAAACCTCCCCCGAGGCAGGAGGCTCTGCTGGAAAAGGAATGCTCCATGAACCCCGTGCTCCAGGTAGTGCATTCGCAATGAGATGTAAAGTGACATCCATCTTGATTTAATGCCGCCCGAGAGCCATCGGGATTCTGAGCAGCACTTGGACACAATCCAAAGGCGATGATTGTGCATTGCAGGCCTTAGGAACATGTCCTGAGAACACAGCTCTCTCCTGCCCATCAGTAAGTAAAATATATCCCAGAGGCTTCTTTTGCTATACAGCAATCAGGTTCTGCAAATCCATTTGCTGGCTGCAATACATCTCATTTCCCAGCTCCTTCCCCTTCCACCACTCTCACTGTGTCTGTTCAGTCCCAACAGCTGCATCTCAGTCAAAAATCAGACCTTTTGCAGAGAATTTAGGCTTCAGAGATGAGAAGAAGACATAAAAAATATCAAAGACAAAAGACGGCCAAGCCTTTTGCTCCTGCATTAAGTGAACACAACAAATCAGATCCAAGTGCAGCCTGTTACACTTCCCTATCCTTTCCACAAGTAACATTTGGATTAAACTAACATATACATCTTCTCAATATTTCCTTTCTTCAAGTTTTCACTCTGAATTTTGAAAAAAATAAAAGGGGAGACGGGGAACATCTGACATTTTCAAGCATCCAGAGCTGACCAAGAGGTAGAAAAACTGGGGAAATTCAGAGGAATTTCTTTCTTATACTGTAAATGTATCTCAGAATCCAGTAAGTGCAAGAGAAGGGCTGCACAGGGTTGTGTGCATCTGTGTTGTGTGCAAGGGCACACGTGAACTTTCCTCTTGTCTTAGTTTTGAGCTGCAGGAGGAAATCTTCAAAATGGGCAACAGTCACAAGGCAATCAGACAGACTGTCTGCAGCATGACGATTTAATTTGGTCCCGTTGCCCCTTCTGAAAAATGATGTCGACAGAAGATAAGGAGACAGAGAGTTTCAAATTGTTCTATCTGGACCAGTTGCCTGTTAGGAAGCTTATTTGAGGCAATTCAGAATTGCTCCATCTTTACCCAAGGCAATTGCCCATCAGGAGGACTGTTTGGAACTGAAGGAAAGGCTGAAACACTTACAGAGCAGGAAGAGGTGCCGTGGGTTTGTAAATATTCTGTACAACAGACCCTCCTGTGCATATTTCCCTTACATTGTTTTGTTCTTCCGTCTGTTTGCTGCCCAAGCTTTCTCTTCCTGAGAGTCTGTTTATTAGTTGAAAACAAGAGCTTTTTCATTTTTATTTTTCAAGGCAGGCAATTCAAATAATCTCAGAAAATTGTTTCCCTATTCAGTTAGGCTATATAATAATGCAAGACCAAATCTTGTCATTTACTAATGAGCTGAGATAGATTTACTAGGAAAAGACCTAGAGATTGATATGGCTCTAGCTCATCCTCTTCAACATGACACGGGCCCGTTTTCCATAGGGACTGTTTAGCCATGGACAGGGGCACCTCAACAGGGAACACAGGGTTGCAAACACCTCTCTCATTGCTAAATATAATCATTCTTTTCTAATGCATAACTTATGGTGGTCACTTTATTGTGTTGATGTTATTTATACATGTATTTTTATATTATTTATAGTTTCATGCTTGTTCATGTTAAAGAAACTAGACCCAAATGTAACCAGTGTATAATTCTGTATATACTGGTACACTAGCACGCAAAGTGATGGCATTTGGAAGTGTCTGAGCCTGGCCAGTCCAAGTTTATAGCTTTGTGGGATTCATCTCAACAAAATGAAGCAGAAGAGCTGACAATAACACCAGCCAGCAGAGCCTGAGGGCATCTATTCCCCACTAGGAACTGGCCAAGATAAAGTAGTAAAGCCAAAAGTTGGGAACGGCCTTGCACTCTCCATCTTTTCTTGCCTGTTTATTTTCTGTTATTGTTTTCTCTCTCCATTATCTTTTCTGAGAGACATCACATCCAAGATCCAGGGGGACTCACAAAAAAAAAAAAAAGAATTCCACATCTTGTTAAAAGTAGAGTGGTAAAGAGCAAATCCAAAGTAATTAATTCCTCATATTTCCAGGTGTCATTTCCACCTGCAGGTCTTTCATGTGAGTTCCTCCACCATGCTCTAAGCAGACAGTAACATCCAGACCCCAAATACCACCAGCATCATTTTGCCCCATCTTTGCCCTCTGGATGTGACACATCTCTGCTCAGCAGGGACTGGATAGAGACTTCTTTCCTTCAAGACCAGTTTTGCACCTGTGCATTAAACTGAACATGAACTGACAAGGTATGAAGGTAACACAGACAGCAGGTGTTTGGCCTGGACCCCTTTGCTCGTGGCTAAGCAGTGAAGGATAAAACAGGGCTGCACTACAGGACCCCCTGTGAGCACCTCTGTGGTTCTCTCACCCATGTCCCTGGCAGGGCACCAAGAGGGACTGGATCCTGCTGGCACACTCCTTTCCCTGCTGCCATCCCAGCTGTTCCCACACTGACCCACGGAAAGACACAACAATGCTCTTGTGCACCAGCTCTTCCTTCCAAAAATTGCCTTCTCAAAGTTAACAAATGCAAGGCAAACACTTGCAGGCCAATTTGATCCACATAAACACAGACAACCAGGCATGATCCCATCTCGGCTGCCTCCTGAAAAATGGAAATGTGTTTGCAGAGTAATGAATGACTTCTGCAGAACACATTACGTTAAAGACTGGATAATCCCACTGGCAGAAATGCAAAGATCTGTGCTGGCCTGTTAAACTGAGGCTGAACATCTTCAAATTTAATGGGGCACAGTTTGTGCTTAAAAGGGATAACAGCTATTAAGTAAAAGACAAATGTTTATCAGCCAGAATGATTTCTACTGATACTTATTCACCATTCAAGACTACATGGCCTAATCAGATACATTCTATTTCTAATGTAATAAAAATTTCTATATAACATCTTACTATACAGTAGAATTGATCTTTAAAGATTTATTTTTTTAAGTTAGTCCACCAGAACTGAATAAGGCATGAGGCATTCAGATTCAGACCAGTTACAGACCTGTAACTCAGTTTGTGTGTAGATCACAGACATCAGCTACAAGTTTGATCTGCATATGTTTGGAATGTCAGTGGAGAGACAACCATGAAAGACATTAACATATACACTGTCCTACATGGACAGGTTTCTAATTTAGGGGTGGTCCAAGGCATAGTTTGTTGTTCTGAATGACAAGCTTGAGAAAAAATCTCTCAGGTCCAAAGTTTCCTCACTGGTCAGCAGTCTCCAAGTCACAGAGCAAGAGGAATTGTGGTTCCACACACAGGTTTTCTTTTAGTGACAGTTGCCTGAGTTTCTGGTTGGAGCAGCAACACTGAGACAGGGAACAGCTATTCAAGAAACACTATGACTATGGGCCAGCCCCTCCCTGATTTAGAGCAGCCCTGTGTGCATCTCCCTGCCCAGAGCTGCTCCAGAGCCACTTAACCCACCCAGAGAGCAGTGTGGAGAAGTGACATCAGCCCTTGGCCACCACTCCTCACTCCTGGATTTAAGGCAGTGAGCACAACGCTCGCTTCACCTCCTCATCCCTGAAGTCCTTAAGCAATTCCCTTCTCTGCCAAAAGGCAGAGTGCTTAAGGGTGTTTTATGACCGAGCAGAGAGCAATGCCAGAATGAGGGAAGTGCAAAGGTGGCTCTCACAGGCTCGTGGACAGGAACATTATTAGATCACCAAGTCTGCAGAAGGCAACATGGAATTTTGTATGGCAAACTCTTTACTGAGCCTCACAATTTGTGTTTGACGAAGATTTTCAGCAAGAAACCAAAATCAGATCCATCCAGGTTTGAAGGGTGAGCCTGCCTGGCTGCTGGAGCATGTGACAAAAAGGTGTGCTGCATTCTCTGGCTCTCAGTGTCTCAAACTATGTCTGAGTGTCTCTGAAAGGCTGGTGTTAACCAAACACGAGTCAGTTAATTTCAAAAAGAATGAAGCCCTTCACAGCCTGTGTAACACAGGATGCCCTGATTGACAAGAGAACATCATTCTGCACCTTCCTCTACAAATATCACCAGGATACCATGGCAAAGGCTGCCACAGACTAGTGCAATATCACTGTTCCAGGTATGAGCATGGAGCTGCCCAGGGTCTGATCCTGCAGCTCACAAGGTCATGGCTCTTTTGCCATCGAATTCAATCCAAGCAGAAATGACATTAAGATTTTTCCAGTTCAGATGTCAGCTATTAATTTGGATGATGGTTATTTGATTCCATGGAAAGTCAGTGGAATCAAGTTAAAAAGACAGAGATATATTCATATATCCTTAAACTGGGAGACACCACAACTCACTGATAACCTAAATTAGATTGAGCTAGTGCTATCTCTAATTAGGATCTTTCACTATGAACAAGGAAAGAGGACAAAGTGGATTAGCAAAGGAAACAGTACATACATTGGCTCAAAACAATAACCAGAAATGTTGGCTTCCATGTCAGGATGTCACTCATGAGGACAAAAATGTTTTAAAAATTACTTCACTATGAAAAAGCTGAAACTATTCAGAATCAGAGAGGCTCTCTAGAAATGCTGGTGACATTTATTAACTAATTAGCTAAATGACCCTTGCATCATTTTTATACACAGTTTTCTTTCATAAATATTTAATGAATTACATGTAATTATTAGTAACATCAACTTTAGTGAATTAATTACTGCCAATTCCTATTAATAAAATGCATCTTGTAATAAATAATGTTAGTTTATTAGAGAGCATTGGTCTCAGAGGTATTCACATCTGTCAGTTGCCTTCTACTTCAGGCTAAAAGAAAGGTAATCAAATAACTGTAATTATTGTACTAAATATATCACCGTTTGTTTAAAATGTCAATGGGAATGGATAAAGGCATTTGTAACAATCTGAACTGAGCATCCTGATCTGCAGTGGTGTAAGTGCACATGACAGAGCCACATCCCCATCAGGGTATGGGCAATGTCTGGGGCCAAGAGACAGAAACGTCAACAAATGGTGACTTCTCTGATTCACTAACAGGGGTTTTGCCTGTAGGCCATTGGCTTAGAGATACTCTAATAAAGTCACAGGGAATTTAATCTGATGGCTCCTAATTAGCCCTTGTGAAAGGAGAGTTGGAGTTTGTCCAGTTCTGAGAGACAAGTTTCCATGTAATGCCTGATGCTCCCATGACCGGCAGCGTCCGAGGCTTTTGGACCACATACTACAGAAGAGCAAAAACCAGCAGTCCACCTTTCTCCTGCCTCATGGACAACCAACAGGCTTTTACCAAGCCCAGGCTCACCCTGGAGCAGTGCTGCTGCTTCCTCCCACTGCCCTGAGGGCTGGGCTCTTCTCCCAACAGCTGCTCCCAGTCTGGCAGGCACAGAGAGAACACTCAAGAACAGTGAATAATTCTCCAGCACTGTACTGCCCCAAACTGCTTGATGTATATGTCTGAATGCCTATATAGTGGCAAGCAACACAAGCTTAACTTGGTGACATTTGCCAACCTTTAAGCCCTGGAATAAACCACAAACTATCATAATTTTTCAGGTTTTCATACTGAAGCCTCTCAACACAGTATTATCTTACTATGGTATAAAATGTACAATAGGAGCAACTGGAATAGAACTGGGTTTCCTCTTCTTCACTCCCAACCTCTTTTACTTTTTTCCTTCATCAGATATGAAAGTTCCTAGAGCAAAATAAAAAGGAAAACTAAGATGGAGATGAAAATAGAAAATCCAAACATTGTACCTCAGGAAAAAAAAAGTATTTGAAAAACAGCAAACCAGGTGCCAATAAGCCCAGACACCTGTATCAGTCTAACTTAGTTCTGCTCCTTTTCTGCTCCCCAGGTGCATCACAGGGGCTGCACACACCCCCTACACCACTCTGCCACATGGGTACTGTCATTTATGCTTCCAGACACCGCCCTGGGGACATCCTGGCCCTTGCTCTCAGTCCACATCAAGCCAGAGAGCAAGGCCTGGAAATCATGTGCTGAGAGTCCTCTGTTCCCACAAAATGATCAATATTCCCAAATGCCTGGGACTCCAGACCCACTTCTTGTGGCACAGGGATGTGCCTGGCTTAGCTCTGTTTGGGTACCAGCTCCTTTGCCAGTGATAGTCCAAGAATATCAAAGTGGCCAACTAAGAATGACCTGGTGACATGCTCGGGAGATCTTCTGAAGCTTGGGAAAAGCTGGGAAAAGACAGGTACTCCTGCTCTGGGACCAACAGCTCAAAGTCCTTCAAGTCACATAGGCAGTGCTGGCAGATTTGCAGTGTGAAATGATGGAAAAACAAGCCTAATAACTTTGACTTGTTTAAATATGACAGTGAACCCATTCCGGTGCTGATTGTTATCTCCTGCATCACACCTGCTGTCTCAGGACAGCTCTGAACCCAGATAGTTGTGGCAGCATCTTAGAAAGAAGCTGGAACTCCTTTAGCAGAGTTCACAGCTGAATGTGGGGCAGCACAGCCAAGACAGACTCTCTCTCTCCACTAAAAGCTTTTTGTTGTTGTTGTTGTTTTAAGAGAAAATTGCATATATTAGGCAAGCTTTGAAGTTACTATGAGAGTGGAACAAGTGGAAGACATGAGCAGAACATTATAGTTGGTTTTAAAGAGGAGAGACGTGTTGACCTGCTCAGGGCTATCCAGGAGCTTTGGCTTTCAGAAACTTAAGAGAAACTTGAGGAGAAAGTAAAGCTCCAATCAGATTTAGGTACCTCCTAACTTATTGCAGCAGTTGAGGGGGTGGTTACATTCCTCATAAACACCACTTTACACAAGTACATTAGTAAAAGAGAGGCACTTTCTCAGAGCATTCCTTCTGGGACTGGCTGGTAAGAATGAGAACCATTCCCATCACCAGTATCATCTGGTTTGAGTGTAAATTCTCCTGGCTGGGTGCTGTCTCAGTGGGTTTCTGTAGCTTTCTTGATAACACAGCACAGATCCCCACCAGCACTTCCCCAATTCTGTTGTTGCAAAAGCATTTAATGAATGCATGTCCTGCCTTCCAATAATACTGAGAAGATTTTAGTCCAGGTAGACACCCATGAGGCTGCAGGTTCCCCTTCTCAGCAGATCTGGGTATTTGCTTTGAGTTGGAGCAGACTGGAAGTAACCAGTCATGGCCAGACAGCTTTAAAACATGTAACATGAAGGTACCAAGCTTGTTCTTTCTAGCTGTCAACCTCACCAGGGCAAGATCTTAATGCTCTAATTTCATTCAATTCCTGTTCTTTGATGTGGTCTTCCTCTAGGTTCATGCACTGACTTGCAGACAGGAAAAGGAGATTTTACCACTGCGTGGTAAAGAATTTTTTTCAGGAGCTTCTTTAATTTCCCTGCACATCATAGGATAGCACACTGCAAAATTGAGAGGCACATTTCCGAAAGTTTGAGGGGAAAAAACTAGGAAGAAAATGGAGAAAATCTAGCTTAACAACTCATTCAATTTTGAAAATTGCAATTTGACAGCAATCCTGTGGGCTGGGAAATAAACGTTCATGCCTTTGCCTCTATAGTCATTTGATTGATGTCAAATTGCTAAAGATGAAATAAAGAGTGAGATGCAGTCATATTTTTCCAGCTTCTTTCTACAGAATTGGGGTCAGAGTATTTGGGATCAAAAAGTTATTTATGACATTTATTTTCTACTGCTGATTGCACTTTAGCCTCTCAAAATCTTGGTTTTATCATGAAGATGTGCCTCTATATTTAGGACTTTGTAGCACTGTGGTTTCTTAGACAGAAAAAGTGCTCTGCTGACACAGGAGCCCACCAGTTTCAAGACTTCATCCCTTGATCACTGAAGATTCAGATGCTCACCCTGCAAACCCCTTAAATTATCATGTTTTAAAGCATGTAGGTTGCCTTGTTGACTTCAAAGGGTATAAATGCAATATACTCACATGTAGGAATACACATCTTTGTATCAATAAAAGTTCTCTCCATGCCATTGCCAAGATGAGCAGGGCATGTCTTCCCAACTGACTGCAAAATGTCTCTTCCAAAGAGGGAAAGTGAGAAGTCACACAAGACTCTGATAATAGATTTCACCTTCTTTTCTCCTGTTCCCTCTCCAGCCATCCCTGCCAGTCAGCAAGGCTTTCCCCCACACAACTGGATTTTGATTTGATTTGATTTCCTCCTGCAAGGTGAGGGCACAGAGTAAATGTGTCTTGCACCAACAGGTGTTATTTAACAATACTTCAAAAACTGAAAATAGGGGAGCCAAATGCCTTCCTCATTTAGACTAAAAACCTTGTCTAAAGAGATAAAGGTGGGTGTGAGGTAAATCCATCCCTGGATTTTCTGTAAGAATTAGACAACTAAATGGCTTTTTAAATGGCAATTCAACTCCTAATGCAGAGATTGCCCTTACACAATTTGATCCTCAAATGGTATTCCATTCATGATTTTTACAGTATTTTGAATTTAAAAACAAACAAACAAAAAAAGCAGACAAGAATTGCCTCATCAGAATAACAGGAAGAAAATGATACTGATGAAATATAGGAAATCAAGTGTAATTCAAATTACTGTTTATTCCATTTTTACTGAAGTTAAATGCTGCATCCTACAGTTTTTCATTCATTCCAATGCCCTAAATGCTACTCAGATGTAAGAAATTTAAGAAAGAACAGTCATCCAGAACTGAAAACAAAAAGCCCCCCAGCATTTAATATTAAAACATACATAAAACTAAATTTAATTGGTCACCAAGAGAGGAGGAGAAGTGTTACTAAAACTTCATAATTACCTGATATAAAAACCAACCAACAAGACCATTCTGTATTGGATATTATCCAGGAAAAAAAAATTAAACCCATGTTGCTGCTTCAATACCATCTAATACTAGGAATTGGCAGAAAAACATCTATTCTATGAATAATAGCTCGACAGTCCCAAAGGACATCAATACATGAATAAGGAAAAAAAAATCTCAAGCCTTTCCAAAATGGTGCTAATGCTCCACTGAAACTTAATTTTATAATTTACTGGCAGTCAAGATGGCAGGAAATAAAATAATTTGCTATATATTCTGCACAACAAACCCCCTGCTTTTCCTGGGAAGGGTAATTATCCCTAAAAAAAAAAAAAAAAAGAAAGAAAAAATACGACATCTCATATTAAGCTAAAGTCTCATCAAGAAGAGAAAGAGTGCCTCATTACATGTAATTACCAGGGAATTAGAAACATCATTTAACTAAATGAGCGAATAATGCTCAGGATATTGAAGAAACTTGCCTGCACTTCTGCAGAGCACTCTAAGTCCCATTACAAAAATTGCACCTCTTTAATGGAATAATTTTAGGCCTTGTCTGCCTTGCTTTAAAAATAAAGAGCCTCAGAGAGGCAGAAAGAGGCTGAAACTACCATAAACAACTGTTGAAAAGAGCTGCAGAGTAGGAGCAGTCTCTACTGGATACCATGATTTAAAATGACTCATAATCTAACATAATCATGAAAATTAAACCTAAGGACTTGGGTGGGAGGATGGGAGAGAGGGAGGGAAACAAATTACCCTTTTTAATTGTACTTACTCAAGACTACAATGTATTTATAATTATACATTATAGATAACGGGTGAAAGATTCTGGGTTAAAGGTAAATCTTATATAAAGGGATGGAAGGCTGCTGCATTAGAAGCTAAAAAAAAAATAACCATTCCTGCTGGTAGATCCTTAATGTCCTGCAATGCAATTTTTGTCTAATAGTTAAGAGTTACTGGGGGAATTAATAATAGTCATGATAACGCATGACATGCAAACAACATAAACCACAGCCTCCGTTTTAGGAGTTTAAAATTTAAAATAAATATTTCTCTCTGTAAAGGTGATTCTGATGCCGTAGTAACAACTAAAATCTGGAAAGACTTATTTACCACCATTTTGATGTGGAGGTTGATCCTGTGCCAAGAGAAACAAGATTTTCCTCACTGATTTCAGCCAGAGGAATTGTCTCTCAGCCTTATAGCAAGACACCAAATTGAAATTAAATTCAACTCCCTTGAGTTGAAAAGGTTTTGGTCAGGGGTTGAATCCTCATTCCACACCACTCCAGGAGGAACAAAATAACTGTAAGTGGCGTTGGAACAAAGTCCCACCAAAATGTCTTCAAGTTGATGCACAGGAAAAGCATCACACATTTTTTTTAATAAAACATCCTCAGAGAAATGAAAAATGCAGAGAAGTAGAACAAGAAACAGGGTGATACATGAATACATCATATGAAGCATGTTTGTACTTCCTCCATTAACATCTTCATCCTTCATTTTCTTCTCTCCACACAAACAAAATCCCTCACTATAGAGATTGTAGGCAAACAAGGGGTTTTTTTCTTTACAAGAAACACTTCCACAGCAGAGCAAGCTGTTAGTATAACAAATGCTGAAATAACAGGAAGAAAAGGGCACTATAGCCCCAAAGTGTTGAATCTGGTCCCCTCTGCTGGGTAAAGCAGGATGGAAGAAAATGGATGATTTTTGCTGCTTTTGAGATCATAAACATTTCAGGCTGCTCACATAGGCTTGGGTTGCAATCAGATCTGAAAAAGAAAAAAAAAACCAAACCTCTTTCCTTGGGGTTTTTTGGTTTAGTTTGGGATTTTGGTGGTGATTTGGAAGACAGTCCAGAAAATAGTTCATAAAAAGGTGATGGGTTTATTCAATGTCTCAACAGGTCTGACGCTTGTATTTGAATTATTTCTGATTGTAGGAGTAGAGGCATAATGAAATGTTCAATATTTAAACAAAAAATTACCAGTGAGGTGGGGAGGGAGGGTAAACAGAATTACCAGAAACCCATGAAATTTCCAGAATGTGAAACAAACAAGACAATCCCTTACAAGAGGAGAAGAGAAAATGGGTAACAAGCAGCATGTGAGGTCATTTGATGCCAAAACAAAAGCAAGATTGGGAACAGGTGAAGTGCAGCTTGTAGAAAACTCCTGATGCTGGAAGAGGAACAGGATGAGATGTGGGAACCAGCATTCCTGCAACCTGCAGCAGGTGAATCCTGACAGTGCCAAAGGCTCCAGGACCTCACCTTGTTGATGGAAAAGCCAGGGTTTTATCCCACATTTGGACACTCACAAACAACTGCCCAAATAGGTTCAACCCTATACGAGACTGACCAGTATATTGTATATCATGGATTCATCAGCAAAAGGATTGTTCTTATCAAGTAATTAAAGGGGACTGGAGGGTCTTTCACCTTAATTGATTTTTTTTATTCCAGCTCCCCACGGAAATGAGATTCACGCCATGAAATTGTCTGTGTCTGTCTGCCCGTCCCCTTCTCCTCTCATCCCACTAATAACTTTGGAACTGATAGACCAATTACAACTGAGTTTGACAGAGGAAGGATGTCTCAAAGCTACCAAATTCCTGCAGGCAGCCAAGCAGAGGAGACAGCCTTTAATAACATGCCCAGGAAATCTACCTGGGAAAATTTCCTCCTGATGGTGGAAGAGTTTAAGCCAAAACTTGATTTCTCAAGAAAGAACAACCAAAAGACCCAGCTATGTAGAAAATGCTCCAGCTCATTGAGTTACTTGTTCGTTATGCAGATAGATTTAGTTTTTCATGGACCATCTCAAGAATAATACAAGAAGAAAGACAATACAAGAAGAGATCAGGAAAGAAGTATGATTTTTACTCGAATTTGCAACCTCCATATTGATTTCCACCTCCAACAACAACAAAAAAAATATAATTCTAAATATTTCTGTCCCCAGCCCATCCTTACAAATCTGACTTCTAACCCCATTATCTGGCTAATTAAATTTTGGATGTATCAAACAGTTGGGCCCATCTTTCGGGAGGCCGCACGCTTTAATCACAATTACTTGCTGCATATTTCATGATATATATCTTTTGCGTATAATTAGGAATAAAAAATGTAATCCCAAAAAGGTGGTTAATAATTTAAATCCTGATGATTTGATTAAAAGCATTTGAGGGTTGCAGATGACAAGGAAAGAACAGTGACTCCATTATAACCAAGAGGAAAAACTCAAGGATTTAAACAGTTTTATTTTTCACACCAAGAACTATGATCTAAAACCCAAGGATTATAAAGAGGAACAGAGAGATGTTTCCCCAGATATATTCCAACACACTTAACTTATGGTATAGGACTGAGGGGTTTGCACAAAAGGCCAGATGTTTCATTTGAAAAGTTTATCTACAAATATTTTTTAAAATGTTCCCTTCCAAAATCTCATTAGCAGAAATTAATGTTCTCTGACTGAAAGAGGGCTCTTATCTCACTGCTCAGGCAGCAGCACCTTCCAGAGACCATGTGTTTGCAGGCCACTACATAAAGCCTCCATGTGAAGAATCAAAAAATCTCAACATTACAAATACAGGTGGAAGAGAAATAGCCAAAGTCATGTTCTCAAAACATGTAATATACAAATTCAAGAGATATTTATACTGTTTTATCACCATCTGTGCCACCAGTTGACATCTTTAAATGATGCAGATGGTAGAGAGCATCACCACCAAGTGAAAAACTAAAACCAGTGACTACATGTATTTAAGCAAACTGGGACTGGGAACAGGGAGGCCTTTCCTATTTACAAATACCCTGTTTTCTTCCAGGGAAAACAAACCTGCAGCTTTGTAGGAAGGGATGAGCATCCTGCCACCCACATACCTGCACATGGAGCACTGCAGCAGCTGCAGGCATCGACTCCCCAGCAGAACATACAAAGCTTATGTGGGGCCAGAAAAACGATTCATCAATAAGAGACACCAGAAACTGAGGCTGTGCAACATGGTAAATGATATGTATTTTTCTTTTTCCTTGATATCTTCACTCTTTTGTCTGCTGCACAGACTACAGCTGTGCCAATTTTTTTTTCAGCTTTGTAAGCAGATTACAAATTCTCTACTTAATTCTTCTTGACGGACTTTGTTTTGCTGGGCCAGAATTGTAATTTTTTTCTGCCTAGATAACACTATGTGAAAACACAATGGCACATTTTATTATTTTTTGTTTAAAAGCACAACCCCTAAAAATGTCTGCACTTTCTACTTCCTTCCTGTCACCTCTATCACTCACTAAAGCAGCAAAGGTAGGTATTCTATTGGAATCTCTCCTGCCACGTGGAAGTACTAAATATCAACACAATATACTGTATCATTGCATAAGAAAAATTTGCATTTGAGAAGATGCTTAACTCTTCTTTACCAATTTGGTCTCATTTACCTTCATACAGAAGCACTGTCTGTTCAATTGACAAAAAAATTACATCACAGGAATAAAGAAGATTAACTGAAATAACTCCCCACAGAAAGTCTACAGCAGAGGCAAAAATTAAACCAATTACGTGGACTAGGAATCAAGACATCTGTTCAAGTCCTGCCTTTGCTCTGTGACAAGGAAATTTACTTCCTTATTCTGTGCCTTTGTTGACATCTGTGGAATGAAAATATTTCTTCTCTCTCAACCTTTGTCTGTCTTATCTATTTAGGGAGCAAATTCTCAAGCCAGAATCATTTCTGACAATGCAGTGCTGAGAATGAGGCAATTGGTGCCTTTGTTGCATTGTTGTGGCTGCAGAGCAGTCGTGGTTTGCAGCACACACAAGCAGGGAAAAGCAACCCTTCCTTAGTTTCATTATCAGGAAATCTTCGGCATATGTGAATAAATTACTGCATTGTTTTCACTTGATGCTACCTTGCTGTTTTTCCCCAAAGAGAATATATGGGTTTCTGCAAGTGGGGAATTGATTAAAACATACAAGTGGTACGAGTTGTTTAGTGCTACTGAAGCTGGATGCAAGCTTAAACTAGTTATTGTAAGACTGATGTAAACAAGGTATTTATATAGCAAATAAAAGTCGGGTACTCTTGATTAACCTTCATTCAGAAATTTACTCTAATTGAGAATTAACATAAATTCAGAAATGCCTACAAAATTGACTTTAAGTATGATCAGAGAGTCACAGAATGTTTTGGGCAGGAAGGGACCTTAAAGATCATCTCATTCCACCCCCTGCCATGTCCACCCTCCACTATCCCAGGTTGCTTCAACGTGGTCTTGGACACTTCCAGAGATGGAGCAGCCACACCAACTCTGGATACCTGTGCCAGGGCCTCACAATCCTAATAAAGAATTTTTTCCCAGTACCCCATCTAACCCTGCCCTCTGGCAGTGGGAAGCCATTCCCCCTTGTCCTGTCACTCCATCTGTTGTCCCAAGTCCCTCTCCAGCTCTCCTGTAAGCCCCTTTAGGTCCTGGCAGGTGCCATAAGGTGTGCAGAGTTTTGTCCCAGGGGCTGCTCCCCTGCTGCCAGCTCTGGTGGGCCAGGTCACACTGACATAGGAAGCTGCAAAACATGGGCTGAAACAAGTTTGTGTGTTAATGGTGGTGTTTAAAAGCCTGACTAAGAATTAAACTTTTTAAATAAACAGGTATCCCTGCCTTGGTTACCAGCATTAGTTGGCTGTGACAGGAGCAATGCCAGGTGAATGAGTGATCAGAGCCCAACCGAGCAGTGTAACAATCAGTTCTGCTTTATCTTTCCTGCCCAAAGATGGAACCAGTTTAATCCCCACCATGCCTGACACATACTGGTCTAACCTGTGCTTGAGAAATTCCACAGATGGAGATGCTGCAGCTTCCCCAGGCCATTTATTCCTGGGCTTAACCATCCTTACACTTAGAAAGTTTTTCCTAATGTCTACACTAATCTCTGCTGCAATTTAAGCTCATTATGCCTTGTCCCAGTGGACATGGAGAACAGTTTATTCCCTTCCACTTTGCAGGTAATCACAGGAGACTCTGAAGACCTATTACCTCCTCCATGTTGCTATCATGTGTTAGCACATTCATATGGGCTTTTCATGCTATAGGAAAATGTCTGATGTAGTAAAAACTGCTGTACATACAGCCTTAGGAAAAAAGATGTATTTCACAGAGTACCTTTAGCACAGCAGGTATACCTAAGCAAGTCTTGTGTTTGACTTTTTATTGCTAAATTCTATGTTCTAAACAAATTTTATACAAAGAATCCTGACACTTCTCAGATCAAATGCCTCATTAGTGGGAGAGCAGAAGTTGTATCAGTTGCGTACTGACTAAAAAATTACTAGTGCTGTGGTTGTGATTGTACTGAACCACAAGAAAGCAGCAATGGGGTAATCACCAGAACAGATGCTTGCTAGTACAAAGAAAAGGCTTCTGCTCCAGAGCACTGACACCAATTCCTGATGAGGGACATGTCATTTAGGCCAAATTTGCAAGAGTACCCAGCAGCAGAGATACCCAGTTTGGGGCACCTATCCTAACACACACCAGTGGAATTGCTGCCAAATTTAGAGACCATGTGACTCAAACTGCAGAAAATCCTTCATCTTCAAGGCAGGAAAAAATACTGGACACCTAGAAAAGTGTGAGACAGTTAAGGAAGATGGAACTGGCAATACCTACACAACTTTGCAAAGCCACTCTCCACAGCATCACTTCAGTCTTTGTTGGGGGCTCAGAGTTCAGCTTTGACCTCAGAGCAGGGACTGGTTTTGCCTGGGAAAACACCCACCTCAAGAACCCATTATTTTCATATATATTTATTATAATTGCAGCAGCACAAAACATCACACCTGAGATGCAGCAGAGCTCCAGACCTGCATGGAGTAACCACACAGTGACTATCTTGAAGTACTGGCCAACAGACAGAATTACTTACCAGCCTGATTTTGTGACATTCAGGGCACAGGTGCCACTTGGCTTCTAATACCACGGTGTTATGAGGCTCTTGTGAGAGACAACCCCTGTTATTCGTTCCTGCAAGCAGTCAGTGGTGATTGATGACATTAGAAAGGTAGCTGGGGGTCCATGTTTTTTCCACAGCCCTCAATACCAGCCAAAAAACAGGGACTTAAGGAACTTTTTTAGATCTCAGTTCTTCTATCAAGAGTCAGTATATCCTTTGTTTAGCTGCTTGTTATATAGGTCAGAAAAGGCTTGTTTCATGATTTCTCCAGCACATGAACCTCTGTGTTGACCTGCATTTCTAGAAGAGAGCTAATAAAAGAAAGACTGATCTTGTAAAAGAAGTATCTGTATTTCAACTGCACTTTGTGATATTCATGCCCAAAACCTGGACACAGCCCTGACCAAACATTCATTTTCTCCACCATACCTGATTGTCTCACTGTTTTCTACAGACTTTGTTTCTTTAAAGCATTTACATAAAATACCAACACACCTCAAGGAATTTTCCTACTATCTTTATGCCAAAATAGAACTAGGAAGTCTAATCCGTTTCCTCCTATCTTGGGCTACCTTTGTCTACTGAAATATGCAGATCTCAGCACTTCAAACATAACAGGCTTTTGCCCCCATTACTTACCACGGGAAGTTGCACAGGTGGCATCATTTCCAGGTTATGTATTTCCCTTGTTAACCAAACTATTCTGAATTCCTGTTTGTTTCCCTCTATGTTCTCTAGCTCTTACTTCATTTTGTTCCCCACAGCTCTGCACCTCTAACTCCCCAGTCTATCCTCTCTCTCCATTTCACATGTCCCTTTCTCCGCATCATCACTAAACTACCTTTTCATTAGACTCAGCCTAATTCTGCCTTCACACAGGTTTTATTTGGACACATCCTCACTTCAGGTCTGTGTTTTCCACAAGCAAGGTCACTGTTGTGCACTCAGGTAACAACAATTTATTTATGGGCTCAATCCTCTATTTTTTATTATACACTTTAAGCAGAGAAGAGAAGGAGAAACAACAGATATTGTGTATATTTGCTCCGCAAATATATCTGTGTCTACACCTGCACACACACACATTGTGGTAGGGGATCCTGGAACATGTGACAATCTTCTTAACAACAAGTCTGCTGTTTCAGCCTACCCCCAAAGCAGGGATTTAGCTTCCTAGTGCTTTGCTGGTCACTCTCACAGAAACATTCAGCTCCCATGGCTGGGCTCCAGATGCTCTTTATCAATGCAGTCTTCAGAAAATAATAA
>JAOXXN010000082.1:32148841-32160538 GCA_026770055.1 Myrmophylax atrothorax | reverse complement strand
AAAGGAAAGGAAAGGAAAGGAAAGGAAAGGAAAGGAAAGGAAAGGAAAGGAAAGGAAAGGAAAGGAAAGGAAAGGGAAAGGAAAGGAAAAAAAAAGAAGAAAGAAGGAAGGAAGCAAGGAAGGAAAATTTCTCAATGTTAATGCTTGCAAGGTATCCCCAGGAGTTCTGCTTCCCCATGAACAATTGGGGTTACAAATAGAGGGAAAATTTATATAGAGCCAATCATGTAACATTTTTGGCTGCAATAGACCTCATATTTCATGTACCTTCAACACATCCTGGGGATGGGGTCTCAGAAATTTTTAGTTTACAGAAATATTCTGTTCTTATTAACAACTTATTAACCAGGCAAAGTAAAGATCATCAGGAATTTTTCAAAGAAATGCTATTTCTCTGGGAACATTCCTCAACTCTAGGGTAAGGGAATTATACAGAGGAAAAACAAAAAGCAAACCAAAACAAATAAAATCAAAACAAACAAACAAACAAACGAGATGCAGCAAATAGTTACTATACAGAAAACAGCCCATAACCACCTAACGCCGGTCCCTGGACTAAACCTCTCTGTTACCTGTTTGCAGCTGTTACATGAAAAACCAACTATGTAAACTTCTTATGGAAGATCCCAGAGCATTTCTCCATCTCAGTGAAGATTTTATTTAGATATGAGTCACCAAAATAATTTTGTACTGAAACTTCCACTCTTTCCCATCCATCTTTCACTGCTTTGTTAATTATGAGGTCCTAATCCCTTTGGAGTCCCTCAGGGCAAACAACTCATGGTAGAAAGTCAAGCAAGGATGAAAAATTAAACCAGCTTCTGGAAATGTTAAAAGAAATTCCCACTTTGCAGTTCTTTATTACAAAAAACCAACCCAACCCAACAAAAAAACCCTTCAGTGTTTTAAAAGCGCATTTCTAAATCTCTACCATTTAAGGTCCATAGATTTGTCACATATTTATGTGTTTTATTTATTCCCCTTCCCCAGCAATATCTGGATGTTAAAGGCTGGTATTGACCACCCCTCCCATGCCCACTGGTGATGGAGCTGAGTGGATTTTGCTGCAGTCTTTCTTTATTTCTGTTTCTAGACCTGCAGTGTTACCATTCCATTGTAAACAGATAATTATTATTTCATTAGCATTCCAATTCAGAATTAATTGGCTCATTTACACATGGATCAATTGTATAAATGTGATGGTTGTGATAGGCCCTTGATATGATTTAAAGTAATTGTTCATTTTCGAGTTTTGGTTGTATTGTATTGCAAAGTGATTTATCTCCTTATTTATCCTGTCTCAGCACTGCTTCTTCTTTTTCATTATTTTTCTAAAGAGCTACACTCTTGCTGGGCTGAAGCGTGAACCTATGTAGTGTGATTCTGTGGTGCTCTACTTCCAAGAGCTCCAAAAAGCTCAGCCTTGCAGCTGCTGATGCTTCCTGCTCTCAGGGCACTGTGCTCACAGCCCTGTTTGTCTGGCAGGAATTAACCACTGCAGGCTGTATTTTTTCCCAAATTCCTGTGCCATCTTCATAGCTGCCATCCCTGAGTGACCCCATTGCAACCACCGGTGACAAACATCTGCCACTTTGGGTTGTTTCCTCTTTTTCAGCTCAAGGAAAGGGCAGCGCTTAGTTTCCTTGATCCTTTGTTAGTCCAAGTGGGAATACACCCAGCAACCCAGGGTAGGGGGACTAAAGGCAGGACTTGAGGGCAGGAACAGTGACATTTGCACCTGCTACTGCGCTCACAGAAGGCTTTTGGACCCCCTCCCATACAGCCTGCTGGGTCTTTGCAGAAGGCACAGGCCAGCCAGTCTCCCCCTAAACCAGCCCTGTGCTCTTCCAAAGATGATTGCAGCATTTGGCCTTACAGCAATTGTAGGGAAGCAGCAATTCACCAAGATACTGCCTGATTTCATGGCTGAATTTAAACATTCTTCCACAGGGAAGGGCTGAAGCATCTTCTTGCATCAGGCTTTAGACGTTCAGGAAAGGAAAGAAGGGATGAGAGCATAGTTAGCAGCTTGTCCCACACAGACACACTCCTTTCCCAGGCATTCAAAATGAATTCTTCCCTCACTAGATTTTAGAGCTGCTGTAATGCTGTCCAGGCAGATAAACACAATTGTGTGAATGCCAAAGATTAACTGCTGTAGAGTTTGAGCTGTTGTCAGTGGCTCTCCCCTTCCTACTGCAAGTCTTTTCATATTTAGCAAGGCCTTCCTAAAATATGAGTTATTCAGAAACATGGCATTTCTCTGCACATTCTTTCAACTGCTTCTTCTGAAACGCATCACTGGAAACAAACAGAGGTTACCCAGAAAAGGGATGCTACTTTCCCATTAAAAGGAATGCTTCTTGCAGGATTTGTTTGATACGGATGTTTTATTCAAGATTAGAAAAACTACAAGTGAGTTATGCTTTGTAGCCTGTCTCAGGTTTCACCAGACTGAGTGTATCAGGCTGTATGTGATGTGTGGGGGTTGAGAGGTATTTTGGAACAGTTAAAGTTGTTCCCTTATTATGCCTTACAATGGCATTTTTGTACCTTTAAATGGAAGGCTTTGTTAGTCTCTGTATTCCAGTGGCTTCCTGGCAAGCTGAGAGTCTTTCCTGACAAATATTAGAATCTTATAGCACTTCAAGAAAGCAGGTTGTTCAGTTTATGGGACTTTTATTTCTGAGTCTCACCACAGTCCTGCTCCTGACTCACAGAAATATCATTTTTACCAGAATGGGGGAAAAAATTTCTACGTTGTGATGCATTTGTGAACCAAGTGTTGTTGCAAATTCCATGTAATTGGGAATAAATTCACAGGGACAGAACTGATGGGCAGATGATGTGATCAAAGTACAGTCTTTATCTCATACAGCACTACACACGTGCTCTATATAATGTGATATGATGCTCTGATGTCACTACAAACTTATACAACATATCCTTTGCTTTGTCGTTTTGACTTGCCCACTGGTCTAATTTCTGGAAGGTTTAATCATCTGGATATTAGTCATGTGTGCACACAATTTGCCACTTCCTCAAGTGAACTCACAGAATAGAGGTCAGCTGAACACACTGGAGGAAATCCTTTGTGAAAAGTACCATTGGAGTATTTGAGTTCTTTAACATCTCATCCAAACATGAGCTTTACTGAATCTCATCTTACCCATTTCAAAATATAACAGGACAGAAACACTCAGAGAACAATGGACAGATGGTGGCTTTGCAGCTTCTGTATCTGAAGGCTGGTGCTTGCAAACCAAGTTGTAAATTCTGAGGTACCACGTAAAAAAAAAACCAAACACAAAAACCCAAACCCAGACACCCCAAAATCTAAACCAAAACTATGTACACATCAGGACTGGTGAAATCCAAAATGAGCAGATCTGTTTGTGGCCATAAATAGATTGTTTATTAAAATCCACAAAAACCCCTGGAACCACATCTAAAAAGTGTTGAGTATTTTCAGTTCTCACTGAAAAAGAAAATTGCTGCAAAGCTGTATGGTGAATATTTAACTGACATGGCTAGAAAAGAGTTGTTATAACCCGCACCAGCCTTCAGGTCTCAGGTCCAGACTGTCCATTTGCAGAAAGCCAACAGGGAACAGAGTAGATCCAATGTTTGTGTGCAGGGCAGAAAGATAATGTGCAGTTTTAGGAGTTCTTAAATAATCATTGATTTCAAAAATGTTACAGCCCATTGACTCAAAAATCAGCTGCTTATAAAGACTCTCCTGTTCATATCACAGATCCTTGGCAATTGCACACCAGTTATGCTGAACATACATATTGAACATGAGCTGTGTTTTGAATTTTATGAAAAGATCCTGAGATCACCCTGATCTCCCTCAGAATTATGGCTGTAATTGGCATGAGAGTCTGAACCATCTTGTTCTGAAGCAGCAGATCCCCAAAATAGCTTGTGGTTTTGCCAGATAAATGAATGCTTGGATCATTTGGTGCTTCCACAGGAGCTTCTTTGTCGAAACTTCAGTGCTTTGCACTTATTAATGACTGTCTTGCCTGACAGTCTCCGAGGAAGGATTCTCCTCAGGGAAGCTCAGTGTTTCAGAATTCCCAAAAAGCCAGAGTGATGTGCTCACCACAGGAGCCTCTTTCTACCTCTTTTGGCTGTGGCATCCTCAGGACATCTCATCTTAAGACAAGCAGGCAGCTCATGTACTCACATTGCTCCCATGGTGCACAGTCTCTGTTCTGCCAGCTCTGCAAAACAGAACACAGAAAAGAATGGTTTGGGAGTTATTTTTGCATAACATTTCTGTAATTTCCAGGGAAAACTTTATCCTAGAAAACAAAAGTGCTTATTTCTCTTTATATCAATATAAGTCCTCAAATCTACATTATAAAAACAAAGCATCGGAGGCCAATAAATGGGGTAAAAATTCTTTCCTCCCAAGACAAATTCCAAATCATCCTTCTTTGAGTCACAGCTTTACATTTATGTTTTTGTTTGTTTGTCGGGTTTTTTGATTTTTTTTTGGTTTTTTTTTTGTTCTGTTTTTTTTATGTTGATTTTTTTACATAGTTGAAAAATTGGAGATCTGTTAGAAAGGCAAGCATTATGTAGAACTATTTTCCATATATTGTAGTTAAACACTAGCAATATATACCAGAAAATCATCAGTAATAAACCTGACGAAAGGAATGCTGGTGGAGACAGTAGAAAGATTAAATGTATGTTGGGCAAAACTTCTGATCTTCAGTCACTGGAGTTACATCCCTGTTTTCTGCACAACGGAAGGTTCCCTTTGGCATTAAATCACAGGGATCTGACCAGTTCATCCTTGCAGTCCAGAGTGTTGTCCTGAAACTCCTCCTCATACAGAGATATGAGAAGCAACAATGAAACACTAACACAGCACAACCAAGGATGGCTTTTCCACCTTATTTGACATTAGGAAATTTTTGGCTTGCCACTAAGAATCCATGAATAATATCAGAAAAACCTCCTCAACCACCAGCAAAAAAGCAATGAAGGAGAACTGTGTACAATTGAACACTTGGTGCAAGGTGGCAGATAGGGCAAATAATAATAAAATATTATGTATAACAGAAAGTGGAACAATTTCAGCTGGGCAGATGCATGAAATGCAACACATTTAAATACTGTTTGGTATCTACAGAGCAATTGAATTGTCAAAATAATACTTTTGACATAGTAAACAAGCATTAGCCCTTTCTCCTTGGCATCCTGATGTGTATTCTTGCCATATCTTATCATTGCCAGAGTATGAGATCTAAGTTACTTGTGTAATACTCTCATAAAAACCCCCCAAACTAACCAACCAACCAACCAACCAACACCACACACCACACACACAGAAGCCCCCCACCAAAAACCCCACCAAAAACCTTCTAATATATTTCCATTTCTGTAGATCACTCTTACTTCAAATATTCCAGTCAGGAAAATCATATACAGTACATGTCATGCTGCCATG
The DNA here is from genome assembly GCA_026770055.1 of Myrmophylax atrothorax. Taxonomy (NCBI): domain Eukaryota; kingdom Metazoa; phylum Chordata; class Aves; order Passeriformes; family Thamnophilidae; genus Myrmophylax; species Myrmophylax atrothorax. The sequence continues at coordinate 32,155,071 of JAOXXN010000082.1, read as the reverse complement.
AGAAGTTTGTTATGTATTGCTGTGCTTGAGAGCTGCACTGGAGTGAAGAATAGAAGAAATGTTAAAAGACTCGAGGGCAAACGTGTGAATGACACCTCTGGTTTTTGCTTGTTTGCTTGTTTATTGGCAGCAAGGGCTGCTCTGAGTGAGGGGATAAGGCGCTGTCTCTCTGGTTAGAGATTCTGATTGTATTCTTGTAAAGCACTGAGGCTGATCAGAGATTGCAGAACACTGATCAGAATTTCCAGATGTCCTTGAAAATGCCCTTCACCTTCATAATCAAGCTCTGAAATGATAATATATTGATTGGAATGCTCCGCGGCAGCGTGGCACTCGGAGGGTTATTGATAAGCAGCTCTGATATTTTCAGGTGACAGACAAGGGCACAAGAAAGGTGATTAAAACAGGGATGCAAAGCTGCCACGATGATCTTCAGCTGGGCAACTTGAGCTGTGCGTGATATTGCTCACCAAAAGGTTTTTGCTGTTGCCTTGGAACAGGTTTCCGTTTGAATTCGTGGAGAATAATTTCTAATACTGTTACAATAATCCTAATAAATACTATCCAGCGATGAACAGGGGCACCGCCGTTTGCTTCCCGGCTCGCCCGACCCCCGTTCAGCACCACGGCCAGCGCCGGCAACCGCGGGGCGGGCGCTGTGCGGGGCGTTTTCCGCAGGTTTAGGAGCCGTGGGTCCCATCCTGATTGCCCTGTGCTCCGGAGATCCCGGGATGACACTGCTCTGACCGGGCTGAAGAGCCAAAGCCCCTCTGCGCTCGTGGGGGTGATTGGGAAAGAGTGGACTCAATCTCTGTAATCTCAAGAAAAAAAAGAATTAAGAGGTTTACTGCTATTGTAAAGGCTCCCGAACAATCAAATAATTAACTGCATTTAAACCCTGAGATTACAAGCTAAACCCAGGACTCTTTTGTCTGCTGTGCCCTGAGCCTTTGCAGGCAAATTCAAGGGAATTACATCTCAGGTTAGTTTAATATCGAAGCATTTTATAAGAAGACGTGGAAATCGTTTCCCTTCCCAATACTATTGGCACATTGCCCTGTTTATTCTCCAGCTGGTATTTTTTTGTACTTCTCAGAGATATATATCAAAGTTTATGCAGTATGTGTAACTCGGAGGAGATGGAAAAGACATTGACAATATTAATTGTTTCATAAATAGTGTCCAATAGGATATGCTTTTTATACCCTTGGTTTAAACCCTGTTATTGAAAAACCAATACCCTGCCATTTGTTTATACTTTTCTTGGCGTACAAGGCAGATATATTAGAGTGAATGAAGCTAATAAAAGGCTACAGGCAGCATTTTCCACACTCAACTTTCAGGCATGGCCCCTTTTTCAAAAGAAAACTCTCTTTTATTTTGGAACATTATAACCATTCCACCTGTCTGTAAAAATGTATGAAGGACCAGAAATTACAAAGGACCAAATAAGAAAGGACTCTTTGCTTTTAGGTGAGCACTTCTTCACACAAGCAATTCCACGGGCTCCACAGACCTGCTAATGCAAGTACCTGCTGAGGCAGAGGGATAAGGGCTCCACCAGCCAACCCAGTGGTGTGGGGGTTTCTGAGGAAAAGCTGCCTCAGAGACAAAGCCTCAGCATAAAAAAATACCTGTTGTATTCATGGTCTCATTTGGATACAAAAACTTAGTCACAGAGCAAGCAAAGAGGAGCGGCAACCAATCCCAAAGGCAGTACATGGTTGACAGTTTCAGACAAGGAAAACACTGCAAATTAATTACTGGAGGTCTTGCAAGAGTTTTTCATCCAAGCAATTCTAAAAGACACTCCTGGGGAAACCGTTTTCACTGCAATAATTTTACTTCCTTTAGTCCTTTAATTTATTTTACTCAGTGTTTTTGTCCCTGCAGGTAGGTTATGGTGGGTTTACCTGGTATATTGTGGTGGATTTACCTGGTAGGTTGTGGTGGGTTTGCCTCTGCTTTCATTTTTAAAACTATTTTCATCATGTTTTCTGCAGTGTCACATGCAAAAGAAATACAGCCCTTGCACATCTTTTAAACAAGAGTTTCAATGCTATCATGTTCTGCTAAATTAATTTATAGTGTTAGGAAGATATATTAGCATAGCAAGAAGCTGAGGACTGGAATGTGGAAAACTGAGGGAAAGAGAAAGGAAGAAAATGCAATCTCACCATTCAATATTCCTGGAAATGTCCTAACAATTTGTGAAAATGTGCTATGTATATTTTTTTTCATAGAGTGAAATGGCTCCACCACAGCCTTGAGTCCCTTCTGCAGGATACCAAGAGACAAAATAATCCTTAAGACATTTGCCATAGGGATCCCCTGGGTTTTCCCTTGATCTGTGCACGAGGAATGTGAAGCTTGATGCTCTAGTTTTCCAAACAGCTTTGCATGGATCACCTCCTACACCTTCAGGAACTTTCTGTTCAGATACAAAGATCCTGTGGCAAAGGCTTAAAAATCATACTAGAGGGAACACCAAGGCACAGCCCTTTCTCTATTTCAGCTCCTGAGTGGAGGAGTCTTTGCTCAGCAGCCATATTTATTCCAGACCTGTTTTATGCTCAGCCTACAGTAAATCAGGAGTATCTGGCCTCTCCAGCATCTCTCAGGTCCAGAAGGTTTTTAGGGACAATTTGCAGAAAAGTAGAAACTAGCTAAAGAACACAGAGGAAGAAAAGCTGTAGCCAGGGGCACTGGTGGAGGCCTCTGTGGCACCAGGTGTCAAAGCCAGACAGTGCCCAGATTTTTTATTTGCTTCCTAGACGTTGCAGAGGCAGACCCTTTGCACACCCAGGCTTCAAGGATACCTGGAGTGGACTGTCAGGTGCCTTCATGAATGAAGAAAGCAGCAAGAATAAGTATTGACTGATAAGTGCTTTCACTCATTGCCAACAATTTACTGCAGTTCACCCTTGTGATGAGTGTAGCAGTTGTACTAGGGCAAGATGAAAAAGAACCACCTTGAGTAGATTCCAGCACCATAAATCTTCCTGTGCTCAGCAGGAGCTGGTCAGACAGAGAGAAGAGCAGTTGGGCTACCCAAGAAATAGTACCTCCCAAAGAGCCATGCTTGCTGCAGTTCCAGCCCCAGAAGTGCCACAAGGAGTGATGCTCAAAGCACAGCCTTTTCCAGTTGCTCTGGAAGGCCAACACAGGAAAAAAGGGAGAGTTTTTCTTCCTCAGTGAAAAAGCATGTGTGCTAACTGGCAGTCTCTGTGAGAAGTGTTTATCTCAGTCACATTAATCTCACCACTGGCCTCTAATTTGCAGCTCCAGCATTGGAGAACACAGTGCACACTGTCAGTGGCAGCGAGGCTGACACAGCAACACATTTCTGCCACTCACAACAGCTGTTGAGCTCATCTGAAACACCACAACCAAATCCTACTTCCAGCAACACACGGGTTTGCCTTTCCCCTCAACCTGCCAGTTCTAATGACTTGCAATTAAATAAGAGTCTTCCCCATGCTCTGGGTCTCCCTCCTGCCTCTGAGGCTGTGGCTTTAATTTCACCCTTCCCACAGCAGCAGCCTCTTAGGGCAGCAGCAGGAACGTGACTCATCACATTCTGTGGCAAGTAATGATGACCCAAAAAGCAAACGGAGGTGGGCACTGAAGGAGAAATCACTTATGCAAATAGAAATATTTTCAATAATGATCAACAGCATGAGAAGGAATATAAGGAAAATTAAATTAGACAGAGGAGCTTCAATTTTAAAATGTTCCCTAAGTGCTAGAAATCTTCCCATCTTCATTTTTGCCTTTAAACTCTGTCATTTGTACAGCCTATTAACCTTTAACTTTATGACTATCCTAACGTGAAATACTGGCAGCATTTAAGGCTGAGAATACTAGAGACCTACCTTCCTGGTTGGCAACAGAGGTGAAGCACTTTCTTTTAAATCAGTCATTTTTAATATCAGTCATATACACACAGCATCAGAGACACTATTTTTAGATTCACATGCTGATGTTACTTATAATAAATGCTCTCCTGACTGCAGTTATCTTTGCTCAGAGATCTTACAGTTTGCTTCGAGTCTCTCCTCTCCCAGTTGGTCACCCAAATTGTAACCTTCAAGTCTGCTCAAAAGTAAAAGAGAAAATTAAATTGGACCACTTTCTTCAAACTCCCTCTTTCCTGTTCTTAAAAAGACAATGTAAAATTAATTGTTTGTGTTTACAAGAGCTGCTGGGAAGTCGAGCCAAGGACCTCAGCTTGAAGTACTGAACCACTCCAGATATTTCTGCCCTGCAGACCTGGCAGTCGAGATGGGGCAGGTGAGGAAGGGTGATTGAGTGACTTCCAAAAGGTGGTAAAGATGAAGTGTCTCATGTGGACAGTGTGTGCTGGGGCTGTATCGATTCCACCTGCGGCAGGGGATGGAAGAGCTTTAGCAAGGAGCTTGTGAGGTTTTAATTGTTATCATTATTTCGAACCATAAGAGTGACAAGGGCTGCTCAGACCTGAGGACAGGAACTTCTGCTGCTTGTATCTGAATCTTAGCAATTAAGCAGTACCCAGGGATGACGGAGGATGATCTTTTGGGAAGCTCCATGATGGTCAGCAAGCACCTTCCCTCAGGGACATAACACTCCATGGTGCATCACTGTGGCCTGGGAGAACTTCCAAAAAGGACTCTTTCAGTTGGAAGGAACAGCCAAAGCTGTTACACTGATGGCTGAGAAAACATTGCCTCAGAGCTGAACCGCCAGAATTTATTTACACAAAGCCTCCCCCTTTTCCCCGGCTCTTTCAGACTCAGCAAACCTGTGAGAAGCTCAGCGGGGAGTGCTGAAACAGCACTTAAAAGCCAGTTTTCCAGGCAGGAGCCTGTGCCATTCTCCTTAATCAGAAAATATCCAGCCCCAAGGAGTGAGATGGGGACCATGGTGGCCCTGGCTGCCCAGCCCTGCCCTGCACACCTCCCACTTGTCTCAGGGGCAGGAGGAAGCCCATGGTTGTACAAATGTCTGTCACCTCTGTGCTCCCTTCCTGAGCGAAGGACATGGGCAAGGCACTCTGAGCAGTGCTAGTGATGGTATGTTTCAGCTGTGATGAAGGTTTGAACCAAGAGATTTTAGTCTGATGCAAACTCTGTACTGTGCTTTCACTCTCTTAGGGCATCTTCTGCTATCCTGGACCTGAAAAAGGGCTGGAAACTTCCCCCCTCTCAGTGAAACTGCAGACTTGCCTCTGGGTAGAAGTGATCAACCACCAGCCTGGGATGAACAGAGGTTCTAGAAGGCTTTTTGGCCATGAATCAAGTTTAACCAAGGAAAATAAGCATGTGGGATATGAGCAAGATTTGGCCAAAGCAGGAAATGCACAGCTAAGCTTCCTCTTGCATCTTGTGTGTACCCTGTCTTATAGTGGTCCAGCCTGTCCTTTGTACTCATATGGGTGGATTTATAAGGTGACAGAGGAGGTAGACAGCATTTATGTTGGTGTCTACAGACATGTCTAGACTTTGTCCAAAGAATCCATGAGATGTAGCCCCATGTGCCATGCCAGCAGGCTGCATGGCACAGGGATTTCCCCAGGTGACATCTCAAGGACATCTGGCTGTGCCACCACACCCAGCACTGCCACCCCACCCGTGTGTGACTCTGCTCACAGGACCCACAACACCTCCCGTTCTCCTGGGGCCTGAGGAGAGCCCCCAAAACTTGGGTGGGATTCAGCCATCCCATCATGGAGCTGCTTTTCTAAACTCCAGCTGAGTTTAGAAACATGTTTAGTTTAAGTGCATTCTTGGGCCCTATTGGTTTTCATGTACTAATCATATATGTAAAAATTAGCCAGTGTTTAATTGCTGTGGTGAGTCACAGCAGGCTGATGCTGCTGCTCACACACCTTGCTGACCCACTGCTGGGAGAGCAATTGTGGTATCAGCCCCAGAGCAAGAGAATCCAGGGGATGGTATTTGCCCCAAAGCTGAAATCAGATGATCCCAAATTCTTTTTATTTTGCCAGTAGATACAGTTTTCTAAAAGGAAGCAAAGTACTCATGAATTTGGATGGGAAAATATGTAAAGTTTCTTGTTCATTTAGCTCCTACTTTCAGGTATTTAATTTTTGGCATTTACCTAAAGTTTTCATCTTTCCAAGTCTTGTTTTATGGTTAGTGTAAGGCCAGCCTGAAAGATAATATATTGTGACTGTTATATTATTTATTTCAAAGCCAAGTTATTGATTATTGCACGCTGAAAATGAC
>JAOXXN010000082.1:32138841-32143841 GCA_026770055.1 Myrmophylax atrothorax | reverse complement strand
ACTTTGCAATTTCAGATCACGCTCCAAATGGCTTCATTTCTTGTAGCCCTGGTTGAAAAGCCAGTGAATGCTGTTTGGCTTTTCCAGACTTGTAAAAGAGATTAATGGTGGATACACTGGATAGGCCCTTTGCTGCAGCGAGAGTTTGGTGCTAGTGAGAAGGAAAGGCTGGAGCATGTCATACATTTGTAAGGTTATTTGTGAAACTCCTTTCAAGGAAACAACTGTGAATGTCTCTTTCACCCAAGAAAGTTCAATTGTCAGCAGTGATTATTTGCCAAATGCAATTAGTGGTCATCTTCAGAGAGATCTAGGAAGAGGAAGGCAGCAAGGAGTGTGCAGAAGGATCAGAATTACTCAGATAATAGGGTGGAAGTGCTATGGGGACATGCAGTCCCTGAGCCATTTTCAGAGGCAGATCCAGCTCACACCACTGCCAGTCTCATGTCTTGAGCTGTGGTCGCAGCCACGACTTCTGCCTTGAATCCCATCTGGGTACAAGACCTTGAGAGCAAGTGACAAAGAAGAAAGGTGAAAATGGAAGAAAGGGCATTTTCCAGGGCACAGAACAGCCAGATAATATTCCTGACATATGAAACCTTGATTATTTTGCTACCTTTCAAAAAGAAACTGAAATCACCAAAGGTGGCTGATGTGCCCTTCCCACTACTCAGCCCTACTCACCCATTCTGTTCATGTTCACCAAGGCAGTGGCAGCACCCAGGAAATCTTCTGAAAGTCCTCAGATGCAGTCATAGTTTTGGAGAAGTCTTCCTGAAATTCTCCAGGAGTCTTAATGAGAACTAAAGACATGCTGCAAGAGAGAGCCTCAAAAGCATCATTTTTATTTCACTCGCTATCATTCCCATAGCCTTGACTCCAGCTTTGCTGAACAGAATCCACCATCAAAACAGCATAACCTTCTTAAAAAAATGTTTTAAAACTCCAGGGATGATTAAATTGCATCACGTTCTCTGCTGCTACGAGGGGAGCTCCCCCTCCTCTGGCAAATTTGGGCACTTGCTGCCTGTGGAGACTCTTGAGCCCCAGGGTTTGGTGTCTGGGATTCTGGGCTGCCTTGTGCTCCCTCTAAGCAGGAGGAGCCTTGCTGGTGGCCTGCTGAGCCCATGGGGTACAGAGCCACTACACCAGGTTTCCCTGCCACAGGTCATGGCCAGCTCAGTCCCAGGCTGGATGGGGACAGCTCAGGAAGGATCTCTGCCTCCTCTCCACCCTGCCATTGAGATCCACCCAAAAACTGGCTGAGAGCCATTACTCCCCTAACTGTTGCTTATTTTTAAGCAATACAGCTGCTCTGTGCAATCCTAACCACCTTTTTGATTGTTCATTAGGGACCTGCAATACTCTTGGTTTATTCCATTTATACCTGGATTTAACTAACAGTGGTTTTGTGCCCCATCGCCTCTTCATTACCAGACTGAATTGCTTCCTGAGGACCAAATCATGCAGAGTCTCGTGGCTTCTGCACCTTCTCTTCCCATCCATTTCACTCAGGCAGCTGCTTTCAATAGAAATTGATGGCCAGCTCAGGCTGGATGAGTCCTGAGCCGACGTTCACACTCTGTACTAAAAATCTTCATTTGCAGCCAACAATGCTGCAGGTGACTGTGCTGAGCATGGGTTGGGGTCTGCAGGGCCACCGAGGATCTAATCAAGGATCAATAACCACAGTGATCTAACTAACGGGTTTGAAATATTTAATCAGAGGCAACAATTAAGGTTCTTTTAGATGTTGCAAATGTAAAGCCTGTGGTCTTGAATCCGAGTCGAGTGTTTACCCTTAATGATTGTACAAGTTTCCTAAATGATGCCTCCTCCTGCTCAATCTCAGCCACCTACAGAGCCAGCACAGAAACAAACACAAAAATCACATGAAATTGCAATTAACTTTTCTCCTTTGCCAGTTCCTCACCACTTTTAAACAATGTTAAACTAGGGATAAAATGTATAATTCAACTGGCACGATAGCCAGGCTTTAATTGCTTCTCAAGGAAATTTTGGAACAAGTAGACTTGCATTTTATAAAGCATAAAAACCTGCCAGAATTCCTCAGCTGGTGGGGGCTGAAATGTTATTGGGTTTTTTGGCTTTATTTCTCTGAATGATATTCAGAATTTGAAAGTGAAGAAGAATATTTGTTTCCTTGTAGCCTGAATTCCACTGAGATACAAATCTCTGTCTCTTTGAGAATGATAAAAGAAGTCAGGCAGGGTATTGTATACCATCTTGCATTAAGAAAAACTTGGAGGTTTAAGGCCATCTGTATTTAGATCCAAGGACAGATGAGACATTTAAATTTTAGTAGCACTCAGTTATATACCTGACATAGAGAAATGGCTGCAATCCTTTTTATCAGTCTGGAGAATAGGCATTAAATGACAAAATATTAGTCAGGCCATAGATCCCCAAAACCTGTAAGTTCTGCAGCAGCTTCGTTAAATCTGTTTTTTATCAGAGGGGAAAGAAGGGTCTGGTATAACATTGCCAGCGTTTGAGGCATTGGGCTTTTAGAGAATCACTGCCAGATACTTCATCCATCTGTCTATTTTCATATTTATTGTTTTACCAATCACTTTATTCATCCATCTGTTCATCTGTGTAAACCCATTTTTTTAAATTTTAATTTTTATTTATAGACTGACCTTAATAAACTCCCCTCAAGTACCGTGTGTTTATCACTGTCATGGATGAAAACGTTATTAATGACAGGAGGGCTGAGCAGGGGGGACGAGTGCCCTTTAAATTCCTTTTCAGCTGACTGGGCCCAGCAACTCAGCTGGGCGGGGGTGGCTGGATCGATAGGTCGGAGTTCAGCCACTGGTCCCATCTCCTCTATCATCCCCATCACTGCCAGCTAACGATGCCTGCAGGTGGAGCGGGGGCACTTCCCTGCCTTTATGAATTGCCTCACTCCGGAGCGAAGGATTTCCATAGGAAAAGCTGCGGGCAGTTCGGGATATTTAGTTTGAAATGTAGTCGAGGGAAGACATGGGTGTCAGTGCAAGAAAAGCAGCTCAGTGTGTTTGGAGTGAATGTTGCTGGCTCAGAGTGTGGCGCTGGCACCGAGGGGTTCAGCTCTTCCAGGCAAATCCTGGAAGACTTTCCTTCTTATGCTGGAGCATAAATAAGGGATGCACTGCTCACCAAAAGCTCTCCACGAAGGAATGAGAAGCAAGTTGGTTTTCAGCACAGACTCACTAGCACTGTACTTTCAATCCAACTACTTAAAATGCTTTAATTTCCTCAAATTGAGGGCCAAAAACCACAACACTGCAATCGCCTCCAGAGGTACCCGCAGCAGCCACGGCTCCAATACCACACCTGGTCTGGGCAGCAAGCCATGTGTTTCTCTTCACAGGTGCAAAACACAGTTCAGAAAATGCTATTTGTTACTCCTAATCATGTCCTTCCTTAATTGCCCACAGCAATATGGAGGATAATTACACTGAAAATAGAAGGTGGTGAGAGCGTCTCGAGTGCCTCAAAATTACACACCTATGGATTAAGAGCGTTTCAAATTTATGACTGGCAATAGTCACGAGGTGGCTATAAATGCTTTACAGGTTCACTTAGTTGACATAAAGTCTAACCCTGCTGCAAAAATACATTTTTATTCCGCTGGCTTAAAGCAGGTTTGACAAATACTCTCCAGGATAACTCAACCCTTGCGCTTTATCTTTGGTTGGCCCAGGTGCTGTTTGCGACAGGGTTTTGTCATGAAAGATGTAGCTGTGAGCTGGGGACATTCCCCTCATGGCTTCATCTCACCTCCCAGCTCATTAGAAGCCTTGGATTCCTGCCTGGCATTTTATTTTGACATCAGAGGTGTAAATCAAGTCATAAACATATTTAAACTAATGTTGTTGGAAATCCGTAATTCTGACAGCGAAATGAGCGACAAAAAGTGCATATAATATTTGGTGACATGTAATTTTAACTTCATCCAGTCTCTTTGCTTTTGAGACATTGTTACCTGCAGGATAAGGCAATAAAATAAGGATGTACAAGAATGTGTCAAATGTAGGGCTTCCCTAAATTACACTCTCAGGCACAGATTAATACATTTAATACATTCCAGTCATGAGTGAAGTACTTATAGCAGAACAACTGCTCCTTCAGTGATATCATTCACTGGAATGAACTGCAGCTAACAGTGACAAGCTGGAAAAATGCCCCCACTTTTCAAACTGTACAAATGGCATTTGGACACAGTAACTCAAAACTGGACACTTCATTTCAAGTTTAAAGCTAGTGGTCCAGTCAAAAGCTATTACTCCATCTTCTTTATTTGTAGTCCATGCTTTTGTGCTCTTTAAGAATCAAATAAATACTGGTGTAATGGTTAGCAACTGCCAGTTCAACGAAAAATACTGCTAAATTCGCCAATAAGTCTTTTTTCTACACACACAAATTTATGACATAAGAACTGAACCCATTCCTGTTACAATGTCTGGATAGTTTTTTAATGTAGAGGGAGACTCACTTTAGTGATAAGAGTTTAAACCTCAACTACTTTTTCCTTCTTTCTGGATCATACATCTGGATAGAGAAGAGCCTGAGACAAACGACTGGTGTGTAAAGGCTGAGGTGCACTGAGCTGGCCCGTGCTCAGCTCATCAGCACAGCACAGCAAAGTGCTCTCTGTGGCTCTGCAGCCTCTTGCACTGACTGTTCTCTCCCTTTTGCATTTCCACTGGGATTGCTTAAAAGCAAAGAGAAGATTTGCAGTGGGATTATTTAAATGCAGATGCAAGATCTGCCTCCTCCTCTGTGTTATTTAGGAACTGGGAGAAGGGGAGGAGACTGAGCTGGTATAATGCTTTTTGCTCCACTAATTGAAATCCCTCTCCTTCGAAGGGCCATCCCAAGCCTCCCTGCCTGGATGATAGATCCCAGTTTGTGATCACAGACTATTCTGAGTTGGAAGGGACCCACAAGGATCATCGAGTCCAACTCAAGTCAATGGCCCACACAGGGGA
>JAOXXN010000082.1:32116416-32133522 GCA_026770055.1 Myrmophylax atrothorax | reverse complement strand
CTGTTCTTTTCACACATAAATTAATTGTTTTGTGTTCTCAAAAACAGCAAACAGCACATAAATCAACCAGTTTAGAAAAGGCACAAGGCTGGTACCTTTTGCAAATCCCTGAAGTTTGCTCTTTACACTTCATTATTACAATATGTAACTTTTAAAGGAAAAGCTGGAAAAGTAGGACACATGTTGTTAATTCTGAGTAGATTTCTTGAGTGCATAACTCATTTCAGCAATCCCATTCCTTGAAAGACCAGAGTTGTGGAGCATGGCAAAGCCATTCTTCCAGCACTCTAATTACACTTTTACCAATTAATAATTCAATTACACATCACTAATGTATTTGCAAACATTTCCAAGTAAAAAGAGCTAGTTGTGGTTTGAGGTTTTGGGTTGGTTTTTTTCACCCTCCTTTCGGCTTAAGCCTTGCAAAAGTGGAGTTTGCAGATGGAAAAATGGGAAAACCTAAAGATGTGAACCCTGGAGCCCTGTGAGGGCACTCCTGGGTGCACACACAGCAGTCTCATTTCTTACCTCCAAAATACAATGCTGATTTTATTCCAGGCATCGTATCAGAGGCTGAGAGGTGAGGGGAGCAGGTCTGTGCCCTGTGCCTGGGCAGCACAGCACTGCAGAGAAGTCACTGTTCAGGTGAGGGCTGAGCCCTAATTTTGCAGGAAAATCCCCCATTTTAGGGGTCTCAGCAAGAGGACACCTGCAGCAAGGGCAGCAAGTTTAATTTACAAGCTCTTAGAGCAGGACAGGTACCAGGGGGATGGCAGGAGCTGTGGTCCCTCATGAACAGGGATGTCCCTGCATGCTCTCAGCTCAAGGTAAGAGAGAAAACTGAAGCCAGAACCTGGCTATCCATAACTCCAAAAATAACTGTTTCTCCCTCTGCCCTTCCCAGAAATAGAACATGAAAGCACAGCATCTTGGCCAAATTGGAATTTGCATAGTTCTGCAAAGCATTTCCTTCAGTTAGGAATGATTTAATTATTCTTCACTTCCTCTTCTAGAAATCATTCCTGGATAATGAGGTTAGCATAGAGCAGATATGTTTCAGTCAAGAAATAGATGTAATTTAGTGCCAGAAGGCCTTTGCAGTTAAAAAAAAAAGAAAGAAAAAAAAGATTTTTGGACACTTCTAAATAGAAGCAGCAGGATAGAGAAGGTTGGCTATTAAATTACAATAGTCTGAGACACCAGACCATCGGGTGCTTTAACCCGGTGCTGTGTCAGCCCCCTGAAGAATCAGAGCACAACCACAACCCTCCTGCAGCCCAGATTCTTACACAAGGCACATTTTAAATAATTATTAAATAATGACAAGCTATATTACCTCCAGAGAATTGTTTATCTCTGCAAATTGGATCACTGGAGTCAAAGTACAGTAGAGCTAAAATACTTCCAGCACTAAATGGAAGATCTATTGCTGCACCTTCCCTTGGTCCTTGGAAACTGTGGATCCTGCATGGCAGTCAAATATAGTTTATGACAAATATCCTGCTGAATCCAGCTTTTATTATTCAAGCAACAATCAAAACAGCCTGGGCTATCAATCAACTGTGGGCACTGCTGCAATTAAACTGGGAAAATGGTTTTCATTTAAAGCTCAGTCGGACAGACACTGAGAAGACCTGAAAAATAAGGAATTTAAGAAGGGAGCAGAACAGTTTGTGTTTGGTAAAAACTGCCCAGTGGAACACAAGGAATTTTTCACTGAACATGAGGAAAACAAGGCTATGGACATAAATAGAGCCTTTGTATCACTTAACCTTCGTATCACATTAACCATCTTCTAGTGCATCACAGGGAGCCACAAAACATTTTCAGAAGTTCTGAAAGTACCTGAGTTGAAAAAAGTGCTTTGCCTCAATTCTTATGGGAACAGTTGGAGCAAATGCTGGATTTGGTGTGCAAACATCCTCCCCTTCACAAACAGAATGTCTGATGGTTTCTTTCCTAACACAAACAGCACCAGCTTTGGCACTAAAACAAGTCTGCTTTGTACCAACATTCTTCAACACCTCCATTAACAAAACATGTTCTGTGGAGCTTTTCACTATTTAACTGCATTTCCAGAACTTTAACTCTTAATTTTTTAATTATTACTCAATTATTTTCATGTCAGTTTAACTAATTCCTTCTACAGAAAACCAAAAAATACCCAGAAAAGTGAATGTCTTTCTAACATGTAATTATCATGTCTTTGGGCACCATCTAAACTAAGGCAGAAGGGCCCAGCAACACAGTCTCAAATTAAAACTGCTCTGGTTATATTGAAAAATTTGCATTTAATTTGCCTCTTTAGGATGCAAATTAGTGAATAGGAAAATCTTGCAGCATGTCCTGGAAAACAATTCAGGCCAAAAATATCCAAGTCAAACTTAATGTGATGAACAGGATGATCAGAAAATGATCCTGTTCTTGGACAGGTGGGTCATTGCTTGACTCTTGGCTGGGTGCTCCCAAGAGAAGGCAGGAAACTGCCCCTTGAGCAGGAGACCATCAGCTCTGCAGGTCTGTGTCAGAGCTCCTGGTGTCCTGGGAACAGGGTCCTTCTGCAAGCTGCAAAATGGAAACTCCCCAAAACAGCATCCATCAAACCCAGGGGACCCAGAGAGTCAAACTCCACATGAACCCACCATATTCCAGCTCTGCTTTTCCCTTTATTTCCTCCACACCAGGAGAGAAGGTCCTCTCACAGGTGGAAACAGATCCCTGCAAAGTGCTTGATGAACACATTTTTTGCATGTTCTTAAGTCCTCACTGTGCATGTTAAATAAATCCAGATCTGAGGGTGCTGATTACTCCTGAGACTGAGTTTTCTGTCAGGTGCTTTTTAAGATCTTTAGTGAAGGCACCTGGACATTTTTTTAATTTGTGTAAGTCCTCCAGTATTAGCAGCTCTACAGCTACTGAGACAGAGAGAGAACAGATGTAAATCCAAATGATCATGAAAGACAAAATACATAAAAATGCTATTATTGTCTGTTGAGACTGTATATATTTTTGATTTATATTTTTAAATATTTCACCAGAAAAAATGTTACATTGCACACTCCATGTTCTTAGAACATTAATACACCAATACGAACCAACATTTGAATTTGTGAAACAGCTATTACAAAACACAGTGGTTATTTCCAGTTACCCAATGTGTGACAGTTACTGCACATGAACAGAGTATTTTCAGAGGATAAAAAATGTCAAAATTTCAAAGCAGCTCAATAACATCCCTGGTATCAGATAACTCCCTCAATGCCACTAAGCTGGACTTTGGTCATTTCAGATCTTACAACTGGCAGATTTAACTGAAGCAATGGCTGTAAATCCCATTTGTCCCCTGGATTCACTCTGCACTGATGTCTGGCTGTCTCTGGGCTGTCACCTGTGTGTACAACCAGCCACAGGACCTCACTCCAGAGAGTCAGTCCAGAGGAGTAAGACTTCCAGCCCTGTCCCCTCACTTGGACACTCCAGAGAAGACAATTCCATGCAAAACACTCTGCAACAACCGTATTTCAGCCCAAAACACGGTGACAAACTGTGTGAACGTTCTCTGGGAGCTGTACAATACATATTCATCTGTCCCTCAGCTCTCTCTGGATTTGTGCCTCCACCCGCAGTTTGCACAGAGATCATGTAACAGGTAAATATTTATGAAGTATTTGTGGGAGCTGTAACCACTTACACAGAGCTCTCTTAGGAGATCTGTCACCTGGGTACACTGAATACATTCTGGGGCTGAGGAAAAACATTTCTCCAGCTTTTGTGTATCCAACACAAGCCCAGGGAAGTCAGGCAGCTGCTTTCAAAGCCTGACTTGGTAGGAAGAGCTTGAAATGTGTCTCTCACCAAAAGATTTTCATGTGGAAATGCAATAACAAGTTAATTAGAAAAGTCTTTACATAGCACAAGGCTCCCAATGAACAATTAGTCTGTATTTCACATAAGCCTTTTCTAACACAATCATTATACAGGGAAAAGAAAATATGGAAGAAAGAACAACAGCACAGAAGACATGATATAAAATGTTGTATTTGAGTATTTCCCAGGTAGTGATTAAACCTTTCTGCAGAAATCTGCCTCAGACCTTGATCACAAACCAGAACAGAACTAGAAAACCTGACAGATGATACAGTCATGCTCTCCCAGTAAAAAAACTGCAAGATCTGGTAAAAATTTTAAATGACAGATTATTAGAGAACCACGATCCAATATACACCATTAGTACTGTATCAAAACAAAAATAAAAATCAGGCACTTTTTAATACATCCTCAATACAGGTATTCCCTCTAACCAGGGATGCTCATGTGCAAAGTTTCATAGCAAAAATGCTGTTCCAGGACAACAGACTAGATCAACTTGGCTGAGAGCATAAAAAGGGAAAATTCACCAATATAAATACATATTGAGTATATAAAGCAGCTTTGAGCCCTGTCATTAGCACAGGAAGCCTCATAGAGTTCCCAACACCAGCCCCGCAGCCCATGCCCACAGTGCCAAATGCAGAAATGCAATTTATGACCATCCATAAATGCCTGTCCCAAACCAAACAAGAGCTGAAGAGCACACACAGCTCTTAACACCCCCTGGACAAGCACAGCACTTCTCATTACTCACCCCACATCTGTGTTTAGAGCAGCACTGGAATCAGAGTTAAGGGGATGATGTAACACCAGGTTGGACAGGGCTGGGAGCAAGCTGGTCCAGTGGAAGGGGTCCCTGCCCATGGCAGGGCTGTGGGACTGAATGAGATTTAAGGACCTTCCAACCCAAACCATTCTGTGATTTTCTAGGTTAAGTTTCCCCAGAATGAGTGACCAGAACAGCCAATGCCCTCCACATGCCGTTTTAGAGCGATGATTAAAGAAACTCAGAGGTTATAACTGATTTGTGCGCATATTCCTCCACAGAATTTTGTATACAAATATCAAATACAAGAAGTACATTTCTTTCAAAACTGTGTACAAAATACAGCATACATGACTGAGAGATCTGAAATATTTACAGTGTAACATTAGTTAAAGGCTTGACCTTGCTTTTCTGAAAAGAACTGTTGAGTAGCTGATGAGGATGTTCAGGTTGTTTCCTGGACTCAAGCAACAAGTTCAGGCTGTAAAGAACCACATTACTTCCATTTTTTCCTGATTATTTTTCCAAATGGACACCTGATACAGTTCTACACAAAGAGACAGTTCTTTTACATAACCCTGGATATCCAGCCCTTAACAGTCCTTCAAAGAGTTCTGCACTTTCCTCCACAAAGGGTTTGCTTCTGGCACTGTATGAAGTCAGTGAATTATTGCCATTCCCTTCCCAGCCTCACTCAAAACTGCAGAAGCCAAGCTAAGAGCATCCCAAACCAGGGGAACTGGTGAAAACTGTGAACCAAAACCTGGTCTCTGCAGACATTAATGTGAGCAAAGCAGGTTAAACTGCAACAGCCAAGGGCTGCCTCACCTTAGCACAACTCAGCATGTTAATCAAAGGTAACTCAAGCATTTTGGAGTGTGGTTATAATAATTTTAGACTCACAGGTAAACTATGTTGAGCAGAATAACTGTAGCTAACTGTTGTGGTGTCTGCAGTCTTAATTCTAGTCTAAATCTCCCCAGCTGTTTCAGTTCAGCTGAAAGAAACCTGCAAACCACCCAAAATGCATTAATAGTGATAAAAAAAAGAGATAATAATAGCAATAATGATAGAATAAAACTTCAGAAAATATCAAGTCTACCCTCCTACTCTTGTATTTTTGAAAATCTCAAAGCTGTTGATCAAACCGACATGGGAGGGGCTTTTTTATTGGCATAAGGATAATTACCACATTAATTATTTGCTTATCAACAGGCAAAGTATGAATATGAGGGGATTAATTCCCTAAATGAGTTGCTTCCCTTTGAAGCTGGCACAAAGTCAGAAAACTTATTAGCAGTGCTTTTCACCCTTCCTTTTTTCTTTGCAGAAGACACTGCATTCTGATTGTTTTACAAATCCTACTTCTTAAGTGCCATTTGCTCTAGTTTTGCCAGAAAATCCTTTGGGAGTCTCAGCCTGTAACAGTCAAAGCTCCACTCAAAGTGAATCATCAGTGAGCAGCAAGCTTTAAAAATGAGATTCTTCCAAGTCAGCCAAAACCAGAAAACCAATCCTTCCCTCCCCAAAACACTTGAAACAGATTGCCAATTACAGCAATTAGAATGATTTTTCATATATTAAGCTTCCTGTCTCTTGATTATTAGTTAATTAGCTCTCCAGCACTGAAGAGGTTTCTGCTGTAAATAAAATGTCTAATTTTAAACAGAGAGGAATGAAAAAGCAAATACTTCCCAGCCTCCTGCCCCTTTATGTCTTTCAAAAATAGAAAGATTATGCTGGAGAACCACTAACCTGAGGAGCAAGTTTTCCAGGCTGCAAATTTCCAGTGCCTCCCTAACTGCCTGGAAGGCTCTGAGGATTGCTGTTTGTAAAATGTATTGAGCATGGAAAGGCCACTGTGAGGTGGTATCACAGCACTCCTATTACCCAGCTTGTATCTCTGTCTTTTTGCAGAACTACTAGAGCTTTCTTAACCCCATTTCAGAAAGATTTCAACTCAACCTTTTATGAAAGGAGAACTATAAATAGCCTCTTAGATTAAAACCCTTAACAGCTGAGAAGGCTGGAAAGGGAGGTGGATATTATCCACCTTTCAGGAGTACAAACTGGGGCTGGGAGGGCTTAATTACAAAGATATCCTTAAGAACACACTAAGGGCTGCTATAAAAATTACTTCAATTACAGCAGCTCCACACTGGGAGAGAGGAAACCACCACTTCTCTCTCTCCACACACCTCTCTGTACCCCATGTTATCACAGGGCAGCACATCCAAACAGCAGCTACATGAAGAGTCCCTTCTCACAGGTGGCTTACCAGAACCCTTCCCACCAAGCATGCCAAGGATTTGGCTTCCTTTGTTTTCACTTTGAGATCTCCAAGTGCAGATGAACTGCTTGCATAACCTAAGGTAACTAAATCCAATGCATGAGCTTGGAAGTCTCTCAGGCAGAAAGAAATACTTTTAACCCACAGTTTGGATCTGAACGTGGAATTCAGGATTTCACATGAATTACTCACTGTCCTGAAATGGGGAATTCATGGTTTGCCCTATGATTTAATCTGTGATGGTGTATTCTTATTTATGATGTCGTTAATGCTTTTTGTAATTACAAATAAATGGGTAATTTACAACAAGTGTTCAGGGAGATCACTTCCCTTAACAGCCAGGAAGTCCTTATGGTTTCAGTATTCCTGTGCTAATAATTTTGCAATGGTGCTCAACTGGATATTTGAAGTTCCTTCATATATTGTACCTGAAATCAGAAGAAAATAAATTAGCAGACTATAAAACCACGGTGAATATACAAAGAGAGACCAAATTAACATTCTACCAGTCCAGTTATAACACTTTCAATTATGAAGTGAAGCTTTACTGAGCAAGTACTAGCACAGAATTATAATTATATATTATAAAATATAAATGTTTGTATTTTATTATCTGCAACAAGTAAAGCATTCTTCTGGCTGGCAAAACATAATGACATTTTCCTGAAAAGCAACTCCTAAACAGCCAACAAAAATTAAGCAGTTCCAAATGCTATCACAATAAAAGCCAAGGGGTAATATGGTTAAAAATGTAAGTACTGGGTTCAAAGACTATCTGAGTAAACAAGGGAGTCTTGAAAATAAAACTCCACATACATTCAGATCTTAAAGCCCAAGAGAGTATTTTCAGTTTCTTTGAACTGGAATTTTCTTAATAGGATGGGATACAATGTTTGTGTCTATTTTATTGGCATGTAAATAAACATTTTAATTAGCCTTGGCTATTTATACTCAAAGTTTTACAGTCTTATATCTGAGCCTTTGAATCCATGTTCATGCAGTCTTAGGGAAAAAAATACCTTGAAAAAAACCAGTCATTCACCCTCAAATTTTAATACCATTATTGCTACAAGAGATACTTCTGAAGAAACTATCACTCACCTATCTTGCAGTCTCGGTAATACTTTTCTATTGGGTAATTTTTTGTGAATCCCACGCCTCCCATCCATTCAATGCATTTACTCGTTGTCAGTGTTGCAACCTATGAAAACAGTTTCAGAGTTATAGATTTAGCTTCATGATAGTGGTAGTAAAACTTACTCTTTGCAGCTATTCAAAGTGAAAACAAACCAGCAAATAAAGCATTAACTAGAACAGGTGGGAAGAAGAAGGGCTGTTATTTTTGTATTCAACTTCAGCAAGCTGTTTTAGAATAAAAAAGACATTTTTCTAAGTTGAAGCACATCAAGAAATCACTAAATGTTATAGCAATAATTGCCATGCTGCACTACGGAAAAGACTAGCAATCTAAGGCATGCAAGAGAGCAATTGCAAAGAGGCAGAAGTGATCCAGTTCTGAAGCATTTTAAGACTCACAATTGTGACCAGCAGAGCTGAAATGGTCACAAATGAACTCTCACAGTGTCATTTCTCATGCCACAAAAAGAGAATTCTGAGGAAAATTAGATGTCTCTAAATGAAGTGAAAATATTAATTCACTTCCCTCTTTTAATGTCATTGCTTCATTTTAAAAAACTTGTTTAGAGGCATGAGAGTGACTTACATTCTGTACACAGACTGAGAATCACAGAATTACAGAACAGGTTGGGTTGGAAGGGACCCTAAAGGTTATCTAGTTCCCATGGGCAGGGACACCTTTCACTGCACCAGGCTGCTCTGAGACCCATCCAGCCTGGCCTCGAACACTTCCAGGGACGGGGCACACAAAATAAAAGAACATCCACTGTAGGGGTGACTGTGAGTGCATCCCTTAAGGAAAGAACTTTAGAGTTCTCCCTTAAAGAGAAGAGAGCTACCTGGAGTGTGGGGGGGTGTCTTGTAGCCAATGAGATGCTTCGGTGAATGGGCTAGCCAATAGTGTCATGACATGTTGGATGTGAGAGGATATAAAAGGTGTGGATGTTACTGAGAATAGAACTACTATGAACTACTATGATCTATGAGGACACTGTCTGTGAAACTATCTTGAATAAACTCTTGTAAGCCTTCTGACAAAGCCTTCTGATGCCTGCTGTGCCTGAGCTCTTCTGACCGTCATTCACACTGCCCCCTTACTTGGAATAAGAGAATCCCAATAATCCACGGATTTCACAGCAAAAGATGAGCTATAAGTTATACATCTGGTAGCAGAAGACGATTCCAAAGAGCAGAAGGAAGGCAGTGACCAGAGGCCCTGCAGGTTACCTCAGCAGCGTAGTACTTGGCCATGCTGGCCTCCTTGATGACGGGCTGCCCGGCCTCGGCGAGCCGCGCCGCGTTGTAGGTGAGCAGCCGCGCTGCCTCCAGCTGCGTGGCCACCTGCGCGATCTGGTGCTGCATCCCCTGCAACCAGCACAGCACACAGAGGGGTCACACAGAGCCAGCACCTGCAACTTCACTGGCTTCCCAGCAACAACCATTCCTTTGACCATGGAACGCAGTCACACTCTAAAATAACATATGAAACCCAGGTGGGCTCGTAATTCCGCGTTCCTCTGCATCTACTGACACTGAGGATGGGAAAACCTCTGGGCACTGAAGTGCTTCCAGGAACTGCACTTTCTTCCCTTTTCTTGGATTCAGGAGAACTGGGGTACTTCTTGCACGACTGGCTCGACAGAAGCATTACCTATTTGCACCCATGAGTATAACTTTAGCCAGACCTTAACATCCTCTCAGCTCTGCAGAGACACAGGGAGGTCAGAGCTGGGTCTTTATTCTGCAGCTGTTTATTGAGAACATTCATTCAGTAACAAATCTGGTTCCCTGATGAGCTTAACCAAGGAAGACTTGCAAACAAGTACCTCTTGAACAAAGTGGTGCACTAGGAAGGTGACAGCTTCTTCTTGCCGTGTCCCAGAGGCACGAGGCAAGGGTTAGGAGCAGCATAAAGGTATAGAGGACATGACTGAGGAATGGATTCAAGGGGAAGGAAAAAGGTGATGGAGCTCACATCTAAATGGTAGGTATTACAGAAGAATGGGTTTATTTAAGAAGACCCAAACATTATGATGATTGAAAATGAACATTTAGTAGTCTAAAACACAATGAAATCTTTCATCTTATTAGAACATTAACACGGTTCCCTCAGATTTGCAGAAATATATATGCAGGTCAAAATACCAAAATGATGTGGCAATTATAAATTCCATTTCCCATTCAAAGGACGCAGTTCCAATCATTTCCTAGGTATCTGTGAGTGCTTCCTAAAATCTGCATAAATTATGAGTAGTGCTAATGTTCCTTCTCTTCAGCTGAGATGTAGGTTTCTTTTAACGAGAAAATTACTGTAGTAATTACAATTATGTATCTTCCTTATTAAACTATACATCATTTTTTGCAACAAAGAGTCTTTTTCGTTGTAAGATACAGATATTATAATGAAAACTAAATGTCTTTGTATAACACAGGAAATCTAATAATTCAATCAGTTTTCCTCATCTTTTTATAATTTCTAGTGGCTCCAGAAAAAGGCCTTCCCCTACATCTCATGAAAAGGTGTAAAAACTGGAACATATTCAACAGACTATGATATTAAAATCAGAAGAGAAGGGAGTTCCATGTGTATTGTTTTCAAAGGCTGACAATAAGTTATCAAGCCAAACGAGTCATGTCAACAATGTTTTGAAGTTTTAAATTATTTGTATGTTATTTCATCTTACTCATTTTAGTGACTACTGTGGTAACTACCACCTTCTTGGAGGAAATTTCCTATGTGTTCATTGACAAGTACCTGGAAATCGAACACACTTTTCCCAAACTGGACTCTCTCCTTTGTATATGGAACTGTATGGTCAAAACACCCCTGTGCCAGTCCTAACATCTGTAAGAAATAACAGAGAATATGGTCAGTAAAAATTAATTGAAAGACATAATGGAGATGATAATAGTTGATCTCCTTCTAGTCAGGCAGCTTGACATTCAGGAGAAAAGTTTTCTTCATACCTACACAAATCTAAAATACAATATAAGTTCTATACAGAACCTCAAGACCTACAATTTTACAGTTATTAGACATGCTGAGGTAAGTTAAGATTAAAAAAAAGAGTTTGAGGAACAAGCCTATTCCATGCTATTCCCCTTCTTACCACAGGCAAATATTTGTGAAAACACAACCTCTAATTTTTGAACAAAACTTAGGGGTCAGCTGTGATTGCATAAATATTAAGTGTTTCTGGGAAAATTCGTAATTACATGGGAAAATTACTGTAAACTGAAGATCTATAGATCTACACTGCACTATTAAAGGAAAAATAATTTGAATGCTTAGTCAAAGCTATTTTCATAATCACAATAATTTCTCATTTTCTAGAGGACACTAGACTGCCAGAATTAGCAATTTCCTACAGAAGTTAGAAAACTAGTGGAGTAGAAGGAGAGTTAACATTCCTTCCAGTATTTTCCAACTCTGCAGAACAACTGGAGAAGAATTTAGACCAATTTTGTGTTCCCACAAAGACAAAAGCAGTCAGCTGTCACATCAAGCAGCTTAGTCAAACTACCTTTAATGATGTACAATAGTCCGTGGGTATTTTTAAACAGACCCACATATTAAGCTGATACAAACATGGCTTACTGGGTTCAGATACCTGTTCCTTGACCATGTAAGTTTTCAGAAAACATGATACATAGGAAAATAACCTAAGAAAATATTGCAGTCTGCTGCTAATCAGCCCCATTACCAGATTGGTTAACTCCTTATATAAACTCTATAGGAGAGCCAAGTACATCAACTTAGTGCCTTGCACTAAAACTGTCTGAAACTGTTTTCAAAGCCACAATTAGATTTTTTAAGATCTTCATTATCTTTTAAAACTATTACTACTGCAAAACTAAATTCAATACTACAGGGCTTTAGAGCTGCTGTTCTTGTCAAGTACACTTCTCTTAATTTGAAGGTGCCAAGAAAGTAGTAACTAAGATATAACAACTACCTGACCTTAACTTTTAATTAAGGGGTAACTTGGAGTAATTAAGAGTAAAATCCAGACCATGTATTTTACTACCAGAGCCTCTATATTATTTATATCTCTGGGAACAATGGGGCTCACAGCCCTTTTTAAATGCCGTATCAGGCCAAGGTTAATCACAGGTAATCTTTAGAAATGATGGAAAAGTTAGCCCAATTATCAGCTTACAATATTGCCACAAGGAAAGTCTAAATTTCATGAGGATGATTACTTCTGGTCTGTCTGCAAAGTAGGGCAGAAAATAAAGGAGACTGGTAGTACAGACATATTGCACAACAAAGTAGAAACAAAGAAAAGTTTACTTTCAAAAGTAAATGAAAAATAGAAAAACTTATCCCAAGTCATTTTATTATAGGGCTGAACCTGATTTTCATTGAGATCAGCATCAATCTGAGATCCAAATTACAACATTTTGAAATAACTTTAAGGCCAGTAAATATTTTCCCCTAAGATGCCATACAGTGCAATTTTCAAACACAGCAATGAACTGGGACAGCTCTGCTGCGGAAAATCATATTTACTTTAAAAATAAGTTGATTTTTAAAATTTAGTTGTTGGGAAAACATCAGTTACCATAGAGTCACATTTGCCAATCCTATACAATCACAGGTGGAAACATTAATACTACACATTTCAGTGTGTTCTATTTTCCAAAGCTAGTTTTCTGGGTAAAATAAATTTTCATTATGGAAGATAAGAATGTTGACATAATTCAGTAGCAATAAGTTAACGACCACAGACAAGCTAATTGCCATTTAATGTTTTCCAAATCTATTGCTTATGTCACCAAAGGAGAATTTTCCCTCTGACAGTTGTTCCCAGTTTTACTGTAACTTACCTACAGGAACAGTGACATCCAGTGGCAACTGAGATTTTAATAAAGCATTTTCTAAATCGTTTATTCCTAATAGCTTTAAATATTTCATAAATTTCAATCCAAACTCTCTGCATTCAGTAATAGAGCAAATTACCCACCTGTGCAGCAATTCCTATCCTGCCAGTATTGAGCATTCCAATGGCATACTTATAGCCTTGTCCAACCTGTCCCAGGATATTGGTCTCAGGAACCTAAAGAATAAAACCACTCCATTATTCCACTTCTGTTCTGCTTTGCAACTGCTTGTAAGGCTCACAGATGAATCAGTGCACATGTTTTATTTAATGTTCCTCCTAAGTGAAGGCATAAAACATAAACCAGACATTTGATCCCTAGAATATCTGCCTACAACATTCCCTGATTCATGTAGTTATGAACTGATGACTGAGAAAAACTGCATCAAAATTTTGGAGATTCAAACCCCTCAAGACTTCTGTGAAAGAATTGGGAAGAAAAAGTTAAAATACAGCAAACCATCAATATGTATAAGGGGAAAACCCAGTGAATTTAGTTAATATTCTTTCCTTATGTGTGGTCAAGTTCCAATTAAACACAAATTATGCTTCAACAGCTGAACTTACAATACCTTGACGTTGTCAAAAGTTACTGGGCAGGTAGAAGATGCTCTGATTCCCAGCTTGTCCTCCTTCTTCCCCACGTGAAGTCCTTCTGTGTTGCGATCTACAACAAAGCACGTAATTCCCCTGTACCCCTGGGAGGAATTAAAAAATAATCAAGAACTGCTTTTATATTTGTATCACCCATCAGTGGTTCAAATATCTCATTCCAATACTAAAATTTGACACCTGCTTTATACTGTATCACTAAATAAGGCACTGGCACTGCTCTCTGGTGCTAATTATGGTTTAACATAATGTTCAACTGTTCAATACAATGAAAGAGAAAACTCTCCTTATTTAAGTCAAAACAGGTAATTTTCATTTTAAAAATAAGTATCTTTGAGTTATACTTTTAAGACAGAGATACTGGAAGGAGTTTAAAAAATAAAAGTTTTGAACTACTTAGTTTTGGTTTAGATAATTATCATATTGGCACAGAACACTTCGAAGTCTGCAGTTGACTTTTCTCAATCTACTACCCACATCCACACTGGGGACAAAACCTGACATGCATATTCAGCTAGGTAATTCTGTACTGGAACATACTTTACTATTGGGTACTTTTTAGTTTTCCTGTGCATGCAGCTTAAGCTGTATTTTGCCTTTTAACAACAGCAACTTGTCAGTTAAGTCACAGAATCACAGAATATTCCGAGCTGGAAGGGACCCACAAGGATCATCAAGTCCAACATCATAAGTGAATGACCCATATGGGGATCAAATCAGCAACCCTGGTGTTATCAGTACCTGCTCTAACCAACTGTGCTAATTTAGTTCCCTTCAGAAGGGCTGGAAAGACTTACACTGTGTGTCCTTCTGTTACTCAGACCACAATCAGTGCATGCTGTGCTCTTCATCACAGCAGTTACCACTCTGACATTTTTATTTCCCCTGGCTGGAGGAATTTGTCAAATTGCTCAGCAAGTCCTCAATTTTTCTTGGGAAATATTTTTAAAGGTTTGCTGCCAGCTGGGAGAAGGTGCACAGAATATTAACCTTTACCATCAGATTATTAGTATGAAATCCACAGTTTCACGTATCATCAGCTGTTACAGAAATGCAACTATTCTTTGGCAACTCACTAAGGATGGATCTGTATTTGCCATCACAAAGAAAACTCCTGCATCTTCCGCTAAGCTAATCCACATCTTTGAGCCATTGATAACATAGTAGTCTCCTTTCTTCTCAGCCCGAGTCTTCAGAGAAAAAGCATCACTGCCAGACCCAGCCTCCGAGAGACAGAAACTGCCCAACTGTCAGGGGAAGGGCAAAAAAAGAATTTTAGTTTTTACAAATAACAAATTCTGTAATGAAAATGCTTATTAACAAGCATAAGTCTCTTAAATTCAAACGTTTCAACCTACTGCATTAAAGTAACTGAGTTTCAGATATGGAGATTAAGAATAGAAACACTGTGTAATTACACATCTCTCAAAGTCAACTGCTTTACAGCTCTTTTCCACAGTAAATTAAATTTTAATGAAACTAATAAATGCCTTTCCACTTTTACCTCTCAGCTTCTGATGACAGGATGTATCTCTATCACCACAGAACTCAGCTCTAACCAGTGTTTCAAAGTTCACACATATTTTCCAGAGCTGCAGTCACACATTACTCACTGAAAAAAAAAACCCTGCTAATGTTACCAAACTATAATATCATTTTAATAGTTAAGTAAAGTAAGACTTTGACTCACTGTATCTTTAGCCACTCTTGGCAGGTAAGTTCTCTTTTGTTCTTCTGTTCCATATGTGGTAAACAATTTAACTGTTAATGTGTTTTGGAGTTCACATGTGAGAGCCACAGCTGGATCAACTTTGGCCAATTCTTCTACTGCCAATATGATTGAAAAAAATGAACCTCCAGTTCCTCCATATTCTTCCCCAAGCTCAATACTCATCAGCTGAAATGGAAAAGGTGCAAATATATCCATCTGTTAGTTCCTGTCAACAACTTTTTAGTCCAAGCTGATACTTAAGAGATTGAAATAAAAACTAGAGGATGTGAACATTTGCAGATCCTTCCCCCAAACCTTCAATACCAAACTAACAGCTCTTCACAGAATTGTTTAGGTTGGAAAAGAACTTTAAGATCAGCTTTAGGTCTGACAGCAGGAAAGGTTAAAATTGAATCCAGGAATAAACACCAGGATAGCTGCAAAAAAAAGTCCTTCTGGTTGTCTGGTAAGGCAGAGAGGACTCCTGACACTTTTCCAGCAACAGTTATCAAGTCATGGCATTTCCAGCATTCTGTGCAATTATGCTTATCCAATTAAAAAAAAAAAGCCAGGGAAGGATGACAAGCAAATAAAAGATATATAATAATGGGGAGGAAGGATGAAAAAAATATTACAGTGTAAGATGGAGAGTGATAATGCAATGAAAAATAAAGTTGTCTTGCTATTGATAGAACTAAAATTTTAACGATTCCTTGCTTCATTTGAATTATATCCTTCAATCTTTTAAAAAAGTCTGAAAATAACACAGAGATTCATAAAATGATGTTACTTTCTGAATAAAAGATCCAATAAAAGTGTGCAGACCCCTTGCTCAAACAATCCCTGTATTATGGAGTCTTCCATTTTCGAATTCTCATCCATTTTTTGCACAAAAGGTGCCACTCGTTCCTGAGCAAATTTTGCCACTGCAATGAAGAGAAGAAAGAAAATGTGTAAGAATTCCAAGAGTCTGCTTGGGGATCAACAGAACAGCAATGTGGTACTTCTGACAGGTTATACATGTGTTCCCTGGCTCTCCCCAAGAGAAATGTGGTGTACAGCACAATCCCCCCACAATAATTTCAACATTTAACTAGAAATAAATGAGGAAAATAAGATTTTAAGTTACATTTTCCTTATAGTGAAATGTTTCTGAATTTTAATGCACAAATAAGAGCTACCCATGTTCTTCAGCATTGTCTCCTCTTCAGTAAATGTGTGAAGTGGAGCACAGGCAACTCCATCACTGGAAAGATTTGGCTTGAGTTCCGATTTGGAGGAGCCAAAGGCACACGGGGAAAACCTCCAAGGAGCCCAGAATGTTGGAATATTTCTTTTCAGCTGTTGGCAACAAACACAGAACATGCAAACAGTTAGATTTGCATACAGACAGCAATACATAACTTTATTCAGTAAATGATTGTGAAACAGAAGTTACATCCAACCAAGAAAGGCATTATAGGTCCCTTCTAGACCTATAAACTGTTTAGTGTTCAAAGACTTACTCAAGTAGCTCATAGGCTTTAGAAAGGTAAGTTTGGTTTGAAGGACAATATACTTTCCAAGCACAGAATAATTTCTTGGGATTTTAGAAGTTGGTATCATGGATATGATCTGGCTCAAAAAGTAACAGGCCAACAGCAGCTAAACTGCTACAAAATGTACTCCAGAAAAGCAGGATTGAAAACAGCAGCACAGTTTGACTGTCTCAGAAGAGCCAAGACAGAACAATGACTCTGTACTCTTCCCCTGTACTCTGTGTGGGTGAGGCCACACCTTGAGTGTTGTGTTCAGTTCTGGGCCCCTCAGTTCAGGAAAGAGATTGAGGGGCTGGAGC
>JAOXXN010000082.1:32070990-32088576 GCA_026770055.1 Myrmophylax atrothorax | reverse complement strand
AGTGCGGGCGCAGGGGCCGCCGGGAGTTGTAGTTCGTCGGCCGCGGGGCGCCCCCTGACGGGCGCGGCGCTGCGGGGTCGATCCCTTTTACCCAGTTCTGGTTTCACTCTGTTTTTGTGTCACCATAAACTCAATAATTCGCTCCAGCGACCGCCAGGAGCGTCAAAGGGCTGAGCCACCCCTGTGTACCCCGCGGTGCCTTTTGGTATGATAATAAACCAAAGACACCACCGAGTGTGCTGCCCCCGGTGATTTATTTTAAGTTGCATTAATGTAATATTATACTTGAGGTCTAAATTATAGGAATATTTAAGCATAGCAATTTGAATTGCTTTAATTTTTATTTTGATTTGCAAAAATAATTTCCGATCCTGAGAGATTAAAGAGGCCACTTCTCTGGAAGACACTCCTGGCCAGTGCAGATTTTTGCCTGCAGTTGTTTTGGGTTCTTTTGTGCAGCTCTGCCATGGCCATCTGGCGGTTGGAAATGTTTTACCCTTGGGGCAATTCTGTCATTTATTCACTCTTCTTCCTCGTTCCTGCTCGAAGCCTGGCATGAGCACAGCCAGGATAATCCTCACTCTCTGAGGGACAGGGAGACCTGCATCTACAGTTCTGGCTGCCCAGCAAGAGTTGGTCTCTGCACAGCAACTGCTGCTCCATTGAGATGGAGACTTTTTTCCACTGTTGAGCTGTACAATGTATTTCCCAATATCCCACATTTCCTGTAGCAGCAGATGGTTTCAGACTCAGGCACGTTATCTATGGAGTTTCTGGTGTCCCCATATGAGGTTACTTTTTCAAACTCCCTGAGATGGAAAGGGACAGAGCTGGTGTTGGTCAGAGGTGGGCTCTGGTTCCCAGCTTTGAAGGCTGATGGCAGGCAGGTCTCAGAGCAGCTCACAGGGACTGTCCCCAGGCCTGGCCGTGGGTCCTGGCAGTGTCTGTGGAGAGGACAGCCCAGGAGGGGACTGCAGAGCTCCAATCTTCTAATCTTTGCAGCAGAATAGGACCAGAGCTGAATAAATTACATCTGTAAATAAATGGATTCATTTCTCTTCATCCTGCAGGTGAGGCTGCACCTCAGACTTACACACTGTCACAGGTGTAATCCCAGGAGAGCTGAACTTCAGGCTTCTGATTTAAAAAAACAAGAGGTGAGGTAGAGGAGGCACAAACACAGCCAGCAGCAAGGAGCAAAACATTGGGAGTTACCCAGTCTGTGTTCAGTGCCTCTTGGCATCCAGTCTTTCCCAGAGGTATGTGCTTTCTGAAGGTGTTTTGGCTGCACAAGGAGAGGACTGGAGGACTGAAATCTTGTGATTTGTTTTTTTTCAGGCCAGTTACTTGTCA
This sequence comes from Myrmophylax atrothorax, assembly GCA_026770055.1. Lineage (NCBI taxonomy): Eukaryota > Metazoa > Chordata > Aves > Passeriformes > Thamnophilidae > Myrmophylax > Myrmophylax atrothorax. Next base: position 32,087,223 of record JAOXXN010000082.1, on the reverse strand, counting down.
GAATTGGTTGAGGGTTCCCAGGAAACTTTTCAGACAACTGGTCTAGGTGGGACTGGGGGTCGTTGGGGTCCTGAGGGAACTGCAGGGAACTGGGTTTGTACTGGGTGCCTGAAGTGTGGAAAACACACTGTTTAGTATTTCATGACTGGAGACAACTAGTATTTCTAAACTGGTTCTTCACCATTTTAAACAGCTTTTATTAACCTTTATACATATACTTAACTCTCTCTGCCCCTTCCTGTAGCATTTACCCATGTTTGTGCTGTTTTCTAAACAAGCAGTAGAACAACATTTCTCCTTCAAGCATTTAATCTGTTACAGCTCATGATGCTGCATGAAAAAATTCTCCTAAACATGACATGAGGCACCAGGAACCTCACTTACAGTGATAGAGCAACATAAACATAGCAAATGTGAAGTGAAGAAGGTTTTAAACACTACAAACCTTGTACCAGGAAAAGGCAATGTGGTAAAAATACCAGGACTTGATGTGGCAGGCTGGAAAAGATGTCACAGAAAATCAGGTTAACAGAAAACACAAAGTGTGGGTAATTACTCAGTTCTAAGGTAATGGTATTTAAAAATTAGTTTTCTTTTTTTGGACATTCTTCATATTCTCTGGCAACATTCTGTTTGGATAACTTTTATTCAGTTTTATCAGAACCAGGCCCACAGCCTGGCTAAGCAGCATCCCCAGTGTTTGGCTGCAGAATTCTTTATTCAATCTTTGGCTGCCCTGCTGAGTCACAGCCTGTCCCATCCCTGGGACTCACAGCCTGTGCTGACAGGGAGGCGGTAAAGCTCATACTTACCCACACAGAAATCCTCTTTAACACATTCTAAATTACATTAATTACTTGGAAATACAGGTGGTTTCAATGTATCACAAAGCCACAAAGTCATCAGTAACCGTGTTAGAGAAAAGGCATTGCAGAGTTTGGATTACTCAGCATGAAGCAATGCAACTATGCATCTGTCTCACCTGATTATTTCTTGTGTCATGACTTGGTTTATTATCTTGCTTTGCTTCTTGCACATTGTTATCCCTGAAAAAGAAACCATGAGATCAGGAAGTTCCTTCAGGGATGCAGCATTTTCAAAGGACAAGGCTACAGCTCAGAGAGGTGAGTCCACCCCTTTCTGGACTTTACAAGCAATTTCAGTGTGCTCTGTCCCCGTGTGCAATACAATCATCAATAACAATTAGGAAAGTGCAATGTTTTGGGGGGGGGAATGCCTTGAGAACTGAGAGCTGGGGTATCTGGATTGAACTGCCAAATGGCAGGGGACCAAACTACCTCCTATTAGGATTAGCAGGATAGTCTCATCTTGTAGGAGGTATGGAATTCTTTGTGTAGATAAAGCATCTGCCTGAATTGCTAAACTGACCTGGAGCATGCTCTCATGTGTTGAAATAGCACCTGTAAGAAGGGAAATACCTGTGTTGCCTTCTACTTTTCCTGCAAAATGTTCTCCTTATTGCATCACGCTTAATTATTGCTAATGCAGCAACGATGACGACTGGCAGCACCAGGAAGAAGAAGATAAGCAGCCCATCCCGAAGTGATGTATCTAGGGAAAAAAGAATTGAAATAATGAAATGTACAATATTAAAAGCATTTTTCCCTATTTTAAAAACTACAATCTTCAAATTATTTTCAGTTAAAACCAGTTACTTCAATGAAATTTAGGAAATGCTATGATCAGAAAGTAGGATTTGGCCTTATGTGATTACAATTCTTTCTGCCTTTAACCACCCTGTATTCTCTGATATACAACCTTTTTCCTTTTCCATATATTTTTTCAACCAACTTGATGATCCTTGTGGGTCCTTTCCAACTCAGAATATTCTGTGATTCTGTGACTATGATTTTGTAGTTGTTTAACTGCAATTGCTTTGCACATTTGCCTCGTCTTCCTAAACTTTTAATAAATACAAAACATTTTTTCCCTTTCCCAAAACACAAATTTAGTAATATTTGTTAAAATATGAATTGATTCTTTCCTCACAATGCTACAGATTATGAGCTTGGCTTTTAAACAAAGGGAAGACACTTAGTGTGTAAGGTGTAAAGTCCAGCAAAAGCTGCTTGATTATCAGATAATAATGTTTGTTCTTTAAGTCAATCCATGACTAAGTAGAAAAAAAACAGATTAAAAGAAACTGAGAAACACCCTGTTATTAGTAGTTAATTTTATGAGACCCTGGGGCAGAATGAGGCCAGTTTCAGTGTCCTACCTGTGTGGGCTGGGCCACTGTCAATGCTGCCTCCATAGCCAGACTCGTTACAGAATGGAGGGGCCCATCCCGCATTGCAGTGGCAGTTCCCGTTGTTGTTACACACCTACACCAACACAACAGGGATTAATGGGTCAGGCAGGGCCAGTTCCTGTTGTTACACACCTACACCAATACAAAGGGATTAATGGGTCAGGCAGGGGCAGTTACTGTTGTTGTTACACACCTACACCAATACAACAGGGATTAGTCAAACAACACCACTCTGAGAGCAGCCACGTGCAACCTCCAGTTTGGATTTGGAACTCAACATAAGGAATTGCATGTGGAAACAAGAAATACTGCATAGTATTGCATAGAAATACATCAAGTGTCCAAAGAATTCAGCCTTTGGACTGCATTTTTATCTTCCACAGAGACATATATAAATCACAAATTACTAGACCATCTTCCTCAAAGGACTATTTTCCTTTAGCAACTCAACAATGCAATATTATTAAAAAATTTCTTTGGAAAAAACAGAAGAAATGCCTTTCAGTGTTAGTGCCGAGAGGTTTGCCCTGGCAACAGGAATTACAGGTAAAAACATGGATTTAACTTTTAATACAGATCAGAAAAAAAGCAAAACCATTTGGCTGATTGTTGCTTTTATACAGGGAACTTGCACCAGGCTAGAAACATGAAGCACCATCTACTCACCCCATTATTATTACACTTCTGCTTTACATCACAGTTGTAGCCCAGATATGTTGCATCAACACATTCAAAACCTACACAGGCCTGGAAGAAGTAATTAGAGTCTTGCAAACACAAAACTTAAAAAAAAAATCCCATCCCTTTATACTATATAAATGTGTATATTTACAAGTCTACAGCTTTTACTTAAATATCAAGAAAAAGTGCAACATTCATACTTCACAATTTTATAGCTGTATTTGTCTCAGATTTTCTGAACTCTGTGGATGCATTTTGATGGAGCAATTTGAATAACTGAAAGGCAGTTGATTGATTTGTAGCATCTCAGTTTTTGAAGAGCTAATAATTATTTTTGTAGATTTCAAAAAGCAAATTTTTCATTGCATTATGGCACACAAACAAGAGAGCTGTGTAATGCTTTTGGAAGTTAAGAAATTTCCACTTGGTGGAATACATTGCATCGTGCTGCTGTGATGCCTCTTACCTTGTTTTCTCCACAGGCTGTCCCATCATGAACTTGGGCAGGATCAGGGATATCTGATCCTAAGTCAAAATCAGAAGACCAGCACAAAACCCCGGATGCATTATTGACCACACTCCAGGCAGGAAGGTTTTGAAGACTGACAGATGTGCACTGGAGTTTGCCACACAGACTGTGCCTGTATTGAATGAAGGACGCTCAGAGACAAGGTGAGCAGAAAAAACCAGTATCAGTGCAAATACACCATCCAGTCAAATTTTGTAGCTTGCAGTTCAAGGAAATATTCTTTTAAATCTCACACTTTAAGGGTTTGTAACAGAATATATTTTTTTCATTGAATGTTTTAGGGTTAGTTTTACTTGCTGGTGACTTACTGGACAGGGCATTTCTTGTACACTCCACCTTTCATTCCACAGTTTCCAAACCTATCTCCTTTGATATTTGCTTTCTCAAAGCATATATCAGGTGCTTTTCGTGCCCCTGTACAAAAAATAATGACTCTTTTTAAGCTGTCTGAGAAATATGAGAAAGAAAAATTGGAAGGGTCTATCAGGAGACTCCCAGCGGTTTGACAACAAACCTTTCCCATATATAGATTCACACTGTGAATCAAAGCTCTGGCACACTCCATAGTAGCAATAAGCTTTGCTGTTGCTGCAGGGGTGACCATTCATGATGTAAACGTCCTCTGGACAGTAGGCATTGGTTCCATTGCAGTATTCAGGCAGATCACAGAAATCTCTTTTTGCTCTACACTCAGCTCCTGCCACTCTAAACTGGAACCAGAGAGGAATGCCACTTTCAGTTTGCAACATCAGAAATTCTACTGTGAAGCAATGACAATCTTTAGTGATGTTAAGGAAGACAAATTTCTCTTCTTACATGCCCTTTACTGGCACATGTGGTTTGATAGGGCAAAAATATGTCAAGAGGACTAGGGTAGCTTTTTTCAAACATTAAAAAATCCTAGTGAATAGTATCGATTTTGCTTAATAAAGTGTCACCCACCTTGCAATTTTTGCAGCACAGTCCTTGGGCACATTGAGATCCAGGTGTGAGTTTGCAGGTTGCAGCATCACAGCAGGGGTTGGAGCATTCCTGAAGAACAGCCATGGGCAAGAATACACTGTTTTTATCTCCTTATATAGCTGGGAAAGTACATCATCAGTCCAAGTGCATGGGCAAGCCAGACTTTAAATCCCTGTATCTATAATGTTCTGACAGCCCTCTGCTCTAACAGGAACCAGTGGACACTGTGGCTGTTTTTTCTGTACAAGTCATCAGAAAAACACTGGTTTGGAGTGTTGTGGCACGGGGCTTAAACCTGGCTAAACCTCTAGTACTGATTTATACTTTAGGTGGACACTAAAAGAACAGCACACACTGTTTTTAAGGAACACTTCTGAACGTCCTTCTTCCCCCCACCTTATTTTCCCACTACAGCAGCACTTTGATGTAGAGAACTGTTGGTCTCTGTTAATGACTTAGAAAAATATCTATACTATGGAACCAGGGTTTGCTGAGAGCCTTTGGTTTTATTGATACCTTTTCTGAGACACTTTTATTTCCTGAAGAACAAGCCAATACATCCCACTCTTTGAGGGACATTTTAACAATGCAAATATGACTCACAAAAGTAATTTTGTGGGCAAAATTTAAAGGTTACAAATAAGAAAGCTGTACATGCTCTATAGATAAGTAATCTCTGTCATGTGACAGAAATGTCCATGATGATAAAACCAGCACAAAACCCAGTGATGGTTCCACATACTCTGCACTGAACTGCATTTCTGCCTCAGCAGTTGCCTCGATGTTCTGTGAAGACCAGTAGCCCTTAATGGAGTCCATATCAAAATCAAAGTATGATTTTAAGCTTTTACTAAAATGTATTCTCATATTGCTTGCAAAAATGGAAAATTACAAGGCAAATGCCTCGGATATTAATGCAGTCAGGTATACCAAAAGGGCAGTATTATATAGAATAATATAACATAATATAATACAATATACAACAAGTCTCCAGTTGAATTTCATTCATTACCTGGGGTTTGCCACAGTCACATTCCTCATTGTTATCAACCACATTATTGCCACAGACAGGTTCTCTGTACACATTACTTGTTTTGGGAGGATTTCTAAGGCAGTTTCCTCCTCCATTTAGAATAAGGGTCTCAAAATCATCAGCACTGCAGGTGCTGAAATTCCTGGATCCACTGGAAAGCACAATATTTTATTATTATAAATATTTTGCTTACAGGAAAATGTACAACTCAAGCCCTTAAATTATTGTCAATCTATAATAAATGTCTCATTTCATAATGCCAGGAGATCATGAGATAATGAATTTTTACTTTATTAAGATTCACAGGAGCTTCACAGCTCGTAAGGCATAGTCATGCAAATAAAATAAATTGTTAAAACCAAATAATTGCAGGTCTTACTTATCTGTGCTGTGCATTATGTAGGATGCAGGACACCTCCTGTCATCGTGTTTCATTCCGAGATTATGCCCCAATTCATGTGCAACAACTGTAGCATGACGTAACATATTGTCATGATTCAACTGGTAAAGAGAATCAATGTTAAAAAGAGTGAAACTAAAGAAAACATTTTTTGTACCTAGTGTTTTATTCCCATCACCAAACTCTTGGAGACTTTGAAATTGGAATACTGAATTATATTGCAAGGCAGAAGCAGCAAGAACAGGCAATTTGTCCCTTTATTTTCAGGTAGGGCCAGATTCTGCCACTGCTTCTATTGCTTCCATGAGGATCATATTCTGAATAATAACATTGGCAGATGGATTAAATTATTGTTGTATGTCCCTCCCAGCTGAAATGAGTCTATTTTACTGTTTAACACAGTTCATCACTCATGAAACTGATTTCAGTGGAGTCTTCAATGACAAATGTACTGTTTAAGAACAGAATCTGCTTCTGAGATTGCTCTCAGTGTTGTCACATCCCTATTTCAAGGACAGGAACCTCTGGTTCTGCCCCAAGGGTGGAGAAAAAAAGTAGTTTCTTACTAATTTTCCCATACTTAAAACATTTGCCTGTTTACGGACTTCCCGTGGGGAATTCCAGACACTTGGGAATATAGTGCATTATGTTCACTATTTATTTAAAGAGTAAAACCCCCACACATTATTTTGTAGCTGCATCCCCATCCCTAACCCACTGTGGTTATGAACTTTCAGGTTATGAGGATGGGCTTTTTTTATGTAACATTGAGTCAGATGAATTACAAAAGGTGATCAAAAGAATTATTTGAGCAGTAAGTCTGCCAAGTGGGCTGGAATTTGACAAAAAGAGAAAAAGGAAAGTACTTTAAAAAAAACTGGTGTAAAATATGCACAACTCTTTACATAAGAATCCACACAACTCCAAGACTAGTCTCCAAGACCAGGATGACTTGGTGAAGGGCTAGTTCCTTCCATGACTCACAATATGATGTACTTACAGTGCTGATTGACCCTCCCTGGACCTGTGAGCAGACAGTTCCCACAAAAGCCATTCCAATAGATCCCCTGAAAGAGCTTCTCCCTCTGCAACAAAAGCAGTTTGAAGGCAGTGTTGAAAGATGGGTTGGAAGATCATGATTTAAACTAAAAGACACTGATGAGTTTGAAAGAAATATTGCAAGGCAAGATTTGGTCTTCCTGAAGTCAAGAAGAAATTGAGCACCACATCAGGATTTTGCTGTAATTAATAATGAAAATCTGAATAACAGCTTGAAAATAATGTCAGTGGTCCTGAGCTCACTGAATCACAGAATGGCTGAGGTTGGAAGGGACCTCTGGAGGTCAAATGGCCCAATCCCCTGCCCTGGAGCTGATCAACTCTTAAGAATTCAGCAATTAGTTTCTTGTCATTTTTCCAAGTTAAAACAGTTTGGAAGTGCAGTGGATTTTACTCCAGGTTTATTTTTATTCAAATACAACCTCCAAATCATGTACATTAACACTGGCAGCATGGGTAGCTTTCCCACTGAATGAAAACTTACATTATGAGATGACTGACATCATTTCTTGATCGCTTAAGAAGATCTTTCTGTCTCCAAGAAACAAATCTACCCAGCACATCCCCAGCTGAACCATCCATTACAGATATGTGGTTTGCATCTGTCCAAATCTCTAATCCAACCAAAACAATCTGGATGTTTAATGGTCTGTACATCTGAAAAACATATAGTGATAATTAATGCCCATCAGTCTGTTTTGATGGAATTCTGAATGACTTCACTACTACTTGAGTAAACAATAAGCTGACCATAGTGACCAAGATATAACTTTAGTTTCTTTGAAACTAATTATCTATTTGTATTTATAAATATTTATAAATTACAAATAAAATTATTTAGAATATAAAAATAAATATATCTAAGACAATCTACTTATGAAGGTACCTAAACACATCTTTCATTTGGAGAAGTTGGAGAGACCATGTTCATTAATTTCCTTGGCTAATTGTCTCGAAGAGAAACTGGGAACAGGTGATCAGAGAGCTTGTGGAATTGTTCACAGTGCTCATAGTTTTCTTAATAAAAAACTATGAACAAAAGAAATACTCTTTCTAGGAATGTAAAACATTCTGGAGAGTTCATGTTCCTTGAGCACACAGAAGTGGTTTAAAAATATCTTGAATCTCCCCCCTGATTACACCTATACAAGGCTTGTGCAGAGATTTGTGATGTGCCTTAACTGTGTTACAAATTGTTGTCTAACTTCCAAATACAGTTTCAGAACTGCATCAGCTGTTCTTTTGAAAATTGTAAGGTAGAAACTATTGAATCCATACAATTTATCTGACCTACCCCATCAACATAATTAATCAGCTCAACTGTTTCCTTTTGCACCGCAGCAGGATCAGAATTCTTCAGCAAAAACTGTAAAACACCATATGAGAATGTCAGAAAAAAAAATAACAAAATAATAAAATGTATTTAGGGTTGGATGATATAATTACCCTCTTGTTATCCACAACCACAAATAATTCTACATAGCTCTTCTGGGGCAGCACAGCTCGCTTCTCCTGCAGATTAGAAAGCACAGTAAGTTAACAAGTTCAAGGTGTTTTACTTATATTTCTCATTATTTTTATTTCAGGTGTTTATAAAGCAATTTCCTAGATAGCCACATAAATGTCTGTATGTCAGTAATCCATACCAGGTCAGGCACTGGGGTGGATGAGCTGAGTGGCAGCTCATGCCTTTCCTGTCCTACCCACAGCTGTCTTGGGCAGCCTCTGCTCTTCCACTGCAGGATGGATTCAAGCTATGCCAGATTCCCACTGTGCTGCTCTTCTGTCTCAGGATTCCCTTAGCAGTATTCCTACCAGTTTGGCTTGGCATCCATGAAAATGAAGGCCATAAGGAAGTGGCTTGTCAGATCAAACCCACCTGCAGTGACCCTGTGCCAAAGCCCAGAGCTCTGGAGGCCCCTTGGCTGCTGGAACAGGCTGAGGAGATGGCCTTATACTGCAGATCAAGAGAAAAATGGAAATAAATTTACCCTCAAAAGCTTGTCCCTGCTAGAGGTGGTGTTTGAGGAAAATGTGTATTTCACAGGCTGCTTCACAAACATCTTCTCATACTGGAGGCTGCCATTCATCACCCCACAGTTGAAGGGCATATCCTGCTTGTCTTCTAATTCATAAAACACATGTTCAAATGTGCTGGATGTGTTGAGAGGCTCCATTCCATACCATTTGCCACCAATGTAGAGGATTCCCCTAATAATCATAAAAGAATGAAACATTATTCCATGATTTTTCCCTCTTGGCTAAGACCAGGTGAGTGAATGACAGCTGGATACTTAAAAACTAGAACTATTCACACCACTATGATGAAATGAATTATTATCTTAAAGTAGCTCAATATGGGGGGGTAAGTTCAAGTGCCCAATGAAAGACAAAACAGAACTTAGTTAATATACTCAATTGTACACAAGTGTGGGCTCCTTGAATTAGTTAGAAAAGAAAAACAAAAAAGAGAGAGACAAATTGTTACTAAACGAGGTATGATAGAAAGAGAGGCTAAAAGCAATCACCAGGGTATCTATGAGGGCCACAGCAGCATTGCACTGCAGAGTTCAGGTAAGTACAAAGATTTTGCATGAATCACTGGCTCAGAACCCCCTGGTAAATGCCCATTTGCTGTACAAGAATCTCTCAGAAGTGTTATCTTCTTCTCCAGAATCTCAGAACTGTATTTAGAACACGAATTCTCTAGTTTACATCTTGCAAAAGAAACTAAAAAATGTGAGTAGCAGGTGACAAAAAAATTTGACCTAAGTTTGCAGAAAGTCAAAAAGCAATATATGTTCTGCACAGTGAGATCCAGCATTACCTCAAATACCAGAATGTTGACCTTTTATCCTTGATTTAAGGGAATGCCAGGATATGTCATGATTTATTGTGAGTGACATTTCACTGTGATACCATACAGGAAAGACATGTGGATGAATTATATCCCATTTGTAGTTTTATTGTATTTGAAAGACAAAAAATTGTTCCAAATACAAATTTGGTAAGATTTTCTTCATGGAAATGGTTTGTGTTTTGAAACGTGTCCATTCCCAAGACAGAATTGTTTGCAGGAGTATTCTAAGTTAAACAAAAGCTTCATAAGGTCAGATTTCTTCTACAAAGCTGTCTCTGGTCAAGACATTCACATCAAGTACTAGAGGGTCTGCCTATAGTTAGATTATGGTTTTTATTATCTTTTTTTGCTGTGAAGGAATTTTCGAAAAGGGGGGAAATAGTGGAAGTTGAGAGAAACTATAAAACCTGTAAGGAGTTTCAGCTTCACCAGAAGGTGAAATATTAAAAGATATTTGCAGTGTAGGATGGGGTTTTCTCTCCAGCTGTATGATGAATAGCAACTGGTTTTTTGCTGTTTTACTTTGGTACTGCACAAGGAATTATCCTGAAAAAGGTAGAGATAATACCTCAGGCCATCACAGGTGCTGAGAGCAACAGTTGAGTCAGCAATTCCTTCAACAATGCCATGATAATAACAGTGTGTCTGAAAGGCAACAAACCCACATAATTAGTGACAAAACAAGGTGGTTGCCTTCAACTGCAAACTTATTTTCTAACTAACCATACTACATGACATTAAGGCTGGCTGTTACAAATTTACAGAGTTTTATATTTTGAAAGTAATCCCAACCTTCTTGGAGTAAAATATCACTTGACCTGAGTGCCTACAATAGCATTTGGTCTCTTAGTTCTAGAAAACAGACAGCTTTTTTAGTTTAAATCATCACCATCTTAAAATCTTTTAATCTACATTGCTCATCCTGTTCTTAGAGTCCTCTCAAAGCCTAATCAGAGAAGATCTCCCAAGCTCAAACCACCCAATTAAGTCCCACTGAGCTCACATGCATTTTAATGTTGAAATTAAATGTAGTATTTATAAGGTTTGGTTTGATACAGGACTGAAAAATTACAGAGCTTTGATGCTGCCATTGTACCATTAATTGCATACTATGCAAAGGTGACCTAATCAGGCAGCTCAAATTCAGTCTAGGCATAATCTCCTGGCTTCTCCTTTCACATCCTGTGAAACAGGGATGCTGTAGCACCACAAACAGCCAATTCCCACATGAACCTTATGTTTATTGTCACTGGTAACTGCCAAACAGAAATGCTACAACTGTGATAACTCACAAAAGCTGCATTCCCAGAAAATATATAATTTTCTTGGCTTCCCCGGTTTGAGGGAATTCTGACACAAAGTGGGAAATTTTATTATATACAATACCTCATTTTTGGATTGTGTTGCCTCCAGTTTCCCATTTTCCCCATATGTAAACAGCATAAAGTCTTCGCTAACAAGGTTTCTGGAAACAAAAACAAACTACTGCTCTTTTAAAGGTCTAGAAAGCAAGAAAAAAGTCAAGAATCCTGGTAAGTGCTACCTTCTGTTAGCATATCATTACTAAAATCCAGGCACACGGAACAAAATGCCTTAAAATGGGCTGGAGTCTTTGGAAAAAAGCTGTTTTGAAATATTTTAACTAATGTATCCACAGAGAAGAATCAAAGCAAACTTGTTTGCATAAGAGCCTGGACTATTACAGGCTCAGGAACGAAGAACAACAGAAACAAAAAATTCTTCAAATACAACACAACTAGCAACCTTTCCACCTGCTAATAAAAAGCTAATGTTGAACTGAACTCTGATTTTCCCTAAGGATTTTCTGAATGGACAAGCTTGCATGGCTAATAAAGACCTAATCAAAATAAATTTCTCCACAACTAGAATAGTTATTATTTCCTTCTATTTGCAAGATAGTGCTATAACAGTGATACCATATTTAATGCTATTTACCAGAGTAATTTGGTAATTACTACAATCTGCCATTTAAATGGTTTCTTCTGAGTTGTTTCAGTATAAAAATTCTTGTCTGTATGTAACTAACCCCGGGATGGTAGGATTCCTTAGAACACTATCACATACTTATTTTTCTTCAGTTTTAGGAGGTATGTTCCATTTCTGGTTTTAACCGAGTAAGAAAGGGTGTCACCTGAATGCTCCTGAAAACAGAACAAAAGATATCACTTAATTAGGTGATTTCCTACTTTGTTTTGTCAGTTCCCTGTTTTGTTTGACAAGAGAGGTCCAACTACTCTGTGTGTGTGTGTGTAAGTTTGTGCCAAAAGTCAGATTCCAAGCCCTCACCTTTCTATGTTTCAAAGTCTCTGTACAGAGCACTGTAAATTCTGTCCTATGTAAAGTTTAAGCTCTATTAATCTATACATTTTCACTCAGAGGACAGGAGGGCACAGCCCATGTGTGCACTCTTTTGCTAAGCACCACATCATGTTTTGTGACCCTCCTTATGTAAATCAGATAAACGACTCACAGAGTCTTTTATTCCTTAATCGGTTTGCACAAAGATGACTAATGCTGTTTCATTAGCAGTTACTTCAGGAATTGAACTCGATGTGTAGCACAAGGGTATGTTACCTCAGAACTGAAGAATTAAGGCTCAGGTCTCTCTTTTAACTCTTTCCTTTCACCTGTGCAACTCTGTGGGACCATTTTTACCCTTCAGGTGCTACATAGTTGAAATCCTCTGGTTATCCAAAGACCAGAACATGGACAGCATGAATGTTAGTGCAAGTTCAACATCTAATCTGACTCAGAAAATGGAAATATTCATGTTCTTTCTCAATTCTGTCTTACAAGGTTGTTAACAAAACTAGAAGTTTGGAAGGCACTAACTTGGAGTGCAATCACAGGCATTTATGGGAACAAATTTGCTCAAAACAAGTTGAAAACACTACAAATCTGAAGAAATAGTCTGGGGCAAATTTCTTCACAAAAATCTCTATACACTATACACTCTGTGTGTGTAATATAGGACAGTGTTGGGAAAAACAGCAACATCAAAAGAAAAAAAATCAGAATTACAAACCTCATGAAAAAATGGATAGTGTTTCTCTCTGCCAGTTAAACTGCGAGGAATGATTATTTCTAATGTAGAAAGTCTGGGTGTCTGTTCAGAAGATACACCTGAAAATAAAGTATGAAATTGGTAAATAATCATAAAGGGTAAGACATTCCATCGGCACATGCACAGGGGTGACTGATCTTTTTGCCAAAAGAACATTCCAATCCAGCCAGAAATGGAAAATGAGTGACTTTCCAGTCCAGGACCTGACTGCCTGTGCTCAGTTTGGTCTGTTCTGTCTCTTCCAGAGCTCTTGGATTATGCTTGGAAAGTGCAAAAATCAACATTTTCAACCATGGTCAAGTGAACTTTTAATTTCTGAGTGTTTAAACTAAATATATATGGCCTCATTTTCTGCAGAAATGCTGTTTTGACTGTATTCAAGGGTAATGAGGACACCAACCCCCCAAAAACTGATGTAAAGTGCTAAAAACTGCATATCTAAGCCAAAGTTTTCTTAAACAGCATGTCCAAAACTGGCTGGCAGTCTTGGCTTTAAATCTTGGTCTTAGTTACCTACATTATAATCTGTGATAACAGCTCAAATTTTTCTTTTTCCTTCATATGGACAATACCAAACCATCCTTTCCCTGTTGCCCTGAACGAGGAATATTTACAGTTGTCCTCTGGATACTCCTGCGTGTATAATCTTGGCTCCTGCCATTGCCTAACGCCGGATTTTGTTTGTTCCAGCAACAGTCAAACCTTTGCAAAAGGTTTGTACCCTTTTACATGATACCAGAATTATCTCCAGAACAACGTGCTAATGCAGGAAGCTAAAGATAAGAAGCCTACCAGTATCTGGTTTCAGGTAAATGGTTAAACATAAAGACAAAAACAATCTTTCTTTGAAATTGTGTGAACTTAAATTCATCTTCCTTTTTCCTGTCTGCACATCAGCCTGGTTTGATCAACAGAGACACAACCATTGCTGTTGTTTAAAAGCAACAGAATCAAGAATAACAGGGGTTTTAACAATTTAAGTGGTTTCTTCCTCCTTTAATTGTTCTTTCACAAGGAAACAGAGAGATTTCTTCACAGTTATAGTAGTACAAAGTCACTCTCAGCCTCCCACATTTCTGTGAAAGGAATTCATAATTGCAAAGAAGCCACACAACCACCCATTCAAAGCCAGGAGGAAGATTCTTCAGTGTAGATCATCTCTACCTGTTAGATAACATCAGAATTTTTAAAAGCTAGGTGCATGTAGCATATGTTTAACATTACAGGCTGCCATTGCAATAAAAATGTGGAAGTTGCTGTTAGCAACGGGTCTGAAAAGAGTATCAGCACTCAGTATTTACTTCTGACTTTGCTTTTAATCTTCAATCATTTTATTATCTAAATCAAAAAATCTATTCTGTTTTGTGAACTGTGTGTGTGTTGAACTAATGATAGAGATGCTCTTTTAACAATTGAAATTTTGACACCTGGAAGCAGAAAACCATCTTTAATGCATGCCATAAAAATACCACTTTCTAAGAAATATTTCAAGTGTTACATTTAAATCTAAAGTGTGAAGCCAAATCATAAATGGAAATGAGTTAATGAGGAACTATAATGAAAGTGTAGGAATTTCCCTCACATCTACAGTCTCTGCTACTGCTGAGAGGGACGGTAACTGCAGTTGTCACAAGCTGTGTCCTGTATGGGAGATTATGTACTTACATACCTACTACATCCTGGAGTGAAAGAAAAACACAAAGAGCTCAACAATAACAAGCTTCAACCTGTAATCTGTTCCAGACACCTTTTTCCTGAATTAAGGTCTCAATGAGCAGGTGTCATGACTTGATGTAAAAGGGGAGCATCATTATGATCAGGATCAGAGAGTACAAGACAACCAGAAGAAAATTTCTCACTATGTAAAAAAAAAAAAGAAAGCTTACCTTCTACCCAAAAAGGTTTTCCAGTAAAAGTTAGTCCAAAAGTGAACCAAAATAGGCAGTGCTTTAACATGACTAGGAGAAAGCACTCCAGTATCCGAGCAGACAGAGCGTACCTGGCTGTGGCTGCTCCGCACGGAACGAGAAGAACGAGAACCGTCTGCTCCAAAGGTAAACAACAGAAAAAGCACCCTGATACTGCATCTCTTCCAAGGAAACGGGAAGTCAAATTTAATCCACCAGGCTTCCGAGAAAACTGGTCAGACAGCTTAATGCAAATAAAAAGCAGCACATTCTTAAATGCTGATTGGAGAAGGAGCGCCGGCCCATGCCGGGATCAAACTGGTTTATTCTAAAAGGCTTTCATGCCACGGTGAGATCTTACCAGATTAGAAACATAAAATATTGTTACTAACAAATAAAGCATTTAGGATGTTTATGCTGGCTATTCCAGTGTGAAACAATCTACTCTTTGAAATTTCATCTTGTTGTTTTCCATTTCTTCATCTTTGCTTTAAGAATATCAAATATGCCATGCATGTGAACACATGGAAATCCCCCAAACACATGGAAATCTGCAAAACAGGGATTTTACCCAGTCCCTCCTATGTTAAAGGTAATTCTTCTCACCAAAAGTCTCTAATTTGTGCAGATCATTGCTCTTCCAGAATCAGAATAATCTTCCATGCAACCACATTGTCACCAAATCAGAAAACAAATGCTTCTAAATCCAGATTGATTTGCAGAGCATTTCAGAAGTATCAGTCACATTTAGAAACACAAAAAGGAGACCAAGACAACACACTGTGCATGCTAAAACATTTACATTCATTAATTTTAATTTATTCTCTAATTAAAACAGAGCAAACCCATTTCCCCATTGCTGGTAAATCCCATAAAAGAATGGGATAGCTGACAAAAAGCAGGGATGCTGGCTGTATCTGGAATTACAGCTTGTGCAAAGCCTGCTCGGGTCCATCCTGATGATCACAGACCTGGTGAATGTTCCTGCCCGAGCACGGGGTGGAAGCAGAACTCGATACCTATGAGCCCTGGCTCTGTCTGTGTCACTGCCTGAGGAGCAGTTTTCCCTGACCCCAGAAGCCGTGATCCTACTGAAAATTAAATGAACCCCATCTTTTATTTATAGCCTTGTTTATTCATAGCCTCTCCCCTGTGTGGTGAATGCAACTCAAGAGAGAATCCTGTAGCACCAAATTTTGCTGTTTTACCATGTTTCACTGAATCACAGTGATTTGTGGAAAGAAGACTCTATATCCAGTAAGGTTATAGAGAGGTAAGTTTATTCCAGGCCAGGGTGCATGGGGGATAGCTCCTCCAAAACATGCACACTGGCTCGAGTTAACAACTGTTTTATAAGCAGGTAAGTTATACATATTTATTATTTCTTCATGCATAAACATTATTTTCTTAGAGAAGGCAGGGTTATTATAATGAGTTTCAAGAA
>JAOXXN010000082.1:32035665-32050105 GCA_026770055.1 Myrmophylax atrothorax | reverse complement strand
TTACTTACTGGTGGCAATGGCTGTTGTTGGTTCAAGAGCAGGAGAGACTGATGGAGCAGCTGAGCTTGTTCCTGTAAGAAATAAAAATAGGAAGTTAAACATTGTCCATGTTCTAAATACATTGATGACTCACATGAAAAGTAGTAAACTGATCAGCACAGTTGAAGAAGTGACAGAAATAAATACCTGGTTTTTCAGCTGTTGTGAATTTGGTTGTGACTGTCAAAGAGAAAACAAAAACCACACCTCAGTAACTGTACCACTGTTGTGTGGGGAAAGCAAGGACTGTCAAGGGGCAGGGAAGCAGGAGTTTACTCCCAGGATCAAGCTTGATCCTGCAATTCTGACTAATATACTGGAGTCAGACATACCTGCTGCTCCAGGTGTTGTGTTTTCTGCAGGGGCTGGTTGGAGACGTGAGAGAAAACAAAACTGCAGGTTAAAAATTCTTTTCCCAGCACTGGAAAAGTGAGAGATACCCAAACCACAGGACTCCTGCTGGTCTTACTCAAGTGGCTGGATGATGGTACTGCTGGCCAGGGCAGGAATTAGCAAAGTGCCCGGAGCAAGAGCAGCCTCAGGGGGAGGAAAACACATCCCCATGGCGTCTGCCAGGGTTTGACCTGCCACGTGAAAGGCCCTGGAACCCTGGGGATGTTTGCTAACCAGCAGTGTGGGGGTTAATGAGGTGAAGTTTGTAGTGCGCAGTGCCCCAGCAGTGCCCCGCGGTGGCGAGGTCTGTGCTGACACCTGCCCGTTCGCATGGGAAGCACATCCCGGTTTGTGCAGAGATGGGGATGCAGCTCTGGGAAGTGCAGCCAGGCTGGCTTTCTTGGAGTGGGATGGTCAAGTGCAAATCTGAGTTTATATTGGTGTAGTGTGTGTGCCCCAGTGGTTTCCCCTTCCCTAACACTTCCATCAGTTCCAGTATTTCTCCTTTTCCTTTCCCTCCTTTATCATGACTGGAAGCCAAGAGACAGACAATTGGGATTACCTGTGATTCTAATGGTTAAACCCGTGAGATTATACACAGGGAGCCAGTCAATACGTGATCAGAGCATGGGCAGACAACTAAATATGTAAGCCAAAGTAACACTGAATTACTTACAAGTGGTAGTGTCTGCTGGTGCAGCAGTAGAAAACACTGCTACTGGGAGAAGGAAAAGATGAAATTATGTATTGTCTGCATATTGAATGTATATTTTCCCCCCAACACCCACAGCATGTAAGCCATAGTAATGCAATACTACTTACCAGTGGTAATGTCTGCTGGTGCAGCAGTAGGAGACACTGTTGCTGTGAAAAAGATGAAATTAAATATTTTTTATAAATAAAAAAGTATTTTTTTCCACCAAGATCCATACTATATAAACCAGAGTAATGTTGTTTTAGTTAATACAGAAAGAAAAGGTGTAACTCAATCTTGCCTGCATTTTTAATGTATACTTTTGAGCTAAGGCTTGTAGTGAGTAAGCCAGAGAAACATGATACTACTTACAAGCAGTGGTAGTGTCTGTCAGTGCAGTGGTAGGAGAGACTGTTGCTGTGAGAAACGAAAGAGGAAATTAAATATTATATGCATTTTAATGTATATTTTTCCACCAAGATCAGAGTATATATAAGCCAGAGTAATATTGTATTACTTAATACAGAAAAAAAAGGTGAAATTAAATCTTGTCTGCATTTTTAATATATACTTTTGGTCTGAGACCTGTAGCATGTAAACCAAGGAAACACTGTATTACTTACAAGCAGTGGTAGTGTCTGCTGGTGCAGGACTAGGAGAGACTGTTGCTGTGAGAAAAAAAAGGTGAAATTAAATTTTACGTTCATATTAAATGTACTTTCTTTTCCTGAGACTCACAGCATGCAAGCCACAGTAATGTTATTTTACTTACAAGTGGTAGTGTCAGCTGGTACAGCAGTAGTAGAGACTATTGCTGTGGGAAAGAAAAGAGGACATTAAATATTGTCTGCACTTTAAGTGTATATTTTTGGCCTGAGATGTGTAGCATGTAAGAGAGAATAACACTGCAGTACTTACCAGCAGTGGTGTTTGCTGGTGCAGCACTAGGAGAGAGTGTTGCTGTGAGAAAGAAAAAGTGAAATTAGATATTGTGTGCACGTGTGATTAACATCAGTGTGTTTGTTGTGGTAGCAGCTGCCTCTGCCCGTGTCCGTGTCCGTGTCCCTGCCCCTGCCCCTGCCCCTGCCCCTGCCCCTGCCCATGCGAGAGCACTGCTCCAGGGAGGGCTCATCCCCTCTCACACCACACTGATGAGGGCTGAAGTTACTTTATAAAATGTATCAGCTGTGAAAGCTTTGCCAACCCATAAAGGGAGAACTCACCAGCTGGAGTAGGCTTTGTTGTGGCCAGAGGGGAAGGAACTGGATCAAGGAAAGGAAAGGGAAAAGTTAATTTCTAGTATTACTACAGTGGATGCTTAAGAGCAATTTTCAGTTACTATGTGAAAAAAACAAGAAAGCAGCAGGAATAAAGAGCCACCCATTCATCTCTGGAAGCATCATTACCAAAAGGGAGAAGGCTACAAACCCTGTTTCAAGTGTCAGGTGTTTATGGTTGCAGTTACCTTGCAGGTGTGATCATTAATTGTTTTAGGTGTAAGATATACTCACCAAGGAGATGTCTCCTCAGGATATCTGTTTGACTTCACTTGAGGCCTTTACTAGGAAACTTAACTCTATTTTAAAACTTGCCTTGCTTTTTCCCCAGGATAAGCTTTAAAGTGACCTTTTTTGGGCCAGTTCTCACCCACAACCTGTTTCAGCCAGTTGTGTTACACCTTGGTCATCCCAGGCTCAGAGAGTGCCCTCCACGTGGAGGAGCTTTGTCCATGGGCCACCACTTGCTTTGGCTGACCACACACAGGCTGTGGTGACTCGGATTCTCCAACTGCATGTGAGTTTCCAGACAGAATTGCTGGAAAACTAGGAATTGCATCAGGAAAATCTTAAAGGAAGGCACTAAAATCAATTTCCACTAACTACAATAAAAGGGAATTTGGTTGACTATTCACAGTTTATAATTTATGTGAAACCAGAGGTAAGAGGACTGAGATATAACACTGATGATGTAAAAATATGAATCAAATAGCAATGCAGAAAGCAGCCAGGTAAGAGAGTAGGAAATGGCATCAGATAGGATTTACAACTATATTCCAGGTAGCCAAAGAATTGGAGAATTAAAATAAAAAAATAAAGCACAATGCTCTGTGAATAAACTGCATGAGTCAACAAAAACCCCATCAATTCTCACAGGTCTTGGTTTCATGCCTGAAGTGATTCCACTGGTGGAAACAAGCTGTGCATAAAAATTTTAGCAGTAGGCACACTGGCATTGCTTAGTGGGCAAAAGCTTATGAGAGATCATAGAATATTCTGAGTTGGAAAATACACAAAAGGATCATTGACATCTTACTCCTGGCTCTGCAGACACCCCAACAATCCCACCCTGTCCCTGAGAGCTTTGTCCAAAATTTTCTTAAGCTCTGTCAGCCTTGGGGCTGTGCCCACTGCTCTGGGGAGCCTGTTTAGTGCCCACCATCCTCTGGGGGAAGAACTTTTTCCCAATATCTAACTTAGACGTGTCAGTGTACCTGCACAGATGACACCAGCATCCTCTTTGTGCTGGCATTTATGGACACCGATCCCTGGGTGGGAGCACCCCAACAGGTTCTCCTCATCCCCTTTGCACTGCACGTCATCGAGGAGGATGCTCCCAGAGCCTGGGCCAAACACAGCTTCAGGCACAGCCAGCAGGGCTTCTCCACACCCCAGGCTCCTGCACACCACCTGGGCATCTTCCAGGTCCCAGGAATCGTCGCAGACCGTCCCCCAGCTCCCATTGTAGTAGAGTTCCACGCGGCCGGCGCACTGGTCACCACCGGCCAGTCGTGTGGGCAGAGCAGTGGGGGGTGCTGTGGAGAAAGAGGCCATGCCACATGTCAGTGGTGTGTGCCCAAGGTGCTGACCCAGCTGGTCTCATCTCAGGCCAAGGGTAACCCCAGTGGAGGCAGGAGCAGCCCACGCCGTGGTTCCTCTCCAGAATTGCAGTGCTGCTCTAGGACAGTTATTATCAATTCCTTGGACCAAGGGTTGGACTTGATGATCTCGGAGGTCTTTTCCAACCCAATCGATTCTATGGTTCTATGATTCTGTTAATTCTCAAACCCAGCTTTATACTCGTAATCCCCCATGGGCATGGATGTGATCCTCTCACAGAGTGCTGATCTCTGGGGAAAATGCTCCTCTCCTGTGCAGCCAGTGGCCTTTCCCCACTGTGTGCATCAAAGAGAAGCTTTCCTACCTCTTCATTACCATCACCTATAGCAAGTGCTGCCCAAAGAACAAACACAAACACCCAGAGCCAACCTTTTCCTGGGATACTGTGCAATCTCAGGGATATGGTTTGGGTTTGGTTTTTTTCCATGCTTTAAATAACTCCTGGTTCAGCCTCTTTCCCCATCCTTGCTGACCCACTGGCATAACAGATAGTTGGCACAGCATCATTTCCCCAGAACACTGGCAGAGCTATTTCTTCAGGCCAGGCTCATTGCTGAGAGCTGGGTACTTACAGAATACTCTGCACATTCATCTCCCTTTCAGAGGGAAAGGCTTTTAGAAATCTGAAGTTCCAAATTAGTTTTATGGACCTGGAGTGTATTTTTCTTTCAGAGAAAGAAATCAGAGACACTGCCAACATCATAATTGAGTTCCTCCTAGTTTGTGGCCACCATAAACTGCACCAAGTGCTCACACCTGTCTTAATCCTTGGTGGGTCAGTAATTACGAGGTTTTCATTTGGGGACATTTTTCTGTCACCTGGCAGCCATTTGTAACCAACTAATGCACATCCATTCTGGATGAGGTCATGTTTCCTGGGACTCTTTGTCCTTAATTCCTTTTTGCTGGCCATGATCAAAGCTCCTTCCATCTCAGTGCCATGCAAAGCATTTACTTCTGCAAAAGTTGACTGTGGAGCACTGCCAGCAGCAACGTGCCTGGCTCACTTCCCAAGATCTAGGTCCAAACTTCCACAAGAGTGCCAAATACAAATTCAGGGAGAAAAGTAGATAATTGAAACAAAT
The DNA here is from genome assembly GCA_026770055.1 of Myrmophylax atrothorax. Lineage (NCBI taxonomy): Eukaryota > Metazoa > Chordata > Aves > Passeriformes > Thamnophilidae > Myrmophylax > Myrmophylax atrothorax. Next base: position 32,044,997 of record JAOXXN010000082.1, on the reverse strand, counting down.
GCTAATTAACCTCTTGATCCAGGCACTGAGTATGTGCCAAAGATGGTGAAAGGTGTTAAACAGAAAGTTTAAGACTACTTTAAAACTAAATTAGCTATTTAAATTCAGGTGGGAATATGGGGAAAGAGGCAGATCAAAATTTCCCTGTTCAGATCCAGACCTTGATTTACAGGCAGAAATGAATTTATTGTTATTCACTTGTTATTTAAAATGGCTTTATGGGTGTGAGGCACCTTTCCTGCTAAATTTTATTAAAAAATTAAATATTTCATTAATATGAAATATGATCATGAGTCTGAAATTTTCATGGGCACTTTTTCAGAAAATAGAGGACTCATTAAGTAGCAGTCTCAAGAATCTTTGATATATTTTTGTGTGGTGTCCACAAACAGCTGAACAGCAACTGTTCACTTTCAGTAAATAAATAAAATAATTGATATTTGTCTTTTTCAAAGTCAGTTCTTTGTGCTTAGTTAAGTGTAGAACTTAATCGAAGGTAAACTCCAGTCTGAATAAGCGAGTCAAGCCAAGCAGCAAAATTTGATCAAAGCTCTGTAAAATAGTCTTTAAGTAGGAAAGTTTTTTGTTTCTATCCTTTTGAAAGTGAAATGACTGGCAGGAAAAAGGTAGAAACAGAGCAACTGGTATTTGTTCGCTGAGCTGAAGATTTGCCTGTTAATTAGTAAGACATTTGCAGAAATTAGGGTGGGTAGATCCTAGATTTTGGACATGAAAATATTGTTTGAAAAAGGGTTAATGGTTGGAGCAGTAAGTAAATCCATATCATACTTTCTAATTGCTGACACTGAGTCTCAGCTCTGAACCTCTGGCAGCAAAGGTAAGGTTGCAGAAGACAAAGTGTTTAAAAAGGGCTTTAACAAGAAAACCTATCAGTTGCCTTGGTAATTGTTTATCATGTTATGCAGCACCTTGGACTAGCAGATGGTTTGGGTGTCAAGCAGGAGGTCACAGCTCCCAGACTGTAACGAACTACTCAGCCTGTGCCACTGAAACTGGAAAGGTACAGAAAGAGTGGCAGAAGGAAAAGTGAGATCTGTGCACTCTCTGGAGGACAAGATGAGAATTCCAAATGATCTTCATAAACTGAACAAATGTCAAAAATCAGCAAGATAGAAGTCAATAAAGACAGGTGGAACAGGCAGCTCTTTGGAAGGAGAAAATTCATGTACAAGGGCAGAGTCATCCTTTCAGCTGGCACAGAAGGGCCATGGAAAAGCTGGAAGCTGGCAATGTTACTCTACAGTCAGCCAGTGCAGTCTCAGTCTTGCTCTCTGAGGGATACATGGACCTGCTTGTTGTTCTTGCTGCTAAAGAGACCTCAGCTGCTCAATCAGGGATTGTGTGTTTAAGAAAGATAGAGATGATGGGGACAGCTTGGATGAATGATTCAAAAATATATAAGATTTGGAGGGAAAGGGAAGCTTTAAAGAGCTGAATTTAGTTTATGCGGAAAGTGTCTGCCACTGTTCTCTGAAGAGCAAGGCCACCAGTTTCTCTGCTTCCCAGAGAGCCAAAGAGCAACTGCAGGCACTGCAGAAAATGTCAATCAATAAAAGAATATTGAATATAATGTCCAATGCAATTTTTGTGTGTGTGTTTTAAAAATACCTGTCATGTTCAGAGGCAAAGTAGAGTCATCTCCCCAGGAGAGGTTTGCATAGTGGTTTAAAGGTACTAGTGCTATCATTAGAACAGGAGGTAGGACAGTATGTGGTGCATAGGAAGGTCCCAGCTCATCTGATGGATGATGTAAAATGGCCCTGCCTGGTGAAATTCTGGTTTTAAGATTTTTTAATACCTAAGAAATCAAATTTGTTATAGCAGCTGATTCCTTAAAAACTTGCAAAGTGTATTACAAAACAGATGTCAGAGTAAGAGTTGCCCCAACAAAGAGAACGGGGAAAGGTGGGACGTTGCAGCACCATCAGCCCTGAGGAAGGGCTGGGCCCAAGCTCTGAGTTTTCCCACCCAAGCTGATTTTACCCCCATTGGGGACCACCAAGAGGTGCTGAGGAGGAGTATGTGGATGGGACAAGCATGCAAGGTATGCCCAGGATTGTGTCTTTGGCACCTGTTGGCAGGTCAGGGACATTCTGAGCCCCAAGTGGTGCCTTGCACAGTGATGCAGGACAGGGACATTTTTGCCCCTGAAGCACATAGGTTGGACCTGGCTGTTTCTTACCTTCAGTCACTGTAGTTGGTGGTGCTGGAGTTGTTGGTGGCTTAGTAGTGGCCAGAGCTCGGGCAGCTGCAATCAAATCCTGTATCCCTGAGACAGAATAACCTCTTGAAATTTTGAAGTAAAAAACAGTGGGAACAATGTAAAACAATGAGCAGCACAGATATGAACCAGGATTAAATTTTGCTTGAAGTAACCTGGATTTGTCATTTTTCTAGACAAAAGTGTGAAGTCTCTGTGGACACAACACCACAATATGTAAATATTTTAAAGTTGGATTTAAAAATCTTCTTATCTACTGGATAATAAAACGCAGAATAAAGCTTACTTTGGTTCGAAACAGCTCTTGCAACTCTAGTTCTGCCTCCAGAAGTTGTGCTTGGGACTCCTGGTGTAGATGCTGCCTCAGTCTCTTCAACTACTGCAGTGGATGCAGTGAAGGAATTCAGAGATGTTGAAAGAGATGTGAAAGTATTGAGGAAACACATTACTGGAGAAAACCGTCAATCAGTGACAGAAAGTGGAGCTGAAGATTGCTGATATGACTCTGATTATGTCCTTGAAGGAAAAGTGACTCAGATTGTAGCCTCTAAAATCTGGTAATTTAAGCCAAAACCTTTGCTAAATATTTACTCAGATGAGGTGATATTTTGTTAACATTGAATATAAGTGGAATTTTTCTTCACTGAGAAAATGAATTATCATCTGACAGAGCTTAAGCTTTATACAGTTATTTTAATCCTACCAATGTAATATATTTTGAACAAACTCAGGCACTATTGTGATTAGATTTTATGGCATAGTGTCTGCATCTTACCTTCAGCAACTCTGGTCTGGATTTCTGGAGCTGAGGTGCTGCCGTCTGTAAGTGGGGGAAGGTGAAATGTTTGATTCTGGAGTATTTTCAGAAGTCCCCTCCTAACCAAAAGTTATAACCTCATTTTTCTAACATGCTTCATGTTGCACAAATGCCCTTTACCTGTCTGCAGTGTAGTTGGGATTTCTGATGTCTTGCTTTCCTCTGTGATGGCAGTGGAAAGGAGGGAGGCAGCTGTGCTGGTAGGGGAGGCTGGAAGGGTGAGAAATGAGTAGCAATTAAAAGCATAGGAGTGATTTGAAAAGCTTGTGACTTGCTTTATATCTCAAGTTTGATAAAAACCATCTATTGGGTGATATCCCTGTCCATGGCTGAGGGTTGGAACTAAATGATCTTTAAGGTCCATTCCAATCCCAACCATTCCATGATTATCAGTCTGCCAAATAACTCATCTCCCAGCTGAGGAACATGAATGCAAATGCCTACCTGTGCAACTTAATATTTCTGGAGTTTATATGAATCTTGGGCACACAAAATGACAAATTTTTGCATATTCATAATTGTATTATTTATAGCTACAAGCTCAAGGGTATTAACTAATAAGTGCATATGTTCCTTTTATGTCCTGACAGGCTGTTATTTTCCAAGTGAAGATGTTTCAAGGGAGTTGTTCCTTCACAAAGGTGTTTTATTTGTAATGGCCTGCTATGAAGATTTACAGTTTTACTTGGTCACATCTTAGTTCAGCTGAAAAACCCAAATTAAGAGAATATTTGTTTTAAATGGCACTTGTAAAAAGGCTGTTATTACCTTCAGCAACTGTGGTTGGGATTTTGGGGGCTGATGTGGCAGTTTTCTCTGTGACAGCAGTGGGTGCAGAAGACACAGCTGAGGCAGGTTGAGGAAATATAAAGAGGAGAGATTGGCAGAAATTAGGAGTGATCTTTTGAATGGAAGTTTTGAGGAAAATAACTAGATTCAGGCTTTGCTGGACAGTGAGTCATTGCACAAGCTTTTATTTTTGATGGAAGACTTTCACTTTCACTTAATATTTAATAATAAAGGTGGTCAATACCTGTGTTGTTTCTGACTGCATTGTTTCACTACTAGAGATGCAATACTCATTTGGAAAAATGCAAAGATGATGCTGACCATTGGCTCTTCCAGGGCTAATTATACACAGTGTTATCCAATATTTTTACTGCATTCCTAGTGTTCCTCCTGTCTGCTCTAAACAAATTGCGTATATTGCTCAAAATTTCCTTACAGGACATTTGCAGTTTGTCTTTTAACCTTACCTTTTTCTGCAGAAGTTGGGGCTTCTGTGGTGAATGTCACAACAGGGCTCTCTGTGGCAGGTGTTGACGTAGCTTTGGAAGTTTGGGCCTTTGTTGAGGATGCTGGAACTGAGAGGAAGTAAATTGTTAGAGAGTTAAAAGAACAGTCATGAGAACTGAGACATTGGTGAAATAATCTAAACAGCAGGTTTTGTGCAGCACTAGGTTAATGCACCAGACTTTCTCTTCTGGTAAATTGAGATTTCTGTCAATTAATGGCAGTTCTAAATGAGCTTCAGAGATGTTTGCCAGTGGTATCATCAGTGCAGAAAAAGCTGTGGAAAACATGCAGCAACAGCTCAGCATTACTACAATGTACTTTTGTGGGTTAAAGCCTTGAGGATAAATGATTTTGGGAACCAGTATTTAATTTCTGTGTTACATATAACATAATAAACCATATAATCATAATTCTATTATTCTATATGATAGAAAAATGCATTTTAGCACCCATTGCTCTGTGCCTGTGTATTATGAAGAGGATAATTAATACTTAAAAAAACCCAGGAAACATGAGTAGGGTCTGCACTTTATGATTTCCAGGGTGTTATGATTATTTCAGGAACAATAGAAAAAAAGGAGTCAGACTTGGAGTGTTAAGACTTGCCTTGTGTTTTCCCTAATTATTAGTAGATAAGTAAGTGGCAAATACAGTTTGTATTACCAATGCCAGGAACAGAAATAATACTGCAGTAGATGAATAAATAGTAATTTGGAGCAATAATTAGTAATTCAGAGAATATGCCTTTCTAGAAAACTGTCTCCTAAGGAGCTGTAATCACGTGAGTATTTGAGTTAAACATTAGTCTCTGTGAAGAGCTAATGGATTCATGTCTCAGAAGGCTTCCCTTACCTGAGGGTGTAGCTGTGGAGTGTATTGCACCTGTGAACACAAAAAAGAGCAAAAATGTACTATATTGTGCAGGTATTTACAGTGCTTCAAAATAGGCTGCTTCTAATGATGCAATCTTTGATTTCCATTATGTTTATGACAAGAGTTGTTTTTGTTTCCAATCAGACATGCCTGATTCACACCTGAATGTGCCTCTACCTTCTCTTAACTGTTTGTCTTTCTCCTCTTGGGAATGGGATGTATTCAGATATGGAATGAAGTGGTCCTGAACTACCTGCTTTTCACAATTTTCATATTCAGTGCTTGCTGCTCCAAGTATTTTGTCCAGGACATCCTTTTTTACCTCGGTCACACAAGGAGGAGGAGCCTTCACACACACATTCCAGCCTTAGGGTGAATTCCAAGCTCTACTCTATTTCTGGCATTTGTGGTCAACAAGAAAGTCCAAAGAGGTTTGTAAGAGCACATAACTTTTGTATTTACCTGAGCAGATGACACCAACATCCTCATTGTGCCCACAGTTGTGTCTGCCCCAGCCGGCGTGCCGGCAGTCCCACAGGTGGGATTCCGACCCTCTGCACCTCACGTCATCCAGCTGGATATCCTTCCCACTGGGGCCAAAGTAAGACAGTCCCAAGACAGAGAGAGCCTGACCACACTTCAGTTGTTTGCACACAACGTTGGCACTTCTCAAGTTGAAATAATCGTCACAGACTGTGCCCCATTTGCCACCGTGGAAAACTTCCACCCTCCCGGCGCATCGGTACCCTCCGGATTCCAATCGCAGCTGTGGTGGTCGTGGAACTGAAGCAAAAATTGACAGGTAAATCTCAATTTGTTCATTTTTATCTGTTTATTCTTATGTCTAAGGTTGCACTCCCATGGTTCTGATGTGTGCAGGGCCTGATCTACCCTGCTGGGTTATTGCTGGCTGTGCTGCTGAGGGAAGCAGATCACCCAGGCAACCCTGCAGATCTGCCCAGCAGGTTCTCACTCAGAGCCCATCTCACCCTCTTACCTAGGGGTTTAAGTTTGTCTTTCACCCAGTCTGAAAATTTGTCCCATGGTGATTTGTGATCTGGTTGGTTCCACCACGTACCGGTTGCTGTGGCAGAGGAGAAAACACATTAACACGACAATTCAGGGTGTGTTTTATGTTTTGCTGTGAGATGATGCCTGTTATGTGTTGGTATAGAGTTACAGAATTATTTAGTATGCAAAAGACCTCCAAGATCACCAAGTCCAACCTTTGACTGATCACCACCTTGTCTACCAGATGAGAGCAGTAAGTGCCATGTCCAGTGGCACCTATGGATTTGAACTGAATTTTTTAGTTAGATGTCAAACTAACCCATCAATTCTATGGATTGAAGCTCATCAGCATTACTTTAGGAGAATCTTTGCCACACTTCCCAGCAAAGCAGTCTGTGTTAATAACTAAGTCTATCTGTAACATTCCCCTGCAAGCATGAAAAAATTGTAGAGACAGTACCTGGTTCAGAGAGGAGAGTGGTGCTTAGCAGGAGCAGCCAGGTGAGACGCACCTGAAGGTCCATTGTCCTCGTGGTGTTCTGCTCTTACCCAGCACAGCCTCGGAATTTGTACTAAATGGGCTCTGCTCTGCATCAAAGGTGAGTGCTGTGCAACTTGATCTTTCTTCCTGAACTTCCAGATCAATGCCAAGGAAGTGATTTAGTGAGTATTTTCATTTCACAGGGTACATCCAGCCACCCGGATGAGGGGATCCACATCACGGAGGTGTTCCAGACTGCCTGCTGAGATCTTCCCAAACACTCTCCAGGCACCTCTGTGGCCCTGTGTTGAAGATGTGGTTGTTCCAGGAAGCTGTGATTTACTTTTGGAGATTAGGCTGTTTGGTAAGGACTCTCATGCTACCCATTAAGACAGTTTCCAATTTACAGCCATCCTAAACCAGATTAAATTGGTGTAAGAGTTGTGCCAAAAGATTAACATCCTAAAAATGTCAGGAAAGTCTCAAACAAATTCTTTTTGTCCTCCACAAATTACTGCTGTAAGAGGCAGTTTTTATGTTTTTTATTATTTTTCTGACTCCTCTTTATGCTGGAGTGGATCCCTCCAGGATATTTCAGATCTGTAGTTCTCTCCCTCTCACTTGCAGCCCCAAAAGCAATAAATCAGCTGTAAGAGTTATTAGCCAAGGTCAGGTTGGGTAGGAAAAACTACAGCACCAAGGAAATGGAGAAAAATAGGGCCAAAAGGTGCTACCAACTGCATATTTTTAAAATGAAGGGTAGGAGCTAGTAAGAGATTTTTATGCTAATGTCAAGGGACATGGGATAAAATGATGAGAGGCAGAAGATATTGTAGTGCCATTATAAATACTAATTAATAATGTACTAGGATAATACATGAAATAAAGTCATCATGGAGAGGAAATACACAAATCATGCTGGATATACTTTGCCACCTGTTTGCAGGGTATTTTTTCAGATTAGGTGATTTGCATGGAAAAAGGGAATCCCAACTAGAAAGGGCCTCCAATTTAGCTGGATAAGATTGGCCTCTATCAAAGCCCTGGATCCAGCCACACAATCTTCTCCTTGGCATGAGGGGATGATGCCAACACCATCATGGCCTCTGATACCCCAGAGGATGTCTCCAGCTCTGCTCCCTCTGTCAGGAAGGAGATGGGACTCAGCTGCAGAGAGTAAAAAACAAAGCTAAGTTTTCATAGCTGAATTAAAAGTGAACATAAATTCTTTCTTTCCATGAATGCTTTTCTTATTTTCAGAGCACAGTGTGATATGTCATATCTACCTAGATACCCATGTTCTTACCTTCACAGGACATTGAGCAAACCCAGTCATGCCAAGTATCTAAACCCTCAGTTATCTGTGTGTTTTACTTGAATTCAGCATCATTTCTTGAAGTGACTCAGTGAGTTTATGGTAGATCTTTATCAATGTATTTCTCTCCATGAGGGAGCAGTGTGGTGGGTACCAGTTTTCTTTCAACAGTATTCTCCCCAGGAAGTGTAGATTCCTGGGGAAATAGCTGTGTCTGGTGACTCAGCCAACCAGTGTGCTCAGCAGTAAAGTTACTTGTCCAAGAAATCCCATGCAGCAGGAGCATAGGTGTTAATGAAAAGTGAGGACATAATTCACATTATCTAGCTGTAGGCAGCCAACCTATTAGTAAACTAAGCTCTTAGTTAGTGACATTTCGGTGCAGCTCTATTTGAAGCCTCGATATAAGAATAGAAGGTATGGGGAACAGGGCTGAATGCAAGTATCTTCAATATGAAGACACAGCAAGATTTGATTTTTCAGCATTGCTCAGTCTATTTTGTGAAACAGGTCCCAAAGAAGTCACTGTGCCAGGTAACATGCAGAAGGCTGAGGACTCCACCACCCAGCTCTTGTCTGATGAGGCTGCATCTCCCCTCAGGCTGTTCTCTACCCTAATAAGCAGTAATGGTGGCAGGTGCTGGCAGTGACTCAAGGTCTGTACAGGAAATCTGTAGGGACACGTGATGCAGTATGACCTTTCTCCAGCATCAAAAGCAGCGTGGCCAGTTGAGGGAGGTGATTCTTCCCCTCCTCTCTGGTCTGGTGAGACCCCACTGCAGTGCTGCATCCAACTCTGGGGCCTCCAATATTAGAAGGATGTGGAACTGCTTGAGTCCAGAGAAGATGCCCAGGAGGCTGGAGCACCTCTGCTCTGGAGACAGGCTGAGAGAGCTGGGGTTGGTCAGCTTGGAAAAGAGAAAGCTCCAAGGAGACCTTGGAGCCCTTTCCTGTGCCTAAAAGGGCTCCAAGAGAGCTGGAGACTGACTTTGGATAAGGACCTGGAATGACAGAGCAAGGAGGAATGGCTTCATAGTGAGAGAGGGAGGGCTTAGGTGGGATACTGGGGAGAAATTCTTCCTTGTGAACGTGGCGAGGCCCTGGCACAGGTTGCCCAAAGAAGCTGTGGCTGCCCCATCCCTGGAAGTGTTCAAATCTAATTTGGATGGAGCTCTAAGAAACCTGGCCTAGTGGAAGGTGTCCCCACCCATGGCAGGGGATTGGAACTACAAGAGCTTTATAATTGCTTTCAACCCAAACCATTCTATAATTCTATGATTAGAAAGGAAGTGATAAG
>JAOXXN010000082.1:32022597-32035565 GCA_026770055.1 Myrmophylax atrothorax | reverse complement strand
ACAAGAGCTTTATAATTGCTTTCAACCCAAACCATTATATAATTCTATGATTAGAAAGGAAGTGATAAGATTTCAGGCCAAAGCTGAGCAAGCAGACTAATCCTGTGTGGCAGGAACCAGCAGTGATGACAGTAAGGCTGACCTTTGTGGTCTTGCAAGAGCAAAGCTGTTTCCCAGAACATCTTACAGGAATCTATCAAAATCTGCTCACTGAGAACAAGCAGCATTTGCCTGGCATGAAATAGCTTTCTACTGGATCTGGAGTATTAACCTGTCTTTGTGGAATGAAGTTTTGCTGCACTGGCAAAGTAAAACTGCCCCTCCCTGGAAATATTTTTTCTTTTCAGCTTTTTCTGACTACATGTGAATTTCAGTGTGTATTTTGTATTGTGAAATCCAGCATCTGACTGTCAGGGAAATAACATGGATTTAGTGTGGAATATATGTGTGCACAGACAGACAGAGGCACATGGGACATGTTCTCCATGGGACACCTCCTGCTAAGGTGCCAGTTCTCCACATAGTCATCCTGCTCTGCAGCTCTGATCAAGCAACTCCTCCAGCATTTGCAAACCAAAGTGAGGTCACCAAAGGCTTTTAAACGTCTGATTTTCCTAGAAAATCAGTGTTATAATTTCCACAAGGACCTGGGTCTAAAGGGACTAAAACCAAAAGGAAAATGCGACTTCTGGAGGCTGCTGCCACTGGAGGGCAGCGAGACACTGTCCTTGGGAAGTGTGCAAGGGGCTGGGAAAGATACTCCAACACCACAGTGCTATTGTGGAGTCTATAAAGAGGCCTCCAGTTGAGCAAATGCTTTAAAAAGTAAGCAGAGATGAAAATAAATGTATGCAAGAGACAGCTACAAACAGCAGGACAGTTGTTTCCAGTCCTTATCTCTGCTGTCAAAGCAGAGGATGTGTCTCTGCACAGATGGAGGTTGGGATAAACTCTGACTCATCTGAGGTATCCACCTGTTTCTCCTTCCCTTGCAGCTCTTCCCTCATTATCCCTTACAGAGGTTATAAACCATGACACCTGGTAGCTACCACATCTAATATTTGTAAGAAACTTTACTGAAGTACTTTTGAAGGAATATTTCTTACTAAGTAAATCTTGATTTTTGCTAAAGCCACTACATTTCCTGCAGTTTGGTGCTGGCCAGTGTCCTGCCACAGTGGAGATTTTCACAGTGCCATAGAGAAGCAGCCTCAGCAGCTCTCAGGCAGTGGTTCTGAGGGACCAGTGTGCCAAAACCTGTATCTCCACACAAGTGAGCTCAGCTGTAGAGAGCAAGAAGGTCCCTCCTGCTTTCTCAGTTGCTGCTCATCAGACTTGTGCTCCAGATCCTTCCTCAGCTCCACTGTCCTTCACTGGACGTGCTCCAGACCCTCAATAGCTTGTCATGAGAGACACAAAAACTTGCCTCAGGATTTGAGGCGCAGCCTCAGCAGTGCCCAGCACAGGAGGATGGTCCCTGCCCTGGTCCTGCTGCCACACTATTGCTGATCCAGGCCATGTTCTGTCTCTGCCAGCCATTCTACTAAATCCAAATCCAGTAAGTTCTGAAATGAAAGGCATTTTTGCATGCTGAACCATCATCATCATCATCATCATCATCATCATCATCATCATCATGGCTAGGCTTTGTGAATGAGGATTTGGGAAGGGCACTACCCACACTTGCTGCAAGTGTGCTGGTGGCTAGAAAGGCTGGTGTGAGATATGGGACTAATGATTAGAGAGAAGGGCAAATCACATCTGTGATAACATAACCTGCAAACAGGCTCACCATATTTATAGTGAATTTGTTGCTAAAGTGGGAACTTTCCATGTGAAGCCACCTTCTTTGGACAAAACTGAGTACTGAGTGTTGGGTCTGGCTTCCCAGTCCCAGAGGAGAGTTGCCTCAGGATCAGGATGTCACCATCCAACCTCTAGAAGTCCCAGTCCACCCCTGTGAGGGAAAATCTTTGTCAGAGGTGAAGGCTGTGCCAAAGTTGATGGGTATTGGTGACCTTGGCTCCACACTCGGTAGGACAGGTCATTTCATCCTGTTACCCAGCTAAGCTTTGTGTCAACACACTGCTTACCTTGGCATGTGCTGCATTCTTGCAGCTTTTCCTGCTTTCACTTCCATGTGGACAATGGTCTTAATGAAGAGATTTTCTCAGCTTCTAGCAAATCCTTTTGACCTCAGCAGGCTCCATGGGTGGAGGTCACAAAGAGTACCACCAGCACTCATGACATTCTCCAGCACCTTTTAAACATTTGTCATTACAAACCTGTTAGTGACCTTTTAGTGCACTGACAGTCCCAAGGCTTGAGGTGTCACTAATACTGCCTTTAAATTTAAGTAGTTTTTGATAGTAAAATCAATGCAATAGAACACGTAGATTGAAATGCACAGTTTAACATGCCCCTCACATTAAAATTAGTAGAGGCAGAATTAAGATTCAACTCAGCAAGACAAAGATGGCCAAGAAATGAGGTTCATCAAGTCAAAATGACACATTGTGACCATGACTTTCTTATAATTAAATTTGCTTTTCTGCTTGCATTTCAATATCATTTAAGGGCCTTTGAATTTCACTAGGAAATGAAAAAAAATTATTATTTTTTTCTCTGTGTGAGGTAACTCTATCCAACAGATAAAATTTTAAATGGTGCTTTATGAGCACCTTTTTTTAAAGACATGGGACTTTTTAGCAACCTGATCTGGTTATGAAATTTTTCACAGGCAAAAAGTCCCATCCTTTCCATACTGTGGCAAACCAGATATACATTTCAGTTTCATTTCTTAAGTCTCCTTAAAGTTTAAAAGTCTGTTGCTGACCTCATGAAAACTATTCAAATCAGTATTACTGCCTTCATTCTGATCAAAATAAACCATATTTTAAGAGGGTTTTCTTATGCCTAAACTACAAAAGAAATTCAAGAGGTAAATTGGTAATAATTCAAAGAGGAAGTTGCTTTTGCTGGGGGAAATTATTTCAAGGTAGAAATGTCTGAATAATTACGAATTTGAAATTTCCAGGTGTTTCAGTTCCCATAGAAGCTGAGAGAGGAGGAAATAGAGAAAATATACATCGTAGCAATTGCAGTTTTTGTAAAATTACCTATAATTTTAGAAGAGGTTCTTCACTGAAAGGGTGGCTGGGCACCGGAACAGGCCCCCCAGGGAAGTGGTCACAGCACCAAGCCTGCAGAGCTCAAGGAGCACCTGGACAATGTCCTTAGTCACAGGGTTTAGATGTAGGTAGTCCTGGGAGGAGCAGGGAGTTTGTCTCAATCCTTGTGGTGTGCTTCCAGCTCCAAATATTCCATGATTCTATGATAATACTTCACCTTTCTTTGCAAACCCTGTTTTGTTTCAGGGAACATCCAACAACTGCATAATTAAGCTCTGTGCAATCCCTGTGTTCTGAAGGTGACGAGAATGAGGACACAGGAAATGATGAGCTGTCTTCCTTGCTAACAACTTGAAAAATCAGTGGAGAACAGGACAAGGCTTTGGAACTTTTCTACCATCTGACCGACATTAAAAGAAGTTGCCAGGGTTAAATTTGGGTAAGGACCCAGAATGGCCAGAAGATCCTGGCATATCCTTCTTCAGAGGGATCTCGCACAGCCCTGGTTCCTTCTTGTTGCTTACTGCCCCTGGACTGCAAGAGTCGTGACTCTAAACCTTTGGATTTGGTTTATCCTGATTATCTCACTCAAATAAATGATCTTCAGGCATTCAATAAGAGCTTTGTTGAGGTGAGTTATGCAGAATTAGGGCCTTAAATTCATGAAGAGTCTCCTGTGTGAAAGCTTGTTGGTTCTGTAAGGGCAGAATGTGCCTTGGGATTGGTTTTGGATGCTCCCCCCTAGACTTGTTAGTAAGAAAATAGAATGGGCTGACAGAGATTACAGGTGATTAAAAGATTGTGATAGTAGTGTAACAGTATTGGATTGACTCTGAGTGACACTGGCTAAAATGCTCTAAAGGGTTTTTAATCTTAGTTGGCTGGAACTTTGCCACATCAAATATTGATTAAACACAAAGAGGGAAATGCTCTGGGTAGGCCAGAGGTTTGGCAACAATATGGCTCTGCAGAGAGGCAAAATGCTGTTGAGAAATGTGTTTTCTAGTTCAGGGAAGCATTTTTCAATTTGACAAAATTAAAAATTCATTGTGACTCTTCTTGGTCAAGCAAAGATATTGAGGTGTACACAAGCCAATGGCACTGGAGTCATGGTGGCTGTCACACTTCTCTCTGTATCACCCCATGTGAGAACACTCGCACAGACAGATCTCCTTCTCCTTGCACTACACATCATCCATGACAATATTTCTTGGGCTATGAGTAAAGCTGACATTTCCTGGAGATAATGCAAAATGTCCACAAAGCTCCTGGTTGCAGACAACTTCTGTACCATTTATATCCCAGAAATTATCACAAGTCGTGCCCCAGGTTCCTTTGTAACATGTTCCAAGAAGCCCTTCATGCTGGTTCCATCCATTCACCAGCCTAACTGACATTTATTTGAAGGAAAACAGAGAATTTCACTGAATCTGGACACTTCATGGAAAGACAGAATCAGAGATTTATGCAGGTTGGAAGGGACTCCCACAGGTCTCTGATATCGCCCCTGCTTGAAGCAGGTTCAGAGCAGGTTGTTCTGGGTCATATCTACAAAAGCATTGAGTACCTTCAGGAATGGAGGTCCCACAGCTTCTTGGGGTCCCTGTGTCAGGGCTTGACTGCCTCACAGTAAAAAAAATAGGAATTTTCTGAGTCCTGCCTTGTGTCTTTTGCCTCTTGACCAGTTGTGTGCACCTCTGGGAAGAAACTGGCTCCGTCTTCTCCACAACCTCCTAGTGGGTGACTGTAGAAGTTCCCTTCACGTGCTTGAGACAGTCCAAGCCCAAGTCTATCAGCATCTCCTTGTACACCTTGTACTCCAGCCCTCTGAGTGTCTTGATGGCCCTTTGCTGGTGTTGCTGCAGGATGCCCTTGACTCTCCTGTGTGGGGAACCCACATTTTTGTACTGGACGTGGTGCTGCAGATCTGCCTCACCAGTGCTGAGCAGAGGGGAAGGGTCACCTCTTTTGACCTTCCAGCAGCACTCAAAGGGCACCTTGTTGGCTCTTGGCAAACTTGTTGTCCACCAGGAACCCCAGATGCTCTCCTGCAGGGCTGTTGTTTGTCCAGCTGGCTCTCTGCCTGTGCTTCTGCACTTCATCCTCTTTGCCAACACTTACTGTCAAAGATATTTTTGCTAAGGAGAAAATATGGTGGTACAAAACAGGTTGGAAGAGAGACTTCTACACCATTCTCCTTTCACTAGTAATGTATGAATATACATTTTCAACTTGTTTAAGTGCTCCTGTTTTTCAGGGTCCTTGGGGCAAGGCCATGCTCCTAAAGCACCTTCCTACAAGGCAGGGATATTCCTGAATAATTCACTCCCTGCATGAGAGGACCCACAGTGATGCTCTGAGTAATTGTCAGGTGTGAACTTTTGTGTGACTCTGTATGTACAAGGCCTAATTTATCCTGACTTAACATTTAGATGGATGCAATCTGGGGAAGTTACAATCATAGAATGGTTTGGGTTAGAAGGGACCTTAAAGATTATTTAGCTCTAAGCCCCTTCCATGGGCAGGGACACCTTCCACTAGCCCAGGTTTGCTCCAAGCCTAATCCAGTCTGGCCTTGGACACTTCCAGGGATGAGGCAGCCACAGCTTCTCTGAGTAACCTGTGCCAGAGTCTCATCACTCAAGCTCTTGACTTTATTCTCTAAAGCACCAACAGAATAAAATCCTAGTCACCTGTCTGGTACCTAGGGAAGGCACAGCCAATACAAAGACAGCAATGTCCAGAGTTTTTGGTTAAAATCTGTGTATTTAACTGTACAAATCCAGTTCTAAAACATCAGAACACAAATGTGAGAACTTTCCCTGTTGCTTCAGATCCTGTGTCAGCTGTGAATGTAAAGCAGTCGGTTGTTTCTAGGTGTTTTCAGTCACCAGTACTTCAAGGAAATGGGGTATTGCACTTTGTGCTGAAAATATTATTGAAACAGTAAGAAGCAGATCAATGCACCGTTTCAAGACTATTGCACATGTCTATGGCAGAAGTCAGACCAGTCTTGAAATACATCAATTTCTGACTGTAGGGGAAAATGTGAATTTTTAAGGTGTCAGTGATAAGAAAGTTGTATAAATGAGACAATGCAGTCATTGCAATAAAGATCTAAGGTAAATCAAAATAAAATCAAGGGCTGTTTGATAACTACAGAGAAAATGTTACTGAAGGGGCAGCAATGACCAATGTAATTTCATACAATGGAGATATTTTTAACTTCTAAAAGCATTCTAGTGTTTTTTTTCTTGAGAGTTTGTTTCTAATACCTTTATTTATTTTTTAGTAATCATTGTTTGAAGCCCTTTTCTTCTGTGGAACTGGTAAACTCTCCCCTTGCCATATCCAAAGGCAGCCACCGGCCCGGAGGAACCAGCCAGGGAGAAAGCATTTCCAGGGCAATAGGCTGCCTTATCTTCTGGGAAACCAAATGCTATTTTTTTCCAAAATGCAATGCCATAAACCCTCAAGACTGTAAAAACTCTAGCCTGTATTTCAAAGAGTTAACTTTCAGCTTGATCTGTGAGTGTCACCCAGTTGTCAGACTCCACTGCCTTCGGGGAGTGTCTCATGACGCCCGGATGAATCCTTGCAGTGTTGGCAGAGAGCACTCCACTTGTCTTCCTCAACAATGCATTACTTGCCAAAATCCAGTGAGCTTCTGAAACAAAGAAGGCTTGTTTCACACGGGCAAAGCTCACATCAAGTGTTTACTCTACATGCCGAGTGTACAGCTCTCAAATGAGTGCAGCCCTTGCTGCCTGAGGGCTTGAAAACAAACTGAAGCAACAGGTTTTGGCCTCCCTGCTGCCTCTGGGACTACACAGGTGGCTCTCTGAGCCCGGGACTGGGGATGGCAGGGTCCAGCATTTGGGAAAGAAGTCCTTGCTTTGCCACAGAGAATAATTTAGGTTGGAAAACCTCTGTGAGACCATCGAGTCCAACTGTTAACACAGCACTGCCAAGGCCACCACTAACCCATGTCCCCAAGTGCCACATCCACGTATCTTTTAAACCATTCCAGGAATGGGAACACCACCACTGATCTGGGCAGCCTATTCTAGCTTGATCACCCTTTCTATGAATAAATATTTCCTAATATCCAAACTAAAACTCCCCTGGCACAACTTGAAGCTGCTTCCTCTTGTCATGTTTCTTGTTGCTTAGAAGAGATCGACCCCAACCTGGTTACAACCGCTTTTCAGATTGTCATATTAAGGTTAGGTCATGCTCCCTGACACCTCTTTCCAGGGAGGATGGAGCCCTCACACAGACATAATTCAATTTTCATTATCTCTCATGTAACAGAGCCCTGCTTGAATTCAGATTTAGCAGTGGTAACTAATGCCAAATGCTTCAGAAACACCTCAACACCTGATCCCTAGAAGGAAAGAGAAAACTCAGAAATTTTAGTTCCTCAGAACTGAGAAAAAAAATACAAGGAGGAAGATGACAGTCATTCAGACACGACTCTCTAGAACAGCAGCTATACAATTAATTTCTACATTACACCCCATGACTAATCCACTTATTTCAGAAAAAAGGAAAAAATCTTCTTGGATGGGTACCAGGTGGTTCAGGGTAAAAGAGGTGATCCAAGTGTTATTCTAGGAAATGAAAACAAATTGCACTCCCAGTGATGCAGTTGGGCACTGATGAGTTTCCTCAGCCAGGAGGGATGTCTTTAAAATAGACCATTTGTACCATGGGATGTCTTTAAAATAGACCATTTGTGCCTTGGTGCTGAGAGAGAAAATCTAAGGTAAACAAGTGCTATGAGAAGTTTAATATATCCTTAGTTTTTCCCATTTAGATAAAAACTGCCAAACAAATAAAAAATAAACTTAAAACCCCCATGAACATAAAATGCTAGAATGGTTTGGTTGGAAGGGACTCTCAAGATCATCTCATTCCACTCCCTACCATGGGCAGAGACACCTTTCACCATCCCAGGTTCTCCAAGACCCATCCAACCTGGCCCTGGACACTTCCAGGGCTGAAGCATCCACAACTTCTCCAGGGAATGTGTTCCAGGATAATAAATAATAAATAAAACAATAATTATAAACAAAACTCCACAAATAAATAGTAACATAAATAAATACATGATACATAAAGCTACTAAAATAAAGGCAAATACATAAGGAAAATATATTCTCCTTGTAATGTAAGACATCTAAGAGAAAGTGTGAAAAAAAATGTGCTTGGGTTTGGGGACTTGTGGGAAAGGATGGGGGAAAGTAATGAAAGCAGGAAAAATTGTGCTTCTTACCCATTCCCTGCAAACCCTAATTAGCTTTTTTCAATCTCAATCTATTTGTTATTAACAACTGGAAGATTAATCTACTTGCCATCTGTGAGATGCAGAAAAAACCCATATTTATTTATACCCAATTATAAATATTTTTCTAGTGGATTCCTGGGAAGGAGGACTGCAGAGTTGACTTATCTGCTTCATAATCCCAAATTAGAATAGAAACATAAACAGGACAGCAAAGCACAGGAAATTCAGCAGACAAACAAGCAAACAAGAACTTTGTTTCTGAGCTTTGCTTCAACCCCATTGCTGGCCTGGTAACACTGGGAACAGCATAATATCAGGAACCTACAGACCCTGTGCAATTATTTACTAAAAAATATGTATGTATTTGAAATGAAATTGCTATGGAGTCAAAGCCAGCACTGTACCAGCTACTAGGAAGAAAATTAACTCTATCCCAGCCAAAACCAGAGCAGTGGTGTAATTCAGTCATTATTCTTTCCCAGGACAGGTTGACACTTGTAAGGAATTTTCTCATGATGCTGTAGATGTGTTTAGTTGGTGCTGAGATGGTTAGTTGGGTAAAGGCTACTGAGTGAACAAGTACATACTACGTGTTTCAGTCATGACAGGCACACTGGGAAGAAATCAAATAATGTAATGCCAAAATCAGATGGTAACTCAAAGTAAAAAACTGGCAAGTGACAGTTGGTTGTCTTCTCTAAGGGCAGAGGAGGTTACAACACTGAGAATCCCCTAGAAACCTCACTAAAAAAGAGCAAAGGAAGTTTTGGCATCCCTGTGTTTGCAGGCAGCAGGCTTCACTATAAGGTTGGCATAACACTGATCCCCTGCAAAATAAGCAAAAAATCAAAGCAAAATGCCAAATAAACAGTTTTAGTTTACATTTTGGCTTTAATTCTCTGTATTTTTAACTAAGACATGAAAGGCAAAAATTCCAAGTCTTGCTTTTCATGTTTTCATGCACCAATGATAAATGTTTACGTGGGATTTGGTTGTTTGCATTTCCAGCATATTTCAGTCTGATTTATGAATGCACACAAGACATTCTGAAAGGCTGGATAAGTCCTGAGAAGCCAAACTCCTTACAACCACAAAGCATACAACCATGGAGGGGATAAAATGAAAGAATTTTGTGATCAGCAATCAAAAGTAATAATAATGGAACAAAACCTTTTCCTTCTGGAAAGCAGTTAGGAAATGTCTTTCAACTTTTAAAAGACATTTAGTGAGAGGTGAAATGCCTGCTGGCTAAAAATTGATCTCTTGGATGAAATTTATGGTTTTAGCTGATTTAGGATGTGTGGGAAGACTTCCAACTGACTTGAAAGCCTTTAGATCACATTGTGAGATTCAGCCTTAAATATTGCAGAAAAAACCCGATCTTTAACAGCTCAGTGTCTTTTGAATATGGGTTTATTCTAAGCCAGAGATGTGAAAACTTAATGGAAAAATACCAATTTTCAATTAAAAAATACACCTAAAGAGAAAGTAGAGAAAATTTTACCCCATGGCAAGAACTGACAAGAACTGATGGTCATGGTCAGCTATAGGGAAAATTAAGGGCAGATATTGTGAGAAGCCTTTTCTGTGGCGGTGCCGATTTCAATAGGGAGTCTTGTTAAGCATGAGAAGAGATTTCCCAGGCAGGGTGGGGATATGCCTGTTGGGAAGATGTTGGGCTGAGTGTGCAGAGGAAATATCCATCTTTTTGTTGCCCTTGCTTCTCTGGTGGAACAGCAGCCCTTTGAGGAAGGAGGAGGAGGCACAGGGGTGGCTGGCACAAGGATGGAGGTGAGCAGCTCTGTGGGATGCAGGTGCTGGATTCACAGGAACAGGTGCTGCAGGGTGGAGCCAGATGGAGGCCAGGGCTATAACGGGGGTCTCAGGAACAGGAGGGAGATACCAAGCACAGCAGGAGAGAAAAGAGCAACAGTAGTTAGACTGCAATGGTTGGGGAGATATTTCCAGACCTCTCAGGGCACAATGACTTCTGTGCTGTTGCTTCTTATCTTTGTAAATGCTTCTATCATCCCTGAGGAACCAGGGAGTATTTCAAGGCCTTCCCTGTGAAGTTTGGACATTTTTATTCTTTTTCTGCTGAATTTTAGTTACTTTTTTTACCCACCTTTTACGGCTTAACTCCATTAAAATTCCTTGCTGTAGCTGCACACAGAGAGCTGTGTCCAACACTTACACAAACAGAGGTACCTCACACCTCTTCAAAACATCATGTAGAAGTGTTTCAAAATGCAACTGATGGGCAGAAAGTCAAATACTGGAAAATAAAATACTCTATCTCTTGAAATTTTTAATCCATCCGACTTCACTCTTCAACACAGGAAAACATTTGTTTGTACTTTAAACACAGAGACATTAATTTATAAGACAAAATAGATTTATTCATTTGTAAATATTCCTTCCTTTGATTATAAATTACAGTGCTCATGTAATAGATTACTTTTAGCTTGGAAATCTCTGCATTTTATAAATAAGCACAGTCCCATTATTGTTTCAGTAAGAAATTTAGCATTAAAAGCAGTGCTCAAAATAATTAGAATATTGTATAGCCACAATTCCAGTTGCCACAGTAAGATCAATTTTTACATTTCCTTTCCAGACATGACTCATTCTTCCCAAGTTAAATCTTCCTTCTTTTTAATAAACCCTGAAATATTTATCTGTACCTCATTCACATTTTCAGTCCAGCTCACAAAATTTTGAGGCATTAGATAGATGGTTTTAGATTGATGTGATAAAGAAACTAGAGAGGAGAAAAATGATTAAAGGATTGTACTAAACAACCTGTGGCATAAATATTGAAATTATTTCTTAATCCTTTAAGAGAAGTTAGGATTACAAAGCTATTTTAAAGCATTGTAGCAGGTTAGAATTTGTTATAAAGACATGATGGCTTCCTACAAATGGCACATGTGTGACTGTCATCAGTGAAGCATTTTGGCAGCTTGTGGTATGTGATGTTTGCCCTGTAGTCATTTAGTGTGTGATGCTGACCTTTGATCTGATATTATCTCATTTGAAAGCAGTTTCTTTGGTGCTGGTCTTGCAGTAAAACCATCAAGAACAAAAAACCAAGGGCCTGGATGGTGACAGCACCAAAGACCGGTGTGAGGGAGTTGTCAGCAGCAGTGGAACCACCTGGGGAGGAGGCACAGAAGAGCCCAGCCCTATGAGTGAAGGTTGGTGGGGTCTGATATCAGTATATTAAAGCTCAGTGCACAAATTGTTCCTGCATTGAAGGGATGGTTCCCAGATTGAAGTCAGAAATAAGGGAACTTCTCATAGATTCGTTGCTTTCAACTATTCAGACAGGATTTGTATTGTCAGGGATGACAACTCAGTAAACTTCACAAGCAGAAGACAACTGAGGAAATGAAATGTTCTCAGGAAGGCTGGGAGTTTTATCCCAGCTGGTAATCATGGAATCATGGGATCATTAAGGTTAGAGAAGACCTTTAAGAACATCGAGTCCAAATATTAAACTAGCACTGACATGTCCACCACTAAACCATGACCCCAAGTGCCATCAGGTTACATAAGCAGGCTGGAGATAATTAGGTCAATTCAAGGAGTTATAGTACTGAATTAGTTTACAGGCAATCTCTCCCTTTGGACAACCAAAGCAGTGATACATTTTAAATATGCAGGTAAGAAAAGAGTCTTGCAAGGAGATGATCCCTTCCTTTTTACAGCAAAGTTATCAAGAGCAGATTTCAGTGACAGATGTCAGAAACATGGAACTATGGCTTTTCTTGAAGTCTGAAGTCATCTTAGAGCAAATATGAGAGAAATTTATTTGGCTGTAGTAGCATTCCCACTCTGAGCAGACCCTTCTCGGAGCTGAATTGGTCCAACAACCACGTCCACTCTTTCCTCGGCAGAGCTGGTGTCTCTCTTGGACCTGCTGGAGCAGCCACGGTAGCAGTGGGAGGAATAGTCCCCGAGCCTGCAGACCACCAGCTCACACCTCAGGTACACTGAGGGGTGGCGGCTCATGAACTCAAAGGCATTGAATTTGAATCGAGCAAAGTGATTGTAGGGGGAGTAGAACGTGGCATAGGAAGAATCTCTGGGGCATCTGGAAGGGAAGGGAAAACTCAGTTAGTCCTCATGGATGCACACATGCACATTCCTGCAAAAATATGATGGAATAAAGCTAAATTATATCATAGTCAGGTACTAAGAACAATGGGATAAAAACTGCAACATTCATAGCATATAGACTTTAACAATAGAATTATTTAAGTTCTATGAAGCAACTAGAGCATTGACAACTCTTACCACCCCCCCCCTTCCCCCAAGAGAAGGGCACTATGAGAAGAGAGAACAGACTGTCAGTAATATCTGTGCTATGCAGGGCATAAAAGAGTTAGTCTAATGCAAAGTTAGTCTAACTTTGCTGTAAAAAGGAAGGGATCGGCTACTTGCAAGCCTCTTTTCTCACCTGAATATTTAAAATGTATCACTGGCTTTACTAAAATATTTAACTCCTAGGATTACAGGTTCCTGCTGCCAGTTTTCACTATGTC
>JAOXXN010000082.1:32005357-32022497 GCA_026770055.1 Myrmophylax atrothorax | reverse complement strand
TTTCGCTGGGAAGAATCTTCATCCGTCTTCAATGCTTGGCTAAAATGTGGAAATTGGCCAGACCTGCACTGTTACCGAAGGAATGATTGAGCTTTTCCCACTTTGAATTTTGCTTATAGGACAAATATCAAGTAATTGAAATGAAACATTAATAAGGTCTAAGTGCAATTTCTTATTTTCAGGCTCATACTATTAAAATAAAAAAAATCAAAGACCCCTTTTAACAGTCTGTTGATAACGAGTTCTAACCCAACTCAGACTGGTGTTATTCTTTTAAATAAATGCAGATCACAGAAACAGTTCTAACAACTTGAAGGAAGCTCTTACCCATTCCTGACTATGTCATAGGCCAGGGTGTTAAAATCACGTGGATCAGGTGATGCCACACATGTGTCCACAAACACCTTCAGATTTGGATCTGAGCTGTGAAGACAAGCTTGCAGGTACAAATTTTGGTTCAAGTCGATGAAGTACGGAGAGCTGCGCACTTGCCGCGAGAACGCTGAGGAATCGTAAAAGGTGATGTTCATGTCATATCTTCCAAACTGGTATTCATTCACATCTATGGTGTCCTCAGCAGCATACATTACTTGCTTCCACGTCCTCTGCAGCATTTTGCAACTGATATGTAAGTTGATATTCTTTTTCCTCTTGATTATGTACCCAGAAGATGTGATTTTGATTGTGTTGGAATAGTTAATTGTATCATTGTTCTCCTGTTTAATGTGCAATTAAAACAAAGAATTGCATTTTTGGCACATTCCATGTAAGTTATAAGTTATGATAATCTCAAATACGCATTTTAAAAATGTGGGTTCATCTAAAGCACTTTAAACCAAGGAGCTTGATGTTGGCCTTTTCTGCTCACACATTCTAAATTGTGTGTAATTAAACAGGATTCAGTGGCAGAGACACCACATTGAACATCTGTACAAACACCAGTTGTGCAGTGTACAGGCATCCCAACCCTGCATGGCACTCACAGGGCTACATCTACTTTTAACCACAGAGAATTCATGTAGCTTTCTCCCACACTTTCCCCCATGCTTTACCCCGTAGAAGCTCTTTCCCTTTAAGCACAGATATTCCCTAAGCCTTAGAAAGCTGAAGCGCTAAAACCCTCCAGATCTTGTTGGCCACAATGGCCCTTGCATGACTCTTCTCCCAGTGGGTCCTGCAATTCAGAGCCCCCAGCGGTGAATGTACCTCTCGTATTGTCCCGCAGCCGTTGTAGGGAATGTTGAACACAACCTCCTGTGACGTGACTGTTGGTCTACAGCGATTGTCATTCAGGGTGACCATCTGGGCTGAGTAGCCTTGAGACTGGAGGTAGTCTCTGCTCACCACTGCATGCATGTAGTCTGGCAAACACAGAAGGGCTGGCAGAAGAAGAAGAAATGACATGTTAGTGACTGCCGGAATTTGTTAAATGTTACAATTGAACCAAATGTTGTTTTCTTAATTTAGGAGTCAGGCAGTTCACACCCCAACATATTGTATTCCACACACATCATTCACTTTCCATAAATATCTTTAAACTTACACAAATACTTATTTTGCAAACAAAAGCAATAACTAAGTTTGTCTGTTCAGAAACACCAACTGAGGACTTACTGGTGTTGTGATCTGCTGGGATGGAGGAGTAGTGAGCCTGAAACCCTCTGTAGGAGTATCTAGAATCACTATGAAAGCGAACAGTCATCATGTTTGAAGAGGACACGTATGTGGGAAAGGAACCAGAACAAAGTCTTCCAAGAAGAGGGGAAGAATGTCGAGGCCCATCATAGATTTCAATGTAGTCATGCTGGCACGTGCTGCTTTGCATCCTGGTGAACAAACATCAGCACCTTGTCAAATCCATTTCAGAAACTCTGACTTCACTGCCTAACATGTGATAAAGTCTTTCAGCATTTGAAGTTTTCACAGCAGAGGTTTTACTTGGTTTGTATGTGGCTGTAGCAGAAAACTGTGAGCAAAAAATACCACAGTAATCCAGATTTTGATCTGGTCTTCCAACTACCAGATGTTATTTAAAGTATCTTTAAAATTGGAAAGCTTGCCTGCTTCAAATAAGTTTTCAAACTTCTCAAGTAAGTTCTGACTTTGTTGTTTGCCCAGAGAATCAATGTTTTACTTACGCAATATCTCTAAATGTGAGTGTAACACGGAAATTGCTCTCTACTTGTATTTGCCACTCGCAATCAGCATTGTTTGGATAACTTCCAGGGTAGTAGGGACTCTGCAGCATTCCAGAGGAATCTGAGATTGAGCCACCACAAAAATACGGTGCTGCAGAAAGAAATGGAAGAGAATTTACTTACAGTAACCTCTGCAAAAGTGCACCTGAGCTGTACATGTCTCATCCACAGCTGTGGAAAAGCAGGTCCCCTGCTGACTGTAGGTGACGTTCTGTATGAGCCAAATCAAAACAAATATTTGTTTTTTACTTTAGCTTTACTTTCATGTTGAATTTGGAAATCCTTGACACATCTGCGGTGTCAGACTACCCTCTTCAGGCTGGGCTGGAGACACCTTAATGCTTTTTGCTCTGGTTTCTTCTCCTTTTTATAGTTGAGGTTTGATTCTGGGAGGTGTCATCAAAATCTAAATGGAACTACTTTCCTCAACAAACACCCTCCCCTCAGTGACTCTTCTGCTTATAAGGACGTTGGAGTGTAAATAACTTGCATATCTTCTAGGAAACTGTAATTTTATGGACTCAGACTGAAATAAGGACTCCAGACTGCTGGGAAAATCTTAAATATAACTCATTTCTCCTACAAACACAGCTGCAAAAAACTTTCGTGTTCCTGCCAGCATGAATGGCATAATTCTTGTTAAACATACAGATAATCCTTGAAGTTTTTCTGTAGGGAGATGAGCATAAGCTCTGAACTTAAATCCTACAAGATGTGACATGTAAAGCCCACAACCCATTTTATAGTCCTGCATAGGAACACCCACCAGCACAGTATGTGCCTCCCTGCCTCAGGATTTTGGAATTCACAGGCTATTCCAAGCTTAGGACCATCAGCTGTACCCAGACACTGACTCTTCCTCTGATCAGCTGGACAGGCTCTAGCAAAATTCAGTTACGTACTATTTTCAACAGTGAATGGTCAAGTTCTAAATCTAAAATTTGCTTTCTAAGGCAAAAGTATAAAAAAGACAATTAACAGCTCTAGCAAACAGAGGTGCCTAAGATTACACATTGCCATACTTGAACACCATTCTCCCAATGCTGATGAATGCAGATAGAAATTACAGATTAAGACAATATTTCCTAGACCTTAAAGGAGCTGAGGAGCCCAGCAAGGAAATGGCTTGACACAGCCAACCAGCATAACTGCAAACTAAGCATCACAAATGCGAGGGGACATCAAAACCTGTCTAGGAATGATCACACAAGTTTAAAGTGATATTGTCACAGAGACAAAAAGAAACTTTAAAGAAGTGCAAAAGGGAGACAGCCCATAAATTGAGAAGGGGAGAAGAGCCACAAAAGAGCATTACCTGATGAAGGTGTTGTGGTGGCCACGGGAGCTGTGGGTGTGAAGGAAGAAGAGACAAAAATGAGATGTGTTGCTCATGGGGAAGGTGTTGGGACACAGACATGGCCCCACCTTGGGGCACAGAGTACCAGAGAGGGGATCATAGGGAGGAGGGGATGGGGGGACACAGGGTCAGGCCAGGACCTCCACAGAAGACCCAGTTGCCTGCACTGTTCACACCTGCACAGATGACACCGGCATCCTCCACGTGCCCACAGTTGTGCACACCCCAGCCCCTGTGCCTGCACATCTGGAGGGAGGGCTCGTCCCCACGGCACTGCACGTCATCCAGGAAGATGCGCCCGGAACCGACACCAAAGCGAGCTCTGCTGGGGGCAGCCACGGGCTCCCCACAGCCCAGCTGCCGACACACCACTTGGGCATCCTGCAGGTCCCACTGGTCATCGCACACCGTCCCCCACGTGCTGCCGTCATACAGCTCCACGCGGCCCTCGCAGCTGTTCCTCCCACCCGACAGACGCAGGCTGGCACCTGGCACAGGGTAAAAGGTGGAGGCTAAAAGTCACACCCCAGCCCAGCACCCCAATGTCCCCAGATGGGATCCTGCAACAGGCAGCCTGCCTGGTTGTTACAAGGCCATGGATGGGTCTGGTGGGCAGGAATTACTCATGGAATATGGCCTGTATGTGGTGAGGGATGGAGGTACAGATAGAAGAAATTGGTGCCAATGAAAATGGCTCCAGGCAAGGTCAGCACATGTCATGCACCCAAATTATTCCCTTTCCAAGGAGCCCTTGTCCTATAACTCCTATTATATACTATGGAAATCATTCGTTCAGCTGAAATGATCATTGTGACTTGGCTGTTTCAGTCGTCCATCTCCTCCCTCGGCAGGAATCCCATGTCCATGGGGACCTATCCTGAATTTGATGAAGCAGCCTTCTTTTCTCCAGACACATCCTCAATCCCAGAGGATGTCCATGAAACAGCTCTGGTACTACTCATGCAGGAACCACAGCAGAGAAGGCAAAATGATCCCTGAGAGCCGTGCCACTGGTTGCACTGAGAGGAAATCCCTCCATAGACAGTTTCCTTCACCAGTTGGCTACAGACTTCCTGCCCTTAGTCCTAAGCTCCCCCATTTGCCAGATCTTCTCCAAGTTCTGTTTGTATCCTCCTTATAACCTGGGGTGCCAGAAATACCCTAACTGGAGTGGCTCATGGCTGGGTGACTCCCTGTGGTGCAATCAGGTCTGGGAAAGAATATCAAGGACTCTAAGGACACCAGTGAGTGAGAGTGGACAGTGTTACCTGTTGTGCTTTGCTCTGCTCTGGCAGCCGTTGCCACTGTGGAGGACACCTCTACTGGGGTGAACACATCTGATATGGCAGTGGATGGCACTGTGGTGGTGATCTTCACTGGGGTGGCCGTCTCTGTGAGGGAGGTCATTATTGCAATGACAATGGACATGGCAACGGACATGGCAAGCAGAGCTGGAGGACTAATGACACAAAAGAGTGTGGAGCTCTGTCCTGCTATCATTCTTTCCAGACATCAGCCTGATGTATCTCCAGTCTTGCCCCATCCTCCCAACACAAGGATGCCACAATCCTGCTCTTTGCCACACCACCAGGAAATATGGAGAGCCTGCTGTGCATTCTATCTGCTAAAATGGGGCTTTTGCATGACACGGGCTTCAATCTCAGGCAGCAGAAGAACCCAACCTTAACTCTATGCCCTGGTTCTGCTGAGGGAGATCAGCATGGCTGCTCCCAGCAGACAGATCTGGAACCCACTGCAGATGGCATGCATAAAAGTCAGTGCTCTCTGCTGCCCACACACCTGCACAGATGACACCGGCATCCTCCACGTGTCTGCAGTTGTGCACACCCCAGCCCCTGTGCCTGCACATCTGGAGGGAGGGCTCATCCCCACGGCACTGCATGTCGTCCAGGAAGATGCGCCCAGAGCCGACACCAAAGCGAGCTCTGCTGGGGGCAGCCATGGCTTCCCCACAGCCCAGCTGCCGACACACCACTTGGGCATCCTGCAGATCCCACTGGTCATCACACACCGTCCCCCATGTGCTGCCGTCGTACAGCTCCACACGGCCCTCGCAGCTGTTCCTCCCACCCGACAGACGCAGGCTGGCACCTGGCACAGAGTATAAGGCTTGGCTGAGGGTCACTCCACAGCCCCCACCTCCCCAGTTTTCTGGAGATTTTGCTGTGGTGACCTTGAGCTACAGTGGTGCAAATCCAAAGGGACCAGGGGAGGACATTGATGGAGCAAAGACCCCGGGCACGCAGGAGGCAGATTTGCCCCATCCGGGGATGTGTAGCTATGAGCCTGTGGGAGCTGACTGTGGGCAGAGGTCATCAAGGCAGCAGGTGATTTACAAAAAAAGCCCTTTGCAACCCTTCAATGTGATTCCCCTGAAGGGGTCAACTTCTGCAGCCTGGAGATGGAATGGACAGAGGAGACAAGTAGTCATGAACTGAGCAGGATCAGACCAGCAGGTCCCCTCTCTTCTCATGCCAGGCTGGATCTTGCTGTGAAACTGGGCATAAATGGGGTGAGCAGGAATTACCTGTTGTGTACGGCATTTGAGCAGGAGGGGTTGGACGGGCAGCTGGAAAAAACAAGAGGCAGTGAATAAAAGGGCAGGGAAGGAAGCAGGGTTGTGGCAATGGATTGATATGGTCATAGACATGGAAAGCCAGGCTGGAGGACAATGGAGGAATAGAGTGTGGAGCTCTGTCCTGTATTTTCCCCATCTGGGCATCAGCCTGACTTGTCCCCAGTCCCGTCCCATTGTCCCAGCGATCAATCCCTCATTCCTGCTTTTTCACTGTCACAGAGCGCCTACACCAGGATGTGTAGAGAGCCTGCTGTGCCCTGTCTGTGCAAAAGTGGGACTTTTGCATGACATGTGCTTTAGCATGAAGCAGCATATGATGCCAACCCCACCTCTCTGCCCTTGCTCTCCCAATGAAGCTCAGCATGGCTGCTTTCAGTGGACAGATCTGGAATCTACTTGGAACGACATGCAGAAAAACCAGTGCTCTCTGCTGCCCACACACCTGCACAGATGACACCGGCATCCTCCACGTGTCTGCAGTTGTGCACACCCCAGCCCCTGTGCCTGCACATCTGAAGGGAGGGCTCGTCCCCACGGCACTGCACGTCGTCCAGGAAGATGCGTCCGGAGCCAACGCCAAAGCGAGCTCTGCTGGGGGCAGCCATGGCTTCCCCACAGCCCAGCTGCCGACACACCACCTGGGCATCCTGCTGGTCCCACTGGTCATCACACACTGTCCCCCACGTGCTGCCGTCGTACAGCTCCACACGGCCCTCGCAGCCATTCCTCCCACCTGACAGACGCAGGCTGGCACCTGGCACAGAGCACAAGGCGTGGGTGAGGGTCACTCTTGGGAAAGAGATCAGGATCACTAAGGAGACCATTGAGTGAGAGTGGACAAGATTACCTGGTGTGCTGTGCTGTGCTCTGGCATCTACTGTCACTGTGTTGGTCTCTTCTGCTGAGGTGGACATCACTGCTGTGGAGCTTAGTGGGGCTGTGCTGAGCTTTTCCAGTGTGGTGGACATCTCTGTTAGGGAGGTAATTAGTTCAGTGGCAATGGACATGGCAATGGACATGACAAGCAGAGCTGGAGCACCAGGGGGGGAAGAGAGCATGAAGCTCTGCCCTGCTTTTCTGGTAGTCTTCCTGCAGTAAAATCAGTTCTGGGAAGGAAGTTCAGGGACACTAAATAGAACAGTGAGTGACATTGGGCAAGGTTACCTGCTGTGCTCTCCTCTACTTTGGTAGCCATTGTTGCTGTGGTGGTCATATCATGTTGGGAGGTTATCCACGGTAAGGTGGTGGATGGCACTGTGGTGGTCATCTCTGGTGAGATGGACATCTCTTCTGTGGAGGTCATTAGTGGTCTGATGGTTGTCACCTCTGGGGTTGTCATTGGTGCTGTGGTGGTGGTCTTTAGGAAGGGTGGCTCTGCCCTGGAGGTTGATGGCACCGTGGTGGTCTCCTCTGGGGATGTCACCTCCGTTGTGCTGGCTATTAATGCTGATGTGGATGGCTCCCCTGGAGACGTCATCATCTCTGTGAGCGCTGTTGTTGCTGAGGCTGTAGTCTCTGTTGGAGATGTCATTGTTTCTGTGTGTGGTGTTGGTTCTGCAGATGTCACTTCCAGTGCTGAGTCTGCTGGCACTGCAGAGGGTGTTGATGTTGCATCAGCCTCCTCTGCGAACATGAAAGAAAACCACCCCACGCATGAGAACTGTGCTTGTGCAATGGGTACAGCTCTGTGTTAGCTACAAGCCCAGCTCCTCAAGGATGAAGTGAAATCAAGACAAATTACTCTGATGCCATACTCTATCTTGACTGGGGTCAATGGAGAGAATGGAGGTGGGTAAAAGCCAGCTGAAAATTTTTCCTGGAAGTGGCATTTCCAGATGGTGACAGCAGGGTAAGGTACTGGTGTGCAAACAAATGGTACTTAAAGAGATTTAAAAAGCACTGGTGTAGGTAGCCTTTTCTAGCATGGATTCAGTGCACCAGGCTCTTACTCTCTGAGAAAATGTGGAAAACTGCAATATATATATAAAACACCTAAACAAGCTGTTGTTGTCAGCCATCTCTCAGTTCATGATCATCTGTTGTTAATAGAGGAGAAAATAAGACAAAAATTAACTGCATTATCTTAAAAAATAATGGGAAAGTAGAATGAGAAACAAGGTGACAGACTATTCAAAATAGATGGATAGGGAAAAGTAAAGGGAAAGGTATTAATGGACCTAAGCTTGAAAAAAAACTTGAAAAATATGGGAACAACGCAAAGTGAATTGTCACCTATGAGAGATTGGGTTGTTACTTTGAAATTATAATGAGCCTATTAAGAGTTCACCTAACCTCATTCCTCCCTGATGAATTTGCTTATTAGACATAACTTTGACTTTGATTTCTACTTCTTACCTTATTGCCACTGCTGGGTGATTAGACAGCATAAATACTCTGCATATTGCAATGTATATCTGGTCCTTGGGGTTTAAAATTGCTTTACATGGGTGAGTAAGCAGTTTGTATGTCATCACAGTGAAAACACCTGAGTCCATGCTGGCTCTACAGGGTCAGCAGAATGAAAGGACAGGGTTGCTGGAACATCAGACTTTGCTTCCCAAGAACAGGCCTTTTCAAAGGCAGTGTGCCCCTCCACAGATAGAGAATTCTTCATAATAAAGTAGAAAGAAAGGTATGACATATGTCTGGTATAGCTTTTAGTCTTGAATGAATGAAATGCTGTAGAGTGGGAGAGTGTACCTCATGCTGACACATACAGATGGAGTGCAATTTATATCAAAAGTGTTTAGAAAATAAAAACGTGACAGCACCTGAACAGACAACACCAGCATCTTCATAGTGGGCACAGTTGTGTATCCTCCATCCGGAGTGATTGCACCGCAACAGGGACATCTCATTCCCATTGCACCTCACGTTGTCCAGCAGGATGCTGCCAGAGCCTTGCCCAAAGTATGCACTTCCCAGAGCTGCAATGGCCCTGCCACATCCCAGCTGCCTGCACACAACCTGGGCATTGGCAAGGTCCCAGAAATCATCACAAACTGTCCCCGACTGTCCTCTGTAATAGATCTCAACGCGACCTTCACATCGGTGCCTTCCGTTCACCAGCTGGAGATAGGGTGCTTTGGGAGAGAGGGATTGAGCACAACACAGTCAGAGAAATAATCTGGAAGTGACTGTAAGAAGTACCTGTTCTGTCCTCTTGCCCCATCATCCCCAGAAGGTGCCCAATATTAAGCGCCCATGAGGACAGAGTTTTATTCACACCTTTTTTCTTTCCACCTTCCAGATCTCAAAATCGGCTGCATTTATTTCATGAAAGATTTTTACAGTAAAGTCAGACAGCAGACTAAGCAAAAACTATTTAAGCAAGGAAGGAAATTCTTTGCTAATAAACAAATTACAGTAGGAAAACAAAGGAGAAAAAATTTGTTTCAATTTCTGAATGAAAGCTAAGTAAAACTGCATGAGGAAAATAGCACAAAATTTTGTTCATTCTGTTAATTGGAAGGAAATACCATGTTTTAAGGACACATTGCATATTTATTTATTGCTTTTATTCATTGCTATCAAAAAAGTTTATGCTAAAGAGCAAGGAGACATCCAGGCAGATGAATTGCAGCTCATGAGATATTGTGCCCTGCTCAAAGATGACAAGCATTGCACTACTTTGCTTAAAATGATGTCAGAATTAAGCCAAATGAATCCTTCGGAAAAACTAGGGAATTTTTGAGAAAATAATAATCATTCTGTATTTTCTCCATGGTGTAGATAATTTAACTAGAATTTCTCTTCTTCCTCTAGAACTTCTAGGAGAATTTTAAGGACCTGGAGTCCATACATCACAACCAAATCCTATTGATTTTAAGAGTAATTTTACTGGAAGAGTTCCTCCAAATATTCTACAGAATGGACAAAGATTTCAACAGAATTGACAAAGATTTCAACAGAATTATAAAGATTTCAATAGGAATTCAATGGCTTTATTGCTTATAGGTAAGTAAAGTGTTATTAGATTTTTTAAATAAATAATCTATCATATAGACTTCTGATTACTGCATTCATTCGGGTAAAACACATCTGCTTTTCACTTTGAGTTATCTTGTTTAGACATTTTGCTGTGAGCAGCATGAAAATCGTGATTCTAGAGATCCATTTTTGGTGAAGACATTTATTAAAGGCTTTACCACCAAATGTAAGTGAGCAAATAAATGCAGTAACGTAAGATTTGCAGTATTTGTGCTTTGGAAATCAAAACATGCAATCTGCACTTGTTATCCTTTGCTTTTCTGCCAAATACATATTTACCTTGTTATTAAACAATAAGTCATCCAAATCAAAACAAATCTCAGGAGTTAACAGCTCAAGGACTTCTTCACTGCGTCAAATTCTTTATTATTGGACTAGAAGTACAGTCAAGATGGTGACTAAACTAAATTTTGTCCTGATTTGTATGCGTTTCAAAGGGAGAAGCAACAAGAGTGCCCCTTGACTTGTTTCTTCAAATAGCTACTTGAACATGCACATTTTTGAACCCTGCTTGTGGGGTTTTTGAGAGGTGACATGGCAAACCTGGCAAATAGTTGGTGCAGGATTAGGAAATAAAAACTGATCTAAACCAGTTTTATTTGCTTTCATTCAAGGTCTGTCATCACTGTGAGAGCACAGCCATCAGCTGGGGATGCAATTAGATAGGTTGAGTCCTGCGTCACACTTCAAAGGTATCGAAAAGACAAAAGCTTGTGAAAGGAGACAGGGGCAGAGAGAAGTGCAGCAGCCAAAGAGAGATAGAGGGTTTATCAGTAGGTAAGCAGAGGAGGGATGAAGAAAATTGGATGACATGGATGATGGCAATGCCAATTCTCATCATGATGCTTCAAACACTCATTAGTAAAATCACCAGCAATTATTCTAAGATATACATAGAACTATTTACTTAAAAAAAGTCACCCAAGTCACTTAGGAGATAGAAACTAATTATGTAAGGAATAATTCAATGACCATAGAAAAGTTGAACTAAAAGCATTTCCTCGCTTTCATTATTTTCAAATGTCCATTATTTGCCTCCAGTATTAGGGTAAGGAAACTTCACTTCTTGTTATATTTTGTTAAATTGAACATATAACCAAGAAGAACCAAATAGTACAATCAGTATTAAATACATAGCATATTTAAACACATCTATACCCTGAAGTAAGTATACATTCCAAATAAATAATATAAATAATTAATCCTGTCCCTAATTCTTAGATCAGACTTCTGGAACTGGAAGAATAATTGGTTCATAACATACTCACAGACACAATTCTTAAAATGATACAAGGCACTGAGAGGGGAACGACCCTGTGGCAGCAAAATGAACTCCACTAAATGGTTCAAAACATTCTTACCATTCACTCTGAAGATTAGTTTGTGATTTTAGTAGAATAAAACTGTGCTATCTTTTTAATCTAATTCCCCTTTTTGTGTTTTTTCCAAACCAATATCAGCATGAATTTAATTTCTGTTCGTGGAATCAACAGAAACTCCAAGCATTAAATTTTTTTTATGCTCCCTGGAACAAGTCTAAGTGTTTTACCTGTTTTGGCCTCCATAAGTGCTGGACCCAACAGGAGTAGCCATGTCAAAATCATGGTGGTACCCATCTCATCAAGTGTTGTTGATATGAGGGACCTCAGAATATATAGTCTCTATTTCTGAAGGGGAGTGGCTCTACAGGTTTCTTTCTCTGCAGGAGAACAATAAAACAACCACAGTCCTCTGAACTGAAACAAACATATGTTTGATTTGTTATTTAATATTTTGAAACTTCCTGGGTTTTGCAAAAAGATAATATCTCAAGAGTAACATTTTCCATTGCCTGGAAGGAAATACTTATGCTGCCGTAGGTTTCGCAATCGTCTCATTGTACAAAAAAAGAGCTCCTATTCAAAGATACCTTTCGATTCTGGCTGATGGAACTCAGTATTTTTCTTTCATGGGGAGATTCCTTAGCAAGTATCAGGTGGTAGTGAAATCTGGAAAATTAAATGGGCTTCTTCCAGTAAAATAGTAAAAGAGACTTGACAATTAGTATGGTAAGTCTTCCTGGGGAGTCATGAGTGTCCTAAAACTTCAGCATACTTTAAATAAGATTGGAGCTGGTGGCCCTGTTTGAGTACAGCCTGGGAGTCTGAAGAACCTTGCAGATGAAGTCAACACCTTCAGTCCCAGTATGAACCCCTTTCTTTTTGGCACATTTAAGTTCAAGCCAAAACTCAAGTCAAAATGCAGTAAGAGACTGTTAGATTGGAGAAAAGTGTCAGAGAGTCAATGTCAGCTGATACTTTTTGCTGCAACACTGCAGAAAAATCAGCATATTTTATGCAGGGTTAAGGAAATTACATTGCTTGTGACTTAATTTTATTCTAAAATTTCCTTTGATTCTTTGAACCAACAAATGAGAGGGAAAATGTTCATATTTCTATTAAGAAAATTTCTTAATATATTTCTAGTTTAATTTTGCATAGAGACAGTTACAGCTGTGTCATTCTTTGAAGAATGAATCCAAATCTTTTCCACAACATGAAATAATGCTTAATTCTTTTTCACCACTCTCTTGCCAGAGTGGTTACTTTCCTCTCCTGTGTTTTAACAATTTAACAAGAAAAAGCCAAAGAGCATCCTTACACCGAAGAGCCAGAATATTGTTCTTCATCTCATTCCTACCTCTACAGCCATCATATCTTGGATGGAATTACCCCAAGCTAAAATTGCTGCCATACACAAAATTATTGCCTCCAAGGACTGCCATCAAGGATGAAGACCAAAGCTCAGAGGAAAATGAGAATGGCCTAGAAGGCCTTTCCATAAAGGCCAACATTACTGGAATGGAAGAAGGAAGTGTAAAATACAAGAGGCCAAAGATAAGGTTGGAAACCTTAAAAGTGAACATTGAAAAGGGTAAATATGTTTCTTCTTTATCCAAACAACCACATTCGCACATGAATGAGGATATGTACACAGCGCCTGGTATTCACTATTCATATTCTTCTGGTTTTGACACCTTGACAAGAAAAAAATCCAGTATATTTGACTGGCCAATCAAGCAATCAGTGAAGCGAGAGTAAGTGATGGATGCAATTCTTCTCTAAACTCCAGTAATAACTGAAAAGGGTGAGGAGGAAGGGGAACACAAAAGGGATTCCCATGTGGTTCAAGGGTAAAAAAACATCTTAAGCTGTCCAGCTAAAAGAGCAATATTTATTAACTAACTCGTCACTACACTCATCACTAATAAATTCTTAATTTCAAAAATCTGGATATTTTTAGAGATCTTGATCATCATACAATCTCTGCACATAGAAATAAATAAATAGCAAGTTCAAATTAATCTTAATTAACTAATTAATGCAAATACCATACAGTACATTTTCACCCTTCTGATTGACTAGGTGAGTCTTTTGCAGTAACACTTTTTTGTTCTCAAGGAGTTCTGGCAGCTTGAGATATTTCCCAGCACATCACTCTGTGAAAGAAGCTACACTGAGCTTTGAAAACACTTTCTCTTCTGCTGACTGTTGTGAGGACTCTTTGCAGACATACTGGTTTTTGTGAGGTCAAAATGAAAACCATTGAATGAACAAACAAGATTAATCCGCTTTCCTGCGTGACTACAAGAAAGTGTCTGCACTGCAATAAGGGTATCCACAGACTTCTACACAAAGGAATGATAGTCCAAATCCAGGTGTTATGATGCAGGGAGGCAGCTCAGTCTAATTTATTGGGTTCTTTGATGGCCTCTTGGGCTCTGTTGCCTGTGTAATGCGAAGCATGTCATTGCAAACTGGTCTGCATTTGCTCAGTGGGGAGGATGCAAGTGGATCAGAACTGTCCACCACTGGATTTGCTGGTAGATTTCCTTAACTGGGAGGAGGGGCAGGAGAGGGAAAGGAAGGTCTGTGGTAGAGTCATCATTCACCAGGCACATGTACTTTAGAGCATGACCCTTTCCCCATCATCAAATCCAGTCCTAGCCGTGCTAAGCAGATCACTAGATTCCTCCGAGCCTGGTCAGTCTCTGAACTGCACAACAGGATTAGTTGAAAGGCAGGTCACCCTCCTGGATTGCTCTGCCCTTCAAAGGTGACTGTAGGCAAAAGGGAGAGAAGGACCCTTAGTCCTTGTTTCCTGTGTGTGGAAAACAAAACTCACTTACACTTTCTCCGTGCAGTGCCAGTCCCTATTTTTGTGATCCCTTCCCAACAACATGGAGAGGTGAGGAGAGGCCTGTGTGGAACCATGAGGAGAAATTAGCTTGAAGGAAGAAATGGTACAGGCTGTAATGATGATTCCTGTCAGAGCTGCCCACATCCTCCTTGTCAGGTCAGGATGTCACCCTGGAGTACAGCTCACCTTCCTTGCACGTCACTACTTTGACTCTGGTTCACCTCACACTTGGTACATTATGCTGTTCCAAATGAATTTACCTCTTTCACACCTGGCTGGAAAACAGGAAAGTCTGAAGAAGGGCATTTCTCAATCAACACCAATGACCTTTCCACTTGTATTAAGTAGCTTCTTCCAAAGAAATTCTTCCTTTTTTATTGTTTTTATTTTGTTTTCGCATGGGGATAGGAGACAGGTCACACTTCCTTATGGCAACTTATGTACATTCTCTCCCTCCCCTCCCTTACAGGTGCAGAAATATATGAGAGCAAGAGCAGGAATCATTGCTTGGTAAAGTCTCTTTGTCAGAAGCCACATTTTCCAACCTGATAATGTGTTAGCCATAAGTTCAGACACAGAAGTGGTATGTTTGCAAGTACACAAAAAGAGAGTATGGCTCAAAAAACCATTTTATTTCCTCCTTTTATTACACATTTACATAACAGATTTGATTACATCCATCCTCTATATAAAATCTTATAAATGGCCTACATTTACTCAGAGAAACATCTACTTGGGAAGAAACATAACCCCCAAAGTAAGGAATGCTGTACAGGAATAATTCCTTATGTGCATTTTTGCTTATGGCTCATTACTGAGATTTTTGCTGCAAAGAAACATTTTTGTTGGACTATTTCCCAGAGTATCTTATGGTGCTACACAGGTGTTTTATCTGCATATCAGCAATGTCCAAAGAAGTCAGATCTTTCTCAAGTCACCTAAATCAGACATTCAACCAAGAGTTCAACTGAGATTCCCTGAAATGTCCAGCTTATTTGAGTGCTGGGGTGGAAGAATCAACCCTTCTTTATACCTTAGGTTTATTTGGACTATATTTTGAAATCAGACTGCTTTATAAGTTCAGTTCATGGCAATTGAATGTTGTAATGTTGATACAATACGTCCTTCAGAGAAGAAGACGGAGGGAGAGTCAAATAAGAGTTGCCCTTCACACTGATTGCAAAACCAAATAACAAGCCAGATGGCTGGTGAAAACATCCTTCCACCTGCG
This sequence comes from Myrmophylax atrothorax, assembly GCA_026770055.1. NCBI lineage: Eukaryota > Metazoa > Chordata > Aves > Passeriformes > Thamnophilidae > Myrmophylax > Myrmophylax atrothorax. Next base: position 32,006,943 of record JAOXXN010000082.1, on the reverse strand, counting down.
TGCCTGAGTTGCCTCTCACATTATCTGGTACGGGATGGGTTTCTGCAGTTTACGCTTCAGAAGGAATCCTCCCACCGTGAGAAGAGCAGCAGCTCCCAGCACAAGGGCGGTGACAGCCAGAGGGACAGAGGAGCTGGCAGCAGGCTCTGAGATCGGAGAGTCCCCTTTGGCCTGGATGTCAAAGGCCAGATCTGTGCACAAAAGCGAAAGAGAGAGGCTTACTTAACTCTCCCGAGCTAGTTAATCTCAAAGGTAATTAGGCTGAGAGAACTCTATTTAAAATGCTGTAATCTGAGTCTGACCAGAAACCAAACAGTTTTACTGCACATTGGTTCACAAATTACTCTGTGGCCAAACAAAATGAGTAAGGATTATGTCAAGAAGTTAAAGTGCAACTGAGAGTCTGTAATGATTACCCTCAAAGACCACAAGATGCCATTTTCTGATCGTGGAAACAGCAGATACAGAGCACTGGGAAGCAACACATAAAAGGGGACCTAGAGATTGTTTGTTAATAAATAAGAGACATGCCAATCAGGCACAGATAGCTTTGGAATATTAATATAAATCCAGCAGGGAGGTGAGTTATATCTCATCCCTCTGCCTGCAGAAATGATTCAATTGCTATTTGACATGTCCAGAGCAAACAATGGATCTAAATGGATCTAACTATGATAGAAAGCAAATGGCTTGGAAACCTAATATAAATATTCTATAAAAAAATATGATAATCCCACATAAGAATTATAGCAGAATTGCAAATAAACCAGCAAGGGTGTATTTCAGAGCTGTGTTTCATGTCTGACCTGCAAAGATAACACACAGCAACACATAGAGTCTTATGTCATTTAAGATATTTAAACTTACCAGTGTTCCTGTCCTCAGTATGAGCTTCCCGAAGCTGGACAGGTCCAATCACAACATTCACCCGTTTCTGGGAAGAACGTGAATTCCTCTTTGACCTGGTAATGCAGCCCTGATAGCAGCGGGAGGAGTAGTCACCGTACCTGCACACCACCAGCTCACACTGCAGGTAAACTGATGGGTATTGCTTAGCGAAGGAAAATGCCTTAAACGAAAACCGAGCAACGCTGCTGTGTGGGGAGTAGTAGGAAGAGTAGGTAGGGTCCTTAACACACCTGGAGAGATATAAAACCGACAGATTAGCTACTAATTATTAGCTTCTCTTGAATAGAAGCACTATTCCATTATCTCTCTACAGTTAGTTTCAGGGTTAAATATAAAATTATAGATATAAAGGATAAAGAAAAGCGCAGGCTTTTAGCAAGAAGAGAGATTATTAAATGTACACAGCACAGATATTTGGTATCTCAACGAAGTTTGTGTAAACATGGATAGCTGAAAAATGACTAGTGGTTCTGCTGGTTTCTGCATTTCAGGTAGGAACCAATTTTGCATTTGCAAATGCAATTGCCTGTGAGGCCTCTGAAGGTTGTTGAAGAAAGAGAAAGTGACATTTTCTACTCTGGAAGCACAAAATTAATTCTAATACATGGGGTTTTTTCTTTCTTTCTTTTTTCTTTTTTTTCTTTTTTTTTTTTTTTTTAAATAAATATTCTCTTTAT
>JAOXXN010000082.1:31923968-32004409 GCA_026770055.1 Myrmophylax atrothorax | reverse complement strand
GGGGTTTTTTCTTTCTTTGTTTTTTCTTTTTTTTATTTTTTTTTTTTTTGTTAAATAAATATGCTCTTTAGTCCTTCAATGTGCCTTGGTATAAAATTAAGCAAAATGTTTTAGGTTTCTAGAATAACAAGAAAAGATTAAGGAATTTCTCTTCTTTTTGACTGGGTAGTCTTGTATTCCAGTTATGATGTTGTAAAACTCTGATTGTGATGCATGGAAATGTAGAGCCATTGCCATCCCTGCATTTCATACATCTATTTCAGAAACAAAATCAGACTTCAACTTCTGCTCTTGAAAAGGAATCTCCGTGCAGATCCCTGAGCAAAATGTCAGTGTTTGACTGCAATTTTTGAATGGCACTACTTTGCCATACTGTGTTTTATTCAGGCTTTGCCAAAAGGTTGTGGTTAGAAGTATATTTGTACAGAGATTTGTAGCCAATGTACACTGGCCCTAAGTCACCTTTTTCACAAATTAAGCTCTTTCAGAACTAACCATAGAGAGAATTCTAAAGTAATTATTTTGACACTTCTTACCCCCTTCTGATCAATTCATAGGTCATTTTCCTGAAATCACTAGGATCTGGTGATGCCACGCATGTGTCCACAAACACTATCAGATTTTGGTCAGAGCTGTGAAGAGAAGCTTGGAGGAACAAATTCTGATTCACATCAACATAGTATGGAAAGTCCTGCACTGGCCACAGGAAAGATGAGGAATTATAGATTGCCAGGTTCACATCATATCTGCCATACTGGGTTTCATTGACATCAGCAATGTCATTGGTAGTGTACACTACTTGCACCCAGGTGTTCTGGATCATTTTGCAGTTGACATGCAGGTGAAGGTCTTTTTGTCTCTTGATGGTGTAAGCAGAAGCAGGCACTTTTATCACATTGGAGTAGGTGATTGTTTCATCGTCGCCCTGTTTGACATATTAAATGAGTATAAAATTACCACATGTGGTCATGTACAGTGTGTGTACCATGTGTGTACTATGAGTTTCTGTATGTGCCAGGCCCTAGTATTAGTCAGAAAGAACATGTCATACTCCAAGATACCTAAGCAGCCACATGGGGATCGCTCACTTAACTCTCCCCTCTACTATTGTTCCCTGAAAATCACTCTGAAATAGATACAGGGATTTCCTAAACCCTGGGAAGGATAAGCAGGAATATTTAACAAACTTTTCCTCCAGAAATACAGGATTCTTTTCTGTGTTTGGAATACCTGTGGCCTATGACACCCTTTGCAATTCAAGACAATTTCCCAAATGTCTATTAAATTTCCATGCCCCGAGCTCTCCCAGATGTGTTGACACCAACCTGTCTTTGTGTACCACAGCCACGGTATGGAATGTTGAATATGACCACAGTTGATGTAATTGCTGGTCTACAGCTGGGATCAGCCAAGCTGATGTTCCTCACTGAGTAGCCCTGTGACTGGAGATAGGGTCTGTCTACAACAGCACGCATGTATGTTGGGAGGCACTCAAGGGCTAGGGAAGAAAACATGGATTATTAGTGATCCCAGGCACTTGATAATGCTTGCATATTGCAACTTCAGCAAAAGCAATCATTGCTACCATTTAGAGATAAACCAAACCACTTATTTTTACACTTTAGACTTAGATATGAGTAAGCAATGATCTCTGACAAACTTCAGCTGACCTTCAGTTGCTCTTCTGGCAAAAATTTTTAGCTTACAATTCTTTTTTCCTGAGACCTTGAGCCTGTATAACAAGTCACACAAAAAAGCTACGAAGTGGGAGTTTTTTCTCAGATAAGAATCCAAAATATGTAGTAGAAGGTGTGGAGCTGAGATTTCAGACTGGTTTGAAGAAACAAAACTTTGCTGAGAGGGGATCCTGAAACCACCCCCATGGTGGTTCACTGAGTCCATGGCATGAGAAGTAAAGATTCCAGGGAGAGTTTGGCCTTTGGTGGACTGAGATGTCTGTTGACAGGGACCTACTGGCAGCACACAGCCCCTTGAAAGGCAGTTAAAAAGACAAGAGAGACAAATGTTTGTGCTTGGGGTGTGTGTGTGTGTGTGTGTGTGTGTGTGTGTTTGTGAGTGTGTGTTAGATACACTTTACCATTGGGACTGCAGGACAGTACTGGTACAGGTCACCCAGACAAGTAGTTTTGAATATTTCATACTTTGTCTGTTTCTAGAGACATAGCTAGGCAAGATCCTAATGGACCTGACAGGGTGTTGGCAATAGATCTGCTTTGAATAGTTGGACGAGGAAACCTCCAGAAGTCCTTTCTAACCAATGTTTCTATGACTCTATGAAAATTTGTCCAGAAAGGAGCAAAAATACATATGAATTATGATGGGATAAAAAGAAATATTAATTTAGGAAACATCTAAAGGCAACTAAATTGATTCCTGAAGATTTTTTTAAGAAGAAAAAGTGATTGTTGTCCGAATGCCACTGGTCATTCAGTTACAAAATTCAAGTAGGAAATGTCATCTCTGTGGGATTTCTTCAACCAAAATAACCCATACTTATTTGGTACATAAAATCAGTGTATAAAAGCTTGCCAGAAAAGAAAACATTTACAAACAGAATGGAATTACATATAGAATGGAAACTTACTGGTGTTATCATCTGCTAGAAAAGACTGATACTGAGCCTGAAACCTTGCACTGGAGTATCTGGAGTCACTGTAAAACTTGACAGTCATGAAGTTTGAGGATGACATGTATGTGAATTTAGAACCAGAACAAATTCTTCCAAGTAGAGGAGAAGTATTGGGTGGCCCATCATAGATCTCAATATAGTCATACAGGCAGCTACCTAGCAACCTGAGGAAGAAATGTGAATATATAATGAAATGGACTTGGTAAACTTTGCTTTTTAAATGATGAAAAATCAAAAAAATAAGATTCCGTGTTCACAAAATTCCCATGTATATGAATATTCCCTCTTCACTTAAAGGATGGGAAATGTGCCCAGGAACTGTGGATGCACTTGAGATTTGGAACCTGTTTATTGCCCAGCAGAAAGTGGTTCACTTACTGAATACGTTCCAATGTGAGCTTAATTCTGAAATTATTTGCTACTTGTATTTCCCACAAACAATCTGCTTTAGCTGGGTAATTCAAAGGATAAGGACTCTCAAATATTCCAGAGGGAGTCAGAAGGAGGCTACCACAAACAAATCTTTCTTCTGAAAAAAAAAAAAAAGAAAATATAGAAAATGTAGATAAGAAAATGTAGATAAGAAAATGTAGATATGTTTCACTTACAAGTAATTCTGATTAAAAAAAATAAATGCATTGTATATAACCAAGCCAAAACAAAAGGTGGTTAAATCTCAAAAGAAATTGAATGGTTCTGCTCTTCTCAGTTAGAATACAGGTGTGATGATTTCATCAGGGAATTCTGACTGACCGTTGCAGTTAAGCTTCAGTCATACATGAGTCAGGGGCAGTCATATCATGGCCCAAATAACGTGAAATTAAAAAGGAAGCAAAAGAAGATCTCCCACAGAATCAACAGAATTTGGAATACACACCTAGTAACAGAATCACTCAAGCAAAGGACTTCAGAGTGTAGGATTTAAATAGAACCAATAAGGATTCTTCGCCAAAGCAATACAATGTGAAAATGTTACAATTCAAACCTACTAAATAGCAATTAATACACCATAAAAGTAACACATTGGAGAAATGGAAAAAAAAGTACACAAACCTGTAGTAGCCTTTGTCCAGGGGAGAGTGGTTGTCATGTTTGTGTCATATATAGTAGAAAAGGAGAAAGAAACACATAAAAACCTCCCCAGAGAAAGGAGTATGGGCAATGGAGAGCTTAGGAGTCTGAGCAAAAGAATCCCACTATGCAAATTATACAACTCACACCTACAAAACAGCCACTAATAAACCATAAAAGTAAAACATTGGAGAAATGAAAACAAGGCACACAAACCTGGAGTAGTGGTTGGCCAAGGGAAAGGGGTGGTCGTGTTTATGGCATCTAGAATGGAAGAAGAGAAAGAAACACATGAAGTCTTTGTGGATGAAGGAGCATGGCCAGGTTTTCTCCCTGTGCTGGCAATGTTGGTGCCACCTTGTCCCATGAGCGATGGAGAGCTCAGGGGCCTGAGCAGGGTGGTCTTGTTTGGTGGGAACATTCAAAACCACATCAAACATATCTCCAGCACACATCTCACTGTGGCCACCAAGGGCCAATTTCTTAGAGAGTGCATCTGGTTGGGAAGGAAAAGCCAAGGTACCTGAGCATACGACACTGGCATCTTCATAGTGGGCACAGTTGTGGACGCCCCAGCCAGGGTGGCGGCACTGGAAGAGGGAGGACTCCCAGCCTGTACAGTTCACATCATCCAGGTAGATTGTGCCACTGCCTGGGCCAAAGTAGGCATTTGATGGTGCAGAAACAGCAAAGCCACATCCCAGCTGCCTGCACACGACCTGGGCATCCCGCAGGTCCCAGCCGTCGTCACAGACGGTGCCATGGCCCGTGTAATGGACAATCTCTACGCGGCCCTCGCACCGGTTCATGCCGTTCACCAGCCTGACGTAGGCACCTTGGGGAGGGGGAGAAATGGAAGACTTAGGAAGTGCCTCTCGCACAGAGACACCTTCCCTTGCCAGGGCCTTGGCAATGCTCTGTGAGGTCCTTGACTGATGCTATTGGCTTCATTAGGCTGTGCTTTTCCTGGGCTCTGCTCTCCCATGCAGAAGACCAAATCCCAACCTCTGACTCACTCATTGATTCCAAAATAGCAGCAGCCAGAAAAATGAGGAGAAGTTCAGACTCACCTGGAGGAACAATGCTTGGGTTCATGGTTGGGGTTTCTGCAGGAGAGGAAAAGAAAGGAACAAGTGAGGGCCTGATGGATGAAGGAGCATGGCCAGGTTTTCTCCCAGTGCTGGGGATGGTGGTGACACCCTGTCATAACTGCAATGGAGAGCTTGGGGGTCTGAACAAAAATGTTCTCCAAATAACATAAAATCAGAAGAAAAAATAAAGGAAATCCACACAATAAACATATTCTCAAATTGTCATCACAGATGGTGCTCTGGCCCCTGGAGTGGAAAATCTCTGGTGCCTCCTTCAACAGCCTCATGGAGGCACCTTGAGAAGGGGAATGAAGGGAAAAATTGGGATAAGCCTGTAACACAGAGACACCTTCTCTTGCTGGGAGCCTTGGCAAGGCTCTGCGAGTTCCATGACTCCCACTGTCAGAGTCATTAGGCTGTGCTTTTCCCAGGTTCTGCTCTCCCATGCAGAAGACCAAAATCCAACCTCTGAACTGTATTCTGGATCCAAAAAAGCAGTGGCCAGAAAAATGAAGAGAAATTCAAACCCACCTCCTTGAGTGTCGCATATGTAGCCTGTTGTGGTTGTGGGTGAGGTTGTGGTTTCTGCAGGAAAGGACGAGAAAGAAGGAAGTGAGGCCCTTGTGGATGAAGGACCATGGCCAAGTTTTCTCCCAGTGCTGGAAATGTTGGTGGCACCCTCTCATATGGAGAGCTTGGAGGTCTGAGAAAAAGGTCTTGGCCCAAATTCCATAAAATCAGAGAAGAAACAAAAGAATATCTCACATAATCTACATATTCTGAAATCCATCCACAGCAACAGAATCACTCAAACAGAGAAGATTTAAAGAGAACCAAGAAGGATTTTTTGGAAAAAGTGTTTCAATATGCAAATGATACAGCTCACACCTACAAAATAGTAATACAGCTCCAAAGTAATGCCTCAGAGAAACAGAAAAAGACATACAAACCTGGTGTGGTTGTTGGAGAGGGAGTGGTGGTGGTCCTGATTCTGGCATCTGTAAGGGAGGAAGAGAAGCAGCAAGTGAGGCTCTTGTGAATGAAGGAGCATGGGCAGGTTTCCCCACAGTGCTGGGGGTGTTGTTCCCAGCCTATCACATGGGCAGTGCTGGTGGTCTTACCTGGTGGGACCCACTAGAAACATAGTCCTGAACACATATTCAGCACGTGTTCGTCTGTGGTGAGAGTAAGGAAACCCAGAATTTTTTCCTGTTCCCTCCGGTGTTCTATATGTCCCATCACTGGAAACATTCAATGCCAGGTTGAACATGTCTCTGAACATCCTCTGTTTGACGTTGTCCTGCTTATTTTTGGATGTTTGGATTGCATGATTTTTAAAGCTCCCTTCCAACCCAAATCATTCCATAATTCTATGATTCTCAGAATCTACTATTTTGGGGTTCTTGTTTTCAATACATGTGATAAATACAGTTGAGGTATGTTTTCCCTGGATAGCTGCATATTTTGGGATGCAGGGCAAAGCTGTGTTGCAAGGTGTCTGGGAAAGAAGAGGCAACTAGTAATGTTGTATTCCACAAAGGCTTGAAAGGCCCACAAAATTATCTTTTCAATTAATAAAATGCTGTAAATAGAGACAAACAAGGGCAAATCTGCCATTTAGCAAACCTATATTTCATACATGCATGTTTGGATTAATGCTTGGTCAGACTAAAGAGAACACTTTGGATTTTTGACTAATATTTGAATTTTCAGTGTCAATTCTTTGTCGTATATACACTATTCCTATTGTATTTGCTAGGATTGGACAGAAAGTGGTGGAAGTTCAATAAACCAAACATTGCACTCTGTCAATCTAATAAAAAGAAACGCTCAAAGTTTATAGAAAGATGTGGCTAGGTGTGGGAAATACAGAATATTTGTGGAACTTCCTTAAACCCATGCTTCTAATTTGAAATATACTTTTTGAAATGTACTTTTAGTTATTGAACACATATTTATCTGCAGTTGTGGTTTTGTCCTGTAAACTTAACTATGTAGTAAAAAAAATAGTACAAAGATAACTTGCATTTTATGTCTAACAGGCAAAATGTATTCAAGATTTGCATGTAAAAATAAATCAGTGATATGCTCAGTCATGGTCCGTGATCTGACACAGCATTTTAGAAGTGTTGTGTAATTCTCAAGCCTTTTTTTATCTTGAGTAGAACAGACAAAGTACTTGGTAATTCCCACACGGTCAAAAAGTGACTTTATACAGTGAGACAGATATCAGAGGTTAATGTAAATGACCAGCAAACAACAATCACTATGTGAACTCCTCCTTCATGTCTTGGTTGGGTCAGGTAATCTATATGGGGCTGCATTATTAAAATACATATTCTTGTAGTAAGAAACTATTTTGGAAAGACAGAGTAACACTCATAAGTAGTAGTACATGCATTCTTCAAAATTGATTTAAAACAAACAAACAATCCCAGTGGTCTCCCCAGTCCTTCCCAAATTAATTGACTTTCTTTAAAAAGTGATGTGCAAAGCCAGGGTTTGAGTCACACTGATGTTTATATAACATGTGGCTTATTCAAATAATCCCTCATCTGAATAATACTCAGTAATTCTTTGTGGATGTGAGTTGGGCTGATTACAAAAATTTTGGCTTCTCTGTTCTATGATTTTATTGTATTAAATGTCTCTTATTCTGATTTCCTTGGGTTAGTTTCTTCCTTTATTTTCTGTTTTTATAATTCAAGCATTTTTAACTGTTTTTGTGAAAGCAGTGGGCAAAATTAGCAACACACACTGTATCACCAATATTCCCAAGGATATAATGAATGTTGTTTTCTTATGCATAGCTGCAAAGAACAGTGAACAGACAGGTGCCCAGATTAGAAGAAATTCCTAGCAGGAATATAACATAATGCACACATCCGGAACCTCCTAGAACCATACAGGATAGCAACTGTGTTTTTATGTTCCACTTCCATTACATTATATAAAGCTAATAAGTATTTGGTAGTTCCATGTGCATTTGGAAGCTTTAATTTGAAGCATTTTAAAACAAACAATACATTGCAGCCAAAGAAACCATATTTCTTCTTAATTCAATACTGTAAACCACAGCTATATAGGAACAAAGTCTTTCAGTAGTATTTTCATGGTAGTATTCTTTTTTAAATTTGGCTTAAACTATGCTGCAAGACACTACTGCCAAACAGTTAGAGCAATAATGATTTCATCACACTAAATTCACTTCAAGACAAATAATACTTAATCATTATACCGACTGGTTTGCAGTGTTAACAAGACAACATGTTATGTAATAGCAATCTATCTTACTTCTAGTCTTTGCAAAAAGCTGATTAAACTGGCATGTGAGTTCCATCTATGGAACCAGTGTAGAGAAGTGACACCCTCTTTTTCCTACCTTCTTGGGAAGAATGTGGATTAGCTGCGGTGACACCCAGGAGTGCTGCATTTAAGAGGAATAATGCCAGCAAGGCCTTGGCGGTTCCCATCTTGACAAGAGATCCCAGTAAAACTGAGTGTTAGAATTTATACCCTGCACTTGTAAAAGGCTCAGGCTCCAAAGGTCAGTTTGGCCCATGCTGTATCTGGGCAATATTTTTTATGACTACCTGATCTTTACAGAACTATTACACAGGAGAAGTAAAGATTCCATTTCCTAGATAATTTCCTAGGAAGTAGTACTGGAGTGAAAGTACCTCCAATCCAGCCAAAATCAGCATACGGCCTTATTATAAATTATCTTAATTGCGTGTGCAGGCCCAGTGTTACCTTTGGAACCAGAATGGTGGATATGCATGTTTCCTTGTCCCAACAATCCCAATTTTATTTTCTTACTGTTCATAAATAATTGCTTGCTTAAGCAGACTGTAACACATTGTAAGGTGAGGCAGAAAATTTTCTTTAGCAGCAGACTCCTGGTCTCATAAATGTTTCTATTTCTGTTCTCCATTTGAAACTGTAGGTTTGTTTCCCTGCTGTTTGTACATAAGCAATATCATAAGAGGGATTATGTCAGGTATCAAAAGTGAACGAATGACAACTATTTGTAGCATACCCTCATCTGGGGACCTCTGTTGAGGTTGCTTTGCTTTGCCAATGTCTTCCCTCAATCTACCACTATGGTCCTCAGCTGCATCTGCCAATAAAACTCCTTTCCATCCTTTGAATCACATGGTTTATATAAAAGAAAAGGAGCATGGCTTGAATTAAAATAAAAAGTCCTGTTGGGCTGGGATCCTTGGTTGGTCTATGTAAGTCTTAATCAATTTATAGATGACTTGGGGCACAACAGCCCATAAACCTGTCTGCTGGAGTCACTGTATTGCACTTCTGCAGCTGCTCCTCATTTGATGAGGAGAAATAGAGGTCAGCTAGAAACAAGCCCATTGTTGGTCTAATATTTTTTTCACTACACTCCATCCAGGCTTCACTTCTCTGTTCAATTTGGTTATGATACAAGTTGCAACCAAAACAGAACAGTTAACATAACTCAATACTCCTGGTGGTATATCCCAACCTTCCTTCTGTAGAGAAACACAGCTTGGGTCTAGAGACAAGGGGAATGAAGAGTCCTCTTTCTGCAAAGGTTCACAGAGCTAGAATAGAGGAAACAAAGACAAAAGGCAAGAGTCCAGAAACAGAATCACAAGCTGTCTAAGCTGTAGCTGAGAAGAGCAAACAAACTGGAGGACAATGGTAAATACAACTGATTGTACTCCGATGTTAATAAAGAAGTGTAAGCATGAACATTGCTATTCACAGCTCTACTGTTCCCGACTTCCTGACAGAAGGAAAAACAATACCATGTGCTCAGTGGAGTGGTCACATACTGTCATTGGGAAGGGGCTATGGAAATGTAATCCTGACTCTAAATTCTCAAAAAATAAGACTTTTGTACCATCTGGAAAGCAGTTTTGCAGAGAAGGCCCTGGGGGTCCTGGTGAATGAATTGGCTGTGAGGCAGCAACATGTCCTTGCAGCAATGACAGCCAGTGGCATCCTGGAGCTACCTTCAGAGGAGTGTTGCCTGAAGGTCAGGGGAGGGGATCCTCCCCCTCTACTCAAGACTGGGGGGACACACCTGGGGTGCAGGTTCCAATTCCTGGGCTCCCCAGTACAAAAGACATGGATGGACATACTGGAGCAAGTCTAGCAGAGGGTCACTATGATTAAAGGTCTGGAGCGTCCCTTGTATGAGGAGAGGCCTGGAGAAGAGAAAGCTCTGGGAGATCTCATCAATGTGTACAGATATCTGATGGGATGGAGTAAAGACAAACTCCTCTAAGTGATGCCTGGTGGCATGATGATAAACTCCATTTAAACATAAGAAAAAAGAATTTCACTTTGAGGATAGACAAGCAGTGGAATAGGTTGTCTAACAAGTTTATAGGTTCCTCAGTTCTTCAAGATATTCAGACCAAATGGACACAGTCCTGAGCAGCTTCTTTTCTCTGACTCTGCTGTGAACAAGGGGATGGACTTGAGGACCTCCAGATCATCCATCCAGAGCTGGATTGTGACATTGTGAACAGAACATTTATGGATAATACTAATCGAAGTTCAAGAAGAGGACTAAAGGCACTGTGGTTGAATTTATCCACAATAATTACATCTTCTAGGCATGGTTCTTGGACACAATCTTGGCTGACAGGCTTCTTTCCAGGCCTCACCAGTTTCAGCTTACTGGTGCATTTCTGGCATTTCCAGCAAAGGTTCTTTAACTTATATGATAACCTATGGCTTGATAACAGGCACCTTTGATTTGCAGCTGCTAAAATGCCAACACCCTCGGTACAAAATGTGCCTTAGGTTATCTCTCTATTCTATTGCGCACACTGAGATCAGAGCAGCAGGAAGTTTTCTGCAAAATTGTGTACCATAAAGTCTGCAAATAATGTGAGTTATCAGGCTGCATTCCTGGCAGCATATAAGCAATCCGTTGCTGTTCTCACATCAGTAATAAATGGAAATTTTTGCCTTAGCTTGTGACCACCAATCACTGAGATAGAACACATAGGATCAAATTTGTCTTACCGTAATCAACAGATATCAGGCATGAGAAAATCAGCCTCAATTGGCTCATGGTAACTTCTATCAGAGGTCAGCTGCTTGCTGGAATAAGTGTTCAATAAGTCAGTCTGTTATACTTGGATTAAAGAAACAGATGTTAGCTTTTTCTATACAATTTCAATAAAAAATATGATTTCATACTACCAAAGCTTGAGTTTTTCCACCACAGCTGTCATTTTTAGTGGTACTTATAGCTGTTAGAGACTATAGAAAGCTCTACTGTCTCCATTGAGCAATCATTTTCTTTCAGTTTAAGAAAGAAATAGATAAAAATATTTACTTATTATGATACTCTGTGTTATAGATCCATGGACTTGTTTTCTGTCATGTGCTACTTGCAGGAGCACCCAGTACTGCTCAGACTTTTAGTCTGCTTTGCTTCATCCCTACAACAGGAAAACCGCTTGGTTTTAAGTCTAAGAAAGTGGCAAAAATAAATATAAAAAATCTTAAGAAGAGCCATATACAGGTGAAATCAATCTGCACAGCACCCATACCTACATTTAACATTTGGGTGGTGTCCTGGCTGGGCAGGGTCTCATATCCTCAAAACCCATCACTTCCTTCATGACACGACACATGTTCATTTTGGTCACACGATGAAAGAATGTTCTCAACAGCCCTACATTTGAAGGGTTTGTGGAAAAGAATGTGAGAAGAACCTCATTCTTCTTATGGGCCATATCTGCTCCTGCCTTGCATGACCCTGCAGCTGCCTTCTTTATGTCTGCTACAGCTTGATGGCTGATGCTCAAGCCTGTCTTCCAGCCCCTTTTCATACTCCTCTATTCAAATCACTGTTAGTTATTTGAAGTGCCTTTAGTTGAGTGATCATCAGTCTTTTTTTATGCCAGTCCCCTTTCTGAGCATTGCTGCGATAAAGTACACCTGGCAGCAGTAGCTGGCTACTGAAAGAGTCTGTGGGAACAGAGAAGGCAATTTGCCTCCAAGACTTCCAACTCTTCAGTGCTACCATCTGTTCACCTTCATGCCCTGACCTTGCCTTCAAACCAGAAGGACCAGCAGGATGGAAATTATGCTGCTGGTTGCCAAAAGGAATTGCTCAAGGAAAGTCATCTCTTCACATGCAAAAATTCCAAGGTGCATGAAAAGCCACTGGTGCTCAAAACTGAGAGTCCATCAGAGCTGTTGTACCTCTGGTGTGTGCTCTATGGTGTACATATAAACCCAAAGAAAGTATAGAGGGAAATAATATGCATTTCTTTCAGTGTGAAAGATTATTTCAGCCTAAGGCACAGTAAAAATATCAGTCATTTTGCAGGTTTACAATTTTGCTTCTCTGCACCCATCCATTAATAATGTATTGCTCAACTTTTATGGTACTTTAAAGCTGATACAAACAGATAAACAGCAAAGTCCTTCTAAGGAAAGCTAAAAGTGCCTGCATATACCATTTCATCTAAATGCTTTTATCAGTGCCAGCTCCTTTCAAGAATCTGTTTCTATATTTGGTTTTAGTCAGACTCTGTATTTCTTCCTTTGTTCTCACAACAATACCATATTTGTGAAGCCTTTTAATGACCCCATGAGCTATGAAAATGTATTGGAAGCTAACTCTCTGGCCACAACATTATATCTTTGTCAAGGATTTTTGTTCATCCTACATACCTCCCAGAACCTCTCATAATACAAAAAAAAATCTTAAAGCAAGTTTTCTTCAGGCTAAACATAGAAATGCAGAGAAAAACTGAGTTAGGCTACTTCAAAATTAACCTCTATTTACTTGCAATGTCAGTAGATAAAAAAAATTTGCTATATTTTTATATGTATGGTGTTCAAAGACATTCAAAAGCTAATAGAACAAGAATTCCTTTTTGTGATGTAACTGTCGTACCATGTTTCACTCTAATTGTGTTTCAAGCCTATTTATGTGCAGAGAAACACATGTGGTTCTAAGGGAGAGGAAAAACTAGGTTAAAGTTGCTTAATATTTTTCATCCCAAAGAAGCCAACTGAACTAAAGACATTGATTCCCAAAGGAATAAATCTACATTGCTAGGCAGGGGATGGTTTTGATGATTTCCCCACTGAGCCCAGCTCATGCCAGGTCTTTCTAAAGATTCCCTAGACACCAAATGTCTACATTGTGCTGCTCCACACTGTGTCTCTTTTAGGAATTTTATGTTCTTTCAGAGGTTAAAAACCAGAAAAAATGAAAGGCCATAATGGAACAGTCAAGGATTACTGGATTTAGATTTTTCCCTGCTCAAACCCCCAAGCACTTAGACCTTTCATACAAAAATTGTGTGCCTTGATTTGTCATTTAAGATGTAACTAGGTTGTTGTTTGTATTCTATCATATTTCCTAACAATTCTTAATACTTCTTACTGTGTTTCTTCCTTGCACTAATCAAAGATCTGAAAGCATCAAGCAGCTTGACTTAGGAATGTGTAGTTTTAGTAACTAAATTCTGCACTACAGAAAAAATTATCAGTAAAAAAAGAATCAGCCCATCTCCAGTCTAATATCGAGTGAAACATAATCTCGTTTTCTGAGCTGTATATTTTACTTTCTCTGGATCACAAATGTAGCAAGATAGAATGTAAAGTGTAGTATATTCCATTTGCTTTCATGTTCTTTTTTCCCCCTCACCTAACTGGGCAGACAATTTCTACCAGTGCCATTTTTTTATTGTAGGGGGTGCTCTACATATGACCATCTGAGACAACAGGAGGTTTATATTGGGCAATGACAAACATAAATACACCTGACCTGTTTCTCCTCTACCCCCATTACCAGGCATTATATAACAATTTGTAGATGGGGAAGAGAAGTTATGAATTCTGCTACAGTAAATTATATCAGTCTTACACATATATGTTTCTGTATTAGATATTGCATGATGGCAACTATGTATTGACATTTAACTCTGAGCCAAGAGAAATCATTAAAATTAAATATTTGCATTAGCAAGTGTTTAAATAAGTTATGTGCATAACTTTTCTGCTATGACTAGTCTCCCAAATTCCTTGAAAATGACTGGGACAGTCAAGTGTTTGCCTTCACCTCTGCAAGACCAGGCCTCCAATCCACTTCTCAAAGCCCATTCTGAAGATATTTGCTGAAATACTTACTGCTCCAGTGATGCAACTCAGCTTATAAATGTCACAATGAGAGTGCATATCAAGGGCAAACATACCCCAACCTCCACAAAGGCCAAGCCAGGCTGGGCTGTGCCTTTCTGCAAAGCCTGGCACAACTGGGGCATGACCATGCCAATGCCAGGCAGTAGGTTTTGTTCTTTAGCATGAACAGACAGAGATGCTTTCAGGTAGTCTGAGGGACTGACAAGGTCTGCCCAGTACAAACAACCAAGAATTAGTATAATGAGGAGCGCCT
Source organism: Myrmophylax atrothorax (assembly GCA_026770055.1). NCBI lineage: Eukaryota > Metazoa > Chordata > Aves > Passeriformes > Thamnophilidae > Myrmophylax > Myrmophylax atrothorax. The sequence continues at coordinate 31,990,182 of JAOXXN010000082.1, read as the reverse complement.
AAAAGCTGGCTCTACAATAATTCATGAGCGGGCACCGGGCACAGTAACTGACTGCCCAAGTGCTCACAGCCTGCTGGAAAGGGTTGGCAAGGCTTACCTACCTAACCCAGGCATATCAGCAAACATATCTTTGTTAGATAACATGAATTTTGTATTGGTTTATTTGTCTAAAAATAACAGAAAGAAAAAATGGAAAAAGGTGGTGAAGACACCTTAAAGTGGATGTATATAAAATACATATTTTTTTACTTTTATTGACTTTCAGATTTATTAGATTGATTGTAAGCTCAAATATGGTCCAAGAACAGCTCAGATCAATAGAAATATTCAAAGTACTCTCAAAAGATTCTGCATTGTGTTTGCAAGTTATCTGTAACAGGCTCATACATCTCATCCCCTGCATGACCTATATTCTTTCCTTGAGGATTTCACAGTGCTGCAACTGCTTTGCCTTTGGTGTTCCCTTTTCACGTGAGTACAATAACACAATGAATCGACTCTGTCTTGTCATAAGGATGCATGAGTCACCCCTTGAAAAAAGAAAAGACAATAGCCAGTGACTTATTCCATTGTTCTCTTCGTAGCTGCCACCCTACAGTGTGGGAAGATTGGTGTCACTTTGAACCAAGAACCTAAGCTAAGAATAGTAATAATGTGGGCTTTTACTGAGTTCACCAGAAGCCTTTAAAGAGAAATAAATGATACCACAAGCCTTTTAAAATAAGATTTGGTGGAGCACTTAAGGAAAGAGTGGTTAAAAAAAGAGAAATTTTTAAAAAAAACCCAAATCATGAGAATAGATGTCAGTTATTAACAATCATTATTTGTTTTACTAAGAGCACTACAATGACTACACCATTCAACCTAAAATTTAAGATTTATATATAGCTGGAGAAGACTCATCACACATAGCCAAGGAATAGTGAGGAAAACCTCAGGCCTAAATGCAAAGATGACAGTGTAAATACAACTATAAGGGCATTGATATATTTTCTATTCATTCACTAGAATTTAATAGAGTGAGAAATTATGGAGACACTTGGAGTTTTGCTGCAATCATGTAGGTTGTAGTTGCATGGTAACAGAAATTTATTAGAAAACAAATGTTAGCTACTTGTGAATCAGTAAATTTTCATTCTCAATCTCTGCTATCTCTTAGCCTTCTTCCCTTAAGGACATTCCACAGAAACATCTCCTCCAGCTGTGTGCAATTACTTTGTCACAGTGGCACATTGTAAGTCAAAAGCATTGAAGTCTGATCTAAGGCTTATCCCCTGGGAAGTTTTGACCATGTCCCCAGCACCCTCAGCTGCTCTTCATCAGACTTGTGCTCCAAACGCTTTCCCAGCTCTGGACACACTCCAGCACCTCAATGACTTTTCTGCAGTGAGGGGCCCAAAACTGAACCCAGGATTTGAGGTGCCTCACTAGTGCTGATCCCTGGTTGTCCCAGACATGCCACACCATGGCACTCAGGACGGTCTGCTCCATAACCTTCTCTGGCACCAAGGTCAAGATGACAGTCCTGGAATTCCCCAGATCCTCCTTCCAGCCCTTGAATAGATGGGCATCATATTTGCTCACTTCCAGTCAGCTGGGACCTCCCCAGCCAGCCAGGACTGCTGGTAAATAATGGAAAGTGGCTCAGTGAGCACTTCCAGCAGCTCCCTCAGTACCCTGGGATGAATCCCATCTGGCTCCATAGACTTGTGGGTGTCTGAGTGGTGTAGCAGGTCACTGAGCATTTCCTCCTGAATTATTTGGGCTTAACTCTGCTCCTTGTCCCTGTCTTCCAGCTCAGGGGACTGGGCACTCTCAGGACAACTGGTCATACTCTTGAAGATTGAGGCAAAGAATGCTTTAAGTACCTCAGCCTCTGTCACCATGTTTCCCCGCACATCCAGTAAAGGATGGAGATTCTCCCCAGCTCTCCTTTTGTTGTAATAAATTTATAGAAACATTTTTTATTCTCTTGGACAGAATTAGCCAATAAGTTCTAGTTTGGCTCTGGCGCTTCTAATTTCCTCCCTGCAAACATCATGGCATATTTGTAGTCCTACTGACCTTCCTGCCCCTTCTTCCAAAGGTCATAAATGTTGCAATAAATGTGACAACAGTCTGGTGACTCAAGTGCAGCAGACCTGAGAGCAGACACTGAAGTTCATTTTCACCTGCCTTGGCCACAGTCCAGGGCCAACTTTATCATACACAGCCCAGGCTAAGGATGAAAATTCTCTTTCCAGTGACATTAAAGCAAGGCCTACTCTGATGGCCCAATAGATGAGGATCTCAGTCCAGTACGCAAAAAAATGCATTGCTGTTTGGGGAAACAGGAGGAGCAGTCTTGCAGTTGGCTGATGACTGTGATGGAGTTTGGCTTCTGGCACTGACTCAGCAGAGCTGTACATGCTCTGAGGAGGAGTCAGGGGTGTTGCAGTCTGGAGCAGGCAGGTTCAAGCCAGCCATTCCTGGAGCCCTTTTGTCACCCTGCAATTGCCAAGATATTCGTGCCAAACTGCTCTCCAGGAAGGCATTATCAACCCTGATAGTGTTCATTTATTGCTAGTAGTTATCTTTTCCCTGCTGAAATGAAAAGAGATAAATTGGCACCTTTGGCTGACGTGAAGCAGAGCTATGGTATTGCCAAAAAACCATAAAAAGCTCTTCTGGCTTCATTTGAAATTATTTATCAGTATAGAAATAAAACCACATCAAACAAACAAATATACAAACAAAAAACCTAGGCATGGGACTTTTAATATGCTGTCCAGAATTGCTTTTGACTGACAGTGAAGTGCTAGGTTAGACTGTAGGAATAATTATACTATCATGGGTTTGTTTGAATTTTACACAGGTGCCTGACTTGGGCAGTAGGTCACAGACAGAAACTGTTCTGCAGTGCTGATCTCACAGCAGATCTGGACCACAAATAAGACCTTCCCGGATTTTTCCAGAATGTAGGTATGACATGTTCCTCTAGGAGAACCCTATACATAAACAACATATTGCTTGGAAAATCTCCATATTAGAGATGATGCCCTTCAAAGCAACAAAATTTTGAGTGAAAAGCGCAGAGCCGCTTTCAGGAATCAAAGAAATATCACCCTCGAAACATTGTCTTCCTGATTTTGTAATTACGTAATTTATATTGGAAATCAGCCATAATAGAAAACAACTCAAATGGCTCATTTTCTGAACAAGAACTAGTCACAAATATTCAGACATTGTGTGTGAGGATCCATATGCAATTGGAAGAATAATTTTTGTCTTTCAATCATACATGATTATCCAGGTATTTTGCTCCTTAAAACCTTCTTCATTTGAAATATTTCATTATTCCACGTAATTTCTATGTAAAATTTTATCTGCATTTTAGAAAATTGGAAGTGATAGGAAACAGGATTTAGGAGAAGGCTTAAGAGAGTACAACAGTAGTATTTGAGTTCAAATATTTTGCTTGCTAGCACTGATGGCAGTGAAAAGAGAAAACATCACAGAGCAGTTCCAGCAGTGCTAGCCTTGCCTGAAGGGTAAAGACATACATTGCACCACACTGAGATTTACTGAAGCACCTTTTCACAGTTACAGATGGGCTCTGTTATCATTTTTGGTGTACCCACAACTGCCCTGTAGAAAAGGAGTACTTTTGATCCTAATTTATGTCTGAAAAAGTGGGAGACAAACTCAGGTTTGATATGGAGCAAGAACCAGCCATCTGTGTTCCCTACAATCCAGGCTGTTTTTCACTGGCAGATTCAAGATATCCATCTTGAGAGAAGGAAGCTGATGGTTCAAGGACTGTGATAAGATTTGGGAGCCTAACACTGTTGGGTGGCAACCAGTTTGAGGGTTGTTAATGGGCTGCAAACTTTCCCCGGTCTTCTGCCTTCTTTCAATTCTGAGTTGTTTTGTCAAGCCCACTTTCCACGAGGTGAGCCACCACCACAGAAAGCCTGTCATGCTTGGATTTCAATCTTGAATTGTCAATGAAATTACTCAATGCAAGAAAATTGCTCAATCCCTCAAATTACTCAGCCAGTGTGATCAGTTGTTGGTGTTTACCAAGGCTTACAGGACCTGGCATGGAATTACTTTGTTCACTTCATGTTTCAAGAGAAACCCACTAAGAGTGAAAACAGCAACTGGGGAGAGACCTCATCATACTCTGCACCTTCCTCCTGAGTGGAAGCAGAAGGACAGGCACTGATCTCTCCAGTGGTCCAGCAACAGGACTCGGGGAATGGCCTGAAGTTGTGCCAGGGGAGGTTTAGGTTGAATATCAGGGAAAGGTTCTTCCCCTGGAGGGTGGCGGGCACTGAACAGGCTCCCCGGGGCAGTGGGAACAGCCCCAAGGCTGACAGAGCTCAGGGAGTGTTTGAACAACACTCTTAGGGACAGGTTGGAATTGTTGGGGTGTCTGTGCAGGGTCATGGGTTGGACTGGATGATCCCTGTGGGTCCCTTTCAACTCAGAGTATTTTATGATTCTGTGAACTGCTGAGGGGCTGACAGCAATAATAAGTGGTGCGTGAGAAACATGAGATAGAACAGGAGCTGAATTCGTGTTCTCCTGAATGACAAATGAGTCCAGCTCTTGGAAAGATGAGAGGACCCAGTTACACTTCATCCCTCATCTTGTTATCTCCAGAACATAAAAAATGGGGAAATGGCATTCTAGAACAGATTTAAAGATTAACCGATTTCTGGCACTCTGATACATCCTGGCTTGGGAGTATAGTAATAGAACTTGTTTATAGAACTTAAACTGTGACATAAACATTTCAGTTTTACCATTAAGAAAACAAACAACAAACAAAAAGCTTAGAGATCGCAAAACTGACTCCCCACAGAACTGCTGAAGTAGAATTTTTGTTATATGGAGATAGAGATGGCTGATGTGAAATGGAATTAACAGGCATGAGTCAGTAAGCATATTCCTAATATTTATTCTAGAGTGTTTGGTAATCTAGCAGCATAGTTTCTTTCAGAATTCAATCGGCATTTAAAGATGCCCTCTGTTACAGACAGTTTTATTGAGATCCGGGCTCATTCCTATTCTCAGAAGCAGGTTCCCAAAGCTGTATTGGGCCAGCAATAGCAATCACACTTTCCTGGCCAGAGCTTGCCTCTCTCTTGGGCCTATTAATACAGCCCTGGAAGCATCTGGCAGAATAGTCATAGGCCTTGCACACCACTAGTTCACACCGCAGGTAAACCAAAGGACTGCTCCGAATAAATTGGAAGGCCCCGAATTTAAAACGGAGTCTGTTTCTCTGGGGTGAATAATATGTAGAGTAGGTAGAATCTCGAACACACCTAAAAAGAAACAAAAAAAAAAATCTCATGAATACACACTGCAGTCAGTCATTTACATGTGATAAAACACATAATGCGAGAAGTGACTTTTAAATGTAATAAAACCAGTTCAGAAACCTGCAAGCAGGAAAACCAAAATGTTTTTCTTTGGCAGAATTGGACCATGTTCCCTCCACCTCAGCCTGTTTTGTGTCCAGATACAACTTGTTGTGTTGGTATGTTTTTCTGAAGGTAAATTAACCTTGCCTGAGATATGTCACTGTTATCTCTTCAGTACTAACAACCCATGGTGAACTGGCCATAGCCACTTAGTCTGCTTGTCATTTTAAGCTGTGGGCTGTGTTTGCTGTATTTTGGGTCAATCCATCCCCTTTTCCCCAGTAAATCCCAAGTGCCCATGTTTAAGAATTAGAAGCTGACATCACTGCATGCTGTATTCACACTATTCCGCTAAATAAATAAGAAGAGAGAGAAGAGAAGGGAGAAGAGAGAAAAGAGACATATAGGAGGTTCAAAGGCAGTTCTATCTGCAATTGCAATGCATAAGAGCTCACCCATTCCTAATTATGTCATAGGTTTCTGCTGTAAAATTGTGGGGAGTGGGAGATGCCACACATGTGTCCAGAAATAGCACCAGGTCTGGATCAGAGCTGTGCAGGTAAGCTTCAAGGAACAAATTCTGGTTGATACGGACACGGTATGGTGAGTCATGCACTGGCCGTGAGAAGTATGAAGAGTCATAAAACGTGAAGTTTACGTCGTATCTGCTGTACTGAGTTTCATTGACTTCAAAATTGTCGTCTGCAACATACATTGTTTGTGCCCATGTGTTCTGGAGCATCTTGCAGTTCACGTGCAAGTGAAGATTTCTGTTTCTTGTGATTGTAGTACCAGAAGAGGATCCTCTAATGACATTGGAATAGCTGATTGTATCATTGTTTCCCTGGTTGGCACATAAAATAAAATTCAAAATTACTTCATATAGTCAAGTACTTTATTGCACGTTTTAAATTTCACTGTATCCTTACAGCAATGTGCATAGTAAGAACATTATTTCCCAGAAAGTCTGCTATGGAAAAGTCTGAACCCAGTAATTTCTCTCCTCAGGATAAGAATCTGCCATTTCTATGTGTTATTCAGTGCCTAAAATGTTGATCTAGAAAACTACTCACATTAAATCCAGACATAACTGAATAAAATGCAACTTGTACAATGCTTTAAACATTAAAGACATGAAGGTTCTGGTCCAGCACAATATTTAAGCTAAAATCTGGCACATGATTGGTCATATTTACTGAAAGCTCTGAGACCTTTTTAACCATCACACTCAGGGAACTTGAAAATGCCAAGTATTTGCTTCCTTCCACAACTTATCCTTTAGGAGAAGGATAACAGGCTATTAGGGAATGCTCTGGCAGCAGATGCAGGAAACACAAGTGCCAGCAAGCCTTAACCCTAAGGAAAGGGAGAGTACATTTCCAGTCCATCCAGTTTTCAATTTGTGCTGGTTTTCAAAGCGAATCCTTCAGTTTGAGTTTTTATATCCTCTCAACGTTTGCCCATTTTGTTGCAATGTTTATTCCTACCTCTCGGACGGTGCCACAGCGAGTGTAAGGAATGTCAAATGCAACAGACTCTGATGTAATGTTGGGTGTGCAAAAGGGGTCGTTCAAGGTGAGATTCCAGACAGAGTAGCCATGGGACTGAAGGAAGTGTCTGCTCACAACCACGTGCATGTAGTCTGCCAAGCACAGCAGTGCTAGTGGATGGCAAAGAAAACAGGTTACAAACTCACTGAAGTGTCCAAAAAGGTTGTAAATAGTGAATTAAATTAACAATATCTTTTGCAGAATCAGTGGATTTATCAGGAGTTCAGAATCCAAACAGTATACTTGATGTCCATGGAAATGCTACCAATTTAATTTAGAATGACAAGAACCAGGCGATTTGTTGAATTGGTACAAGATTAACAATCAGTGAATTAGCAAGTAACTGAGAAGAAATTTTTAATTCTGCTTTAAGTATGAACTTACTAGTGCTCTGATCTGCTGGAGTGGAGTAATAGTTGGCCTGAAAACCTCTGTAAGTGTATCGAGAGTTGCTGTGAAATCGGACAGTCATCAGGTTTGAGGAGGACATGTATGTGCGATAATAACCAGAACAAAATTTGCCCAGGAGAGGAGAGCTATGGAGAGGCCCATCATAGACTTCCACATAATCAGAGAGGCATCTGCCACCTTCCATCCTGGGGACCAAACATGAATATTCAATCAAATGCTCCTTACTAATTTCTTATTTTTTTTTCCTTTTTTTTTTTTAACTCAGAGTAAATTTTTATAGTGAAAGAGTACATTTTACAGATATAATTATGAAATAATTGAGACTAAAATTACTTCAATTTCTGTCTCATTATATGCCAGCCACATTTTTGATGAAATAAATAAAAATGAACATATTTCTCATCTCAGATGTGTTCAAACCTTTGAAAAAGTTCCTTGAAATCAAGTAGACCTTTGCTTAGTAAGTCCAAGCTGTCCTTCCCATACATTCAACTTCCCAAGTAATGAATTCTTACTTACTGAATATCTCCAAATCTAAGTGTGACAAGGAAGTTGCTCTTTACTTCTATTTCCCACACACAGTTGGCATTGTTTGGATAATTTCTGGGGTAAAAGGGACTCTGTAAGGTACCAGATGAAGAGGAAAGCAAGCCACCACAAGAATAATCTTCTGCAGAGAAAAATATGAGCAGAAAAAAGATATGTATACACCATGTAATGTTGCTTTTGAATATGTCTATGTAGAGTTTATACCTAAAATTCAGAGGCAATGACTTCTATCAGCTTCAGTGATTTTTTGTTATGTTTATATACATCTGAATGCAGGTTAGGAGATTCTAAATGCTCTGAATAGCTTTAGAATACTGATCTTTTGTGTCTGCACCAGTAGGATATGAGCATTTGACTTAGAACTCCACAATTATTGAGGCTGGACTGCTAGAGGTCAGCTACTCCTTGAAAAAGTCCCAGCTGAGCCTGATTCTCCCTGAAATGATTGCTAATGACCAAAGGGAAGGGGAAAAAAGATCAAATTGTTTTGTTTCAAAATAAGAATGGGAACAAATATACAATTCAAAAACATGAAGAATTTATGCCACAATCAAAAAAATTGTATCAGATTTATAGGTAGATTAGTTGCAGCTTAATCAAATATCAAGGGAATCAAGATTTTTAAAAAAATCCAGAAGTAAAATAACTCATGGATTTCTAGGATACTTTGAAGTACAAGCTCAAAAGACTCAAAGAAAAGAAATGTGTAAAAGGACACTTTTAAATTATATTCCAAATTAAAAAAAACCCCACATTAATTTCTTTTAACCTTAAGAATGAACAAGACACCCACAGAGGTCTAAGAGACTTTCAGTTTTTATTTTCAGTTACTAGCAAACATTAAAGACTCTTCTCTGACTGACCCACAATTTATGATGTGAGTCAGTCTTTCCACCTGAGGGTCCCACATCAGATAATTCTTTTAAGTTCTGCCTGAAGTTCAGGAAACTGTTTTGCTGTGGGAGTGACTGAGTTTAAGCACAGGTTGCCCATGGAGGCAGCAGACTCTCCAGGCCTATGACTCTCCATACTCATAGGCAGCAAGATTTGGGTGACCTGACTTTAGTAGCAGGACTGGACCAGATGACCTCCAAAAGTTCCTTCCAACATTAATCATCCTGTGATGTATGTGACCCATAACCAGAGGGGTCTGACTGCCTCCTGCCCCAAGTCCTCCCAACCTACCTGTGGTCGATGACATGGTGGTCGTCCCGCTGGAAGTACTTGGTGCTGTAGGGAGAGAGCAGCAGGTGAACACTCAGCCTTTGGCCTGGGAGAAACAGCCCTTTGGGAGTCGCCCTCCCCTAAAGGGATCCTGAGGCACTGAACCACAAAAACTATTATCACCACCTGGATACACTGCAGGTCCCCATGTGCCTGCATCCCAAAGCCTTCCCCCTTTATCCCACCAGCCCAGAGTGCACCTCGTGTTCTACATGTGCAATGGCTCCCCCCAGCAGGGCCTCAATCCTCTTTGTTCATTGTCAAGTTGATAGGACAGAGTGGACCCTCAGCAAATTTATTCATCACACCAAACTGGGATATGTGGCTGGTCAAGTAGAGGGTCCTGCTGCTGTGCAGAGAGACCTCAACAGACTGGAGAAATGGGCCAACAGGAACAACATGCAGGACAACAAGGACAGGTGCCAAGTCCTGCTTCTGGGAAAGAACACCGTCCCACACCAGCAGGCACCATGGGCCACCTGTCTGGGAAGCAGCTGTCCAGAAGAGGTCCTGGTGAGCACCAGGTTCAGACTGAGCCAGCAATGGTTTAGCAGGGAGTGTTGGACTAGATGACCACCAGAGGTCTCTTCCAGTCTCAGCCATGCTGTGTTTCTGTGATTCTGAGCATGAGCCAGAGATAAGCAGACTCTCAACCCCTCCAGACCTACCGCTGCTCCACGACCTGGTGGGAGTCCAGCTGGAGGTACTTGGAGCTGCAGAGAGAGAGCAGTAAAGTGAGAGCACAGCATTTTACCCAAGACCAGGAGCCTTGTGGGGGTCACCCCTCCCCAAAGCAAATCCAGGGATATATAAACCCAAGCTCCACTGTTGGTGTGCAACCTGGTGGGACCCTGCAAGAACAACATCAGCCATCCCATGACTCTGTCACCTGAGTGGGGGCAAGAGGTAACCAGACCCCTTGAGCTGCAACCCCACTTGAGCTCAGTGACACAGGGGGAGTGAAGCTGGAGCTGCCCGTGCTGCAGACAGAGAGCAGAAGCCACACTTTCTCCTCCACACTTCCTCAGCTGCCCAAAGGAGTTCCCTGCTCTGCATCTGAGTGCACCAGCCCTCTTGATTTGCAGAAAACAAGCAGTAACTATTAGCACGAGCACTGGTCTCTGCAGCAATGAGGGTACCTGGCTCAAGCAACTCCTCTGCCTGCAGCCTGGGCCAGAAAAATGGGTGATGGTTCAGCAACAGCACAGAGGGAGGTGAAGAACGCCACATCCCTGCCCACCAGGGAAAGAAACAGCCTCTTCCAGCAGCCTCATGGTTGTGATGTCCAAAAAGATGCCCCCAGAACAAGGATGCCTGTCAGTGGGACTGCAGGGTCTGGATTCCCTTGGGTGTTGGGAATCATCAGAAGCCCTCTAAGCTAGAGTTTGATCTTCTGCCCTGGCAAGAAGTAAACAACAGCTTAGGGCTTACCTATGGTGCTGCTGAAGGCAGGAAATGAGGAGTAGTAGGCCTGGAACCCTCTGTTGGTGATGCTGAAGTCGCTGCGGAACAGGATGGTCAGCTGGTGCCCGGAGGACGTGAAGACACGATGGTCGTTCCTACAAACTTTGCCAAGGAGCTGCTTCCCGGGGTCCCCACCATCGTACACCTCAATGGCATCGTAGGAACAGCTGCTGCCTTCCAGCCTGGCAGGGACAGGGGCTCTGTGGGCACCACTGGCTGTGCCACCTCCCAGTATGAGCCCCAGCTCTGCAGGGCTCAGCAGCCACACCCCACACCCACCTCACCCCAGGGCTTGGGCACAGGCAGCCCAGGGCCCCTCTGGTGGGCATGAAGCCACCCCTGAGCCCACAGCCAGCCCCACACAGGACTCACTGCACGTCCTCAAACCGGAGGTCGATTCTGCGAGCCGTGTCCCACAGCCGAATGCGCCACACGCAGCGGGCGTTGTTAGGGTAGGAGCTGGGGTAGCCAGGACTCCGGATGTAGCCCCACAGATCCTGGAGTAAGCCACCACAGGAGCCTGTCCCTGCGGAAAGGAGAAGAGCCCAGGCATGGGCAGAGTCCTCTTGACATCCTGTGGCCAGGAGCTGTCAGAGAAGGGCATGGCCCCACCAAGGGGGCTCTGACACAGCTCCACTCTCACCCTCCCTCCTGGGCACATGGCACCACCCCAAGGCACCACCCTTGCATTCCTCCAGCCCAGAGCATGGGCTGTGCTCAGCCTGTGTGGTGACTCCGATGCATGGGATGGCCCATCCAGAAAAACACCTGGAGCAGGAGATAACCAGACCTCTTAAACCCTCCAGACCTAAATGCAGTCAGTGACACTGGGGGAGATTGAGCTGGAGCTACATGGTGGTGAAGAGAGAAATCAGCAGGTGAGAGAGCAGCATTTTGGCTGTGAAGTACAACCTGCTGAGAGTCAACCCCCTCCAAAAGCCAGGCTCTTTGCAGTGCTGCCCCCAGAGAAGGGACAAGAGGCCACAGGCATAAAGTGAAACATAAGGTGTTCCCTGTGAATATAAGGAAACACTTTTTCACTGTGAGGGTGACTGAGCACAGGCATAGGCTGCATAAAGAGGTGGTGGACTCCACATCCTAGGACATAGCCAAGATCCACCTTGTCATGATCTCAAGCAGCCAGCTCTAGGTGACTCTGCTTTAGGCAGGGGACTTGGACCAGATTACTCCAGAGGTCCCTTCCAACCTCAGCCATCCTGTAATCCTGTGATCCATTACTGAGGGCAGGAGCTAGTCAGACCCCACACCCTCTCTGCACATACCTGTGGTCCATGACACAGGGGGCATCGTGGTGGAGGGAGCTGTCACTGCATGGAGAGAGCAACAAGTGAGACTGCAGCCCTTTGCCTAAGAGGATCACCCCGCTGGGATATTCCCCTCTCCAAGGGGAACCCCAGGACAATGAAACCCCAGAGCCACAGCTGGCAATGTAATGGGACAGGACTGAGTAGCTGCAGTGCCAACTGCCTCAGCACTTGCTCAAGGGCATCCACACTGCAGCACCATGGAGATCAGTGCCAATCCTCTCCCACAGAAGTGGGAGGGCTCAGTCTCAAAGGACCCCAAGCACTCCCACATCAACCTGAGTGTCAGGGATGTTACCCAGGGTCTCTAGGTGTAGCCTACATTTGGGTCTTCTGCTCTGATGAACACAGAGCATCCCAGGGGCAGAACACCCTGTGGAAAGGGAGTATATAAATAGAAATCTCTGCTTACCTGTTGGTGGAGACACTGTTAGTCCTGAGTCTGCAAAGAGAAAACCAGAGGGTGTGAGGCACTATGACTCCTTGTCTCCCCTCAGAGAACATACTCCAATCTCCTGGAGAGCTATGAAGGGACCCATGGGGAAGCTGGCCTGGCTCAAAACTGTCCCCATCCTCACTCTGCACAAGATCAGTCTCCCAAATCTCAGATCTCCTGAGCACAGTCTACAAGTGCAGGAAGGGTGTTCCCTCTGAAACAGGGGCCCCTGTGCCAGGGACATGGCCCCAGGACCTGCTCCTGCTCTGCAGTGCACAGAGCAAGGGCTGGACAATCCTCACCCAGCCTCACCCAAACTGCATATGGGTTTTCTTTGGGAAAATGCCACCAAAATACAAAAGCCCACCTGAGCATATGACAGAAGCAATTCCATGATGACAGACATAGTCGTAGTCGTAGGGGCAGTCCCACAAGAAGTTTTCATGCCCTGCACAATTCACCTCTGTGATATATCCGTATAAATCGCTTGAAGGGAAGTCGTGCATCACTCCAAGAGGCCATCCACAGTCAAGCTGCCTGCACACAACCTCAGCGTCTTCCATGTCCCACAGGTATCCACACACCTTCTCCCAGCCTCCGAAGTAAAAGATTTCCACGTTGCCGGCACAGCGGTTCGGGCCATCGCTCAGCCTCAGGTCCAGCTCTTGGGGAGACACAAACCTCTGGGTCAGGCCACCGGTGCTCTGGGCTCAGGCATTGACATTTGACAGGAGGGCATGGGCTTCCATGTCCTCTCCAGGCACCCATCTGTGCCCACCCACAGCACAGCTCAGGGCTGGCAGCCCCTGCTCGGGCTCCCACGCTGTGGGATGGGTACGCTGGAGCAGCAGCAGGTCCCGTCCCTGTGCCCAGGGCCATGACAAGGGCCTTGGCAGACAGACTCACCATCAGCTATGATTGGAACTGTGGAGAACAAGCAGGGGAAAAGAAAACACATAGAGCAGGCAAATTAGGACAAATTCTTTGGGAGATGTGTTTGTTCCCTACCCTTTCCCCAGTGAGTCAAGTTCCCAGTGAAGAACACAAGTGACAGGTTTTCTTTCTAGCAAGGAGCCTGGTTGCTGGAGGGCACAGCCATCCCTGAGTTCCTGACTCCCAGATCATTCACTTCTTGCATACATCACTGGCCCTGCTCTATAGGAAACATGAGGTTTTTCATTATAATAATTTTTCCTAAGAATAAATACTATGATAAAATACAAAGTTATTACTATGATGTAAAGTAAGGATCTGGTAAATTCTACTTACTAGTCGTGGTCGTGGGGCTAACTGTTGTTCGGGGATGCGTTTCTTCTAGAGAAGGAAAAAACATAGATGAGACCATATGTGAAGGTCAACAGGGCAAATATAACAGGAAACTTCCTCAAACCCTGTTTCAGTCTCCAGCAATTTGTAGCCTACAAATTTTAGATCCAGGAGATTTCTATCTATTTTAGTTTTTCCTTCCATTAATCAGCAAACCTCTTAGTCAACTCATCAAAACCTGCAATTGGCCCAGAGAGGGCCAAGTGCCCTTGAAGTGAGACCAGTTTTCTCAGGGTACCCAATCCCCTGAGGGATAGGGAGCAGAATGAAGCCCCCATAATCCAAGGGAGCTGATGGGATTCACCCAAGCATGCTGGAGGCGCTCAGCCTAGAGAAGAGAAGGCTCGTGAGGGGGACCTTATTGCTCTCTGCAACTACCTGAAAGGTGGTTGTAGCCCAGTGAGGGTCAGTCTGTTCTCCAATTCTCCAAAATAAGAAGTGACAGAACAAGAGGAAATAGCCTCAAGTTGGTCCAGAGGAGGTTAAGATTGGAGATTAGGGAAAATTTCATCATGGAAAATGTCAAGCCCTGGAACAGGCTGCCCAGGGCAGCCTGAAGGGATTAAAAAGACATGTAAATGTGCCACATGTATATGTGTAAGTTTGTGGGCCACTGATTAGTGGTGGGCTTGGCAGAGCTGAGTTAATTGTTAGACAGGAGGATCTAAGAAGTCTATTGAAACTTAAACATTTTTTTCATTCTATCTGCTGACTTCACTTGATCTGATGAGAAGTTGAGGGTTCTGCTACTTCATGACAATAGGCTGTGAAAAACTGTCTCTCCTTCCTTTCTCCAAACCAAGAACAACAAAAATCCTAACAGAAATGAAAATGACGTAAAATATCTGGGGAGATAGACAGAGCAAAGCCAGTACAAGGGAGGCTTCACATTCAAAAGCTCCCTGTCACAGGTTCTGCTCAGCCTGTGCAGTAACTCTGATCCATGGGATGGCCCATCCAGAAAAACACCTGGAGCAGGAGATAACCAGACCTCTTAAACTCTCCAGACCTAAATGTGGACAGTGACACTGGGGGAGATTGAGCTGGAGCTACATGGTGGTGAAGAGAGAAATCAGCAGGTGAGAGAGCAGCATTTTGGCTGTGAAGTACAACCTGCTGAGAGTCAACCCCCTCCAAAAGCCAGGCTCTTTGCAGTGCTGCCCCCAGAGAAGGGACAAGAGGCCACAGGCATAAAGTGAAACATAAGGTGTTCCCTGTGAATATAAGGAAACACTTTTTCACTGTGAGGGTGACTGAGCACAGGCATAGGCTGCATAAAGAGGTGGTGGACTCCACATCCTAGGACATAGCCAAGATCCACCTTGTCATGATCTCAAGCAGCCAGCTCTAGGTGACTCTGCTTTAGGCAGGGGACTTGGACCAGATTACTCCAGAGGTCCCTTCCAACCTCAGCCATCCTGTAATCCTGTGATCCATTACTGAGGGCAGGAGCTAGTCAGACCCCACACCCTCTCTGCACATACCTGTGGTCCATGACACAGGGGGCATCGTGGTGGAGGGAGCTGTCACTGCATGGAGAGAGCAACAAGTGAGACTGCAGCCCTTTGCCTAAGAGGATCACCCCGCTGGGATATTCCCCTCTCCAAGGGGAACCCCAGGACAATGAAACCCCAGAGCCACAGCTGGCAATGTAATGGGACAGGACTGAGTAGCTGCAGTGCCAACTGCCTCAGCACTTGCTCAAGGGCATCCACACTGCAGCACCATGGAGATCAGTGCCAATCCTCTCCCACAGAAGTGGGAGGGCTCAGTCTCAAAGGACCCCAAGCACTCCCACATCAACCTGAGTGTCAGGGATGTTACCCAGGGTCTCTAGGTGTAGCCTACATTTGGGTCTTCTGCTCTGATGAACACAGAGCATCCCAGGGGCAGAACACCCTGTGGAAAGGGAGTATATAAATAGAAATCTCTGCTTACCTGTTGGTGGAGACACTGTTAGTCCTGAGTCTGCAAAGAGAAAACCAGAGGGTGTGAGGCACTATGACTCCTTGTCTCCCCTCAGAGAACATACTCCAATCTCCTGGAGAGCTATGAAGGGACCCATGGGGAAGCTGGCCTGGCTCAAAACTGTCCCCATCCTCACTCTGCACAAGATCAGTCTCCCAAATCTCAGATCTCCTGAGCACAGTCTACAAGTGCAGGAAGGGTGTTCCCTCTGAAACAGGGGCCCCTGTGCCAGGGACATGGCCCCAGGACCTGCTCCTGCTCTGCAGTGCACAGAGCAAGGGCTGGACAATCCTCACCCAGCCTCACCCAAACTGCATATGGGTTTTCTTTGGGAAAATGCCACCAAAATACAAAAGCCCACCTGAGCATATGACAGAAGCAATTCCATGATGACAGACATAGTCGTAGTCGTAGGGGCAGTCCCACAAGAAGTTTTCATGCCCTGCACAATTCACCTCTGTGATATATCCGTATAAATCGCTTGAAGGGAAGTCGTGCATCACTCCAAGAGGCCATCCACAGTCAAGCTGCCTGCACACAACCTCAGCGTCTTCCATGTCCCACAGGTATCCACACACCTTCTCCCAGCCTCCGAAGTAAAAGATTTCCACGTTGCCGGCACAGCGGTTCGGGCCATCGCTCAGCCTCAGGTCCAGCTCTTGGGGAGACACAAACCTCTGGGTCAGGCCACCGGTGCTCTGGGCTCAGGCATTGACATTTGACAGGAGGGCATGGGCTTCCATGTCCTCTCCAGGCACCCATCTGTGCCCACCCACAGCACAGCTCAGGGCTGGCAGCCCCTGCTCGGGCTCCCACGCTGTGGGATGGGTACGCTGGAGCAGCAGCAGGTCCCGTCCCTGTGCCCAGGGCCATGACAAGGGCCTTGGCAGACAGACTCACCATCAGCTATGATTGGAACTGTGGAGAACAAGCAGGGGAAAAGAAAACACATAGAGCAGGCAAATTAGGACAAATTCTTTGGGAGATGTGTTTGTTCCCTACCCTTTCCCCAGTGAGTCAAGTTCCCAGTGAAGAACACAAGTGACAGGTTTTCTTTCTAGCAAGGAGCCTGGTTGCTGGAGGGCACAGCCATCCCTGAGTTCCTGACTCCCAGATCATTCACTTCTTGCATACATCCCTGGCCCCTCTCTATAGGAAACATGAGGGTTTTCATTATAATAATTTTTTCCTAAGAATAAATACTATGATAAAATACAAAGCTATCACTATGATGTAAAGTAAGGATCTGGTAAATTCTACTTACAAGTCGTGGGCCTAACTGTTGTTCGGGGACGCATTTCTTCTAGAGGAGAAAAAACCACAGATGAGACCATATGTGAAGGTCAACAGGGCAAATATAACAGGAAAAGTCCTCAAACCCACATGCGTATGTGTAAGTTCGTGGGCCACTGATTAGTGATGGGCTTGGCAGAGCTGAGTTAATCGTTGGACTTGATGATTTAAGAAGTCTGTTGAAACTTAAACAATTCTTTCATTCTATCTGCTGGCTTCGCCTGATCTGATGAAAAGTTGAGGGTTCTGCTACTTCGTGACAATAGGCTGTGAAAAACTGTCTCTCCCTTCCTTTCTCCAAACCAAGAACAACAAAAATCCTAACAGAAATGAAGATGATGTAAAATATCTGGGGAGATAGACAGAGCAAAGCCAGTACAAGGGAGGCTTCACATCCAAAAGCTCCCTGTCACAGGTTCTGCTCACTTTTCCTTCACAACTATGCTACTCTCACTCCCTTCCACTTCCAACACCAGTGATTTCATCGATACCACCCTACTGACCGCAGCTGGAGTCAAAGACGGGTTTTCCCTGCTAAGACTCCTGTGCAGCTGATGGAAAGCCTCCAGGCGGCACTAAGAGATCGAGAGTGTCCCGCAGGACAGGGCTCTGGCACCGAGAAATGTGATATCCTTCCTACTGTTCCTGTGATTAGGTGACAGCACTAAACCTATAATCAAAATTAATAAGGGCATTTCATGTGAATCCTGCTCTGTCTATGTGTATGACAATGGAAAACAGACTACAAACTGGTACTGAGCCAAAATTCGGCTGTGCAGATTATGGATAAATGTTCTCTGGACTTTCAGATAATCAGAAACCTGTGCATTTATACAGACTCTGTTTTTTAATACAGCATTGTCACCCCAAGGTTTTAGCCCAAGGTCTGACTTAATCAGGCCCTTAACTGCAGCGATGACTCTCATTCTTTCTGTGAGGACAGGGACATATATTCAATTATGTGATGTGTTTTAAGCTCATGTATATGAGACCATATAGATTCCATATGGGTGGATTCAGAGCTGGGAGTCCAGTCTGACACTGAGCCCCTGATACATGTAGGTTGGCTACATTGACTAAAAACTGGATTAGGAGAGTTTCCAAATACAAGCATCAGCCTGGAGAGAATATTTAGCAATGCCAACTCTATAAACAATGTACATTTTTATATAACTTTGGAGTTACCTGTTGTTAGAGGCCTTTCTGTTACAACATCTCCTGTTGTCCAAGCTGCAAACAATGTCAAAACAAGCAACAACAGTAACATACACAAAAAAAAATTGAAGGAACATTACATGAATTAAGTAATGAGGGTGGGAAGTTGGCATGCACAGGATCCCCTGGTGGCACTGGCAAAGGGGTGTCAGCTGATGTACAAGGGAGTGGGTTAGTTCCAGCTGCTGCTGGTGAGAAAAATCCTGCTCTGTGGACAACCTGTCATAAAACTTACGGCATTTGCTCTCAAACTCACAATTTATGTATTTAAAGTGACTTCTGGATGCAGAAGATCCTAACAAGGACATCTGTCATTTATTCCGTTATTAGGGTACATTCTGACACTTCCCCCCACACTATCCCTCATGCACACAAGGCTTTACATTTAAATTAATTAGACGGTAATGGAAGGATTAAACAGTAACTTGGTATTTTCTAGCTGAACATCAACACTCCAGCTCAGTTTTCAGTATTACTAATTGCACCTCAAATATTTATTGAGGTAGTAAACAATGAAGGCATTAAAAACCTGAGCCTGGAAACAGCCTTGAATAGTTATTTCTTTCCACTGTGTACATGGGAGCATGGAAAGGGAAAGTAGTGCTTTGCTTTTGGTTCAGTAGTCCAAGTCAAGTTCATTCCAGAACTGTACACCTGTAAGAGGAGGGATGGAAAGACAGCAGCTGTGGCAACACTTTTGATCTTTTTCCATCCCTCCCTCCTGCATGAAGAATGCAACAGTAGCTGCTGAAAAAGAAGTGCCTTGTCTCTCCCAACACCATGCTGGCGCTCTGCTCAGCCAGGGAAGTCTCACCTGAAAAATGAGAAAGTGCTTTTTTGAACACCAAAAGACTATTTTACCCTGTTGGAAGCACCTTCCCTACCATCAGACCCCCCCAATATTTGTATTGGTCCCCAAAGGGATGAAAGTGGCTGAGCAAAGAATTTCCTCTGCAACCAAATCAAATCACACTCGTAACAGGAATTAGCCTGTGGGAAATTAGAATTATACAAAGTTTACAGTAATTCCTGTTATATTTTCATAATTACAATAATAATAGGAGCAGGGATATGTGCCATAGTTGTTATTAAATACCAATGCACCAGTAATAACAATGTACCTAATCAAATACAAATCCCATGGTTCTAAGTGCACCTCTTTAAAACAAACACCTCTTTAGTCCAGAAAATACTTATTAGTCTTTAAATCCATTGCCCCAATATAAAGACTTGGAAAATTATATCATTGACTGTACAGTATATTAATTTTATTTTATTCTACTAGGTTCTTTACAAAAAAATGGTGAGAAAAAAATTAAATTCATTAAGTAGTTCCAATAAAATTGATTTACTCAGCTCATAGGTTTGACCTGCTCAGGGTGTTCAAAAGAACTATGTTGTGCTGGTAAATCCTCTTTTACCCTTAAATCTCAACATTATCCTAAGGTGAAATATAGACATGGAGGGGAGCAAAAGTGAGACCCTTTACCTGCATCCACCTGAATTTGAAGACTTATCATCACCATCCAAGACAAGATCATGGTGGCAGCCATCTCCTTGGAGCTGCTGATACAGGAGGGCACCGGAATTTATAGGCAGGGACGCCAAAGGGTGTAGCTCAGCAGCCCAATCTCTTGCTTCAGTAGGTCAATACAACATTCCCCACTGCTCTCACTTCCCTAACTTCCACAGCCATATGTTTGATTTGTTAACCAAGACTTACAGCTTCCTGGTTTGACAAGAAGACACCACCTGACATCTGATTCAGAGAAAGCAGAGATCAAAAGCGGTTGCTATTTTTCCATCCCATCCCTCTTTGGCTGTGAAGTTCTTTTGTTGTCACTTATGTAATATGCCCCTTTCTTGAGTTTGGGCTGTACCTGAGCCAAAGCTGCTTTTTAACTCAGTGTAGAAGAGCTTTCCTTTTTGTGACTGCTCATGTGGAAGGGTAAAAGCATGGTGGGAAACAATTGAGGGGCTTATGGAAACCCTTCATACTGGCCTGGACTCTGACATACCCACCAGCTGCTGGGAGGGCAGCTGCCAGAGACAACCATCATGTCTCCAGTCCCTTAATGTTGTTGTGAAGGGACAGTTTCAGGGACTGAGTCAAATCATTAAGGCTGGAAGAGGCCTCCAAGATCATCGAGTCCAACTATCAACACCCACATCGTATCCCCCCAGTGCCACACCCACACGACTTCTGAACACTTCCAGAGATGGTGATTCCACCAGTTCCCTGGGCATCCTGTTCCAATGCTTGACAACACTTTTGTGAAGGAATTTTTCCTAGTGTCCAATCTAAACATCCCCTGGCACAATCTAAAGCCATTCCCTCTTGTCCTGCTATCACATGTAACTTACCCTCACATATTTCTCAAATATTAGTTACTTATGACATTTCTTGAGTCAGAAGAGTCTGGTACTAGAATGCTGAGTTTCCTTGACTGCATTTATGTGTATCTCTGTCCTTAGAGATGCCACAAACACATGCAGTGGAAGTATCTTCATTTTTTCTGTTCTCCCCCTGTTCCTCCTTCACCATGCTCTCTCATCACCAGGGCAGCAAGACTCAGTATGTTTAAGTTCTACAAGCTGTCTACTGCAAATCTGAAACACCCAAAGCAAGACTTCTGTCACAAGCTCAAGCCAAAATTCAGTAATCTTACACTGATAATTGTTAAACTACACAAACCTTCCCAGGGAACAAGGAGTGTAAGTCCTGGCACAGGGGCAAGTATGGAAAATACAGGAAAAATCGTCCCAAATCCTCTGTTTCTATAACCCTTAAGAGCTTTACAGATCCCTTGACACAGTCCTTCCACTGGGATTTACCACATATTTAAGGTAACAGGTAAATAATGGCATCCAGTGGAACGTTACAGCGTATTTTTACAAAGAGAAACTATCTCAGGTCATGGTCAGGTTTCAGTGGATGCAAGTGCCCATCAGAGAACCCACATTTGTACATCATTGCTAAATTTGATAATGTTTGAACAGTATATAAAACCACAGAATCCCAGAAATATTTAACCTGTGGAGTCTGTGTGGTCCAACCCCTGGTTCGAAGTAGGGTCATCTTCAATCAGTCAATCTTCAAAATTCTCAGGGCTTTAGTTATTTCTCTAACACAGAATTCTGTATTTTCTTTTCTAGAAAAAGATATGTAAAAACTTCTAGTAGATAAAAAACTTGACATGGTGGTTGTTCCTGCTGTTACTTTGGATGGGTTTGGATTTATCACTGATTGGTAAATATATTACTTCTCAGAAACCCAAAGAAGAAAGGAAGCAGAAAAGGAGAAAAGGAAGCACAAACTCCATTGTGAGGAGGGAGAAAAATGAAAGGATTAGTTTGTTAGACATGCAAACAATTCATTGACTTTGTAAACATGGGTAGGCTTCTCTTCTCATGGTTTTGCAAGGCAAATGGAGGAAATGGTCATTCGGAGGGACTGAAGGAAGTAAAGGATGTGGCTTGGTAAACAAACTGGGGCAGCTCTTGCATACCCAGAGAGATGAAAGAGAAGCAAAGCTAGTTTAAAAACACTGAAAACGCAACAAAAACTGTGAATATTTGAATGCAAAAAGAGAATGAGTGAGACAGAAAGGCTGAGTCAAGCTCACAGTGCTGGTCCACACAGACTTCAGTGGCCAGGATTACTGCTGGGCCATCCCACTCCAGCACTGGCATCCTCTGCATGGAGCCCAGCATCCCAGTTCCTCTGTCTCTGGATAAAAACAAAGTGTGGTGGACTGACTTTGACTGGATGCAAGACATCAACCCAGCCCCTCTCTCATTCTTCCTCCTCAAGAAGGCACAGGAGGAGAAAATAAGTTGAAAAAGTTCATAGGTTGAGATAAGGACAGGGAAATCACTTATATGCACACAGAAAACAGAATCAACTTACAGAAAAATAGTTTCACTGCCAATTAAAATAGACTTTGATAGCAAGAAACACTGACACCTTAAACAACATGTCCCCCACTACCTGTTTTCCAAGGCTCACTTTCACTTCTTCATTCCACTCTGGGACCTCTCCCCTTCCTGAACTGGCCCAGGGTGACTAAGAGGGATGGGACACTGCAATCAGTCCACAGAATTTTGTCAATCCTGCTCTGTCCTCCTCACTCTTCCCATGCTCCATTGTGAGTCCTTCCCATAGGCTGCAGTCCTTCAGGATAAAGCAACAGGATATTATTCAGGATAATTCAATACGCTCTCTCCATGGCTCAGGAAATGTCCTCTTGCTCTGGGACAGGGCCCTCTATGAACTGTGAGGCCATCTCAGGTCTGACACATGGAGCACCTCTTCGTCCTCCTTCCTCTTCTCTAACCCTGATGTTCACAGGGCTATTCATCATGCTTTCTCCCCTGAATCCTCATTCCCTGTGTGACATTTTGTACTTTCTTCAGTATATTGTCCCAGTGGCACCACCAGCATGGCTCAGCTGTGCCCTGAGGTGGGACTGTTGCAGGGCTGGCTGGAACACATCAAAGCTCCAGAGATGCTTGGTCAGTGATCAAGACACCACTTGGCACACAATGAAGTCACTCCTTCCACTTAACATACTGGATTGCATTTGCTTCATTTGCAGTAGTCACTACATAGTTCCTGATACTGCAGAACAAAAGTGAACAGCCAGTAGCAAAATAATACTCTGATTTTTGCATAAAAAATTGTTTCTTCCCACCAGGTACAATGGCTGGTGGGGTGGGGAGTTTTGTTGACTGGTGGCTCGTTTCACCAGAGCTGGAACATGATGAGAATATGTGCAAACATTAGGTTCAGTTTGGATCCATACTTGCTTTAAAAGTCAGCTGTGTGATAAAAGTCAGCCTGTCTTTTGGATGGGAGAAAGGATGCAGTGTGTTCACACTTTTTTAGTATTATTATTATTATTAGCATGCAGTTCTCACTAACTTCATTAAATTTAACTGTGACTATGATTTTTAGTGCAGCATTAATGATGCTTCCCTACCATAGGACACAGCAAGGGCCAGAAACCAGGAACCCATCACTCTCCCCAGCTGAGTCGGCCTCCATGGTACAGCCTTTCCCTGATCCCCGGCCACTCTCCCTGTTTCTCACTTTCCTTGCCCCTCTGCCCAAAGCTTTGTTTGCACAAGTGTTACAACAGCGAACTGTAAGGCATGAATAGTTTCATTGCATAAGGAAATCAATATTTAGGATTAAACCATGTTTGCTTGGATCAGTGAAGCTTAAATGATTTAGTCAAACACTGCAAACAGCCATGCTGCCTGGCCATGGGACTACCAGCTTCCCTCATCACAGAGGTCTCCTGCCATCCGTCTCCTGCACTTGCTTCCAGTAACGGCCATTTCTCAGTGGCCATTAAGGTACAAATGTGTTCCTTGAACGCATCTGGTAATAGGTAAACAAGAGAAAACAGTGTCAAATTGACTTTCCCTGTAGAAGACTTGCTGGCACTCCTCGGTCCCTGTCCTTGCTGGCTGCCTTGTTCAGCTGTACAGCCCTTCCTCTAAAGATTCCTCCACATCCTCTACAGATTCCATCAGCATCACTCTAAATTTTCTTCAGTCCACCCACAGTTTTCCTTGTTATACAGCTGTGGCTATGTTCACTAGGGATGCCTGAGAGCCCATGCACAGCTGGAATAGAACCAATTAAAGATGTTGCTTGGTTGCAGTGTTCCAACACCAGAGAAGTCACAGCTGTGGACAACCACATAGACACTGCAGTCCCCACCACATGGCTACAGGGGCGTCTCCTCTCTTCATTCCTCTTATACACCTTCTTTCTGTGGGCTTGCTATTCCTTTCCCAGCCCTCTTCTCTCTGCTCCATTTCTGGCTCCTTCTTCCCCAAGAGGAATGGCATTCCCACCCACACTGGCAGCTCACAGGAGGGCTCCGTGCAGGAGAGCAGAGTGTTTGTCCAAGACCTGTGTCTGTGTGTTAGGGGTGAGAGCACCCAGGTGAGCATGTGGGAACAGCTCTTCATGAGAGCCAGGATCTCTATAAGGAAATATTTTTATTGATCTTATGATACTCAGAATCTATGACATTCCTCAACAGTAACTGTACTCCAGCCAGAACGGGGAGAAAAAAGGCTCAACAGAAATTCAGGTTGAATTCAGCAAACAGTTTCATTTGAACAAAATTCTATAGTGTAAAAAAATTTCTGTTCTGTAGCTGCCATAATAAAATGTTTCAAATAAAGTTGTTGGACATTGACCCAATCAATTCTTTAAAACCTGAAGAACCTGCAAGCCTAATGGCACAGCTCCTTTGGGGCAGTGCATGATTGCACCTGAAAAATTAATTATTCACCAGTTCTGCTATTATTGAACCATTATTGAGCTTTTGCATGCCTGGAAGAGACATTGTGCTGTTGAGGAAGAGAAGGAAAGGTGATAGGCAGAGAGGGATGACAGGCAACTTGTGCCTAGTCTCATTTTTTGCTTTTGGTTGCACCTCATCTGCTTCCAGCTCCCCTCCCTCTCCAGGACCTTCACTGACTCTAACCCATCCCAACTAAGGAACACCAACCTCTTTGAATGCAACAAGATTTGTTTACCAAATGTCAGTATGAGATAGCATAAATGAAGCATTTTACCTTACAGTGAGGGGACATTGTAAAGACCAAGAACTGTTTGATCTGTTTACTTTCTGGTAGCAAACACCCCAATATTTAACACAGTGCATCAGAGCACAAGATATGCCTTTATATGAACATACACTCGTCACTCCTTAAATCAACACGCTCAGACCTGCAGCTGGTAAGGACAAATGAAGGAACAACAGCAAAGTCTCAATGGCAAAGGAAAGATAAATGAGAATTATAATCTCCAGGAATATACTCATGATTATGAAGTTTCAAAACCTAAGATTTACATAAACAGTTACTGGAACAGAGACAATAATGAGGCCTAGAGCAGGAACTAGGTCTGAGGCTTCCACACTTTTAAACAACCTTTAGCCACTGCTAAAAGCTGCTCCTTAACCTGCAATTCTTTGTGCCTGGCACCACACAGGTAGAAGCAGGAAGACCTCTCCTACCCTGGCCAAATCAAGAGTTTAGGTTGGTTTTCTGGGCTGACAGAGATGAGTTTGACCAGTTCTCACCTTGGGCATTCCTTTGCTGAACAGACTATCTCTTAAGCATCTTAAGATGGGAACCACCCATGCTCAGAAAGAAAACAGCTTCTGTTTTCCTATCTCTAAGTGCCCTTATCCAGGCACTGGCTGGTATCATCTACCATTTCAGACCTTTTAGGCAATTGCTAAATGTCTGAGTCACAATAAAAAAAATTAAGTACCTTCAAGGTACTGATCCTCCAAGGCAACTGATGTCTGCAAGAGATAGGGGAGGGGAGTTCAGCTTCCATCCACCCCAGATCTCCCTTGGATCTTGCCTTATGTTTGTTGTACAAACCTGATCTATTGCCCTCAAAGGCAGGGAGGTGACCTCAACAAATCAGAACAGTGGGCAATCCCCAACCACGTGAAGTCCAAAAAGGGAAAGTGCTGCTTCTCCCCCTGGGATGGGGCAACCCTGGATGTATGGACCGACTGGAGAATGAGGTGCTGGAAAGCAGTGCCAGGAAAGGGCTCTGGGGGTCCTGGTCCGTGGCCAACTCAGCAGTGCCCTGGAGCCAGGAGGGACATCCCTGTGCTGGGGGGCATCAGGCACAGCATCACATCAGGTGGGGTGGCCTCACCTGCACTGTTGGGGCAGTTTTGGGCACCACAATATAAGAAAGATCTAAAGAGAATGTCCAAAGGAGGGCAATGAAGATGGGGAAAGACCTTGAAGGGAAGTGTGTGAGGGCACTGAGGGCACTTGGTGTGTTCAGCTGGAGAGCAGGAGACTGAGGGGATACCTCCTTGCAGGTACAGTTTCCTTGGGAGGGGTAGAGGAGGGAGAGGCACTGATTTCTGCTCTGTGGGGACCAGGGACAGCACCCAGGGAATGGCTGGAGCTGTGTCAGGGCAGGGTTGGATCTCAGGAGAAGGTTCTTCCCAAAGAGGGTGGTGGGCACTGACCGGGCTCCCCAGGGCAAGTGGGCACGGCCCCAAGCCTGCCAGATCTCCAGCAGCATTTGGATGATGCTCTGGGGCACAGGGTGTGACTCCTGGGGATGGTCCTGTGCAGGGCTGAGGATTGGACTCGGTGGTCCTCGTGGGTCCCTTCAGACAGCACATTCTGTGATTCTGTGGAACAGCAAAGACTGGAAAAGGCAAGCAGTGGCTTGCAGGAGGGTGGGTCAAACATTTTACTGTTTGCTGAAGACAAATGAAAACAATTAGTGGAATGATCCATTAAACCACAATCCATAAAATTTCACTGAAAAGTAAAAATGTTACCATAAGCTTAAGAATAATCACAACCATTTGACCTATAGCCCAGCTTGAAAATTTACATTTTATTATAATTAAGGACTCTAGATCAAAAGTTGTTGCTAATGTTCACAACCTGTCATGAATTCCTTCATCCCTGAATATGACCCATCATATTGTTTTGCCATTAAATAAAGTTTAACACTGCTATCAAACAAATATTGACAATCTTCCCACGTAGTTTCTCTTCCCATCATATAAAGAAACAGTTCTATGTATTATTAACACATACTTTTGCCTATCCAGTTTGGCCAACTTCCTAAACAACCCATCCCACCTAGTTCTGTATTTAGGACAGTAGTTTAATTAAATCACCAGGGCTGATAGCTGGGAGTTATAAATTTGGCAGGTCTACCTCTCTTTCCCAACATGATCTGTAATTGCATCAAACAATTCTGCCACCCTGACTAAATAAGACCACAGCCAAGACAAAAAAAAAAAAACAAAAGCAGTCAAAGTCAAGGGCAATTGTATTGAAAAGGAGAGTATCCAAAAAGTCATTTAAAAGACAAAAAGGAAAACACAAAAATGAACAGCTGTTTGAGCAGCACAGACACATGACTGAGTTCTGCAGTTGTAGTCAGAACCAAGACTGACTTCCAACCAAATGGCAGAAATTCAGACATTTAAGTTTCTGCCCTGGGAGCCTCCCAGTCGTAGAGACTCGAGTGCTCACCAAAGCCGTGACTGACCAGCCACATCTGAGTGCAGGTCCCTGCTGTGAGGGACCAGCCCCAGCTGCAGCCTGGCCCCAATGCTCTCAGCAGCCCCAGCCCTCCTCACTCCTGCACTGGCCTCCCGCAGGAGGTTTGAGCTCAGATCAAGGCACTTTTCTCTGCCTCAGGTTTCTGTGCCACTTCCCACTCCTTACTTTTCAGAGTCACTGCCCAATGTCTGGAAATAATTTTCTGTGGCCATTGTTTTAAATAAAACAATTACATTTCTTTGCTGAAGCAGACTCTCCTGGAAGCACAATTTCCCTGCTGTGGCTGAGGGTTGGCAAGGGGCTGATTCAGAAACAGAAAATCCCCTAAAGCAGATCCCAACCAGATTGCATGACAGTGAGAATTGCAACCCCCATTTTATAAAAAACACAGGCAGATAATCCAAGTAATGAAGTGCCAGGCAAAACTTAGAGTCAAAACTCCCTCAGAAAACCATGTTTCTTATCAACTCAGCCCTGCCTGGCCCCTCAAATAGGACTGTGAGTGCCAGGAGTGCCTCACGGTGGTGCCACCATCCTCATTGCACCACCATCTACCGAGCATTGTGCTGAACTACTTCACTTTCCATGACACCTGACATATCATGGCACCTTCACCAAGTTCCCATTCAAGATCCCTCACAGAATGGCTCAAACAATGTAAAAAGAACCCCAACCATAATATGGTATGGGTTTGTAAATAGAATGCTGTCTGACTCCTGCAAGCCCATCCTAGACTGTATAATTTTTTTGCCTTACTGAGCAGTGCCCAATTCCATAGAATAACATAATATGCTTGACTTGGACATGGGTTCACCTCAGAAATCCTGTGTTAACACCTCTGAGTCCTTGTGGCCTGGGAGAAATGCAGGCAAAGAAAACAGACTTAAGGAAATGAATTGCCATAAATCAGATTTTAATGTGGGCATCCCCATATCCAGAAAGTAACCTCTTCTGAAAAACTGTGCTTTTGTTCAAAATACTAATAATTTTGTTAAGTGCAGGTGTCTGGTGGGTTGCTATAATTTTTCTCCTGTATTCGTCTCCTGCTAACCACACTGGTGAAATGCAGCATTCTTCTGCCAAGGCCTCTTCAAAAGGAAGGTTTCCTTTCAGGGTCCCAACCTCCAAGTCAAACGTTGATGAGATGTGAGGAAATGTACTCTCATTCTCCTGCTGTGTTTTATTACAGGTTTGTTTTGCACCAGAGTGTGGCAGTGAGAGCTCCTTTCCTGTTATATTTGCCTCTTTCTGGTTGATTTGCAGGTTTGGTGAGTTGTTTTTGATTTCCTAAAAGTTCAAAGCTTTTAAACTGGTCACAGCATCCTGAAACTTGCTAATTTTCCAAATCAGCCACATGAACTTGCCAGACACGTGAACTTACCCGAGCAGCAGACAAAACCTCTTTCCTTGCCAGACCTGCCCAGTTCTTTGGAAGATTGGAATCAGCTTTTACGAGAACAGCTTTCAGCTCTTCTTGCTGAACAGACGTTGAGCTCAGACTCAGACACTGCTTTTCCCCCTGCATCACCCTCCTCCTGTAAGAGGTCACCCCCTTAGCACCCCCAGCCCCAGCACCTGCAGGAATTGCTGCACAGCCACAGTGCAGTGTGCAGGCACAGCTTCCATGGGGGATGGTGTTGAGTTTTTAGCTTAGATTCGCCCTCTCATGGACTTACCTGACCACAGGTTCTTACAAACAGGTTGCCCAGAGAAGTTGTGGATGTCCCACCCCTGTAAGTGTCCAAGGCCAAGCTGGATGGGGCTTGGAGCAACCTGGTCTAGTGGAAGGTGTTTCTGCCTGGGATTGGAACTCAATGGTCTTTAAGGTCCCTTCCAACCCAAGCCCTTATGATTTTATGGAAAACACCTATTTTTCCTGGAGGACTGAAGCTGTGGGGTCAATCCCATGGGCTGCTTCTCCTCACTCAGGTTTTGGGCACTTTGGGAAAGGGAGTGGCCAGGCAAACACAGCAAAGCCCACAGCAACTGCATGGCCACAGCCCAAATCATGGCTTTCTCCATCAATAACACCCCACAAATGTATTTTCCTCTGCAGAGTGCTGATGTGCAGCATTAGCTCCACTCCAGAGGGGAAAGGGAGATTACACTACATTGCTGTAGCACAGTCCATCTCCTCAGATATTCACATGGCAAACTTTCTGAAAACCACTGCGTTCGCTGCAAAAACACTGAACAGAAAAAGGAATGAACTGAAAAAATATTTAATTTTCCTCTCCAGCACGTTATGCAGTATTTCCAACGTACTAAAGTTAATTCTTCACCACATTTATTAAATTTGACTCCCATGCTTTAGCTCTGACTCACTTTCACTCTAATCAGTTCCTAATTATTACCCACTTCCTCAGAAAGTTTATGGGGACAGATGCTGCAGTACCATGACTACTAAACAAAACCCTGAAAATTGGAGGAAATCTTTCCAGCAGATGTAGAGAGATTAAACTGATGAGCTGCTCTGGTACTTTCTTTCCTCACTTTCTCTGTCCAGTTAGTCAATTTGCATAAGCACTGGTTTTAACAGTGATTTTGTGCAGTAGATAACTCTTAACAAAATCAAGTTAATGTGTATTTACAGAGTAATAATGCAAAGAGGCTAAACTGGATGAAATCCTGGGACAAGAGTGTCCAGTCCTGACTTCCCAGCCAGGATCTTGCACAAGAGAATGGGGCTTGGGGGCTGAGTGGAACAAAAGAGATGGAGTGTGTGTCAACCATCTGCACAGCACAGCTGGACACACACTGCAGGACACACAGACACAGCACACACGCTCCAAGAATGTAAAACCAGCAAAGCTTTCTGCTACGCATCTTCAATAAGTCTCCACATTACGAGTGATGCTACCAATGCCTTCACCTGCAGATAACTTATTCAGGTATTGGTCAGATTTTGAGGTTGGGATGGGATGCTGCTGAGCTGAGGTTTGCACCCTAAAGTTGAGGGCACAGCAGGATGAGGCAGCCCTTCAGTCATCACTTCTCTGCCTGGCTCCTTCCTGTCTCATGGGGACCTTTCTGCATCTCCGTGTGAAGAAAGCCCAACAACTCACTGACATTTAACTTCAAAGTCTGATTTAACCTCAGCCTGGGGTGTGATTTTGGTTTCCTTTTGCTGACATTCACCAGCAGCACGTATGGGGAGGGGAAAGGAGCAAAGGGGGAGGGAAACTGAGTAAAGGATGCCAAGTCACATCCATGTTTTCTGTGTGGAAGAAGAAACAGAGGGAAATAATACAGGCATTTAGGAACAGCAGGAATAATCTCAAATATAACTCAATCAAGAAGAGCCCCAGAAGCTCAAATTAATATTTCTTTTTTCTCTCTCTGAGGATGAACAGGACTCCCACACTGACCTACCATAACATGTAGTTGAATACTCAGTGGAATCATCACTTACTGCCCTGAACTGGTGACTTCTGACTTCTTGATCACCTCTATTTCTCCTGCATATTTGCAGCTGCAGTTTTAATCTCTTCTGTAGCACTTTTCTGATCTACAATAAAAACCTAATCTAACATATAATCTAATCATGCCCTACCAGATGTCTCTTTCACTGTAATTTGGAGAGGTGCAGTTTTAAAACATTCTCAGCTTCCTCAACATGAATACAAAATAGTTATAAGGAAGAAGGGGTGGAAAAATAAACAAATCTTCTGGTATTAAAATGACAGGATCTTACTCCCTGGCATCTAAGCCACAGGAACCAGACAATTGTTAGTCATGACTATTTCTTTTACAGTTCAAGACATTTCCCTTATGGAATAAGTGAACCAGAGTTTCAAAACTACCTCCGAGTGTAGCCACACGTAGCCATCTATCAGCATCACACACACAGTGACTCCAGCTTCCATTTCAGACACTCCAAACCACTGAAAATCAAGCCAGAATGTCCAATTTCCCTGATTTCACATCCAACACTTGCTAAATTTTCCAGGAAACTGATATTTATACAAACTGTGCCAAAGCTATTCTGTACAAAGCATTTTCAATTGCACTTTGGAAAGAATTGTGCGTTAAAGCAACAAAGAATAAAACCCATTCCAGATTTATAAACAAATAATACACCAAAAATACATGGTCATTAACTGTAGTAAAGAAAAACTTTGCTTCTGTGTCTCTGTTTATCAGTAATTTGACTGTAAAAACTTAAAAGTTACTTAGAGAATATTTTGATTGTAAGAAACCATGTGGGTAGCTGCATGGTTGGAAACCACGAAAGTAAATTCTAAACACTTTTCAGGATATTCTTGTGGTTGTGGATATCCAGAGCACAGAAATTAATTATAAATAAAAAAAAAGATAAATCAGAAAACCACTTTCAAAGATGTAATGGCAAATGACAGGCTGCAATAAGAGATTATCTCACTTTCCACTAGATGGAGCTCCGGGCTAGAAATCTGGTCACATCTTTCACTAATCAGTGACCCAGGAAAACCATTTACAGAAGTTCATTTGCTTCTTTCCTAAAGCTCACACACAAAGGAAACGAATGGGTTTGCACATTAAGAGGCCGCAACAACAAGCAATAGGAACAAAAAGAATCAATCAGTTCTGTAAATTGTGCAACCACTTGTTTTGAAATTAAAAGGCAGATAAAAAATAACTCCTGTTTTAAACATAATTTCCTGGCTTTGACCTTTAGCTTAATTTTTGCTGGCTGGGTTAGGTGGAGTACTAGAGCAGGTGGGAGATTTCTAAACTCATTTTTGCTGGGGGCTGGATGTTACCACACTGTGTGCTACACAGGGCATGGATGGACTGCAAAACACAATATCCCTACAACAGGAAGCTGAAACATCCATCAATATCAGCAAGGTGAACTTGCAGCTCAAATATACTACAAAGCACTTCTGCAAGATCATTCTACTGAGCACCTTTCAGGGTGGAAAGGATTGCAGACTGGCAGGGCTTGGCACCATAATATCCTGGCAGATTTTCAGGCACGTGTGATTTATGACAGTGATGGCACAAGTAGATTGGTAATGAGGGGCCAAGTGTCAATACTGTACTGAAAGGTGCACTGTGTAATTAATTAACTCTACACACCATGTGAATTTATCATGACTCAGGTGAGTAAGGGCAGGCACTGGCACTTGGGGATATAGAGGCTCCTCAAATTGGGTTAAACTGGCTAAAACAGAACTGAAATACAGCTGGAAGGAGAAAGAGCACTGTCAGGGATCCAGGTCTAGAGGATTTACAGCTGTAATTGGATGGAATACAGCCCTTTCTTTAAAAATCCTAACCTGCCAGCTACCCAATAGAAGGCGTTTTACTAAGAAACAGTTTCCAAAAGAAGAGCATGTTTAGGAATGACAGTCACCAAAACTGGTCTATAGCCCTTGGATTTATTCTGAGATACGTATTTCAACAGAGGAAAGGAAAGGCTGCCTATCCTATTGTTTACCCAATGAATAATTACACTGTAATTCAATGTAGTTGATTGTTCTTCTTCACACCAAGACAATCCCATTCACCACCCCTAGTTCAAGGGCATCCATAAACATGTGTCTAAAGATTAGTGTCTATGTTAAAGGAACGCTCAATAATTATTTATTGTGAATAAAACAGCCTATTTCAAAGAGCTTAAGGCCAGATCTACACTGGTTACAGACATCCTCATATCTGAACTAGAATGGTATGGGATCTGTGATCCAAAATATGGCAGTTTCTATAGAGGGAAAACAGGTTCCAGGCATTGGTAAAGCTTTAATTAAAACAATAAGGAAAATGCATGAACATCTGGAAGACATAGGCAATATGACAAATTCAACCCAGCCTTGCTGAGAAGAACAGATGCAAAAAAGCACAAATACAAGCACATACCAAAAAATAAGTCATTGAGTTTATGATGATTAAAAGGAGACCACCAGGACATCCTTCCAGGAAGATGTGCCATTCAAATCAGAACAGTCCACAGGGGGAAGCAAAATGAGTCACTCACAAGAAGTACTGTTGAATTCTTTTAATAACACTAGGAAAATATCATAGTATTAAAGTCCTGCACGGGATCCTCGAAAGGTTATTTTGGTTGGGATTTCTTCATGTTTATAAACCAAACTTTGTTTCCAAATTGTGTTTCCTTTTAAGCTGACTACTCCTTTGCAATGGCATTTCCAGTTAAAACACAGCTAACCTATAAATACCTGAATGCCACAACACACATTGTGTGCGTGGGTTCTGTTTAAGTCTTAGCGGAAATAACAGTAAATCTACTCAACACAGGGAAGCAAATGTCGATTTGTTAAGCAGGGAATGTAATAGCCAATAAAGAATACATTGCATACATAATACAGAAGGAAAAAATTATCATCTGGAGTATGTGAAATTACACTGATTTTGCACCTTAAACCTATTAGAAGTTACTCTGTTGGCCAATACTAATCCACTGAACAAGCAGAATGTTGGTCAGAAGTCTAACGTTTCCTGTACCAGCACAGAGAGAATACAAGCAGTCCATTGCTGTTAAAAGAAAACATGAAATCCAGCTCATGTTTCTGGTTAGGGATCGATTTCTTCGGGAACTACTGTTAACATAACATCTTCGTTGCCCCTGCGTACAACCATGTGCAACGTACTGTCCTTTTTAATAATGTCACTGACATCACTGGCTGAGCTTATCGACTGTCCATTGATGCTTATAATCACATCGTTGTCCTTCAGGCCACCACTGAAAACACAAAGCAGCAATGTATTATTACAATTGCCATTTGATTGCCTTTATATAGTTAAAAAAAAAAAAAAAGAGATTGCTGGATTTTTCCTGTTTCCCACCCAACAGCAGGCATGTGAAAAGCAATCAGAATTTATGAAGCAGTGAAGATAACAATGCAATTCAGAAACCTCAGTATTTGATGTACAAGTTTGATGACTCCTGTATTTTACTGTCTTCAAAGGAATTCACTATTGCAAATAGCAGTAATTCTGCAATAAGGATCTTAGAAGCTGATTTGGTAGAAAAGACAGAGGCATGTTTTCCTTCTAGAATAATTGTAACAAGGCACTCCCTTTATTTAAAGGGGAGATTTCCCAAGTTTTACTCCTGGATACATAGCAAAACAACCTGTGTAGCACCATGTGTCAACACATGAGGAATTTCATCCCCAGCTGTTCTCCATGCAGAGCTCACTGGCAGCTCCTTCCCCTGCCTTTGTGTTTAAACCTGAGCAGAATAACACACAAATCTCAGTCACCAAAAATCACGCATGTCCTTCCTCTCACCTGCCTGTCTGTAGCCCCCACAATCCCTTCTTCTGACCTCAGAAACTAAACTTTGCTGACGCAAAGCAGGACAGGGCAGAACCAGAGCTGGCACCACAAGGCTCCTCTGCCCAGGGCCGTGTGTCTCTCCCTGAGCTGCCCGAGGCTGCTGTCGGGACCCAGGAACGGGTGGTGAGGGATGCCACAGACCACAACAGCTTGCCCAGTCTTGCACAACGGTCTGGCTCAAGTTATGGAAACATTAACCAAGACAGATCAGACATGATTCAACCCTTCAGCATAATCCTTCACAAAACCACAGAGCAGTCACTGGCCTCTTCCACCCAGAGAAGGCGCCTTAAATGAATGTCTCCTGCAAGCAGAATGCCTTGGTGAATGTTTGCAACGAATCTGGTCACCTACCCAAGGCATGGCTCAAAACATTTTCTTGGTGGTAACCAGTCCAGAGAATCTTGGTTTCTCCTGCAGCCTCTCCACATGACTCATGGCCAGGACAGGTCACTGCAGAACTGCTCTGATGCCGTACCAACACATCTATACAACATGCAGTGCAGAGTTCAGTAGAACAGGGGAAACCATTGTCAAGAGGACTGGGAGTGGGGGAAGACAGAGCCAACCTGGGCTGCATTGTAATTGCCAGGCCAGTCTTTTGATGAAGCACCTTGAGAGCCTTCACATTATGAGGCTACATTGCCTCACATTTTTGTCCTTCTTCCACTCTCTCCAATTATCCACATTCCTGTAGTGAACCGTCTGCACTTTCAGACTGGACCTGCACACAAAGGCAGCAAGTCCAGACCCACACTGGAGCAGCCACATCATTCCTACACTAGCTGCAGTTTAATTTCTCATCACAGACACAAAGCAGCATTCTGCCCCAACTGCGCTGCCAACAGGAATCATCTACAAAACACAGCAGTGGTTCAGAGACCTCTCAAGACAGCTAACACTGGTTCTTTTACAAGTGGCATCCAAACTACAACAAGAAAACAACACCCAACTGTCCTCTCAGTGCTCCTAAGAACTAAAGTATGCCTGCTCCATGCAGCTTTCTGCCTGCATGCCTTTGGTGACACATAAGTCTCTTCATTGCCACAAAGATTTACTCTTCTCTTAAATGATCAGTAGTTTCAGAAAATGAATAAGGTTTCCTATTTCCTGCCCTGGATTACTCAGTGGTTTCATATCAAGCAAACCCTGAAAGGGAAGTGTCTCCAGCCAGAGCTGTGCCAATGACCACAGAGCAGCTGCCATGCTTCAGCCAGACCCCTCATGAAGCTGGTGCCAACCAGCAGGTCAGCCTCTGAGACAACACTGAGTAACACCAAGAAAAAGTCAGTTGTCCAAACCCAAAAGCTCTTCCCAGAAATGTGACTCCTGACAAAGCTCTCATAAGGAAGAGTATCTCCTGTCAAGAGAGGATTTTACCCCCGAGGTGTGCCAGGGGAGCTGGTGGGTTTGGCCAACACTGAGGTGCTTGGGCTGAGGGAGACATGTCAGCCCAAAGCGAACCCTAAACTTCTCCCTCACTCTCCTGCCAGAGAGACCAGCAGGGCTGTGGGGAGATGCGCGATCAAAAGCCTTTATTCAGCACTGGCACTGGTACAGGAGAGGCCTTGGAAGCAATTGCTGAGAAAAATGAAAAAGGAGTTTTCACACCCTCAGAATCCTTGCCCTTTTGGCCGGGAATGCTGACAGGCTTCCCTGCAATACCCTGATACACTCACAGGATTGCCCATCAGGGACCAGACTAAAACCACAAACCCACTTCCAGCAGACAACCTAATAGCTATCAGATGGTCATAACTTTGTTAATTTAGCATAATGAAGAAAGCCAGTCAAGCAGGGAGCAGTCTGCATCGTTACCCCCTGAAATGAGTGGCAGTGGTTTTGAGAAAAAAGTACTTCAACCTACGCTTCAGCTGGTGTTTCTGGAATTACTTCAATAACATAGGCCCCAGAGACAACATCAGGGAAGTCTTTATGGCGATCCTTCAGCTCTCTAGCTTTGCTGGAAAATGAAGAAACAGCAACAAAAATATTTTGTCAAGATGGGGAAAAAACAAACAGACATTTTTAGTGAAGTCAGTATCTGCTGGCTGAGGTGCTTTACATATGTTGATGAGTCACTTCATTTATTTTAACTATTTCAAGGATTATTACACATTTGCATGCATACAGCTTTTTAATTCCTACTTCTGGTAATAGCAGATAGATATAGCGGATCAGAACTAAACCATTTCCAAACTCTGTCATTGTTTTAGAACTAGCAGACTGTAGGATCACAGAATTGCCTGGATGAGAAGGGACCTTAAAGTTCATCCAGTCCCACCCCCTGCCACAGGCAGGGACACCTTCTGTTATCCCAGGATGGTCAAGGCCCATCCAGCCTGGCCTTGGATAGTTCCAGGGATGGGGCAGCCACAGCTTCTCTGGGCAACCTGTGCCAGGGCCTGCACACCCTCACAGGGAAGAGTTTTTTACTAATATCCCATCTCATCCTGCTCTCTTTCAGTTTGAATCCATTCCCCCTTGTCCTGTCACTACTCTTGTAAAAAGTCCTTTTCCCTCTTTCTTGTGGGCTCCCTTCATGCCCTGGAAGGCTGTAATTAGGTCACTCCAAAGCCTTCTCTTCTCCAGGATGAGCAATCCCAATCTTCTCAGCCTTTCCTCATAACAGAGGTGCTCTATCACTCTAATCATCTTTGTGGCCTCCTCTGGACTTGCTCCCACAGGTCCATGTCCTTCCTGTCCTGGGGACCCCAGAGCTGGATGCAGCACTTCAGGTGGGGTGTCACCAGAGTGGAGCAGAGGGGCAGAATCCCCTCCCTCAATCCTGAACACCTAAAAACCTCCCAACCCTTTGTGTTTCAATGCTTTGTTCTACCTGTGGATCCCTGGATCCCACATAAGGGAAAATTGTTTATTTTTACAGGATGTGGTATCATCTGCTCATGAGTCTTTTACAGTTTGAGCATGAATAAGTAAGTCCACACAAACGCTTCATTTGACATTAAGTGAATTGTTTAATGGAAGTAACTTTATAGGAATGGGAAAATGCACGTAGCTGCTGCAATTGAAAACATACAACAACAGGGATAGAACCCCACGACGAATTCACAGTCACTAGCTACTCTCTTCTGAAGCATTAAGGAGAAGAAAAAGCCAGGAGTTGTTTAAGAACTAGCTCACACAGGAGCCTAGAGGAAAGTTCCACCATGTAGCAGATGTAGAGGAGAAGAAGGTGGCAAGAATTGGCTGTGAGTTGTCACCAGCACGTACAGAGGCACATGCTGCTGGCTCAAACCTCCCCGTCGGGTCTGCAGATCATGGGCTTGATCCAAAAGCATGCAGAGACCACACTGTGGAAAGGTGAGGAACCACCACTTTTACTTACCTGGCAGTTAGGGACATCATTCGTATGCCAATGTATTTCTTTTTGGTTATAGCTTTTCCTGGAAAAAGGAAAACAGGCCTGGATAAATTGCTCTTACCAGAAGAGCCTCAAAGGCTGTTGACTTTCCGGTTTATTACTGTTTTTATAGAATCACAGAGTGGTTTGGGTTGGAAGGAACCTCAAAGGGCATCTAGTTCCAATATGCTGCCATGGGAAGTGATGCCACCCACCAGACCAGATTATTTCCTTGTTTTCCTCTTTGAAAGCAGTGGAGTACTGTACCTTTAGCTTGTCTGTCATGGGACTCAGTTAGGAACTTTTTGATTTTATCTGATGGGATAGCAAATGAGATGCCCGCTGTAACTTTCAATGTGTTAATTCCAATGACTTCACCATCCTAGAGAAATAATAAATTGTTATTAGCAAATGTGAAACACTAAAAGAGAAATGGATTGTTTCATCCAATGAATCATAAAGACAAATTTACACAACATGCTCTGTAGCTGATTTTCTATTTGCTAAATGCTTTCTTTAAGCTTTTGAGTCTACTGATCAAACACTATTGGAGAATTTCAGAAAATTGATGTGTCATCTTGCCACTAGCAGAATAGAGATAAGAACTGGGCAGCTCTTCTGCTTGCACCAGATGAGCAGCATATTCTGCAGCCAGTCTGGGTCTGCTTATTCCAGCAGGCACCTCACATGGCACTGACTGCTTCTGAGTAAATATTTCATAACAATATAAAGCAAAATCACAGTGCACCAGAATCAAAAGCTTTTCTTGGTAATGTAACTCCAAGAGTTTCAGATAAAACGTCTCTGCTGACACTTGATGATTCGAACACTTGTGAAATCTCAGCAGTTTCCTTCCCTGATCCATTCCAGACAAAAACTGTCCAGCTCCAATTGTTTTAAATGGAGCTTGTTGGGACTGAAACTGTATTGTGAGTTGAGAGGAAAAAAATTGCCGACTCTCCTCCAAGGCAGAAACTCTGAGTAGCTCTGGCTCCCAGTTTGTGCCGTGCCTCCTGAGGGCTGCTGTTTCTCACCTGCTCAACCCCAGATACCCCCAGGAGAACTGAGAGCTCTCACACAGCAGCTGTTTTGCAACCTGCTTCAGTTGTTCCCTCTTTAGTTCATCCACAGCTGCTGAAAGGGCAGATCTGACTATATTTTATATTATCAGCAAATAAACCCTCATATGCTGATAAACTTTTTCAACTTCCCTGGTATCATTCAAAATAAAGGGGAAGATACATTTTGGAGCAAGTAGGATGAGTTTCAGCATGCAAAGAAAAAATTACCAGCTGCGTGGCAGACAAAGAGTGCAAATGGCCCACTTTAAAATGTGCTTTTTACTTTCTGCAAGGCATGAGCAAAAAAACATTACACTTGCTTGAAACTATGCAAACTGTAAGTATCTTAAATATTGAAATAGTTTTGCCAACATAAACACAGACAAGTGATTAGTAAGAACCCTGTGAATTTTGTGTAGTCAGCCAAATACTGAATGCTTTGAATCACGTGTCTGGTGCGGGGGTTTCTTTGTTGGTTGGTTTGGGTGGGGTATTTTGTTCTGGTTTTACACTAAAAAGCAATAAGCTTGACACTAAGTAAACTTGGAGAAATTCTTACCAGATTTACTAGGGGTCCTCCGGAATTCCCATACTGAAAACAAACAAAAGTCAAGAACATGTTTTAATATTTAGCTCTTAATTTGTGGCAAGCAAAACATAAAAGAAATTCTTGAAATATTTCTGCAGTATTGTTTCCATTGTCCATTAAACATGTGCAAGAGAACAGTCCTAACAGCCAAAGCCATTAACTACACTTAACATCACCCATTTCAGCTGAGCTTTGCAAATGCTTAGTTTCTTCTCTTGCCAGACAAAGTTAGGAAAGCCAAGGTTTTCCTTTTGTTTTAATAGTGCCACACTAGTGATTTAGAAGATTTTAAGACAGCTTTGGGAGCTGTAAGTGAAGATTTCTTACAAGGACAAGATTTGAAGCACAAAAACTATTGTTTTGCCTTAATCCAGAAAAAACCTTGAATCCTTCAATCCTAAGCTTGGCTTCTTTTTCAGAAAACAAGACGGATTTCAAAAAGACATTTATTTGCCAGAGAATATTGCCTCCTCCCTTGTAATCTGCAAGAGTTTTGAAGTGAAGGCAGATATTGTACTTGGTGAGGTCCCTTGGGGGAATGTTAAACAACAACCAAGTGCTGCTGCAGTGCAGATGTCCGTATTTATGAGGATAAAAGCAAAGCTCACTGCTAAGGACTTATCAGGGGTGAAGTTTTCAAAGCAGCTTTTGGAGCAGTGTCAGGGCTGAAGGGGTGATGCAGGAGCAGGACATACATTGATGATGGCATCTGTCTGGATGTAGTCCATGTCAGAGTTGCGCAGCCCCAGCTCCTTCCCCCCGCGCTGGGTGGTGCTGACAATGCCCGTGGTCACCGTGTTCTGGAGGGAAAAGGGGCTTCCAATCGCCACCACAAACTCTCCTGGCCTCAAGTCTGCAGACTGACCGAGCAGAAGAACTGGCAGT
This sequence comes from Myrmophylax atrothorax, assembly GCA_026770055.1. Classification (NCBI taxonomy): domain Eukaryota; kingdom Metazoa; phylum Chordata; class Aves; order Passeriformes; family Thamnophilidae; genus Myrmophylax; species Myrmophylax atrothorax. The sequence continues at coordinate 31,949,734 of JAOXXN010000082.1, read as the reverse complement.
TTACCCTACAAATTAAAACAGAACAAAAAAAAGAAGGAAAATTCAAATGTTAAGACACTACCACACTGGCAAATGCTACGGAAACATGAATACATTCATAGGGTAGAGGAAAAGAGAGAGGCTTTTATCCCTCAGGGATTTTGCTTGTTCTGTTTTCTTTGAGTGTTTTGTGTGGGTTGGTGCAGAAACATCCCAGTGAGCTGTCCTGAAGAATGGGCTCTGTACACTGTAGAACACTTTTCCCACAACAGGTACACATTAAACCAAAAACAATTAAAAGACCAAAGGAATCCTTATGCTCTGCTCTACAAAGCAAATGTCTGATGATACCAGGAATGAGTTGTTCCCAACACTCCTTGAAATAATTAGCCAACAGCTGCTGAAGTAAAAATATGATATTGTTTGAGAGTGAACACTAAAGAGTCATGAAAGCAGCAGCCAAAGAGTATCAAACATGCATATGTACAGCTAAAAGCATTTTATAGGCTTATCAGACACCAGCTAATGTTTCGTCTTTCTTTTTTTCTTAATGGAATATCTCTTCTAAGTAGCCTCCTACAAACACCGATGTCTTCCTCTGAAGACATCAGGATTTAAAGACAGATTTTTCTCTCATGACAGTAGGGGATACCATTATACTTTCCTTTCAAGATCTTGTCTCTAAACATATCAAATATCATGTTGTTGAAGATATTCTCATTAACACATTCTTAAAATCCAGCATCAATCACTGCATTTTACAGCAATTAAAAAAAAAAAGGAAAATTTAGATCCACACAGTCTTGCCAATGGATCAAGAGTGTTCTGAAACAGATCATATTTCAAATAAATACTTCACCTTGATTTATTACCTGCCTTACAATACACATAGGACACCATTCCTCCTTTTCTTCACACTTTCAAGTCAGTCTTTACCCTTTCAGGGATGTGACACATTTTTAAATCTTTTTGTCTGTTGTCCAAATGATCCTGACCCTCCTCAAGTGTTCTACCTATGTATTTAATCATGTCACTTTACTGTTTCTTTTAGCACCAATGAATCTGGACATGTATAAATTCATGTTTTGACTTAAGGATTTGGAGGATTAGGTTACTGCATCCAAAAATCAAAACAGAAGTCTCATGGGCTTCATCTTTTGCTTGGCAAAGGTAACTTTAACACAGCTTTCCTGCAAGCTTGATCCACTTCAAAATTCTAACTTTTGGAAAAAAAAAGGAGAATATTACGTGTTTAAATTAGAAATCCAGAGGCAGCTCTTTAAGGGTCTTTGTTACCAGCAGTTTGAAATCTTGAAACTCATCCTTAGGCATAAAAATCCACTTATTTAAACTAACTTGAATGCCCATCATTTTGTATTTTTCAACTACAGTTTTAGTTCAAATACCCTGGGAGACAAAAACTGCAGAAAGTAAAAAATAATGGCACTAGTTATCACTATATACTGCTGCAAATACAGAAGTTACGGGTTTAATGTTTAACAAGACTGGTCTTGTGTATCCTTTATCCAGCTTTGTTGCAATTCCACCAGTGAAATTTTACTCAGATGAGCAGATTATTTCAATAAAACTCACTGCCAAATCCCAGATGGGATAAGATGCTCTATGGAAACTTATCTTTCAGTCTCCAGACAGCAAGAAAATAATTAAACCAATTGCTTGTTGAACAGAATCAATTGGAAGAGCAACAGAACACGCAACACAGAAAGAAGAAAAACGTTTCCACTTCTAATTGTCTGTCAGAGAAAAGTTTTTGCACCCAGCACTGCCCTAATTAATATTAATTATAATATAACAGCCCCCATCAGTGCCATAGATGTGGCACCATGGCTGTGGGTTAATTCTGGGAAGGATTCAAGGGCTCTACACAGTTCTCCATAGTGTTTGCAGCGTGGCAGACAAGCAGCAACATCCCAAGGCAGTGCTGAGCAATCCCTGATCCCAGCCCACAGCCCTGACTCCAAGGGAGCTCTCCAGTACGATTAGCTGTGCTGGGAGGAACGCAGCATATGCAACACAAACAGCCCCATATGGGTATTGTTTGGACACAGGGAGCACCCTGGCTCTTCCTCCTCTCGCCAGATGCTCTTGAGCTTACGTAGCACATGTTTTCAAGATGTCGTTGGTCAAGAAGAGCATCCTTTTTTTGGCACTATTTTTCCTAATTTTTTTAAAAAAATAATAAAACCCACAAGACAAAAAGTGGTTTTTGTTTGTAATCCAGTGCACTGAAAAGGGATCCTTCATAGAGAAAGAGGATATTTATCAGCAAATAAAACATAGACATTTGAAAGAAAACAGAATACGTTTTATTTTTCTTTAACAGGAAAAGAAGAGATGGTTTGTGTACAAAGTTAAAGATTTATACAATGTTCCTGAGTTATAACAACAGTCACAAAGCCAAAATCGCATTTGGCAGCAGACAGAAAATACAGGAACAATCTCTGACTAATACAATTACTTCTGATAGTGCTGAGTTTTCAAGCCTGTACTAGAGAGGCTTCAGCTCAAACTCTGACACTGTATGGATTGGCTGCAGGTCATCCCTGTGATTCAAACACCTTCTGGAAAGTCTGGCTCAACTTCCCTTTGCTAGAAACATAAACCATTGCAAAAATCGCCTTGTTCTGCACATATTATGAAACACAGCTTTGGCAAATGTGTCCTCTGTTCCTTGTGGTTCCATGGTGTGGTGCAGAGCACACTAAGAGCACTGCCTGAATACACTCATTAGTGCCTCTACAAGAAAATGCCATGAAGAATTGGTTTTGATGAATATATATACACTGTAGTGGCCTTAAGTTTGGGGGCTTCTCTCTAAAGTAGCTGAAAATAATGTTGTCATATTCAGAATTAAATTTTAGGGTAACAAAAAAACCCCAAAACCCACAAACCAAAAAAACCCAAACCAAGTGTTTATTTAAATTGTAGATATGGTTTTGAAGTGAAATCAGTACAAGACCTATCAAAATCCCTGGGCATCAAGTGATGGCGTGGGAAAAGCATCCTTCTGCAGGCCCCAAGAGGAGCACTGCAAATGCCAGGAAAGCACCTATGGCAGTGCTGTCACCACAATCACAGTAAAAGCCCCTGCCTGTGCCCTCACACCCTTCCACTGGTAAGCTCATCCCTAGGAATTTAAGGAATCCTTGTAAACCAAGTGCTTGAATCTAGGGCCCTTAATAACCACAGTTAATAAACAGGCATTTTTCAGTTTTTCATAATGCATGATGGTGCTTGGGATGACATCATTCACTACAGCTCGTGATTCTCCTGGTTAACCATAGATTTGCCACAGCAGGTAATTAAAACCCCAGGCAAACAAGCATGCCTTGCAGCACAACCAACAGGAAGCCAGGAACACCCAGCACCTGAGCCCAGCTCTCCCAGTGACTCACTGCAAGACCCTGGGCAAGGTGTAAGGTCTTTACAAGCCCCCTGTTTTGCATTTGGTGAAGCCCCAGGGCTGTGCTGGGTTCCCTGTTTACTCAGTAAAGCAAATCTGCAAGAAGCCATTCTGCAGGAACACAGAAATAGGACTAAACATGCAAACCCCCAAGTGGCACATGACTCACTGTTTACACCCAGCCAGAGAAGGAGCCATTAATTAGTGTTAATATTTTAAGCCTTTCACATCCCAGGGGGCTTCAGATGTTTTTATATATGGATTTGACTCAAACCCTGGATAAACACAACTCCCACGGAATGGAGACCTGCACAGCACCACAAGAAATGGCTCCATGCAACAATAAGATGAAGCTATTGTGGCATGAGGGAACAGGACAAGTAGAGGTCAGCATCACCTGCCAGGAGACAGAGAGAATCAGAGAGCCAGAGAATCATTTAGATTGGAAAAGACGTCTGAGATCATCGAGTCCCACCATGCTCCAGCACTGCCAAGGCCACCTCATGTCCCCAAGTGCCACATCCACATGGCTTATAAATCCCTCCAGGGATGGGGACTCTACCACTGCCCTGGGCAGCTGTGCCAGGGCTGGACAACCCTTTCCATGAAGAATTTTCCCCAATATCCAATCTAAACCTCCCCTGGCACAACTTGAGGCCATTTCCTCTTGTCTTGTCACTTGTTACCTGGAGCAGAGCCCGCCCCCCACCTGGCTACAGCCTCCTGTCAGGGAGTTGTAGGGAGCAAGATGGTCCCCCTTGAGTCTCATTTCCTCCAGGCTGAGACCCCCACAGGTGCTCTTCATCAGACCTGCTGCTCCAGACCCTTCCCCAGCTCCACTCCCTTCTCTGGACACACTCCAGCCCCTCAAGGTCTTCCTTGTCATGGGGGGTCCAAAACTGACCCCAGGATTCAAGGTGCCTCACCAGTGCTGAGTACAGATCTTCACCTGGTGTACATCAGCAACACAGACTGAGTCAGGTACAATAAGTGGAGTCTGGACAAGACAGCTCTGAAACTAAAAGAAGAGGCAGCACAAAACCACACCAGGCATGGACACTGCCCCAGAGAAATGTAAACCAAGAGACAGACAACCGCAACCAGCAGGCATTTTGGTTTGAGCTTTTTCACCCATGAAATGAGTGAATCTGTCTCTATGGTGGCACAGAAAGCAAGCAAATCCCTCCTCTGTTCTGTAATCCCCTCAGTTTGTGGATGGAAGATCAGGAATTTGCAGGAAGCAGTTTGCAGTTCAATAAACAGATGAAGAGGAGACAAATGCTCTGAATTCAATTTATGTTAAATAGCCACAGATTTCCTCCATGCTTTTTATTTTTAGGTGGGAAAGGAACAGATGCTGGTTTGGTGCACTAATTCAGCTACAAGTAACTCTGAAAAAACATGCAATTTTTCTGGGAATTGCATTTTTGTTCTGATTAATGAAACAATTTAACTTTCAGAATACATTATGGCAACATGAAAACACAAGCCATGAGCATATAAAAATGTACAGGATCATCTACAATCTAGAAACTGCTTGACAAAACGCCAAAGAAAATGAAAAAGCCGAGCTGAGAGCATTACAAGCCTCCAAAAGTATTTCATCCATAGTTAGAAAAGCAAAACTGAGTCTTCTTATCTAAATATGGAGCATGGGAAGCTTGCAGGAAAAAAAAAAATAAGATGAAGTATTGTTTTGATATGTCACCAGGTTTTCAATTGCCTGACAAGAGATTGTTGCTCTTGCTAAAAAAATAAAATAAAAATAAAACCACAATTAAAAAAAAAATTAAAAGAGTTGAAAATAATCAAATAAATAAAATCTGCTGGTGCTGGCAGACCCACCCTGGAGTTATGAGAGCATTTTGCTTCATGGGGAGCTGGACCCAGGCATTGTCCCCACAGCAAGGGCTATAGAAGTTGAAGCTGGCAGGAAACCACTGCTGCCTAAACTGATGAATAAACAGGAGTTAACATCCAAGCTTTTTACAAGCTCTTCCATTTCTGTGGGTCTTCTGGAAGCAATATGTGGGCTCTCCAGAGGAAGGAACGTAATATCCAGCGACAGATTTCAAAGGGAATCAGCATTTCAGAAAAGCCACCTACATCTGGTGTCCAAGTAGTCTTGTTTTTTCAAAATGTGGGCTATTAAAATATTGATACAGAAAGAGGAAATTTGCTTTCCTGCTGCCTCCAGTTTGTACACACAGGGGAAAAGAGCAAATCCCCTCCGACCACAGAGATACAGACACTCATTACACCTCCGAAACCACCAAAGGAATGAGGGCAGAAGGTTTTGTTGATTTAAAAGTGTCAAACTAAGTGCTTCTTAGGGAGATGCAGGAAAAACCTTAAGCTGAAGGGCTGAATTGCCACCACAGATTACAGATGGGTCACAAACCCACTGCTGCTGCATCACTTGGATGCCAAATCCTGGCTGGGATAAAGAAGCAGCAATTGGCCACACCGAGGGACAAAAACCTTCAGGGCCTGGCATGTGTTCTGTGACATAGGTGTGACTTCAGAGTTGGTGACAAGTGTCTCATGGCTGGTTTTTAACCATGTAGGAAGAAGAAGAAACACCTCAAAATGAAGCCATTCGCCATGCTCCTCCCTTCAGTACTCACTGCCAAACCATAGGCACATCCACAGAGATCATTTTTGCAGGCAGAGTCCAATTTCCAGGGGTGAAAAGGATATCCAGGCAACAGTCAGCTCCACCTTCCGCTCCTTCTGTCTTCCAGTTTCCATTTGGGTGGGGGCACAGGGCTCTTTTATAATTCTGCCCCCCATTAACCCTGATGTTGTCCATTAAACCACCCAAATTTTTTCCCCTTCCTCCTGGTGTTTAGTTTTCAGCAGCTGCGTCACACATTCTGATTTAACGAGGTAGTTATTTATTGTGAGATGAATTCCACACCCCAGCTGTGCCAGCTCCACAGCATCTGTTTGCTTTGGAGTGTTGTGCAATCGTTTTGATGGGTTTCACACTCACTGCAGTATCACACGTGCCATGCAGGACACATTATTTATTTCACCATTCACTGCCTGTGCTGCCAAAATCCAAATTTTTCTAGGAAAGTTTTATAAGTTTTGCATGCTCATATCCAAATGAGCAACTGCCCTGTTTCTTTCTAGAACTGTGGTCTCCTCGGTGCTTTTGGAAGGATAGTTAGATTGGATTCGTGTTGACCACAGTGACTCCAACCTTACTTCCTACTTTCAACACTTCAACAAACTACTCTGTGTCACTACAGACACGAGAAACTCAGTTACTCTCTTTTATAGACTGTAAAAACAAGCACATTTTAGGATTAGAACAACTACTCCAAGGTTTCTGTTCCTCATTGACAGCAATATGTTTTTCCAAGGAGAAGAATTCAATCAGGGATACTGTTCATTCTTACTGGTGCCCAGATTTTACCATCCTCTCTTATTTCCTATTGCACTCAGCAAAGCCAAATTAGCTCCAGTGATGTCTTTGGCCAGGTGTTCACACCTTAAACAAAACCAGCATTCAGGCTGCTGCAAAATCTGAGCAGCTTTAGGAACAGCAGCTGACAGCCCAATCCCACACTTCAAGCCCAGCTCTGTTCCTAACCACAGAGACATTCCTCATCCTTCAGATCCTGCCTTAACATGCCACACAGAAACAGAAACAAAAACCCCCACTTCTGCAGCTTTGATGTCACCTTCAAATAATTTATTCAAAATTAAGAACTTCACCTCTTACTTCAGAAAAATTCTTGGGGATGGTTTTCACGTCATAGCCAGATTTTTGAAGGGTCGTTTGTACCATCCCATTGACTTCCTTAGCCATCAAATACATTTTAACTTCAACAAATTATTACCTCTGGGATTTTAAAAAGCCTTTTATGAATCTGAATTACTGAAAGGCATTTCAGTACAAAAAAGAAAGCTCCAAAACTGAACTTAAATGGGTATACAAATATGTTCCATCAAAGCTCAGCCTGAGAATCAATTCCTCAGCTTTTCCATTTTGTCTCTTTTTGTGAACACATAAAATTGTATTTCTAATTCTGTCTAACTCACATCTGTCCTGCAAACAGAGGTGCCTCAGGCCTCACCTTGCACTGGGATTTCCCAGTGCCACATCACTAGAGCCAGCTGGAAATCTGAGTCTCCATCCCATCAAAAATGCAAGCAATGCAACAAGTTTTTCCCAGTTCTTCTAAAAATTATCCTGAGCTGCAATGGGACAGGCCAGGGGGGAACAACACACAAGTTACTGGGTTGTACAACTGATAGAACTCTTGCCAAGGGTATGTCAGACCCAAGTTTAATCCATATTCTACCTGATTTAGAACAGAGATGTGAAACTTGATCTCCTGCTACCCAGATGGGCCTATTCCCCTCCTTCTGCAAGAGCTCAGCCTCCAGGCTTGGAGATGCTTCCCAAAAGTTCATTAAAACCAACCATTTTGCTCATAGACAACTGAATATTACTGAGATTTTTCTCTTTTCTTTGTTTCTGCTTTTGCTTATTTTAAGATGAGGTGATTGGTGTCAACTGGTTACCTCAGGAAAATGGAGGAAAAATCAACATGACAAAAAGTTTCATTGCTATTAAGTTGTCCTGTCTGTTTGCTGTTAAGAAAATTTTAAATAATAAAAAGCTTTTAAAGATAAAGGTGGCAAGGGAGCAGCAGGAGCACTTCATTCTCGGGTCATCCAAGAGTTCTGTATTAGATGTCTGATTTAGTCATGAACTCTGGCACAAACACTTTTGACCTCACTGGGGAATAGGTCTGAACTGAAACAACACTGCAAGACCTACACATTTTTGAGTCATGTGTTTCAAATGAAACATTCCTGCCAGTTAAATTTGGAGGTCATTAACTCACAAGCCAAACGGGGGAAACCAATGTGAGCAGCACCCCGAGCAATCACATGCACCTCATTGCATCCACATTATGCAGGATTTCGACACAATATCCCACTTGCCCTACAGGAGCAGAACCTCATGACAGCTTTCCTGCTGTTGCAGGAGGCAGAATAATGCTGACAGACATACATTGGATATGGAGGAGGGCTATGGATGGGATGCTGCATTTCCATTTGTTCAGAAAACTGCTTGCAGTGTAAGAGCATCTTTCCAAGCTGGCTCTAATTTCCATGTTCGAGATGTTTCCAAAGATATTTTCCATCTTAGTGTCCATATCTATGTGGTGCAGCTCTTCAGAGGGAAAATGCATACTCTAAAAGCAATTTGTGACTTCATTATAGGCACTCAGGACAGACTAAAACATCTCTGTACCAAGCACAAGGGAACAATCCCCTTTCTTCTCTGAGCGAGAGTTTTATCAGATAATGTGTGTGCAAACCAGCCAGCAAATTGTGTTGCTGGTTTTTATTTTGAAGATGCATACAAAAGTGCTATGGAATTCTTGGACTATACTGAGAGGTGACAAAATTAACAACTACCACCCACAAACTCAGCTTTTAAAATGTATATCCACTAGCTCAAATATCCTCTGTATAACTCAGTCCACTAAACTACTTGGTTTTCCTTCAAACACAAAAAATCAGCAACAGTTTTTGGAAAGGATAACACTAAATTAGAGGAATAAAATGTGTCTTGTTTTAACGACTCACCTGAGAATCTATTTTAATTAGTGCAATGTCTGATTTTTCATCAACATCTTTAATTTTAGCTTCATATGTTTCCCCGTTCTTCAGCTCCACCTTCACCCGGTTTTTGTTGGTGACGACGTGGGCGTTTGTCACGATCAGTCCATCCTCTGAGACAATGAACCCTGAACCACTGGCAACAGGAATTTCCCTCTTGGAATAAGGAAGTCTAAAAGACAAGGGAAAGCAAATATTTACCACTGCAAAAAAGCTGAAAGATCACTCCAAATGCCACACAGCCAAAAGGAGTTTGGTTGGATTTTAATGTTTTAGGATATCTACTACTACTTACTCTTATTAAGAAGGTACAGCACATGCATTAGTTTAACTACTTTTTTTTGCCAGAACTCTTAAATTATCTTTAATTCTTAAGCATGACAAATACTTGTCTCAAAAACCCCTTTGCTGTTACATAGCATCAATCAAGCTTTCTGACACACTGGCAGCTGTTTTCAAGAATAAAAAAAAAGGAAAAGAATCAAAACGGGGCATCTTGTTTACTTGCGAAATAATTCAATGTGAACCACAGCAGGGGCTATCTTCTCCACCACGTCTGCAATGAAATTGTATTTGTGCCTCAGACTGTTTGGGTATTCTTGGCCTGAAATAGAAACGGAAAACATGTCATGAGTTCTTCAAGTGACTGAAGGAGGGTCATTGCAAAACACCTGAAGTAAAAAAAGCTCCGAGTGGATATCTTTCCCTTCCTTAAAACTCATCTGCAGCATGACCCTGGGACCCAGATTTCCTTGCTGCCTCTTTGCACAGAGTGCTTTATCCTTAGGACAAAGGATCCATGGAACCTCCTTGTCTGGATCACTGGGCCGTGGGGCAGCAGATCCGTGGCCAGAGTCACAGAGCTCAGTTCATCCCCTGTGGTACCCTGGGATGAGGCACTGGAGAAGCACAGGGTTTAGTCCAGGTCTGCACTTCCCTCTTTTCCTTTGTCAAAGGGATTTTGTACTCAGATGCCTCTACTGCTGCTCTCGCTTCTTTTCTGGATGGTCTATTTAGCTTGTATGGTCTTCTCAGATCAAACAAATGAGCTCTGTTCCTCTGCCAAAATACGCCTTCTTGGAGGTTTTTGAAGTTTCATGCTGCTGCATTTGTAAAATGCCGAGGACACCGAGGTCCTGAGCCCAGAGCAAGCCCTCAGCAGCTGCTGGGAAAGTTTAACTAGGGTACAAGGTTTGGGCTTCCTTTCCCACCAGTGTCCCCACACAGCCTGGACCACCAAGCTCAGCCTGGCACCTGCACATGGATGCACCTTCCATGTGCTCCACACAACCATACTCAAGGCATCCTTTCCACTGATACCACCTGAGGTCCATCAGCTCCCCAGAGGAGGGGATCCCATGTGCTTCAGAGTTACTGAGCCACCCCCAGGGCTACAAAATAGATATGACAACACAGGAGGACAATGGGACCACAAAGCTCTGCATTCCTGAGCAGTGCTGCAACAAAAGCTCATGGTCACTGCGTATTCAAAAGGGGTCAGTGGGATTTTCAAAAGCAACTGGATACCAAACTTCCATTGAGGACAACAGAAACCTGTCTGCACCACCAGACAGCTAAAAATCTCTGGAAAAACCTCACAATTCTGATACAGCTTCCCTTTCTAGTAGTTTGGGGGCAAAACATTCCTTTTTAAAATTAGGAGCAACTAAGCAATTGGGAACACCCCAAATAGTTGTTTTGTACTTCTTTAGAGGCAAGAAACACCCTTTGTTTTCATTTTTTTTTTAATCTGATGCATCTATCTCATGTTATACATGCACAAAAGCCAAAACTGGAACTCATTTGCAGATGAGTATTAATGTGTTGTGCTGCCCAATCCATCCTTGCCATTTGGCTTCTAAATACGTCCAGAGATTAAGTAATAAGCAGCTTGTGGATGCTGAAAGTGCCTTTGATGGTGTAACAGGACAATTTATTTGCAGAATTGCAGGAGACACAGGATTATGCTAAAAATCATCCTAATATTGAAACCCTGAGTGCCCTCCATTATTGGAAAAACCAGAGTGGAAAACTATGTAAATTTTTAACCATATACTGGAGGCAACAATGATTTGGGAATGAAACATCACTGGTTTGATTCAGGGGTGAACAACTGGTTTCAGGTGACTTTCCAGTGCCAGCTAGCACACACTGCCCTCATGAGAGGGGTGGATGCTCAACTCAAACACTATTTGGTCACTGAGGTACAGTTCTTTCCTATTTATACCCTGTGAAGCATCTCAAGGGCATTTACGTGCCGTCAGTGATGAGCAGCAGCCACAGCAGTAACCACATAATCCGCTGTGCAGTTTGGGATCACTGTCCAGAGATGTTTATCTGCTTTATGAAGCAGGAACAACTATCAGGAAACTTGTGCTCTCACCTACTATTTTCCTCAAGAGTATTCACTGTTTTCTCTGATTCACACATAAGCTGCCCTTGGACTTTACCTCAGAGAAGCAAAAGGGCTTGCTGGCTGAGAAACATTAATTTACCAAAGGATTCATATTCTCTGTTAAAAATGTTCAGTACGAAACAAGCCCTGCCATGGCTATAAAGCTGGCAACTACAATGGGGGTGTTTTGGAAAACTGCTAGAATGAGAACTGCAGTTTGGAACTATTAACTGGTTCTTTGACACATTATCAGATGGGATTAACATGATTTTGGGATAAAACACCACAGGGCACTACTGTATCCATCAATATGCTTTTTGATCACTGCTTATAAAGTGGTTTCATCTCAGCTGCAATGCTGTAGACATCCAGAGGTCACATCCTGCCCTTAGAAAAAAGAGAGCTCCACGGATGAGGGAACTGCACAGGAAACACACAGCTTTTTTTTTTTTATGCCTTCAATCTTTTTAGTATTTAGCTATTCAAGAAGAAAAAGGTTGCCCAGGCTGTACATGGTGAGACTACAAATACTTCACCTCAGAGCTGCCTTCACTTGGAATTGGAGGCTACAAATGCCAGGATTTCAGAGAAAACAGTATTTGGTGCACCATCCACCTCCTTAGGAAGCCACAAAACTAAACTGCAGAGTGGAAAAAAGGTCAAAATTTCATACTTTGAAAAAGTTAGATAATAAATACTGATTCATGGCATACTGACCCAAAAAGCTCACAGCAGCTTGCCACGCCTGCCTATTGCTTATGTATTAGGAATTCCTGCATTGTGTAACACAGTTTTGCAACAGCTCTTGAACCCCTGCCCATTTAAATAGAAAACATACCTTTTTAAAGCAAATCAACAACAGTCAAAGTACTATCCAGCTGAATTCATTGATGAATGTTAACAAAAAATAAAACACCCTGTCAGCTGGGCTTTACCATCAGGTGATGACATAAAATGGGAAGGCTGTAGTAAAAGAATTATTATGTTGAAAATTTATTCTATCACAGAGAAAAAGTATAATGGGGGGGAAAAAGATCAAAATGGGCACGTGTGCATCCATACCATTAACCTATTAAGTACATAATGCTCACTGTAGCTAATTGCTCTTTGGGATTACTGAGCCACACACGTGGGAGCTGAGAGGTGAATTCAGCTTTCGAATAAGCAGCCATCACTCTGTAAAATTTTACCTTAGATTTGAATCCAGGCACCAGCTACTATGTGGAAGCCTAAATTGCCACAAAACCACCAATATTACAAACCTAATATGAGCAGATACTCATTCCTCAACCACCGCATGGCAGTTTCCAGCCATCACCAGCCACTGTAGAGGACAGAGGTGAAATTGGTAATATCTCTGGAGATACTTTCCTTTTCTGACTAACACACATGTTTTTCAGCTGCATCAAATAGTTCAGGGTCTTAGCAAAAAGCAGCTTGAAAAGAGGAATGGGCATAACACAACTTCCTCCAGGTTTAAAGAGCTGGAAACTCTGCAGATGTTTAATGGACTGTGCTTCACCATTAAGCAAGAAAAAGGCAACATTTTTAAGTTCTGCTTGATGACATGGTTTTGACTATTTAGTTCCCACTGCCTGTGTGTTTTCATATCCCTATCTAACCACAATGCCTGTCCTGACTAATAGGTGGTCGACTTAATTCCATGCTTAAATTGATCCAATTGATCCTTTGGTATAATCAGTGTTGAATTCACAAAAACAAAGTTTCCAAGTTTTTGGCCTTTTTCTTTAAAGCATAAACTTCTGGAATTTTGTTCTTAGTAGTATATTTTCAGGGGGTTTTTTGGTTTTGTGTTTGGGGTTGGAGTTTTTTTGTGGTTTGATTGGGGGTTTCTTGGGGTTTGTTTTTCTTCAGTCAGTTGGGTTTTTTGGTTTTAAATCTTTGAGAGGTGAACTTGAGTAAAGCTCTAGTTCCTAAATACCTTCAGGCCCTGATGTTCAGATCTTCACAGACTGCTCCTCTTTCTATTTATATGCTGTGATTATTGTGTTTTGTAATGTTTTTATTGAACTATTGCACAATGCCCTAAATGCCCACAAGCATGGCTAAGAAACCTTTATTAATGACATTATAAATATGAGTGTTGTGAATTCAGTTAATGATAAAAACCTGACTTAAAAAAAACCCCAAAACATAAAGAGGTTGCAGCATGAAAAATTCCCAAGGCAACTAATTCTTCAAGGACTTCAAAGGTGTGTTGGCTGTCGGCCCTCAAATGCAAAGGCAAATAAATCTCTGCCAACTGACATTAAAAGAGCTAAAACCTGTAAACAAACTGCAAGGAGGGCAAGACAGAGTACCAAGCCAGGAAAAAAAAAGTACACCCAGCTGTAAACAACTGAAATAATTTGGTTTCATAAAGAGGAGCCAAAAAGCATATCAAGATCTAGGCTCTGATTAGGTCATTACTCAAAGTGGTATCTGTGCATTAATGCTTATAACACACATGCTGCTTTAGGTGGTATTTTGAGCTAAATCGAAAAGATGTTTTGGAGATTGAAATCTCATTGAAGTAACCTCTCCCCTTCAGTTGGGAGAATTGTGTCTGGAAGGTCTTCTCTTGGCATAAGACCTTCTCTTATGAGAGCAGGTCCTCAAATAAAGCTGTAGACACATCTCAGAAATGAATCTTGTCTCCATCCAGTTTTCCTGTGTTTTCCCCTTTCAAACAAGACTGTAGTTCTACTCTTGCTCACTGGGACCAGCTCAGTTTGCTGTCCATTCCCTGCTTCCCTACTGCCTCCAAACTGTATTGAGGAACCCCCAACATTCCCATGTCTGCTTCCCAACACAATTTTCCTATTCAGTGAGGTTTTTTGTCTTAGGTACTATGAGATGACAAAAAGGCAAACACGGGCAAGTCTATCCCTGCCACCCTCCCTTGGCGTGACCACACCAAATATCCTCATGTTGGTAAGTCAGTAAGTCCACATTCAGCCTTGAAACAAAAACCTCTGATTTCTTTAAAAACAGCCTGAAACTTTCATTCCCATTCAGATATTTTTTAAAAAAAAACCCACAACAACAAACAAAAAACAACCTCCCATGAAACAGCAATCATCCAAAACAGCTGCAACTGGCAATATTTGTAATTTTAGAACTGTTAGATAATGCAAATTACAGGGAAGATGGAGCACCATCTCCAGGTTAACTGCTGAACACACTTCAGACTGGAAAGTGCAACGCCCCTATCCTTCCAGGGGCACCAAACATAATATCCTTTGGGCTTTCTTCATGCTTGCACCTGAGCAGCACACACTGAGCCAGGAGAGAGGGCTCTGCAACCCTACCCTGTCCATCCAGCATTACCATCTCCCCTGGTGGGCTCCCAGGGTCTGCCAACAGCAGGCTGGTGCCAGTGCTCGGATCCAGAGATCTGTGGCCAGTCTGCCTTCTCCTGTTAACTCCATAATGGTCAGAAGTGTGTCTATGAAATCCTTACCCAGCAACAGACAGTACAGGCAGAGCCACCACAACCTCCTGAAGTTTATGGGATAACTAAAGACATGAAACTACCCACACTGTTGAAAATAGGTGACTATTTCCTCCCGTTCCTGCCACCTGCTTAACATTATATTTAGACACAGATACACACGCAGGGGCTGGAAGCACAGCCTGGGTTTGGGATCCTCTGCAGAGTGAAACCAAAAGGGCTTCCGCACTCCCAAAACCTCCGGGCTGCCAGAACCAGTGACTACCAACACAAACCACAAACCACGTCAGGTTTGACTTGGAGAACTTCCACCCTCCCAAATAAAACTCCAACCACTGGTGTTTGTACAAACCCGCATTCATGTATAGGAAAAACCTCTGACACGACTATGGAGACAAAAAACTCCAGCAAAGGTGCTGAACTCACACTGAGAATGGAGGTATCAGCCAGCCCTGGAGAGAGACAAGGAAAAAGATGGGAATCTACTGCCACACTCTCTTTTTTTTTAATTACAGACAACTGCAAGCCTAAATATTCCACTTCCTATTCAAGGATAAATTGTGTAATGCACCAAAAAAAGGATATTATGCAACTAAAACACTATGAAAATAAGAAACAACATTCTACGTGTCACAGGCAATTTGCTCAAGAGCAACTCTTAGGTGAAGGGAGGGAATTTTAAGAGGTCTAAACCACAGCACCTTGTTAATAAAGATACTATGACATCAGTTATTTTTCTCCTTGTATGATCCATGGAGAAACTAAAGACACTTCACAGATTTCAGAGACAAAAAAGTTAATACACTGTGACATCCTTAAAAGCAAAAATATTTTCATAGCCTTAAATAATGGTAGAATAAAATGCTTGAAATCCCTCCAAACAGTGAACTGCACAAATCTGGTATTCACTTAAACTATTTCCTGCAACAAGAACCACTGCAAGATTAAAGCGAGGCTTTAAAGTAAAATCACTTTTTGGTATGAATGCACACGTGCAAAGGGAAAATAAGTCCATTTTCAACATCATAATATTTAGATGATCAATTCTTTCTTGGCAGCCTTTAACAAGGACTTTGTATTTTCCCTGCTAATCCAAATGCCTAAACCCATTCATTTTAATCAGTGATTTTAAACAAACCACCAAGACCTGCCAAGCTAAACAAAACAGGGAATCTACATAAAGTCTGTAGAAAAGAACAGTGAAAGGTAACACAGAACAGTTTTCAGACCAACATGTGGTTTGCTCATAGAACATCTCACACTCAAGTAACAAAATGAAGGCAAATAAATTCCGTGTTTTAATTGATATTCTCAAAACCCAAATCTGACTTTATTGATTTGCAGGGAAAAGAGTGTGAAAGAGTGGACAAGTCCCACCAAGCAGCAGGATGTTCCTGCTGGGGATGCAGAAAGTGCTGCAATGCACTGGATACCTCAGTGTCTGTGAGCACCCCATTCCCTACTACAGGCCACAAATTAATGCTTGCCCTGAGCAGAGTTTAAGAGGGAAAAGTATTGAAAATGCAAATGTAGGAACAAGTAAGAGCAGATACTGGCAACACAAGTGTTACCAATATCTGTCACCTCATCCCTGGAAGTGTCCAAGGCCAGGTTGGATGGGACTCGGAGCAACCTGGTCTAGTGGAAGGTGCCCCTGCTCATGACAAGTGGGGTTGGAACCAGATTTTAAGGTCTCTTCCAACCCAAACCACTCTGTGATTCTGTGATTCTAAGAATGATCAGGTAGTCTGGAAAGAATGACACATATAGAGCTCTTCTTCATTTACAAAGCAAGAAAACAACAACAAAAAGTATTTGAAGACCATTAAATTGTAAAGCAAAGTCTTCAGAGAACTTTGGTCCAGCCTCGTTAGTCCATCTTCTTTCTTAGTATGAACCAAACCATTTTGGCATCCAGTTTCATGGTAACTCAAGATGTTCTTGCCACTCAAAATGGTCAATGGGCAACAACCTCCTGCAGCTTTCTTCTAGCCAGGTCCTATATAATTTCTGATTTCCACTCAAATTTTTAGCTGAATGGGAATTTTTCCTCCCACTTATGCACAAGGCTGAATAAGTGGTAAATTAATCACACACAGAATATCTTTGTTGCAACTCAACTACTGAATTGCTGGGTAGATCAGATGGTTTGAAGGTTCTGCAGAGGAAGAACAGCTGTATGTGTGCATCTTGGTCCAAGCTGTGTCACTTGTAAAAAGCAAGTTGAATCCTCACTGTCCCAGATTTATCTGTAACATGGGCATAACCCCTCCTTTAATCTGATGGGAACAGTCTCAGGCTTTAGCAACCTTTGCAGAACCTCACAGGGAGAAAATGTGTCTTTAAAACCTCTCAGAAATGCCAGAAATTCTTTTACAAACCAAGTGCACTGGCTGCCCCTGCAAAAAATAGGCTCACAACTTTAACAGCAAGGAGCAGAAGCAAACGGCTTTCGAGCTGATGAGGCTCGAAAGCAACTGGGTGAAAGCAGGGAGGGCAGGAATCCAGAGCGGAGCGACAGCTCCATCTAACACAACAGGAAGCTGCGATCCCTTGTGTAAACA
Source organism: Myrmophylax atrothorax (assembly GCA_026770055.1). Taxonomy (NCBI): domain Eukaryota; kingdom Metazoa; phylum Chordata; class Aves; order Passeriformes; family Thamnophilidae; genus Myrmophylax; species Myrmophylax atrothorax. The sequence goes on along the minus strand of JAOXXN010000082.1, from coordinate 31,932,269 downwards.
GCGGCGGTGAGGTGGGAGGAAACCCAACTTGTGCATAAACAGGCAGCGTTTATGCCTGAGGAGCCGCGGGCTGCAGGAGCAGCAGTGCTGGCAGCAGGAACACGTCGTTCCCGCAGCAGCATTGCCATATTAATACAATGCTGAGCCCGGGCTCGTTGGAGATGACAAATGAATTGGGAGGCACAGGCTCCGACAGAGGCACAGGCTCCGGGTGGCAGCGCCAGGAGGAGCAGGGAAAGAGCACACAGGGAGATGTTCAGACACACCAAATAAAGGTGAGGAGCAATTCAGGACAAGGGCAAAGAGCGCTGAGCTCAAAAGTGGCATTAAACAGGAGTCCTGTCCAAACTGGAAACATTAAGAAATATAAGTCAGTTCGTTACGGAAAAGGGTCTGCCCGAATTCCTGCAGACAGATGAACAGAATATTTCAGCCAATGGGTTAAAGCAGACGTATTGTCCTCACTGCAGAAGGCCGAAAATACAACAGATGAGTCAGGAGTAATTTCTCCTCTCCTTTATCCAGCCCTGTTCAGTCTGTGTCCTTTCCAAGTCGGGTCATCACCCTGCTTTACCTCCCAGCTCACCACAGGCAGAGAACCAGCAAAACAACCTCAAAACGCCGATTAAGTAACGACGTGGTAATTCCTATATCTGTCATGCAACCAACAGCTGTCCCATCTCGAAAATTCCTCTTAAAATTATAAACCCATTAGGATCTCATTTTAAGTATGTGAGAAACTTCTGCACTGCAACTTCAGAAGAAATCCCTGCTTAAGAGAGACTTAGTTTCAACTTCCAGGAACCCTGGTATGAAGACACCAGGGAATAAAAACAAGTTCTTTTTATCATGCTTCTTAAACAATTTTTTCTCTAAGGAGAAGCCTAAAAAAAGTCTCTTAAGAGGCTAAAAAAAGCTTGCTAAGATGCTGTTTCTCTGCAGCTGGAGGAGGCATTGGTTTCACCACTTTGCTGTGGGAAGGACTTTGAGTGACATAGAGATGTTACGCAGAGGGATCAAATATCTAGAAAAATTATCTATAGAAAAAAGAAATATAATAAGAAATCTACAGAAAACCCTCAAAACTGCAATACAATATACACATCCCTCCTACTACGGGACATTGAAATTGTACAACATATAAACACAGCATAACTATATTGCAAAAGCCTCGATACCTCCAAAATTGAACAAATCTCTCAGCCCCTGGCAGTATTTTCTACACCTGTCTTAGGAATCACTCCAAGACCATCCAGATTTGTTTAATGTAGACATCAGAAATCAGTGAGTGGTTGGGAAACAAGGCTGGATTACTGCCATCCTTTTGCCATCTTTCTTGGAGAGCTACAGAAAGGAGGTGGCACTGCCACTGGTGAGACAGCCACCATCACACTGCACCCAGCTTCAGGTATAGCTTCTCATGAAGGGTTTAAAGAGCAGGTTTCTATTTCACTCTCTCAAATGCACATTTTTAAAAGATATTTAGAGTTCCAATTATTATATTCACTGCTCCTCTATGAACACGAGCTACTTAGTGATGTTTTTATCCATGCAATTATTCTACTTTAATTTATGGATCATCTCAATGTTGTTCAGTTCTGCTCGCCCACTTTTAGTGTCTGAGAAAACAAGGGTTAGCCAAGTTTTACCTTCAGAGATAAAGGTCTACACAGATACAGAAAGGGCAGACATGCCAAACAGTGCATGTGCTGTCCTGGAAAAAGGAATGAATCATCCCTTTACCACCACAAATGTTGAAGCATGAGATTCCTGGGGGGTTGTGTTTATTTTTGGGGGCAGGATAGTGGGAGGGGAGAGAGTTGTTTGGGTTTCTCTTCCTTCCTAGTGCTTGGTTCAGCCGCATCTTCCCTCTTCCAAAATTACTTTCTGCGGATGCAGATCGACAGATCATCGATGCTGTTTGCAGAGAGAAGCCAAAACTGCAGTCTGCAAGTTTAAGAAATACAGTAATGGAAAAGAAAAGTAATGGAAAATGGAGCAGCAATGCTGGCAAGGGGCAGAAAAATGAGCAGGGACTCATAAAAGCTCAGTTTGCTCTCAGCTCTGCTACTGGCTGACCTTGAGCAAAGCTCTTTATCTTCCTCTGCCCTAGATTCACTATCTGTGAAATGGGGTAAGGACATCAGCCTCTGGAAAAATGTTGTGAGCTTCTTCTGATGTTATCAACTATTTCAAATTTTAGGCCACTGGATAACTCCTATGTATGGTTACTAGATTTAATATGAATTATTTTATCCATTAGTTGTCAATAAATGTATGTGCAAATCCAACCACCACCAGAAACACAAAGCACTTCTTAATTTGAACCCCCATAGCTCTGTCTCACTGGTATTTACAGTAGCAAGACTGCAAAAGTGGATGTAGAACTATTCACTGCACATCCCTCTCTCATGCCTCACCCGAAAAAGGCTTTACAAGAGCAGGGAAATGGAAAGACTGAGAAACCCTGATGGGAAAAAAAGACAGACACAAGAACAATGTTTGATTAACCAATACCACATACAGTTTTTGTGCCATTTCCATGTTACTGCTCGCAGTGAGAGGAGCAGGTACCACCCTGGTGCCACCCTGGTGCCAGGCTGCAGAGGTGGTGGGCAAGCAAAGCAGAGGTAAATGCCTCTGCTCACGTTAGAGACATGGATGCTTTTTTTTGCCCTCTACCTTTTTTCTCCAGGAACAAGCCACTGGCAGAGCACTTGTAGCAAACTGCACGACCCAACTGACTTCCAACCTTGTGCTTCATCTTATCAGTGCACCAGGGTATCTGATATTAACCCAGAAATTCAAGAGCTGCTCTGTCTGGCTGCCTAATTCAACTCCACTTGCTGAAACATGGTAGCTGAGATCTTCTCAATCCACTAAACAAGCTTAAGATATTATAACTCTCCTGGTATCTACAGATAAGAGGTCAACATCATCAGTTATTATAAGATCAGTGCATTATTTCTTAGCCCTTTGATACAGGGAAGATGATTTTTTTAGTTATATTCTTCTCTTTGAAGCAGGACTACCAATTTGAGAATCACAATGACCTGCACTGGCAGGCAAAATAAAGTCTCTCGTTTTTTTCCTACATCCTGAACGCAGCTTCCAAAGTAATATTAGATACTCACTTGGGCCCAGTTACAAGCACAGTGGGATTTACTGCCAAGTCCAGCCAGGGATCCTAGAGGCCCCAGCAGCTTATGGGAGTGAGGAATGACTTTATTTACAACAGAAGTTAAGTTCCACAGTACCCCAGTTTCTATTTCTGATGTTGCTTTCTTTCACTCCAAACACACATAAATTCACATTTGAAAAATATTTTCCAGCTTCTCCTGTTTCTTGGATGGCAGGCTTTTTCCTTTAACTGCTCAGGTTATGCTGCCTCCATCACATCCAAACTCTGCTTAACAACACTCCTGCTGCTTACTCATGGCCTTAAGTATTCCTGCCCAGTCCACAGGTACCTTTAAATTTCAAAGCCCAGAAGATGAAAGGATTGAATCTTTCCTGGTTTCCAATCTGTATTTACTGACTTGACTGCTTGAAGTCTGGAGACTGCAAAATTACTGCCTGCTCCCTGGGAAGGAAATCGAGATGTGGAGAGGGGAAAAGGTGAGTTTCTTCAGACAAACCACTTCTTACAGTTGCCTCCTCTCAGAGCTGAATACTTGGCTTTGGAAAAGCTCTTTAATCCCACACTTGGGAATTGGTTCTCTACTGGAAAAATGTTGCTATTTATTTCCATTGCCTTCAGCTGCCTCTTCCCTGCCTCCCTCCCTCTCTCTCCCTGCTGCTGCAAAAGAAACTTAGGAAAGCCAGAAGAGAATGACATTTAGACCACCCAAACACAGCAACATAGGGAGACAGAGGAAATTTAACAGCACTGGAGCTCTCGCTTGTTCATCCAGACCCTAAAACTCAGGTCCTCCTGGGTCATTTTTAGTAGGCTTGACACGTGCCAAGTAACTTGCCAAGGTCTCTCAGCATTTCTTCAGAGCACAAACCATCACGGGCCTGTTATTATCTTTAGGGAAACAGCTGAAAGCCTTGTCCATAACAACAGTATCAGCTTTCCTCTTAATAAATGTCTGGCTTAGTTCCCAACCTTCACAGATTTCTCAGCCGAGCTTCTCTTCCTGCGCTGATTACTCATTCCTGCAAGGCTCAGCACTGCCAGTCCATTAGCACTATCAGCACCATGGGCAAAGGAATTCAGGCAGGTCCATCTCTTTGCCATCCTCTGCTACACTGATGTCACTCTTATGCTGCTATTTCTGAAGGACTCAATTAATGACAAATGGTTTATTGACTGCAGAGGTCCTTTTCTTCTTCCAGATAATTATAGTTACTTGGATGCACTCTTGCCTGGTGCATTTCAAACACAAACTCAGCTACTTTGCAAGAAACTGAGTTTGAGTGATGAGTTTTTTTTAATTTCCACCTCCCCACCTCTAGAACTGTAAAATAATGTGATGAAGAGAAATAGCAAAGCCTGTCTGTTGGTGGCACAGCTTTCTAGACTGAGAGTTACCCCTAAATTCACTTCTGCCTTCCTTCCAAGCAATTAAGCTGTGATGACCTGCTTTATCTAAACCATAGGAGCTCACATCAAACTCCAGATATGACATCATCGTGTGAGCATGCCTGAAACAGAAGTGTGAGCCACCTGTGACAGATGCCAACATGCCCAGGACTGCTGGCATTACTGGAATACCACATTAGACGTAGCAAGCCTAATAAAAATATGACAACATATAAAAACTGTTCAAAACCAGGCAGAGCATAGTTAGAAACTGAGAGCAACCACAAGGAACTTTCTTCATCTTATTCTGGTTAAAGATGAAAGGACAAACCCAGGTTAGTTTATATTTTACAGTGTGAAGAGCACAACATGGAGAGAAGGGCACACTGTCCTAAAACTCCTGCCAGCACTTGTGGGAAAACTGAAGAGGGGAAGAAAGTCTAGTTTCAGTTCTGTGATGAACATCCTGAGCCCTCTTCCCTTGGTCAGCAGCAGGAATTTAAGGGCACCAAAAACAAATTTGCAGAAGAAAAAGAAAACATCCTCCCAACACCCTGAACCTCATCACACAGAATCCTGAGGTCTCGTTGCACTGACTTCACTCCTGGGTGTGGGATGCTCTTACACAGCCACGATCTCTGCTCAGAGCACCTTCACCTCCTTCCTGTGCCTCGGTACTTTCACCGGTACTGAGCACACTGTGCTGCCCCAGCACGTGCTCTGCAGACCTGATCACCCTCTAGCAACATCTCTCATGTGTTTTACAGAAAGAGAAGATTTCTTTTGTGACAGCTACAGCACAGGCCAGTGCAGAAAGGGCTCGCTGGTGCTGCAGTGGCAGCAGGACGGGAACTGCCGGTTATGCTGCCTGTGGCCACCACAGCAGGGCACTGCTGGGAAGGGCTCACTGCCCCAGACAGGGACACAGCACTAATGAAAGGGGTTGCTGGGCCACCACACTGTCACCCTGCTTGTCACCTGCCTCACCTGGTCTTAACACAGGCAGGGCGTGTTTCACCACACTCCCACCCTGTGCAGGCACCTCACTAATTCAACCAAAGCATTTCCTGGCTAAAAGCCACAGCTGGGCTTTCCCCTCTCCCTTCACAGCTCCTGGGGTTTCTCCAGCTACAGCCTGGTTTGTCTTTTCAGCATATCTGGGTGGCAGAGGGAGCAGTGGGCTGATCCTGCATCACAGAGCACTGCACCCACTGCAGGAGACCTGTTCTGCATCCATCGTCTCTGCAGGGTTTAGGGATGAGAACAGAGGCTTATGAATTTTTCTTGAGTTTTTTTTTTAAGATTCGCAATCCTTATTCTGCATAGGAAAACATCTCCCTTATGGACACAGATCCAGAACAACCTGCTCCTTCCTCACCTGCATCCTCTCAAACATGGCTGGTATTTGAACAGATGCCCTGGAAAACACTGAAGGACAAAACAGCACTGGGAGTGGACTGAAGCAGATGAAAAATTGAACAGACAAAAGGTTTTATGTTATTTTACGCAATATACGCAGTATTGTACTTGATCAGCTACTAAAGTGGTGTGAAACTTAAAAACAACACCACAAAGTACTTCACAAACACTTTCTCTTCATCCCCATCCCCTCATTTCCTTGGGCCATTGCACTGTACTGACCAAATTATTTATATGGATATGTTATTATGAAAGAAATTACCAAAGATAACTCAATCTCTGGATAGCAAAAGTACTTCTGAAAATGAACTCAAAATAAAATTAATAATTAACAACTGTAGGGAGCCAAATATTAGGCAATGGTTTTTCAAAACAGCAGTTCAAGCGCATTGCAGCCTTCTCTCCATTCCTGTTTATTTTAGGTTCTTTACATATGAAAAAAGCTTTGCTGGCAGCAATGTTTGCTCTGGTCTAGGGATAAACATTCGGTACTGGTTGGCTTCTCTAGCACTTTCCTTTTGTCCCTGGTGATACAGAAAACAAGCAATGGTCCAACCAGAGGTGCAATAGGGCAAAATGATTGTCTGGACATGCTCATGATGGATCTATGACAGCAGAGCTTTCCCAGACAAGGTCTCTATGCAGCCTCTGCATTTTCTGTACAACCCACCAGAGGCACGTATTGATCTCAGCTCAAACACAACCCCAGTTCTGCAAACGTTCAGCAGAAAAGACTGAGAAAACAATATTGGTTTCATGAATCGAGAATAAGAATCACAAGGCATTGTCTTACACTGGAGATCAGGAAACTGTAGTGTGAAAGCTTTAATTGTCAGCAAATGCCAGTGACTTTCCATGGAACATAACACAGCTTTGACACTGAGGGGAAAGTCAGGGGGACAAAAAATTGATTGTACTGATAGTGAAGCAGCAGTAAGTTTGATCCGTAACACAGGTTCAGGATTTTGCCCACGATGAAGCTATAGCCACTACACATCAGAATACTCTTTCGCTGGAAACATGATGATTAATTGTAGCAAAAGATGTGGTTTTTAACGTAAAAAGTGCAGAAATGGCACAACCTATACCAAAAGAATCAATCCTCACTGAAACAGCACTAACTTCCTAAAGGCGACTACTTAAAAAATAAGGACTTAATTCAGGCTTAATTGTACTATTACCCCCTAAAGGTTCTGAATGGCTTGGAGGGGATACACAGCCTTGGCTTACGAGGTTTAATCCAGCCTGAATTAGGGGCTGCATCTTGTGACGATCATCCCCTGTTTATCCCAGCACGGTTTTGCCTCGCTGTTTGTCACATCCTGCACTGACCATTCCTGCAACACCAAACACTTCACAGCGCTGCTCGGTCCAGCCGCTCCAGCTGCTGAGCCACAGTTTCGTAACCCAGCAATGTCTTTTTGTACCGTTTACAAATAATTCGCATCAGTCTTGCGGCTGTGAGTACTCACGTTACATCCGATTTGACTACACTGACAACTCAGAATGCTGAAGGAACAGTACCACTAGTTACATTGTTACATTTCCCTGATGTCTCCATCCTCAAAAAACCCAAACAAAAACAAACACATAACCCTAGAGTCAGCTCAACACGCTGTTACAGGCTCTCTCCTTTCCAGCAAGTCTATTATTAATAATCAGAGCGCATCTGTTAAGCCGGGCCAAGGCAGGCAGCTGCCTGCTCTGCCCACCCATTTGCTCCATCACATCCGAACAGCTCCTGCATTCCTGGCTTTATTCCCCGGGGCATTTCCCTGTGACAAAGCGCCTGGACGGGAACGCGCTCGAGTTATTTCTCCAAACTTTGCTGGAACCGCGCAGCCGGGCTCGGGTCCTCATCCGCACCCGCTTCGGGGTGTTTGCACCACTTTCCCCCAGTTTCGAGCCCGGCATCACTCCGGGAGGGGTGAAAGGAGATGTTTAAGTCTAGCACAGGATTCTTTCCCCCCCGGCGACTGGCAGCAGCGGACAAACACCGCATTCTTGCTCCAGTTTCTCGCTGAGCTGGAGCGCCGGACTTGAGCCGAGGCCAACCCTTGTCTCCAGCCCTGCCCGGGACGGCGCGGTCCCTCCTCCAGCCGAGGCGGTGCCAGCACCTCCCGGGGATGAGAGTCCCGACCCGGGATGAGGATGATCGGGCTGAACACCTCCTCGTCCGCACCCGCAGGACACCCCTCTCCCTTCCCGGACCTTCCCGCCCGCACTCCAGCGACACCCCCCGCGCCCTCCTTACCCTGCCCGCAGGCTCCGCGCTGGATGGCGATGATGGGCGGCTGCCTTAGGCGCTCCGCTCGGCGGCTGGCGGCCCGCAGCTGGCAGGGGCTGGCGTAGGT
>JAOXXN010000082.1:31889878-31912478 GCA_026770055.1 Myrmophylax atrothorax | reverse complement strand
AATGGCCTGCCCAGAGAGGGGGTGGATTCCCCATCCCTGGAGGTTTTTAAACTGAGATTGGCCGTGGCACTGAGTGCTATGGTCTGGTAAAGGGATTGGAGTTGGACCAAGGGTTGGACTTGATGATCTAGGAGGTCTTTTACATAAAACAATAAATAAAATATACTGAATATCGTCTTCCCTCAGAAAATCATGGCACAGTCAAAGGAAAGAAACACTTCTATTTCAAAGTTGTGTTTAAATACAGCAGTCTCTTGGTTTTGCCCAAAGTTTAGAAGTAGAAATTACCTGTACATAAAAGGTTCGAGAAGTTGTTACAATTTCAAACAGATTGTCTCTCATCATTATATCACTGTAAATGAAACACAAAAATACATCAAAAGCAAGTACAACCTTCCCACTGCATTTTAACAAGATTCTAGGATGGGCAGAGAATCAGAGCCTTTATTGTCTGTATGTATCTTGCCTTTCTTGATCACTCTGCTATTGGTTTGCTGCTAATTTTAGCCCCAAGACTCTCTAGTTTATCAGTGGCACATGTGCTACTATGTATATTTTGAATAGGAATATTCTAAATCATAATATTGTTTAAAAATATTTACCATTCTAGTCAAATTTCTGTAAAATTTCTCACTTATATTTTGTTATGTCTTTGCACAGCATTAGTCCTAAACAGGAGCCTGCTAAAAAAAATTCCATATCCATCATGACTCCTGCACAGGCAATTATTCCTTAGTATATTGGCATTTGGTGGGAGGGAAACAGCAGGAGGAAGAGTGTTCTCACCCAGCTTCAGACACTTGATGTGAGTTAATGTCCTCTAAAGGTTTACAGATTATATAAGCAGAACAGACTCCTAAAATTGCTGCCTCAGATCAGACTGCACCCATGCATCTCCAGCTCACAATTCCACAATATTCCTTTGTTCCTCCCTTGTCCAACGCATTTACATCCTACTGAAGGTTATAGGTTTGAAACACACACAAACACAGAACCCTTAAAACATGATTTATGCACAAAACTACATCCACTCGCTTGAATAGAGATTATCCTACACGCACACATCAACTAAAGTTCTCCAAGGACCAGTCTGGCCATGACGAAGCAGGGAATTACATCCCAGGTAATGGCATCTGTGCTTCTCTCCTCACCTTTGCTTGCATTCCTGAACTTTATGGACCTCCTTAAGTGGTATAACCCTGAGAGGTTCCTTTTCCTGGAAAAAAAAAATGCAAACATATTTCAGCAGAGTGTACCTAACAACTAGAACAGAGGCAGAAAGCCAGAGGTCAGGATAGTTGACAGCAGCACTTACATAACTGAGACTTTCAAGGCAGTGATTTATGCAAAGGGTGGTGTCAACTCAATTTGTAATATTCTACAACTCAGACTTCACTCCTTAGGTACAGATTTTCTTACAGGTAGGAAGTGTGGGATTCCTTTTTTTGGGAAAAAAGACTGTCTCCAGAACCAGACACTTAATTTTTAAATGAAGCCTGAAGGCACTTGACATGTGGTCAAAATCAGTCAAAAGGCTGAAGAATGATGAGTGGGAAGAAAGGTTATGGAATCGAAACCAACTCTGCAAGTGTTGCTGCTGAACAGAAAATCAGAGGGTTTTGCCTCTCTTGGCTGCCCTGGTGAAACAAGTGTGTGTATCATTTGTATGATGAAAGACCCTGTAATTCTAAATTTAAATTAGGAAATGCCAGGTTACAGTTTTGTCTCTCCCCTAATGATCTGCTATTTCAAGAACACAATTAATTATATGTGAGTGCAAAGTGACATAAGATACTCATACAAAAATCAGGGTGATTGTAGAGTATATCCTGTGACTGTTCCTCAGTGCCCCACAGACAGGTCCCCAAACAGACTGAAGTACAAGTTCACAGTTGCCCTATTTTTTGTTCTTCCCAATCGTGACAAGTTATTACAGCACTGACTTAAGAGCTGCAGGAACAAGCACAGCACATTTTTCAAACACAAGGATATTTATTTAGATCTTCTTGCAACTATCACTGGAAAGTAACACAGAGTTGGAAACTCACCAGTTCAGACTTGAAATACCCTATTGTGTTTTCATCTAACTGAAAGTATCTTCTCTTCCAGTTCTTCATCTGTTAAAGGAAAAGAAATATTTATACATTTTATATATATGAAATATACTTACATATCATATATTATGCATATATTGAACTATGTAATTCTCATTTATATTCACAGCATCTTATGTGGTATAATTTTATCCATAATTAGTTCTTTTAATAATGCATTCATTATAATTTTTAATATTTATACATTTTTGTATTTTAATATGTGTGATGTGCATATAGTGCCCCCAAAATAATTATGCAAGATTCTGCCCAATTAATACAGTTTTTTGAAAACTGCAAAAATTGAAAATTCTGGGAGCTACTATTTTCTGTTATAACTCTCTTATATTTCTATTATAATTCTATATATTTATTCAAACTGTATAAACTCAGCAGTGCAAATATCCTGTAGGAAATATCAATAGACCATACATTACTGGTTTCTAGTTTATTTTTAGCTAAAAAAGGAATGTTACAAAAAGATTATTCATAATCCAAGATAAAATAAGTCTGAGAACTTAAAGATGCATATCTGGCTTGATCTGAACTCTCAGTTCCTTCTTTTAGCAAAGCACCATGTGAATTGTTGCACTCATGTTAATCAGTCTGGTAAGTTGTACAACTCTTCCGGTGAACTGAAAAATCAGCTTTTTCCAAACGTTCCAGTGACTTTTAAAAGCCTGCACTGAACTTTTGTCTTAATTTAGATGTTTACAATAAGCAAAGTAAGAATCTCTGCATCACTGTAGAACAGAATTCCCAGTTGCATGCACTAATCACAATGTGAAGTCTGTGCACACACTTTGCCTCTCTAAAATATCTTTGACAACATAACACTGAAGAAAGTCATGAAAAGAAGTAATGCAGACATAAATCAAAAGCTACTGGAGGACAAGTTTGATCTTTAGTCATCCTTGTTATTGTCAGTAGTAATACATTTATTGGTAATTGCCTCTTTTTCTTTTTTTAATTATCTACTTGACAAGTACCACCTAGGACTTTTGTTCTTGCTTTCTGAAACACAGTGATCTCCCTCCCACACTTACCACTGCTCCTTGTTTCACACAGTAGCCAGCTTTGATAACAGCATTATCTGGGGGATGCTTAGCAGCAAAATAAGGAAGGTGACTTTGTGACCGCTTCAGGTAATTCCTGTCAGCCCCTTCACTGCACTCACTGATTTCTTCTTTCTAGAAAAAAGCAGGAAAGTTCAGAACACTTCAGGTTTTTTTTCTAAAGGTCCAAGAATAACTGCACTAGTTATAATAGGAAATAATTGTATCACCCCATGCTCATAAATCCATTTCCAATTTGAAAGGACAAAATACTTTAATCGACTTCCAGAGACAACTGAGACTCTCCAAGGGCTCTGGGAGTAGTTGCAAGCTCCATTTAGAAGCTAAACTAAGGAAGTGCTGAGAACTCTTGAATAGTATTGACAGACACTCAATTACAGACCTAAACTCAAGATACATGCACATATTTAGTGCAAGTTCGTAGCATGACTTTGAGGATAAACCACTAGAGGTGGCTACAGCAATGAAAAGGTTTTTTTCTAGGACTACAAGACACATCAGAATTCACCCTTTTCAAATGTATTTCAGGTGCATACATATCATTTACATAATAATCTAATCTGTAACTACTTCCAGCTCAGGGGACTTCCAGTAACAGACAATTCTATCTTGCACAGATTCCATGTCCATGAGCTTGCCCAGTTTCTCAAACTCAGGAAAGTTTCTTGCATCCATGTATCTTTGGGCAAGGAGCACCATTATGTTTTATTGCTCACTGAAAGAGGAACTTCTCCACTGCGTTTAATTTGGTTACACCATTAGCTTTGTTTAAAAGCCCATTGCTCTCATACTGTTAAAGACCCAAAGACTCTTTACACCATCCATTCCTGGTGACTTTGTAGAACATCCTCCTTTAGTTACTTCTTTCCCACACCAAAGAGTACCAGACTACTCAAATGTCCCTCATGTAGAGGTCATTCCACATGGGACAAATCATTCCTGAGCATATTTTTGAGGCTTACCACTTCTAGTTTTTCAGATGAGAACAAAACTGGACATAATAGGCAAGGTCTGGTCAAAACCAGGACCTGCCCAGCAAAAAAGATCATTTCTTTTTTGTTCCCTCTTTTTCTAGTAATTCTTAATATTTTGGGGCGTTCTCCACTGTTCCTGATCCCAAAGATTATGTTTTCATAGTATGACTAACTCTTGCCTCTCACTCAGGTGGCAATGGTTACTTCACAATCTAGTATTTTTTATAAAAACCAGAACTGCTTTTCCCAGAATCCCTTACACCACATTTATTTCACTGACTACCACTTGCTATCTTATTTGTCCATATACACCATTTCCTAAGGCCTTTCTGCAATAATCTGCTGTCATCCTTATTGTCTCTAATAAGACAATTTATAAATACTCAGCTGACTTAATCCCCTCTTTTTTTTGCCCACTTCTCCTGGCAGTTAAAGAGACAGAACTTTGGCATTGATAAAACCAAGAATTCATTTCACACAGACAAAATTATTATTTCAGCATACTAACCAATGTGTGTGAGCAAAAAAAATGAACACTCAAGAAATTCTTTATCACCTTGTGTGAGTCTCTATAATCTATAGGGATATAGATTATAGGGGCAAAAAGGGAATAAAATCCCCCAATCCCCCTCAGTCAGTATCAATAAAAGGTGCACATAAAAGTACAGGTCCTCTGAGCAAGGTGAGAAGCTTTACTGTGATACACAACCCATTCTCACTGTCAAACACAGCTTCCTCTATCAAATAATAACCCACTTCTCTGAAGGGCATTACCTGGGTAGGAGTAATGATAGGAACACCACCAACAATTTCTGTCCTGTAAGAGACTTGCTTCTTTCCACCTGGGCTTTCAGCCTGGCGATTGGCATTATCCATTTGACACAGAGGGTCTGCCTGCTTTGGTACCTGCAGGTGGAATGTGACAACTGACATAAGTTTTATGAAGACCTAAAAAAGCCCAAAGCATTTCTCAAGAATTTTGACTTTTCCTTCAGCAGGATTTAACAACTGTTCTCTAAAAAGGTAGAAATAGCTTACATGAAAATTTGTTGTAATGGCTGTGGCTTTAGTGCTCAGAAAACTGGTGTCAATAAAGGATGAAACCAATTGCAGGCTCTGCTGTAAGTGCTTCACTTGATCTCCAAGAAGCACTGCTAATTTGTAGAGGAACCGGTTCTTTATTTTTCAGTTTCCTCAGTTTTAGGAGTAAGTGCTTTAAACTGATGACATCCCAGTGCCTTTTGTCTCACAGGATGTCTGACCAGTATGACACTTGTACTCTCACGCACTTGGCATGAAGACTGTGTGTACTGCCTCCATTAATCCTACATATTTTGCTCAATTCTGTCCAAAATGACCCTAGCTACCTATTCCTAACTATTAGATAACTATCTCAAATGTGGAACTAAATGAAAACTTCACAGGAATTTCACTTCCCTGATAAGTGTTTTGATCTAAAATGTTTACACTCAAACTTCTGAACAAACTTCTTTAACCTAAGAAATGCCTCAGATATTTTCATTTCTAATCTCCTTCCACCTCTAAAATTAATAGAGCAAATTTGAAGTGACTTCAACAAGAGATCAAGTCTCACACACAAATATCCCAGACCTCAGCCTACTGGGTATTTACAGAAGACACCCAAACTTCTTCAGAAAGGACAGACACACAAATTGTCTTTACACAGTGAAATATCATCCAAGACTGTGGCACATTCTAAACTTGAAATTGAGTTGATCTAGACAAAGAAACAAAGCTACTTTATAGTCTGCTGTAATTCTAGTTCCTATGCCCAGGACTGCTTATTTTACAAAAAAATAACCAGCCTGCAAAGAAGTACAAACAGTCCTGAGAGCACAGAAGTCAGCCCAGGACAGTGTCCTGCTGGCAGTGACGGTGCCACTCAGCAGCTCCATCCTCTCCTTCCACCATCCCCTTCGCTGGTGACTCCCTGAAGTGAAGGGAGTGGCTCCACTCCCAGCCAAGTCTGGCACTGAAAGACAAGGCACTCCCCAGTGCACTGGGCTTGTAGCTACAGCTTTATGGGCAAGAGTTTCAGCTCTCACAAACTCGTACTTAACGTGCAGCAGACCAACCCCACAACCACCTCCTCATACCAAGGCATTTTTGAACAGCACTCAGAAACAGGTACACCATGTGCCAGGCTGCAGAGGCTCACACTCATTCCCAAATTATCAGCACTCCACAGTGTTAAAACATGCAGTGAATCTTGGAGGACTACAATCTACAGCAAGTAATGCTCACGTGAAAATTAATAATTGAGTTATCCTAATTATTTGATTAAATAATTGGCCATACTAAATAAGCTGTGAACAGATTAACAGTTCAAAGACTTGTTCCTTCAAAGACAGAATACTAATGATTTCATCAGCCATTTAAAATGCAAGTTAAACATATGATAAACAGCACTGAGACAAAATTCTACATTGATGCAATTACTTATTTATTTATTCACTCTGCTTCTTGAACTGGAAACAACTCAAGCCTGGTTGTGGTGTGTCCTCCCTATGAAAACCCAAGTGAGAAGACATCTTATTTCTCAGGGGTTTTTATTAACCATTCATAGTAATGTTTTCATAACTCCAAAGAAAGGGCGACTTTAAAACAAAGGAAACAATTTATGCCAACATCCTTAGACAACCTAAAAACCAGAAAGTTACTGACAACAAATTTGAATGTGTGCACCCCTGCTCAGAACCCCTTCTTTGGCAGGGTAGGCTCTCAAAACTGTTCACTGTCATCACTTCCCCAAAACTGAAGAGAAAACAAAACCATAACTTCTGCCTCCTGAAAAGACTGAGGTAACACGGGGGGGTTTCTATCACAAGGTAAAAAGTTGTCCTGGCACAAATCAGATAATAATAAAATAATTTAACATTTGCCAGAAGAACCACTAATGTTTCTTTGCATGGATGTCACTTGAAATCAGGAGGGAGCCTTTGGAACTTGGCATGATGTGTTTGCTCAATATTTTAGTGGTACTTTAAGAAATACCAACTTTTGACAGCAGGCAATAGTATGTTTATCTTTCCATTGCTTGCAAGTGTCTTCCACATATTTCAATTAACATTAAATGTGCACAATTAATTTTAAATTATTAGAAAACATCCTATGCTGCAATTAAAAAGATAATTACATTTTTGTTCAATTTCCAGAAAAATAAACTCAAATTTAGGGGGAGTTCTGTACAGTTTCTTCAAGTCTTGGAAAGCCAACCCAAGACTTGTTTGTGGTGATAAAAACTGGAGGCAAAGGTTACATTTAAGCACCTTGAGACAGTCACCATTGGAAAGCATTGCTAAATATCAACTCAATCACTTACTGTGATTTTGGTAGCTTTGTTCAGAACATTTACCCATTCAACTAGGTCCTGCTGATCATTGGCTTGTAGAAAGTATTTTCTCATCCCTGCATTCATAACTGTTAAAAACCATTATGAAAAGTTAACAACACTGAAATTCAAGAGCAAACTTAACATCATCATGAAAAGATTTGATTTCAGATGAAAAATCCAGTTGAAGTATTAAGTGCTCTGCTACATTTGTTTTTAGAAAGTCAGCTTAAGATACATATATCCATTTGACAGGATTGCTTTGTTCTACATAATAATTTAAGCTCTCCACTTAAATGGTATCAAACACACTTTGCAAAATGACTTTTATTATATAGAAATGAAGTCTTTAATTTTACCAATATGTTTTACAGCTCCATTTCCTTTTACTCAATTTCTCTAGGCAACAAGTTTTATACTTCTTCTAGACTTCTACAACTGAAGACTTCTACAATTTCTCCCTCTAATCCTCTGCCCAGAATCTGTTATCCTTTGTGACAACCTCACTAGCATAACCATGATCAGTGGGTTTTATTTTTTACTTTTTATTTCTGGAAAAATCAGTATTGATTACTAGAGTAAGTGATGCTCAGAACCAAACAACTTTAAGAGACCCAGAATATAAATCTTTATTTTACTTTAATGATTTGCCAAAGAAAGCATATTTTAATGAATTTATATCTCTACCTGGCAACAGCATCCTTTAGCCAAAAAGGACAAACCCGTTTCTGTGTAACAGTAAAAAACTCATGGGCAGTCAACTAAAAAATTTTAAGAACTTATCTTGAAGTAGGTTTTAAGGTCATCAGTGACTAAAATCCTTCTGGAACTCTGAAGCATTACAGGTAAAGCCTACACAGATTTTGCTACTCTACCTATAACAGTCCTTCAGGTCACCACTAACAGCAAATGCAGGGCAGAAACAGATACTTCTTACTTCTCTATCATTTTTCTCTCCAAAGCGAATGGCTTCAAACAAATATAAACTGAAATGCAAATATCAATTCAAAATACAGAACTGTATAATAAGTTGACCGAAACAACTCCTGGTATTCGAATAAAAAGACAATACATTTAAATTTTTCCTCCAAAAAGTATAAAAATCACTTTAATAGATTAGTGATATTCGAGGCTTTCAGTCAGCAGCTTGGATCATGAGGCTTTTTAGAGCTGGCTCACTGAAAAGGCAACTTTACAAGTGCTGCAGACAAAGCTCTCGCCACAAACCTGTGCAGAGAATCTGCAGGTGGCAGAGCTGACACAGCAGGACTTGTCTAAAACCCCTGCACACATGGGGTCATTTACCAAGAGTTGCATGAGCTCCAACACAGAGAAGGTACCCCAAGCACATGGTTGTTTTTCAGCGCAGCAATAGAGGCTGAAACTTAACCCAGGAATACTGGCTGACAGTTTTGTAGAGCAATTAAATCAACTCTTCTATCAGTAAGATAAAAATAGTTAAATTTCCTGTCTTCATAGCTGACAGGCACACCAGGTTTCTGAAAATGACGTTTTTAATTTATTAATACCTTAAAAATTTCAGACAGCTGAAAAACAGCTCTCAGTTACTCCTCATTAAGCTGCAATATGAAAAAATACAAAAACACCTTATAAAGAAGCCAACATTTCCCTCACACTAAAGAAACAGTGAATGCAAGCTATTTTTTAAAACTACACTACCAGCTGTAGCCAGGAACAGAACTGCAGACCATCTTTGCTTCAGATTTCTGAAGAATGTACTTTATGTACACACCACATGCAAGAACTTACCAAAACAGAACTCTGCCTTTGGCCTTAGCTTAGTTGCATCGCTAACCTAGGAGGGAAATTAAGATTATAAATGTCACTGTGCATACAGAACATACATCAGATATCACAAGGTTTACTCTCTTTCAAGTGGCTAAATTCAAAGATTAGCAGCATAGCAAGCTGGTTAGATGGAACAATACACAGATGTAACAAAAAGTACTACCTAAAATTCAGTTCAAGATGTGCAGCCTTTGGTAAAAAGACAGTTTAAGACATATGTCCCTACATCTTAAGTTTAAGGATTCATCACCAGACAAATGTTGAAATCTGAAAATATAACACATCTACTTGCATTTTAGATCATTAACATAAAAAGAATAATGGCCACTTCCCTTCAGGGGTCTCAAAAATGTCACAGTGTTGGGGGCAGAGAGAAGCAGGTGTCCTGTTTTGAGGTAGGTGTTGACATTTTGACATTACAGAGCACCTCTGTCAGGGGTGGGGGAGAAAGCAAAGCAGAATTTCTGAGTTCACAGTTCTCCTTCACACATATTTAGCACTGGCTGTATACCGAGTAATGAAATTTTTCTGTCCTATCAAAGATCATTAGTACCTGCAAACTGTCACATCCAGAGACTCATCCTGCACTTCATAAATGGCCTGTCTTTTCACCAAGGCTAGCTGGAATTCAAACACTCATAAAGAACTGAAACATACACTTGATAAATACTAATTCTATGCAGCACAAAGAACTGCTATTAGAATTCACTAAACAAACAGACAACATGGTGATTAAACTGTTTATGTTTTAACCTCAACCTATGGAAGTGTTTGTAACACTTCTCTAACTCAGGAGTATCACACAAGCAAAAGCAGTAAGTGGCATTTAAATTTATCTGAAATTAAGGCCCTTGGTAGTTACCACCAAGAATTTAGCAACAAGTGTCTTACATATTATCTTACCTTTGAAATATAGGTAAGTTTAATAACCCCAACAGGTGGAGATCCAGAGGGAAGATTCTGAAACAAATCACATATGTTACAAAGTGAAACTAGTTTATTCTCATACCACAGGCAGTGTTTATGCACAAAAAGCAAGTAATTCCACAAACAAAGAGAAAATCCTACGTGTGTTTATAGACAATGCACAATGTATGCTCCAAACAGGATCTAAACTACTTGTTTATTATACACACATCTGTTAATCAACTAAAACCAGAAATACTGCTAGAAACAATACAAATAGTAATTGTTTCAGAGGTTTATGTATTTTACTAGAGGAAAAAGGATTCTTGTGGGTCTGCATCCAGGAAATCCGGAAAGAATACTTTTTCCTTAACAGATGTTGGAATCTCATGTACTTTGACCAGGGCAGGAGGAAGGGACAAGGAGTGACATTCATCTATTATGTCAGATACTTCAAAGGCCACCCCACAAATTTTCCAGTCACTTCAGGGATCAAGAATGGTCTTCACGTGGTGACTCTATAAAAACTCTGCTGTTCTTCAAAACTAGAGCAGTGCAAGAAAATCAAGAAGCTTCAACCTGCCTCTTGCAAGAAACCCTTTCATTCGTACATGAATGTTAACATTAAACATAAAGGCCTGAACTAGGCCTGAGAGTGCTCTGCAAATACCATGAAGTCTTAAAACATCTGAAGAATTGCAGTTTCTACAGCATTTCAAGCCTTTGTCCACGTGTCCTGGATACATCACAGGAGAAACTGAAAAAAGGAACTGCTTCCTACGAATCATTGAAATCAATTGCTTTAAGGCTCTTATTTCCAGAAATTCTTTTTCCCCTCAGTGAGAGCTGCTAACTGCTTCAGTCACAAGTCACATTCACTGAGCTGCACATCATTTACATTTTGTTTTTGCTGGTTCCTTTTGAACAGCAGCATTTTAGCTCTGCTCTTGCTGGCAGAATGACACACATATATTCACAGCTTCCAGCTGACCTGGATCCTGTGCTCTCACTGTCTCTGGGCCCCAAACTTGAGCAATTATCTGTCCTTCTCTAAGCTAGAAAAGACATGGATGTGTTCTACAATGTGTACACTGTAAGAGCAGCTTTTATCTAAAGGATGCTCCCCATCACAACAGATACAAGCTTTCCTCATTCATGCTGGATTGCAATTGCAGGCATGATTAGAAACTGCTTTTCAATGACTGGTTCTGTTAAGTAATATGAAACAGCTACCTGAGCCAGGCAGTGCAAGGGGGACTACACTCGTCCACAGAAGGCTAAAGGTGCCAGGGGAAATTTAAGTTGGAGATCAGAAAAAATTCTTTGCAGAGAGAGTGCTCAGGCCTTGGAATGGGCTGCCCAGAGAGGGGGTGGATTCCCCATCCCTGGAGGTTTTTAAACTGAGATTGGATGTGGCACTGAGTGCCATGATCTGGTAAAGGGACTGGAGTTGGACCAGGGGTTGGACTTGATGATCGCAGGGGTCTTTTCCAACCCAATCAATTCTATGCAGTCATCAGCTGCTCCTGTTTAACTAGAAGGTTATATTTTTTTAAATCTCTCTCTTGGTACATTTGTTAAATAATGGGCTAAAGGAGAGAGGTTGGTACTGGAAAACCCAGGATTCCTTCTGCTGTTCCAGCATGGAGTTTCCTGCATTGCTCAGCAAACTGAGGGAGAAATGCTGTTTGGCAGGAAATAAGGGGAAGCACAAAGGGTTGCTGTTTACCTGAGCCTAAAGAAGGAAGACACAGTGCAGCAATCCCCCACATTCTCTGGGCCAGGTGGTTTGGCTGTTCCACTCTGCATGGCTGGTGCTGCTCAGGTCTTGGCTGCAGACTGGGGGGGACTCACCTGCCTGGCAGTTCTCAGGTGTCTGTGAGAGCAGCAGTGTTTTCAAGACGACAGGAAAACAAAATTAAAATGTCACAAAGGCCAGATCTTCCTCAATTCCCTAAGGTAATTTTAACAGTTTAAACAGATTTTAGTTGTTTACTTTCTACTAAGACAGTTGTTTCTTTTCTACATCAGCCTAACTCCAGCTTTAGAAATAAATTTAATCTACTGCTATTGTAACAGAGGCCAGTAAGGACCTGGTCTGGATCTGCCACAGCCTACTGCCATTGCTTCCACCTTCAACTCTGTCACTTTCTGAGGCCTCTGAATTGTTCCCTTATTTTTGACTCACAGTATTCACTATTATTTTCTTAACTAAACATGACAACTTCAGAACAAACTTCCTTTCTCTTAGAGTGACAGGACATATTTTTTCCCTTAGCAGTCCTGTTTCTTTTTTGTAGAATCCCTGAATCATTAGTGTTGGAAAAGACCACCAGATCACCGAGTCCAAACTTTGACCAATTCTTTCTTTTATGAAAGCACAGATTAGCATCATGACAAAATACTGTCAGTGCTAGCAAAGACTGGTTCAAACATTCAGTTTTTTAAAAACATTTTTTAAGAGCAATGACTGGGAGGAAAACTGATTAAGCATAATAATTAAACATTGATGCTTCTGTTTGCAGGCATGTAACTAATACTGTAAATCTGAAAATATTTTTCTAGTATTTTTCTTTTTTCCCCCATTTTCAGCTTCATCACAAGACGTTGTTTCATAAGGTTTTTTTTATACGATATATGAAACAGAACACTGCTATTGACCAAATGTTGATGTCGGTTGTGTGTCTTGCTTTTACTGAAGCTAGGCCATATCTTATCTTAAAGTTCAGCTTAATAAAACTGAGTGTGTGTTTTTAGGAAGAGAGCACAGTCCATATAGCTCGGATGTTGAAGGAAAATTCTTCTCTCCTGGAGCTGCACTTGAGCAAGCATGAAATGAAAAACTTTGGTGTAGAGCGACTGTGTGAGGCTCTGTATGAAAACTCCAGCCTGAGATACCTGGACCTTAGCTGGTAATAGTGATTAAGTGACATATCCCTGACTAACATTAGAAATTAATTTTCTTAGCACCTTTTTTGGTTTAAAATAAAATAAGTGCATCTCTCTTTCAGTAACAGAATAACCTGTGATGGTGCAAAAGTTTTGGGAGAGCTACTAAAACACAACCAAACCCTGGTGATCCTGAATCTGAATGCAAACCGAATAGAGGATGTTGGAGCCATGTACCTGAGCGAAGCCTTGTTGCACAACAGGACTCTGCAAGCGTCAGTACTTGCACAGGTTTCCCAGAGACTGCAGGTTCACAAGCCACTTTGCAGTGGCAGAACTGGCATCAAAGCTCTGTGCTTTGGTGTTGATCAAAACAGGAGAGTCAGGAAGTTCCAAATGGTTTGGTATATTTTACCTTCTTGGGGGAAAACAGAAATGTGAGTGAGAGATTTTGGGTGGGATTTCTTTGCCAAGCACAGGTGTCTGCTGCCATGTGAGGGGCCCCTACACCTGTGGGGCATCCTGAGGTGCTGCAGGTGACCCCCAGGTCTGCTTTTACAGTCACTCCAAGAGGTGTGTGTGGAAGGGCAATTAGATCTGTCCGTTCTTTCCACATCTTTAAAGCGCAGGTCCCTGTGGTGCACAGACCAAAACAAGAGCTGCAGGTCTTCAGAATTTTGAGATAATCAGATTCCACGCAGGGATAAGGCACTATATTTGTTGATTCTGATCTTCAACACTTAAGAAAATCCTCTATTTAAGTTTGCTTCCGGGTGAACCCAGAGGAGCTGTAATCTCTCCATCAGTGTGTCTTTCGCAGCCGCGTTAAACCCGCACCGGCAGGATGTAAAAGCTGATCAAAGGTGTTACCTGAAGCCATTAGTTTTAAGTAGCAGACTGAGGAGGTGGTGGCTGTGAGGTGCCTCCCAGAGCCTTCCAGGTTCACTAATGTAAAAATAACTGCCACTCCACAAAGATCAAAGCTTAGCCTGGATAAACGCCAAGGCTTGGGCATCAAAGCAGACTAGAGGTGAGACTTTGCCACCATGGTACAAGTCACTGACACCGAGGAACTCAACAGAGAACAACCTGGGCTGCACGAGCCTTGAGAAACAGAACAAGCCCACAGTCCAACTGCCTTTGTCAGACTGAAAAGGATATTATATAGTAGGACTGACCTTGCTACAAATAAATAATTGTATTATTAAAGACATATAAAAGTTCACTATATATTTTATACATATAATAAAATATAGAGTAAGCATAAATCATAGTTAAACTCTTATATTTAACTAAGAGATGGAAGTTCCATGGTTTGGCACACACATTGTGTAACTTTTCTCTGTTTGTCAGGTTGTCTGTAGTAAGCTGCAATATAAGTGGCAAAGGACTTACAGCTCTTTCAAATGCCATCAAATCAAACATGATGCTTTCCTACGTGTACATCTGGGGGAACAAATTTGATGAAGATGCCTGTAGGGTAAGTATTTATTTCTGAACTCCTCTGAGAGGATTGGGTTTTGTTCTAATTTGTTTTCACCATCACTGGGGAGGCTACAGCAACAGTGAACAAGACTTCTGATTTACTGTTTGGTTTTTTAAATAATTATAATTTGGTGGTGCTGGATTGAGACTCACTGACGATCAGCATACTGAAGTGATTAATTACTCTCCCACTGTGTGTCATCTCCTAGAGCCTTCACTGCAGCCAGAAGGAAACATTATACATCATACTCTTTATTTTCAGTCATTTTCAGAGCTCATTCAGACGGGCCGCCTGAAGCCTGACCGCACAGACGTGTCCCCATACAAGGTGGATGGGCGTGCTCAGCTGGCAGAGCTGTCCCACAGCCTCCAGAGGCACTACTACTGGGCCCCACGGCACGAGGTCGTGGCAGAGGGTGCTGCCAACTCCAGCCTGGCAATTGCAGCTGTTTCGGAGTATTTGTGAGTGAGGCAGCAGCTCAGTGCACCCCACGGGCCTGAGCTTTTCCTATCTGTTTTCTAGTAATATAGATTATATCAGTGTCAGACTTGCTGTTGTTTCTTAAGTCTAAAAGAAATCTGAAACTGCTCAAAATGGCATTAGAGATAAAATATTGAACAAATGACCTTAAAATTCAGTGCTAAATAATGCCCAGTCCATGGAGAGTCTATTACTATGAAAAAGTTTACACCCAGGCAGAGCACGCTGACAAAAGGTGATGCCCAGGATTGCTGGGCAGCAAATCAGACATGCTGCAGAGCCAGATTCCTGCTTGGAACTGAGAGCTTTGGGTCAATCAGTTTGTTACCATTGTACTCCATATACTCTCTCCTTTTACTTAGTAATTGCATCATTTTCATCTTCTTCCCACAGTGACATTTTTAAACCAAGGTAAGTGAACTTGAGCATTAGGCCATGATCATGCTGGAACTTTAAAGGCAGTGAACCCAGTTTAGTGGGATATACATGGAATTCTGATTTACTTGAAGCATGGACTTGTTTCTTGCACTACAAATGGAAACCACCACCAAACCTGGTGCCATTATTTCTTCCTGTCTCTTGAAAACTGTCTGAAAATATTTCTATCATTATAGCCCCGTGCCAACTCCTGCACATGAATTATGACAACATATGCACGTGATGGTAGTTAAACACTGTTTAATGGTTTGGATGCAGACTTTGTAGAGGTTTGGGAATCACTCAGCTTGGTACATTTTCCATCCACTCTGCTCATCCCTGCAGAACTGATTCAATTTATGCTCCTGAAAAGTCACCGAGCAGGACAGCAGAATAATCCAAGATTGTGTGTATGAGATCCAAGTATGAGGGGAAAAAGGCATGAAAGTAATTTCACCAAAACCACCTGAGAAGCAGAGTCGTAACTGCTGCTGTTCTGACCCTGTATTGCCACAGTGGCAGTGTAGAAACAGGGAGATGGAGACACCCCTTCCCCAGCTGAAATGCCTAAGGCTGTTTGTGAGAGCTGTTGTGTGTGGAGGTTTTTTGCTGTTTGGTTGGGTTTTTTTTCTCATTGCCCCCTGCCCTCACATCAGTCAGACTCTGTTGCTCCAAAAAGCACCTATTAGCACAGGAGGTAAGCCCAGAGCAGGTATGTTTGTTCTATACACCTGCACAGGGCCCTCCTAACCTGCAGCCACCGTGCTGAGCACAAAGTCCATGTGAACACCCTATTTTAGAGAGGAGCTTATATTTTAACTATTGTTAAACAGGAAGGACGGAGCAATGAGAACTAAAGTCGAGGATACACTGAACGTGGTTGGTTGAGAACAATCTGCACACTATGAACATTCCTTAGTTTTAAAATAAATAGATAAGCCTGTATTGGTATTTTTCTGAGTGTTGCTGCTCTGGGGCATTGCAGGTTACACTCTGATAGTCTACTACGAGCACTCTCAGTACTGGTAACAGAATTTCTTGCCAGAAAGATCACTAAAAGACTCAGATTAAGGTATTTTTTCCATATATCTTTCTTTCCTTTGTCTGGTATATGAAGTTCAGACTAATTTCACCAAGCAAACTAGGCCTTAATTTACTTGTATGAATGACATTCATTAACCTGCTGTGCTAGTGGGGAACCAAATCTACCAATCAGTCCCAACTCTAACCAAGAACAGTATTTTATATTTAGTGATGAGGTTAAGATGGCAACAATATCATATGCAAAATGTATCAGGATAAATGGCATCTACTTTGAAAAGTGCTGGTGTCTGTGTTTGAAATACTTGCACTGTATCTGAACCCTTGTTTAACAGCAACATGCTCAGCCTATAAGAGCACTCTGCATTATTGACAATACCCATAAAAACAGCTCATGTGTTACAGTTTACTTTTACATTCTTTTGTAAGAAAAGGCTGCAGAGTAATTCCTACTGAATTCTGTATAAACAGCTTCCCAAAATAATTATTTGTGCAAAACCTTATAATGCTTAAAGAGGACTATGCCAGAGACTTTTATTGCTTTTCTTTCTCTGAAAACCAAACCTTGACATCTTTTAAGAATTTATCTTGTGTTCTTTGGAATGACAGTATTTATACAGGCTAGAATTTTTTACCATGTTCTAAGTTATTCTAGTAGCTAAAGAAAGCATAATCCTGCTCTGAAGACCATTTTTTCAGCTTTTAGAACTTGCAGTATTTTGCTGAAAGGCAGAATTATTGCCCCAGTTTTAAAGGGAAGGAAAATGACTGATCCAGCAGCGCAGTCACCTCAATGCCACTGTGTGCTCCAAGGGCCACCACGGCCCCTGTTCCAGGGTGCTGTGATGGGTTATGTGTGACTGTCACCTTTTAGTGCTGCCCCTTGCAGTTATGAACAGGACACACAAAGTGAGGGCAAATTACAAAACAAGTTTATTAAAGTCTAACATAAAACACTTCAGGCTAAATATGTACAACCCCCTCCCTTTCCAGGGGATTATAAAATTGAGAGTTGAGGTATATACAAATAACTGAGGAAAAATTGTATATACATGACAGATACTTTAAAAATAATTTAACTAAGAAAATCAGTTATTAGTCCTTATCTGAACTTAATTCTGCAAGGCTTATTGAGCCTGTACGGGATCACACCCCTGAAATCCTTCACGTGGGACTTGTCCATACTTGAAAATTGCTTTGTAACAATGATTTCAGAATGGTTGTCATGCTTTGTGCCTGCTTACAGGCACAGATTTGGAAGTAAATGGCATATAAGGAGTTATTCTCACTTAAGTATTTCCAAGCAGCCAATTCAGAGATTTCTAGATGCAGATAAGCTATTCAGGCAAAAACTTGCACTGGCTTCAGTACAAAATTGACTGAAATGACAGACAAATCATGTCATTTTCTCTAAATGACTGTTAATAGAATTATTAAAATTCCTTCTTTTCTTTTGAAAGGAGACATCTGCCTAAAAAGATTCCATGCTTTCCCATATGAATCCCTTACAGAAATGACCAATACTGTTATAAGCCTTGTACCTCCAGAATGAACCCAGAATCCGTAAGCCCAGGACTCAGATGTGCAGCTGATTTCCATGCATCTGTTGGCAAAAGGTACAGTCCAGACCTACAGCCTGAACACACCTACAAATATATTTATATATATATATTTATTTTAAATCTATATTCTAGTAAATGAATACAGTTTGTAGAGATCATACCTCAGCAGCTGAGATATCTTCATGAAAAAATGAGGCTAAAAATCAAGATTCTCAGATGGGGACTCAAGAGTGCAGGTCACTAAATTATTGCTCCAAGACAAAACTACAAGCCTGTGTATTCTATTAAGAAAGGTTAAAATTGTTGTCTTGTAAAAAATAATGATTATCTTCTTGTCTATAAAGAAAACTAAATGACTAATAAAGCAAGTGTTACTGTTATAAGTATCTAAACAAATCCTGTATAAATCTAAGCACTGTATTTTTTAAAAAAGTCTGAAATCTAAGAATACAGTAACAAGCTATAATTTTAGGAATACAAAAACAGTCCAAACAAACATTGTTATGGAATGCATTTTCTATGTAGGAATGTAATTACTTTTTAGGTTTCTTTCTAGAGCTAGTACTCTCTCATGGTCATTTATCCTGGACATGTTTATCTTCAGCTCCTTTACTCAGGTAACAGCAGCAATTATTATTTTGTCTTCCAAAGCTGTTTAAATATGCAAGTTATCAGTTGTATGGTGCTTTTTTTCTCAGTATTCACAATTAGCCTATGTCTGTCCCAAGATTTCTGCTCTATTTTCAGAGACAGAAAGTAAAAAGGAAGCTTAGGACAAGCTACACACAGTCAAGAGCCCGATCTTTGGGGTTCTTCAGTCTTAAAGGGCAAGGCTAAGGAACCTCTCAGGGGCTACACCAACAACAGGAGCTAAAAGGGAAAAGAGGGGAGGAAAAGGAGAAATGCCAAAGAAACAGGGAAGAAAATACCAGAGAACTTCATCCTTTATCCTCTACCAGTGTTATGAACATCAGCTGTTCACAATGTTGTGGGACAGAGAGACAAAAAATGAGAGGTCAGGCAGGTCCAGCAATAATCAGCTCCAGTGGGCAGAGTGAGAGTTCCTGCATCCAGGATGTTCCCGTTGGACATGGCTGTACTCCTGCTGTCTGTGGCAGACTTCAACAGCAAATTTACCATATATTAAAGCATAAAATATGATTTTTTTTAAAAATATGTCATATACTAAGATGATCAACATAAAGAAGCAAAAGGTCTGTTACTTTACAAGTACAAACATGGAGGAAGAGAAAAAAAAATAAATCTACAGTCATGCTCAGGAGTCAAGGGATCACTTGCAGAATATTTAAATGAAATCCTCCAAGAAATTTTTCACGAGTCTGTTTAATTAAGGTGCAGATTAATTATTACTCCATGTAGAACAGGATCAGTTAAGAGGTATCTCCTATGCTCTTCTATTTATCAGTGTCTGGACACAAGGCATCAGTGGAAATAAATGCTAGCACCAAATTATAGCTTTAAATGCATTGTTGGTACAGTATGATCACTGTCTCATTACTACTTGATGATTACTTAAATAATGTTTACATTGTTAATGGCACAAACTGGCAAAATGGAGCAGGAAAGTACTCCTATTGTCACCTGGTCTTTTATGACCCTACCAAGACACTAAAAATGTTGCTCTTTAAACATGTCTGTTGCTGGTAATAAAAAATATTACATGGGCCTTGCTGCGTGCCAGGTTTGTGCAGTTATGGTGGACAAGTGACATGAGAGTCAAAGCAATACACAGAAACTTCAATTAGAACAAATCAGTCACACTCTAACAAAACCTTCCCTGGAAGAATACCAATGTGCTCTGTCATTCTTTAATGCCCCTTCATGTAGTGTTGTTATTTTCACAGTGAAGGGCAGGATTTATTTCCTTTTCTGTACCTCCTGTCTAGCACAAGAAGCAGCAGTACAGTAAAAAAAGGATTACAAAGCTCTGATTTATGCCTCACAAATTAAGTCACTGCAACTTTTTGTCTCATCTACAGCATGCATGTTCCAGCTCTCCTTTTGTTGCCGTTTGTGCCAAACCCAGGGTGGTTCAGGGATGTGGAAAACAAATCTGGGACAAGATACAATGGTGGATTGACTTACACAAACAAACAAAAAAAGGCAACCTGTTGGAAAGAAGACCCAGTAGTATCTATGCCATTAGGACCCTCTGACTTGCCACACTACAGAAAGAAATTAACCTTCCTTTACTTGTCTTGTCAGGAAAATAAACCCAAACCTTCCTTTCCCTCTGGTCAGGATTCACCTGCAGATGGCACTTCTGGCAGCCTCAGCAAGTCTTTGCAAGCACCTCAGCAGAGCCCTGACCTACCTTCACCATGGGTCATTCCAGCACCTTGGAGTGCAGGCTTACTAGTTCAGCCCAATTATGATCTTTCCTCGCACCTCTGGGTTAATATTCTTAAACTATCAAATATGGCTTAAAATGTCTGTTCTTAAATGACATTGTGACACATCAAATCAGCAGAAACATGGGAAGAGATCTCCAAAATACATAAACACAGGTAACAGAGAATTCTTAAGGCAGGTGTTGCTGGAAAGGAATTGTCTCCTGGAAATCAGTGTTAATTGCAAATGGAAGTTTGATTGTAGATTAGCACAATTCAGCACTGCATGATGGAAATGCCTTACAAGTGTCTTTACACAAAGGGCAAAAAAAGAACAAGTCCAATTCAGAGAGGTGACTGCTTGTGTGATTATGTTCATGTTACCAAAGGTTTGCAGGGTCACTACCAAACTACCTCGATGGCTCTGCACTGCTCTGTCAGTACAACTGCTGCAGGAAAATAAACTGAGGTTCTGAATATCCAGCCACAGCAGATCTCAGCAATGTTTCTGACGAGGGGGACTGGCTCCCTGTCACAGGAAGCAGCATCTGATGGTCTTCAGTCCCAATGGGAAGAGGAAGTGCTAAAGACATCTCAGAGGGCTTCACATCTATGGACTCAGACAAAGGGCTTTTCTGGCTCTGAATGGATTCTTGTTCATTGAAAGCATTATCGAGTGCATTAGAATCAGGGGGAGTTTCAGGTCCTGGGGGAAAGAAAAAAACAAAAACCAAATGTTTAAAAGCTCCTGTGCAAATTCCTTTCCAACTGACTGTCAAAGCCAACACTTGTTGTGTCACAGGCTGCCTGGACAGCTTGGATATCAGTGGCTTCCATGTGCTGGAAAGCCAGAACAAGCTGTAAGTACAGTGTGAACACCAGGAATCACATCTGCTGCTGCTCGTAGTGTGACAACTAGAAGGATGATGCATTCCAACCTGATCCCTACTTGGTATAGTACAGAAGATAACAAATCCTTAACATCACAGTGAACAAAGGGCCTTTGGAAAAAATGTAATTATAAGTTTCCTTGAGATGTTCCACCCCAGAAAATCTCAAACCAGAGCCACAGCCAAGCATCCTCTTTTAACTGAGATACCAATGTATCATTTGTCCATAACCTTCTTCAGGGGAAAACATTTCTTAACTCCATTCCAGCCAGACACATTACAGATTTTATCAAGTCACTTGAGAAATTATTTTCTATTCCAAACTGAAATCTCTGTTAACGGGCTCCTTGCTGCCTTCCTGTTTGAGTGCAGCCTGACACTGCTCTTGGATGTTTCTTTGATTAAACCACATGGGGTATCTGACCCTTCCTCTTTCACAGCATGCTCCAAAGCCTGTTATTTCAGTGCAGGGGCACTGCTGTCTGCCCTCTGTCCCTCCACAGGAGCTGGCCTGCCTTGGCAGCTCTCCCAGCTCACACCCTCCGGCTCTCCCAGGCTCTCTCCACACTTATTGCTGCTCTCCCCTCACCACTGGGGCTTTTCCTAAAGTCAAATCTGCCTCTGCACATGGCTCTTCTTTTTCATTCTCTCCTTCCCAATCAGATGGGCACAGACACCTATTATTCCTTTTTCCATGTGACAGAGGCAAGGGATTTCTGGTCAATACACAAGGATGGACAAATGTCAAGGTGTAAAGAGCCAGTTTTGAACAAGACTGGATATCTGAACATCTCTAAAGCAGATGCTTTTGCCTCTATAGAGAACTCCCACTCAAAAACCTTTTTTCCCCTAATTTTAGGCCTGGATGAGCAAAAAGATTTATTCAGTATTGATGGCAAAAGGAGCTGATGTGGTTTCTTAGCATTTCTTTGCACAAAGAACTCACCTGCATGAACTTTTGTTTTGTGCTTCTTCAGATTTTTTATATCTGTGTAAGAATTTCCACACATTTCACAGATAAATGGTCTTTCACCTGAAAAATATTAGTTTGGCAGTTAGAACAATCTTGACTTTGAAAGAAAATACAGAAAATACATAGTGGATTTCAACGTTGTATTTAAAATACAACTCTGTAACTCTTATTTTGTCTTTTTTTCTGTATTCAGAATAATTTTTTTTCCAGAATAGTAGTATGAAATAAAGCAAGAAGACCTAGACATTTTAAGTGAAGCCTTGCTCATACATCAACACCTACGCTGATGCACTGATACTAC
>JAOXXN010000082.1:31852751-31865815 GCA_026770055.1 Myrmophylax atrothorax | reverse complement strand
TTAATTAATGATTTTTGGGCCACACCTTCAGTACTGTGTCCAGTTCTGGGCCCCTCAATTTAAGAAGGGTATTGAGGTGCTGGAACATGTCTAAAGAAGGGCAATGAGGCCGGTGTATGGATTAAAGCACAAGTCATATGAGGAGCGGCTGAGGAAGCTGGGGTTGTTCAGCCTGGAGAAAAGAAGGCTCAAGGGACACCTTATTGCTATCTATAACTACCTGAAAGGAGGTTGTAGTGAGGTGGGGGCCCACCTCTTCTTGCAGGCAACCAGCAGTAGCACAAGAGGGCACAGCCTCAAGCTGCGCAAGGGAAGGTTTAGGTTAGACATTAGAAAGAAATTCTTCGCAAAGAGATTATTCAGACATTGGAATGGGTTTCCCAGGGAGGTGATGGAGTCACCATCCCTGCAGGTATTTAAAAAGAGACTGAATGTGGCACTTAGTGCCGTGGTCTACTTGGTGAGGTGTTGTTAGGTCAAAGGTTTGACTTTCGACCTCAGAGGTCTTTTCCAACCTAGCTGATCCCGTAGTCTGTGATGGTTTTTTGCATGTGTTAAAATTGCAGTGATAAATTAACAAAGTGTATTATCCTGAATTTAAAGTCAGATTCCATATACTATATACAGAGAAGTAATAAACATGAACATTTTCTGGTTTGGAAAGGAAACAAGAACAATGATTTTTCTTTAGCTGTTCCCTAAAGTTATACCTTAATACTTCCTCATTGTGTGACTATTCTGTCAGGGCTAGAACCATTAATTTGTCTGAAATTTCATTTATGTTATTAATAAAGACAGCAATCAAACTTACTTTCCCTTCTGCCAATATGACTTCCTAAAGTAAGTTCTGGGTGATTGTTCTGAAAAACTTAAAGTATTTAACAAACATACAAAACAAAAATGGAATGGAAGCTTCCAGAAATAGTTGCCCTTTGATCAATTTTGGCTTACTCTTCTGGCTTCCAATCAGTGAGGTGTGGAAAAGTTCCTAAAGACAGAGCAGACTGAGTGTAAAGAAATACAATGCCTGACACAGTGAATGTGGAAAGGTTAGGTTTTTTCAATTGAGAATGGATTAAAGAAAATGTTGGCAGCCAGTGGCTTAAGTCACTGCTGGGATGATTGAAGAAACCAGTCATTTGACTCTCTGATATAATCTGGAAAGTAGCAGCTCCACCAAGCTCATCACAGTGTGCTCTTCCCTGTTTAATTTTTCAGGTCACGGTTTTGCACATTTTATTTCTCATGTTAACTAAGCAAATAGGAAATGAATGTGAATGTAGTCCACTATGCTTTAAACTGCCTTTTTTATTGCCATATTCTTTAGAAGTAGAAGCTGACTTAGAGGGGTTGAATACATGTGTGCTTTTTATTAAGCTTCATTCAATTAGTGCATGTCACTATTCAGTCGTTGATCCTCCAGAGAGTTAGAGCTGAGTGGCAGAGATGGCTCAGTGAGATAGCTGCTGCTCTGAGCTCCTTACAATCGTTCTTGTTTATCCTCACAGCTCATATGTGCAGCAGTTCTTGGCACAACACAGCAGTCTGTGTGTGTGTTGACTTAAGGGAACCTTTCCTGGTTCAGCTCTGGCTGCACAAGATCCATCCACTCTGTCCAGTTTTTACTTCCCATTGAGGTTATGCTGGCACACCATGAAAACTGCTGCTCAAACTGGTATTTGTCACTCCTTTACCCCGAGGTTTCTATCAAGTCCATGTCAACTTTTATAGACTATGTTGCTTACACCTTCCTTGCCTGATTCCTGAAGTCTGACCCCATAGTCTGATGCTTCCAATATCTGATGTATGCTGTTTATCATTCATAGTAATAAATCTTGAGCAGAATTTTTCTTTTGAAACTGTTTTGAACAGAGTTCATCTAAAACTTGCAAATGTCAACACGTTGACAGTCATATATCTAACACATTATACCAGGAATCCATGAAAACCTTTTGAGAATTTAACCTATGCAACTTTATACCATTTGTGGCCTTGCTTCCTGGGGAATTGATAATGAATCAAGTTACTGTGGCTTACCAAGCATCTGCTGAGCTACCTTTCACATACACTCTATGTTCTTAGCTTGCAACAAATGTGAAGTAACCTGATTTATGCAAACTCTTTTACTATGAGTTAAGCTATACTATATACAAATTAAATGTGCAGATATATGCCCTTAGTTCAGTTCATGCCATATTTTGTCTGCAAGTGTGAACATCTAACAGAGTAAATATTTCCCACCACATTAGTGAAGGAGAAGGGAATGAAATATTTAAATGAGAGCTCCCTTGCCTTAGGAAGTGAAAACCATCAGCCAACTCTGCTGTGTTTCTTGGAGATGGCTGGACAGAAACGAGTGTTGGGGGTTTTCCTGTCTCTTTGCTCACCATGTTCCAGAGTCTGTTGAGGACACCAAAATTCTCCAGAGGAAGTGGGAGGCTTCCTTATAAAAGAACTGAGCTGTTTGGTCTACACTGGAGAAGTAAGTACAAGAAGTACATCATTGAAGAGCCAGGTCATAGTTTTGGTCAACCTGCAGGACAAGTACTAATGTTTCTGAGTGTGTCAAATATCCAATTAATGGCTCTATCCTGGAGCTTATATTTTCTGCCAAGAATGGCACACAACAAGAGATGGAAGAATATTATTGTTATTCTTTCTGTAAGGATATTTATTTCTGTGTATCTATTTTTATCATTGACATCCCATGAGACATACATTCTATTATTGCAGAGTACCTAATACATTAAATATACATTCATTTATAACACATAAAAATTAATGATTATATGAAATATAATCTAGAGTGAGGATTTTATGCTCTCCTGTCTGGTCACTGCTGTCTTAGCTTATATAAGTACTTGTGATTTTGTATAGAGTTTGCTCAAAGCCAGTGCAGGAAGCATGTCTTCTCCATTCATCTGCTGTCTAGACAGGCACACTTTTAAAGCTGTACAAGCTGTTTCTGGGTTTCCCTGTTAAGGACAGTATCAACTTTGTTCCAAAAGAACTGCACTGAACTTCAGTGGTATTTACTGCAAGCATGCCATTATTCCAAATATTTTCTGAAATTTTAGTAGAATAATATTTGATTGATCATCTGTAAGATGATTAATAAAACATCAGCACGAAAGAAGGAGTTGGGTAAATGTTTATCTTTAAACAAGGTCTAGCACATGATGAAAAAACATTATTAAAAGGAGACAAAATAAAACTTGCATGTTTGTTTGTTGGTTTTGGTTTTGTGGTTTTTTTGTTGTTTTTTTTTTTTAAATTAGTCTTTTTCAGAGTTTATGAATTTAGTGCCAGCAAACCCAGGATGTTTTCGTATAGGACACATATTTCTGTACTAACACTCACTTTGAGCTATTATAATGCATATTCCAATAACATCCACTGTTAAAAAAAAAAAGAATATTTTTTGTATTTTTTTTAATCTAGAGATTAAATGACAATTTAAATATATGTAAATCTATATATGCTTAGGAGAAACCCTGTAAAAGCTATTAAATACTTTATGAGATTCTACCCCATGCTCATCTGTTAGCACCAATCATACAGGCACAGGATAAGAAACACTAGAGTCTTAATCTACTCATATAAAAATGTCAAATTAAACCTCAGCTATGTGAAGCAAGGCTAAGAAAAAAAGATGTTTTTATTTTGGTTTCTTCTGATTTTTAACACTACCTAAGGAAAAAAATGCCTAACAGCAGCAGTCCAGAAAACAGTTATATAATCCAAACAGGTTTTATAACTGGCATATATT
Organism: Myrmophylax atrothorax; assembly: GCA_026770055.1. Lineage (NCBI taxonomy): Eukaryota > Metazoa > Chordata > Aves > Passeriformes > Thamnophilidae > Myrmophylax > Myrmophylax atrothorax. The sequence continues at coordinate 31,862,046 of JAOXXN010000082.1, read as the reverse complement.
AGAAAGCTACATTAGAAATGCTAAGAAATCTCATTTATGTTCTTCATTTATGTTAAAAAGTAATTTGATCAGTCTTTTATTAACATGAATTTATTTTCTTTGAACTACAAAACTATAATAACATATTATGCAGTTTAAGCCCTATATGTAACAAGGGCTTTTATAGAAAGAATTCATCATTCTTTGTTTCTCTACCAATAGAACTGAAAGCTCTCTAAATTTCCAGAATAAGGCTATCATGCATCCAGCTCCCAGTGATAATTAGATTGTCAATAATGTCCTTCCTTATGTCCATTTGACTGTAAATTGAATACAATAAATACTGTGGTTTTCATTTAGCTTTAACAGGCAAGTACTTAAATAGGTAATCAATAGATTACTTTGGCAATTGTTTTAGGTAACATTAGGATCTAAGACTAACATCTCGTTTTTCTCATTAAATAGAAAAGGAGTATCCAAAGATGTAGTCAATGCAGTGGTGGTACTTGTGTAATCCTGAGCTGGATTTGAATTAGCAAGTCCATTTTCTGACTCATCATTCATAATACTCCACTACTAAGAAATTCATAGATGTAGTTACTCACTAAGGTTTAAGGCAGTAGATCACAGACTTTCCCTATTAAGTCTCATAAAGAGATTTTCCACATGTGAAATTTTTCATATACTGCATGTAGACTTTTTACTCCCATATACATTATTCGATTTGAACTTCTTGTTTGACAGTGGAGGTATACGTATACAAAAAGGAAACTTCATAATGGAAAGTATTATGGAGGCAGCAATGTCAAGAACTTTATAACATGCTATGCATTTCATTAGCATGACTGTTCACCCTTCCTGTAGGTGAAAGGAATTGTTTTATGCTTCATATGATTCACTGTTCACTGGGATGACTTCACAAGAACCGTGAGATTAGCTCAGTTGATTAGAGCCTGGTGCTAGTAACACCAAGGGTGTGGGTTCAATCCCTGCATGGACCATTCATTTAAGAGTTGGACTTGATGATCCTTGTGAGTCTCTTTCAATTCAGAATGTTATGAGATTCCATGAAGATCCTCTAGGAATGTGATAATTTGTTGTAATTTACTACTCACTTGGACTTCTATCAGAGACATTAAAATTCAGCTTCACTTCTACAAACAGAGTTCTCACCTCCATCTACAGAGATATACGTTCAAGGGAGCAGCCTGAAAAGAGCTATCCCTTAATTAAAACATACAGCTGGAGCATGAGTTGAACTTGTTTGAGGAAAGAAGCCCAAAATCTTCCTAGGAAAATTGCACAACATGGTTGTGCCTTGCCCTCCCTTTAGTAGATCTGGTATACAAAAAATAATAATTTAAAAAAATAGACAAACAAAAAAAACATTCAAAACCATCAGATTGATGACCAAAGAAAAGACTGTTAAACATATGAGTTATTCCACTCCAAGCAGCTGCACATGCCTTATCCACCTTAGGCTTCTAAGCATTACAAAAACAATCAGATTTTTCCACTATAAGAGTGTCATATTTGAGAAGATTCGTTGTAACAAAAAATACCTGACTGGTATCACTGTAAAGCCTCACAAAAAGGACAACTCTCACAAGACCTTTTAAACTAGAAAGAGCATATACCACATATCTATCTATCTATCTATCTATCTATCTATCTATCTATCTATCTATCTATCTATCTATCTATCTATCTACCTATCTACCTATCTGTCCATCCATCCATCCATCCATCCATCTATCTGCAAATATAAATATGTATATCACACGTATACCTTGTATATATAAATACACATCTTGAGTGTCTTGACAACTTAGCAGAAATATTCAGCAATTTCAAAATATCCTAGGTCTTCACTTTTCTAATTGTGTTTTCATGATGGATAATTTTATCCAGTAGAGGAAGTTTGGCAAGTTTATGCATATGCAGAAATAAAGAGTTAGGAACAAAACCTTTCTTCATTGCTCTAAAAAATTAATTCGGCCTTGGACAAAACGGTTTTGTTAAAACTAACAGTTATGTTGCAGTGGAAAACAGGAAAAAGCCTGGACAGTGAATTACTAAGTGTAGAGCAAAATGCTGTCACTATATTCTTTTTTTATGGGCTCAATATTGCAAATTCCATCCACATGCAGTATGCCTCCTGTGCACTATTTTAAGAGGGGTGTTGCTGACCTCAATGGCACAACTTTTCTTAGAGGCAGTGACCAAGGAAGGTCATTACTCTGCTGACACCTTCAGTGCTAGCAACCAAGGAAAGCTTTTCAGTCATTAAACTTTATCTCAGAGGATGAATGTCTGGGTTTTCTGCAGCGGCATGGGACTAATTAGGTAGTATTTATTACCTAATTAAATTATTTGCCATAATGTAGAAATAGACCAAAAATTCTCTGAGGCTCCTGTCAGTGTGATCTGGAGAAGAACAACTGTTCATATTTCAGGGTTGCTGTGACTTCAGCACATGAGCAAGACAGACCCTAAGAAACAAAAGTTTCCTGTGTACTTCAGGAGAATATCCTTATTCACTTTGTTAATGGCTGGTTTCTGAAGCTTGAGAAGGTAACCCTGATTCCTGAGCTGGTCTAATGGATAAGGAAGGACAAACATCCTCTCCATCCCTGCAGACAATCAGCTAAAGCACTAAAGGTTTCCCTACAGTCATTGCCTTACAGAACTCTGTGATAGCCACTTTGAGGGCAACACAGACAAACCTCTTCCTTCCATGCTCCCATAGGGAGGAAAGGAGCAGAAGCATTGAAATCCCTGCACGTATAAGCAGAGTTTAATTCCAAAGCTGCTTTAAAGCATATTTACAATATGCATTTTAAAGCCAAAACTTCATCTCTTCTGATGAAATGATGTTGACAGAGCTTGGGAATTTAATCTCACATGGAGGTTGAATTCATTCAGCCTCAGCTGCCAGTAGTTTGATCTTGTCATTAATTTGATACTGAAGTAGAAAAGCACTCTGATGTAGCTGCTGTGGATAAGCACTGATACACAGTGAAGAAGTAATTTCACAACATTCTAAGTACTCTGTTTCCCTGAAAGTCGTATTTAAACACTTTGAGTTTGTTAGGATTTTCATATTATTAATATTCTTATGTTGCAGTTGTTTCCCTCATTCCCACGTGCATAGTATTATACTAAAATACATATGGCGAGTCCTCATTTTCTACCAAATGGTGCATTTTTATTTTGCTTCCATCATTTTAGATATAAAGTTGATTACCCAGAAACAAAAAGCCCTTTCCACCCTTTTTTTGTTTTAAACTAAAACTGTTCTGCATAAAGAGGAAAAAAAAAGTATTGTTTTTAAAATACAATGTCCCAGCAATAAAAAGGTTTAAGTGCTTTCATTTAATTTCAAAGCTTAAAAGATGAGAGCTTAATCTTCTTCAGAAAAGGGCGTATTCTGCACTGAAATATATGCAAACTGCCTGAGGGGCTTTCAGCTCACAGGCTGTTGCAGTCAGGTCAGGACAGTGCTTTGCAGCTGCCATTGGGCAGAATGTGAGGCAGAGAAACACTGTTTTGTGTGTGTTATTTGTTTAATACTTCACGATGCATTTTTTCTTTACAGAGGTGATTTACATTTATATTAGATAGTGCAGTGCAGAGTAAAACTGGGGGTTGAAGCTGCTCTCATTCACACTTTTACCTGGAGCTGTAACATTGTACTTTGCCATGACAACCCAGAGTGACAGTCCAAGTCCCAGTCCATGGTGGGTGGAAGTAAGAAAGTTTTTATTCAGTTTTAGCAAGATCCCAAAGTACTTTGCAATGCCCTGCCCTTGGCACACCCTTCTGACTTGGCTGTGGCTTATATTTCCCAGGCTGGGGAATCCCTTGGTGATGCCACTCTGGGTTTCTCCCGCTGGCTGTGGCAGGTCAAAGCACTGTGCCAGTGGTGAGAGTCCCACAGCGGGTGCCGCCAGCCCTCCACCCCTCTCCTGGGCACCCACCTAAGGATGTGCCCCTCCAGGGATGCCCACACAGGTGGCCAAGTCTTAGACCAAGGGTTTTCATAGCAAGAAGACCCTTGCAGGTGGAGATCCAAGCAGCAGCATCTAAACTGTGGTGTTTTACCTCAGAAGAGGAACCACAGGGGCTCCCAGTACTAAGTCAAAGATTCCTCAGCCCCTGACACACAGCACAGCACCAGCACAACCTCATTTGATAATTTCAGATGGGATCAACATTTTTCCCAGCCCACTCTTGCCCTGGCAGGTGCCATGCCAGATCAGGTATCACCTGGCACTCTGAGCTGGCATTAAAGCCAAAAATTGGCACTGTCTCCAGAGCAGACATGGCTCGTTCACTGCCATGTGATTGTGTCACCCACACAGCCACTAAAAAATGTAGGAGAATTGAAGCGTATGGACAGCCCAGTCAACAACTAACATTGTAACTTTTAAGATCATAAAATTAACAATTATTAAAGCTTTATCTAAAGATAAGGATATCTGTATAAAATCCACCATACTACATTACACAACTCCAAATGGATAACAAAAAAAAACCCCAGAAAACAACTCTGTGTCTGTGTTTATAAAGGGAAATAGAAACATTGGTTACCATTTCAGAGCATCTAGAAGGAACGTAAAAATCTTTGAATGTTTAGATTTAGAAAATGTATGGAACAATAGGGTTCTGGAGACATTCCCAAATTCCAGCTTTTTAGCCCAGTTGTGTTCCCTCCCTGGGTTATTCTTTATTTACTTCTTTCAGAAAAAATATTTTGTAGTGTCTTATATTGATTTCTGAGCAGAAAAACTGATCTCACTTCAGCCCTAATCCCTCTTGTTTCTTGGGTGAAATGCCTGTCATCCTTTATGGATAATCCCCATTTCCCCCACCTCTGCTTCTGAGGAGTTGCCAACATCTCTGAGCATTATTTACATTTTTAATCTGCCTTTGTGTCATTTTGCAAACTCTGCTGTCTTCAGCTATGTCTCTTTTTAGTTACATTGGAGGAAAAATTAAAATTGAAGTTTGGAATTAAAGCAGTTAGCAAATTGGTCCCAAGCTTGACCAAATTTTAGTGTTTGTAACTTCCAGCTGCTCTGATCGTTAATGTAGGAAGCCACAACCTTTGTGCTTGGTGTGCATCATGCAATGGGTTACTGTCTTAAATCAATGGTGAATATTTTGTCACCAAAAGGTACCCAGCTTGGGTCTTACCAATTTAAAATACCTGTGCCTTTATTACATTCTTTCTAGTATTTGTACTTTTATTTAAGTCAGTGCTCTTTTAGTATTTCTTGCAGTAACAGAAGTAGTTGTGACATGGTTTATAAAATCCCCTGTTGTCAAGAGCACCTATCCAGAATCCACCCTGAGCTTATCACTGATGGGTGGAGAGACTCAGAGGCAGAGACAGCTCCTGCTGAGGAGGGGAACAGGGTTTTACATCGAGATAGCAGCCCCTGTGCCTGAGATACGGTGAGAACTTGCCACAGGGCACAAAGGCAATTCTGACCTCTCCTTCTCGACCCCCAAGGATGCTTTAGGAGATGACAATTTTTGTCTGGAGCCCTTTTTCTAAGTCCTGTTGCCACCAGCGAGCACACTGAGGGCTGAACATGGATCAAATCAAACTGCTGCAGAGAATTATTCAACTGACAGTGTGCCCAGCGCCGCTCCAGGTATTGCTCTGGCTTGTCTGGCTTTTCAGCATTTCCTTGCTCTCCACAGATTTTCCACTCTTGCTAAAACCAGCTCCACAGGTTGTGGCAGTAGCTTCAAGGGGTTGTGTAAACAGCAGCATTGCCAGGTCATCTGCACCTCTGCTCAGCGGTGACAGTGCTGGCGTCTCTGCTCCCTGCCATCTGTCAGCCCAAAGTGGACAGATGTTGACAGCTGTTCTCATGCCAAATGCTACCTTTGCTGTCAAGCTACTGTGCTCATCCAGCCATGAAATTTAGTTAAGTTACCCTAGTGGCTTTATATTTTAAAGGTAGAGATCTAATTTCTATGGTAAGTGGGTTGGATTTTTGTTTCTTCTGATCTCTGGAATGGCAGCATTTTTAGAAAGTGTATTGAGCTGCTCTGTGGCATTTTAGGATTTTTATTATTATTCTGTAGACAGCTGGCTATGAAATCTATCAATCTTTATTTATTTTTTTAATGACTGAGTCCAATTCTGATATTAATGATGAAAAGACTGTTTCTGTCAACCCTGCTTTGTGTTGGGAAAGGAAAACAGAAATTACTTCTCCTTTAGATGATTTGGTAGGTTCATCACACCTTGGAAACATTTAAAAGCATCTGTAGTGGCATGGGGCATATGTCTGACTAGGAATGACTTCTCTACTAGGAATTTACCTCTCTAGATGTTAAAAAATGTCTTATGAACCACTAACAGAAGGATGAATTAAGTTTAGAAAGGAGTAAGGTAGAGCTGATGCAGTGCTAGATAAAAGATGAAATAAATATTTTATTGCAATTAAGAGGCATATCTTACTTTTTACAGAGATTAATTCAGTTACAGTTTTGTTAAAAGCAGTAAGAACCCAACAGAAATATCTCATGGTGCTGTTTTGAATTCATTATTAACCAGCAAGAGTAACCAAAATCATCAAATAAATTTGTCTCCCTTCATTAAAAGCATAGTAGGGTGGTTTGCAGAGGCAAAAGGAAAAAAGAGTGGCCAAAATAAGGGCAAAATAGAGCAGGTGGTCTTTTGTGGCACATGGTGGGAGAGAGCAGAGGTGAACCTGTGCTGGGACACCAACCTGCCCCTTAGGGAAGGGCCCTGTAGGGTAGCCTTATGGAGTTACAAGTAGTGGCAAGTCTATCTGACAACCCTATGGTCCCTAAGTCGCTTTACAGTTTTAGATATAAAAGTTTTTTGGATCTTAAGGATACAGGTTTTTTGACAGAAAAGTGTCCCAAGTGTTTAACAGAAAATGGCTCCCTTGATTGGAGTTAAAATTTTTGGTTTCTCCTTTTGCAGCTCTTTCATTTGAGATATCAGGAACCACCCCTTCTGGAGACCGGAATTTTAGTGTTGCTGCTCCTGGATGAAGGTTGGGAGCAGGTTATGGAGCTGCTCTGTGGGAATGGTGGTACCCACAGCGAGAGGAACCCACCTGTCTGCTGGGGCAGCATCCTCTTCCTTTGGGCTTGTGGAGACATCCAACTGCCAGCCATCCCTCACTCCTGTGCCCTTAATTTGAGTTGTTTAAATGAAGAGACTCCTATGAATGCTATGAAATTGCCCTTTTCTGAGAAATCAAGGACCAGTGGGCTGTGATGGGAAGCCAATTTAGTCCACAAAGTGTGAGAGCTGCAATAAGGAAGAACAAAGGACAAAACGAAAAGGCAGAAATCCTGGCTAACAGTTGTATGAGTAACCCACTCACTCCTCTGCAATGATTAAACATTAAACTCCCACAAGCTAAGTCAACAAAAGAAAAACACCCTCTGAATTCCCCCAAGGCTTTGTCTTCATAGCAAGGTCTGAATTTGAGGATAAGTGCAGCTGCATCTTCCCCTCTGCCCTGGAGGTGCTCTCTGTACAAGGGTGTGTGTAACAGGGGTGTCTGTCCCAGGGTGTTTCTGGCTGGGCTGGCTCAGGTTGGGGTGCCTAGCATATATAGCTCCTATACCATCCCTATAGATGCAGCAGAGGGTTAGAGGTTCTGTCCTCTGCAGATCAGAGAGCTCCACCTTATCTGTGTGGGGTTTAGCCTGAAGAGGCAAAATGACACCTCTTTTTTTTCCCTACAAAAGAATAACTTGTGATTGCCTCCCCTTAGCTGTTACAACCCCACTAGCTTGTCTTCCTGTAGCTTCATTTTATTCATCAGGAGGACCCCAGGTACATGCAGACTGCCTGTAGCCTGAAATTTGGCTTTTGCTACTTATCATCTCTCTCCTGTTGGCCAGCACAACTTTAATTATTCTGACTAACTTCAAAAAGCAGAAGGAGATTGAAAATCACCCCAGATTACAAAGCAGGGAACTCAATTTACTTTTACTGAGCCGCCCTGCCAAAACAAAGACCACAAAAGCAGTTCTCTCATAGGTGGACTCAACCACCACTTTATCAAAGAAAGGAATGGAGCAGCCAGCTTCCCACACATGCAATCCCCACTGAACCCCAGCTTCCCTCGGGAATGCAGCACAGGCATGCACGGGCATGCCAGAGCCAGCAGCAGGCAAACAGATCTTTCTTTGCAGGGTCCCACAAGGCTCTTGCCTAATGCAGAGCTCGGCTTTCCACCTCCGCTTTGGTCTGCCGCCGGTGCTGGTGTTGCAGGCTGCAAATGGGGGCAGCAGAAGTTGCTGAGGTTGTGATTCCTTTTTGTTTTTCCTGTGGACAGCACTGAGTCACTGTAGGGAGGGTAGGGGATGGATTCCTGGCACGGAGGGCTCTGAGACTGTGTTATCCTGTCTGGGGGCAGCTGGAGAAAGAGGGTTGAAGGTCCCTAGTTGCTTACAATGAGACTTTCCCACTGGAGCATCTCCACCACTATCTGAACAGCAGTGAAACAGTCACTGCTGCACTTACCCAGCAAGGTCTGGGGCCATGGGGAGACTCTGTGGAGGAGCTACGATATGATTCCAAGTCACTACTTTGGGGTAGGTGAAGTAAGTAAACATAGATGCTGTAGAGTAGGTACACAGAGGTGTCCTGGCTGCACACTTGTTGACAAACACACCAGCTTTGTGAAAACAACAAGATGAATCCAGACACACCAAAGGTCAGATGTGCAAAAAGGATTTCTGTTTGCAAAATTTGACAACATTCCACTCCCGAAGCTCAGCTCTGAACACTGTCACTTGAAAGGGAATGAGGCACCCAAAATCAAAATGAAAAGTATGTTATCATAACTTGTTTTTTCTTCAGTGCTGTGGCCGAAACAATGAGGCACTTAGAGTCTATCCTTGGCTGGCATGTAACCTAATGGGGCTGTTCCTCAACAGAACTAAAGGTAAGGCTGGGCAATTGCAACTAGTTGAGTTGCCATGTCTAGTGATTTAATTCAGCCACATGAATAAGCTGACTTATGGGGTTTTTTTATGTTTGCAATAGGCCATGGGTGTGTTTGCAACTGGGGAATATGATACAGTGAATGACAAGTGGCATATGAGGCTCAACTGCTTGAGCAAATGTGTGTAAATAACAATGGTGGATTAAGGACTTAGTTTTGAGGAGTACAAATGTAGAGGTCTAAGGGAGTTATGGAGCTGAAAACAGAGGAAAAGTGAATGGGTTGTTCCCCCTTGCTCCTGTTGAGGATGGCTCACTGATGGCACAGAGGACAGTTTGGGATTGTGGTATACTGTGAGA
>JAOXXN010000082.1:31763782-31827579 GCA_026770055.1 Myrmophylax atrothorax | reverse complement strand
GGTGGGCCGGGAACGGGGAGAGCGACTGGGAGCATCGTCTGGGACTGGGATCATGGGCCGGGAACGGAGAGAGCGACTGGGAGCATCGTCTGGGACTGGGATCATGGACAGGGACTGGGAACATGGGCAAGGGCTGGGAGCATCACCCAGGGCTGGGAGAATGGACGGGGTTGGGAGCATTGTCCGGGACTCAGAGGATGGCCGAGGCTGGGAGCACGGACCAGGGCTGGGAGCATCACCTGGGGCAGGGAGCATGGACTAGGGCTGGCAGCATCACCTCGGGCAAGGAGCATGGACCCGATCTCAGAGCATGGCCCGTGGCTGAGGGAATCGCCCGAGGGTGGGAGCATGGGCCAGGACTGGAAGCATGGAATGGGGCTGGGAGCGTGGAATGGGGCTCAGAGCATTGCTCTCTGCCAGTGGGAGCTTAACAAACAGAATGTTAGTGCCAGGCTGATTTCATCACATCATTCATGCTCATAAAATTTGAACTACACAGAAAATAAATTCATTGACTGAAAAAATCTACAAGAAAGCTGGAGAGGGACTCTTTACAGGTACATGGAGGGACTGGCCAAGGGGCAATGCCTTTAAACTGAAAGACAGTAGGTTTAGATTAGCTATCGGGAAGAAATTTTTCCCCCTGAGGGTGGGGAGGCCCTGGCACAGGTTGCTCAGAGAAGCTGTGGCTGCCCCAACCCTGGGAGTGCCCAAGGCCAGGATGGACAGGGCTTGGAGCAACCTGGGCTGGTGGGAGGTGCCTCAGCCCATGGCAGGGGGTGGAACAAGATGGTTTTTAAGGTCCCTTCCAAACCAAATCATTCTATGATTCTATGATCTGCTAAATTGACATAAATTGATGGGCAAATTAATCAGTATCTCAAATTTGTGTAGATGCCACAGCTCTCAGATTTCAAGCCCAACTTTTGTCAAGGAACATAATAAATGTATATATAGAGATGCTTTGTAAAAGTCAATGCATGCAGATGATTTTCCCGAGAGCTCTGAGGTGTCAAACAGCAGTTTGAAAGCTTCCGAACCAGTCCCCAGTTTAGTCACATTTACATCTCCTGCCCCAAGGGGTGTTCCCACACCTCAGCAGCGTCTTTATCTGTGGCCAGCAGCTACAGACACAGCTTGACAAACTCCGGATTTCATGATGGACTGACACGCCAGAGAGGAAAGTACCATTTTTAAAGCATGTAAAAAAAAACTTTCTATTTTGTAGTCAAGTCAAGAGATGTGAGTTTAAAAGGTAATTTTAATAGTTAAATTAGAGTGGGGTGAGCACTCTGGTTACTAACAGCTGTTTGCCAACAGAACATTCTCTGGCATTTTCTTTGAGGAAAGCTCAAAAAAGATCTTTTCACATTAACAGTCCCCAGAATGGGTGTTAAGTTTCCTATTATTGTAAGCAAAGCCTGGGAAGCTTGGTGCCCTGCGTGGGAGCCAGATGCCCAGCCAAGCACGGGCAGCAGCTGGGGAACAGTTGAGAACTGCCCAAGTAATGTTGCCAATTGGAACAAAGAAAGAATTCCCAAGAAAAGGGAGTTTTCAGAAGGAATTTGAGGTTGATTTGAGGTCACAGGAGCATGAATAAGTGATTATTTTAGTATAAGAAGAGTGAAATAAAAGGAAAAAATTATTTTAGTGATTCTGAAGAGACCAGAGTGACCAGTGGTACCAAGAGAGGAGCTGGGGAGAGGGAAAAGCTGCCAATGCTCCAGAACAAGACAGCTGCTAAAGCTCTCCATAATCCGAAGGAAAACAGGAGGTCTGAGCTGGAAGTGAGGCACTTGTCTGAAGGGATTCCAAATCCTCAGATGAAAGGGGCTTTAATTTTTCTATAACCTTGTTTCTAAAAAATAATTTTGCTTTTCCAGAATCAAATATATGGCCCCTTGTAAAACATCTGTCTGATTTTGATACCATTGATATTTATTTCCTCAATTTAATTTTCATCAGTAGGAAAGGGTAACTTCAGCCTGCTGGGTGATACCAATGAATATCAATATTTGTATTTATATTCCTTGCATTTACACACATTCCTCCAGAAGAATTGATTGCTTTTTCTTGAGCACTAAAGCTCCTCCTGTTTGGAGAACATTAGGCAGCTGTGAAGTGATTTAATGAACCAAAAAGAAGCAGCTGATGATGATCCCAATCAGCAGGTTCTCTATTGCTGTTTGATATCTTTCTCCATCAAAGGAACAAATTAAGTGTAATTTAAAGACACTTAAGCATTAACAGAATGGGACTGCAGATAAAATTCTAGTGGCTTTGAATCTTCATTTTCAAAATTACTGTCAATCATTGTCATTGCTGTCCTTATTTTGGATGTGCAAGAATGAGTTTTCCAAATCAGACAGCTAAATAAATGACATAAGGCAAATACATGTACATATTTCTGCCTGTAAAAGAAGTTTATCTGCTTGCTGCTTGCCAAGAGGTTTATGTACTCTCGTAATTCAAGAAAAGTACTAAAAATTTAAATATTTCTAAGTTGCTCCCAATTTAAATACCCAACAAGAGGACTTTCTTCCTGCCTGTGGCCAACAGTTGCTTTCATCTGCTGCAGCAAGATAATAGTGACAATAATTTTTGCTGTCTCTCCTGCCTTGTGGTTGACATAATTACTTTAAATCAAGTGAATTTGACAGTATGCTGATTTCCCTTCTGCTGCTTAATATTAATTTGTAATTAATTTATTTTTTTAAAAAAATTCAAACATTTTCTAATTCAAAAGCCTGCCAGCTTTCAGAAGCAAGATATTTCATCCCTACTGTTCAGGGAATGAGGTGCTGAGAGGAGCACATACTATGGCAGGGGCTACTTTTCCTTGCCTGGGATATAGTTTTGGACCCTGCTCTCATTCCTGGAGCAGCTTAAACAACAAAACAGAGCTGGACTTTACCATAGTGTATATAAAATTATATGTTTCAGCTCTCTTGAGGGAACAGCTTGGCTGCTGAATGGGAGGCATTGCTGGGGAACTGCTCCAGCCAGAGGCATTTCAGGGATGCTGAGCAGCAAATGAATGGCCAGCACAGCTCCTGCTCCCTGCCAGCCCCAGCACGGTGGAGGGAAAGTGAAACTGGTTCTTGCTGCCATAAATGTCCCCCTGTGGCATCTTTTTTTGTGTGTGTGCTGTTCCCTTGCCATCAGTGAGATCAGTTCACTTTTCAGGGGTTAAAACAATCATTTGTGTACACTGTCGTTCTTAAAAGCAATTAAAGTGCTGGGAGATGTGGCACAGCACGTTCCCCTGAGCCTCTGCTAATCAAGGTGGTTACCCCCAGCTAAATGGAGCCACTTTGATTCCACTGAGAAACACCATTCTACTTCAAGTAAGAGTATTTGAACTATATATTGCAGTAAGAAAATACAACAAAGCAAAGAGCTTTTCCTGAGAACTCCCTCAAGTCACCAGAGCCAGTGTGGCTGAAAGCTGTTTATATTTTTTCTTGTAGCCCTGATTGTGGCCTGTAAGAGCTGCAGCTTCTGTATCACGCTCTCCTTCCCAGCCCTATTTCTGTATTAAAAGCAGCATGACCAGGTCAAGGGAGGGGATTCTGCCCCGCTGTCCACACTGGTGAGACTCCCCTGCAGAGCTGCCTCCAGCTCTGGGGTCCCAGCACAGGAAGGACACAGAGCTGTGGGAACGAGTCCAGAGGAGGTCACAGAGATGATTAGAGGGATGGAGCAGCTCTGCTGTGGGAAAGACTCAGAGACCTCGGGGTGTTCAGTCTAGAGAAGAGAAGACTCTCAGGAGACCTCAGAGCCCCTTCCAGTGCCTAAAGGAGCTCCAAGAGAGCTGGAGAGGGACTTGGGACAAGGGATGGAGGGACAGGACACAGGAAATGGCTTCAAACTGACAGAGGGCAGGGTTAGATGGGATATTAGGAAGAAATTCTTCCCTGTGAGAGTGGGGAGGCTCTGGCACAGGGTGCCCAGAGCAGCTGTGGCTGCCCCATCCCTGGAAGTGTCCAAGGCCAGGTTGGACAGGGCCTGGAGCACCCTGGGCTAGTGGGAGGTGTCCCTGCCCATGGAAAAGGGTTGGAACAGGATCAGCTTTAAGTCCCTTCCCACCCAAACAGTTCTATGATCTTCTGTGATCATCTGTGTGTGGACAAGAAGACTTCCTTTGTGTGGGGTTTCTGATTATATAACCACAGAGAAGATAATAAAGAGGTGGAAAACTTAGATATTAAGGGCTGCAGAAGGACTTATATGCCTGTTTTTTTCCAGTTTTCTTAGCTTGCCTCAGGAAAGATTCCCACGTCCCCCCAGACCCTCCCTCCCCTCTGCCTTCAGGCTGTCACTGCTGCAAGAGCATTATCCAAAGATAAACTTATTTGTATCATGTTTTTCTATTGTAAATTTCTATTGTTTCTATGGAATTTTTCTGAGGTTTTGTGGTTATTTGAGGGCCATGGTGGGATTTACATCTGGGAAGCTCATCCTGTATGTCCCAGACCCAAGTCCAGCCCTGCTATACTGCTGGAGACACTGGTGTGCTTCAGCTAAGAGGCTGAAGACACATTTTCTGTTGACTGAGGGGAAGTTCCTTGATTAGGTGACACACTCAGGACCACCTTCTAATAAATTGTGCAGCAAAGGAATGAAGGTGATTTTACTGCAGAAAGAATAAAGAATGAGTGCACTGATGCTCAACAAAAACTCCTTAAATGAGCCCCTGATTTGGCACTGCAGCCTCTTCAGACTTTTCATGCAGAGTCTAATCTGATTTAAAATGCATCCAAATTCCCAGCAGCAACCAGCAGGAAAGCAGGACAAAGCTGACACCCAGCCAGACAGCTCTGAGAGGGGACCTGGAGCTGAGACAGGGCTGAGACACCTGAAGGTTGGTGTCTGTCTGCAGGGACCTCACTTCAGCCAGGGCAAGGTTCCAACGGTACCAACATCACTAAATGTTGTCCCAGGTTTAGCCATTGGCTCCAATCCCATCTCCTCTGCCTGCCTGAGGCTCGTGGCCACCTAAACCTCAGTTTCCCAGGTATGAAAATCACATAAATGAAAACACTTGTGTAGTTGCTGGGCAAATATAGAGCAAGAGTGTTTAAGAAAAGAAAAAAAAAAACCTAAAAAAAAGGAGAACTATATTAAGCTCTGAGTCTGACTGTATTTCTCAAGACCAAAGCAGCCCACAGGCCATCTGTCTCCCAGAGAACTGGTCTCTCAGACTGGGCACAGACGGATCCCCAGGCACACCATGACTTGGAAATCGGCTCTGAGATGGGAAGGAGTGTTTTATTTGCTGGCTCAGGAGACCCCATCCATGGGCAGTAATCCCCTCTTCATCCTCCTAGTGACAGCAAGCTGAGAGAGGTCACCAGGATTTGCCCCGAATAGCCTGGGTTCACAGTGCAGGCTGGAGCCAAAGTTTGGATAAGCATAAAAAGCTTTGGATAAGCCACATTAAAGCAAAGGTCAGATAAGATCACTACAGTGCTGATTGTTTTTGATTTCCACGAGGGATCCTGACTTTTGATCAGGGAGAAGATGTGTTTTCCAGGGACTGCTTCTCTCTAACGTTAACATGAGATGTCAAATCAAAGTGGGGTTTTTTCCCCCTACCTGTCATCATCCTCACAAGAGTCTCATCAAGGCCAGCTTGAAAAACTTACTGGCTTGCACAGTTCTTAATATATCACAGCTGAAATTGGCAGCAACTGGTGAAACTCTGTAAAACCACCCTCGTTTCTAGAGCAACACACACACACACATACACATATGCTGGGATTCAGAAGGAAAATATACTAAATCCCAGGGGGTTGGAAGATGTTGGGGAGATGCTTTAGGAGAAGCTCCCCCCTGTTCTAAGCCTTGGGGTGAGTGAACCAAACCAACCCAAGGACAAACCATTCATTTTCTTCTGCTGCACAACCATCACCAATGCAGAGCAGCCTGGTAGAGCTCTCCTCCCCAAGAGCTTCTCATACCCATGATTACAGGAATGCTGATTAACCTCTGCCAATGCCCCAAGGGCACAGCCCTGCTCGGATGACTTCCCCATGAACAATTTTTCCTGGCTCAGTTCACTGCCCCACTCATGGATTTGCTTCATCCCAGTAACTGATTTGCTCTTTCCAGTCATAATCACTGAAACAGAATATTTAACGAAACCAGACGTGTTTATCCAAGAAGTCATAGTTGGCTGGGAGAATGTGGAAACAAGTGATGGAGACTGCCAAATACTCACAAGCACTGTTAATGGTACAGTGCAAAAGAGATGTCCAGAAAGACAGCTCCAAAAAATCAAGCTTAACCCTTAGAAGAACTAAAGAGATGAAGACAGGGTTTGTCTCTAGCTGCTCTCCCCCACCTACATACAGCTGCTGTGGCAGCTCCCACAGATGCACTTGTGGAGGTTTTCTTTTCCTTTGAAAGTCCTCCAAAAACTGCAAAAGGGGTTAAAAACAAGTTGGTAAAAGGAGATGAACATTCTCAGGATCTCAAGAACGTGTTGCAAAAGCTCTGTGAAAGTTGGGAGAGAAAGGGAGCAAATCCATGCATCAAAAATTTGTCTTTCAGGAAAATCTGACCTGGCTGAAGGAATAGCAGCCAGTCCCTCTGAGCTCCAAAGCAGATTTACAGACACTCAAAATCAGAAATTGAGGGTGACTGGCATTGCTTAAAACAAGACACCAAATGTCTCCAATGAAGACAGTCGGAATCAGTGACTGCATTTGGACACCAGCCTTATTTTTTGGCTGAGTCTCTGCCAGTGTTAAAACTCCTTCCCACCTCCAGTGTTTAAAGGAAAAACTCAAAAGCATTTTGGTGAGGATGAAAGGCAGGAAGTCTTCAGAAAAGGGAAATAACTTCAAGTGACAATTTCCCCTTCACCTGTCAAATATTATCTCATACTTACAAATATTTTGAGGTAGCAGCTAAAAGGTTGTTTTTGAAAGAAATATTGCCTGTGAGGCTAAATCAGGTTGCTAGAAAAAGTGTAAGGAATTCCAGTAACAGTGTGCTCCTTCATGGATTACTAGTGCTAAGTGCAGAAGAAAGAAGAGTTGGGTGGCAGGTGTAGATTAGGTACTGGGAAGAAATTCTTCCCTGTGAGGGTGGGCAGGCCCTGGCACAGGGTGCCCAGAGAAGCTGTGGCTGCCCCATCACTGGGAGTGTCCAAGGCCAGGTTGGACAGGGCTTGGAGCACCTTGGGCTGGTGGGAGGTGTCCCTGCCCATGGCAGGAGGTTGGAACAGGATGAGCTTTAAGGTCTCTTCCAACTTAAACCATTCTACAATCAAATGCTCAGCCCATCCTCCCACCAGCATTCCTGTGCTCCAGTTTTGCTCCAGAAAAGTGCATTACCTGTCTCCCTTGGAAACCCATCCCTATGGCAACACACAGCTCTATCTCCATGCAGACATGTTAGTGCTTTGACAGCCCCTTCTTTTTGTGACACTTCATATGGCAACATCCCGAGACTGTCAGAGATGATGTGATCTCGCCTGTGGTCCAAGACACCACTTGGATCATTTTCTACTGAGAACTGGTTTTTGCAGTCTTTCAATCTCCTGGCTCTTGAACTCTCAGTCTGTGTATCATGAGTGTAATTCTATCTGAAATGTGTTTCAAAATCTATGTATTTGCCTTTATCAGCAAAAATCCATAACCTCAATGAGATGTTTTTGATGAGACCTATTTTCCATAAAGCCACGCTGCCAAGTACCACGAGCTGCTTCTGTGGTTCCTTCCAAACTCAATCCTACAATGGCTTTTCACTTGTGGGGTTTTTTTGTTCAGATGCTAAGAAAGTTTACTTGTGCCCATGCCACCAACACAATTAATTTCTAGCTATACACTCTCACTGGGATTAACAGTGTTATCATTTTTTCCCACTCTGTTGTGAGTAAATGTGCTACATCTGAGCATTTACCAGTTAAAAATACCCCATGCACTGCTGGCTGTGGATGATAAGAGGGAGTGGATGTGTATGCAAGGTGATAACCTTGAGCTCCGTCAGTTGTAGTCAGGAATTCTGATTTCACAATAAAACTCCTCCCCAAGGACACATTACCAGCCATAGGTCTGGGGTACATCCTAAACATCCGTAGGGTCCAGAAAGGGTGGGACCCTTTGGAGTGACGCTCACAGTGAGATCTGCCACAGTTGGGCTTTCATTGCACAAAAAGACATGACAGCACAAGGTACAGGCATGTTTTTTGTTTTGGTACCTACTGAACAGAGACACACAACAATTCACATGAGAAAAAAAAGGTTAAAACCCCCCTGTAGCTTGTGATACCAAGATGCCAGCCCAAATGAAATGGTGTGTTTGCAGGGATGACCTTAGAGAGAGCTCAGGGAACTGTGCTCAGGTGTGCCCTCCTGGGAGGTCACAGAGGTTCTTGCTGCCTTTGAGAAGACTAGGAAAATAAGGAAAGCTTTTGTACTGCCAAAAACAAGGGGGCAGAAAGGAATTATGGAATTCAGCTTTGGGGCTATGGTTATAATTGAGAATTTCACTCAGAAATCATGAATCTTTCTTTGGAGATCCTTCCTTGAAGGCCAGAGGGCAGAGTTACACTCAAACCCACACATCCAACTAGTACAACAGATGAAAAAGAAGTGCTGCCAGTTTTAGTTGCAGCAGAAGGCATTTGAGTACCAGTCTCTGCTCCTTTTGTCTCAACTTCCTGATGACATTAAGGAGGACAGAAAGAACCTGCTGCTGCCACAAGAATAATTACACCTCAGAACAACCAGACTAAAGGCAAACACTTCCTATTTTACATATGACCGGGAATGGCTCTGCACAGTCATGGCAATGGCAACTTTATATTTTCTGTATTTTCAATGGAGTTTAAAAAATACTCCACCTATTTTGTTCCTTTTATTCTTCCTGCGCTTGTCCTCCCTTCCATGCTTATACCAAGAGCTGTTGTGAAACCTTCCAAAATCATCAATCCACAAAAGTGGTTTATCATTTCTAGGCCTCTACATGCAGACACACTTCAGGTTAATAATGAGGCAGGAAAAATATCAGACCTGTGAAAACCAAAGCACAGCCTGTGCCATGCTGGGGGTAGAACCGAACAGAGGCAGCAGGAGGCTGGGAACTGCCTGAAGATCCCAGTCCTGGCTCCTGCCAGGAACAACAGATGGTGTTTGTCAAGAGGATAGAGATTTACCTTCTTATTTTACCATGGAAATACAGCAGTAAGAACACTACCAACACTCACTAGTTTATCTAACAGATTTAAGAAATACATCCCACATTCAAAAGGAAAACAAAGCAACAGAATTCCTGCAGGAAAACAGGTCGCCAGATGCAACTGGAAATCCCAATTAAAAGAAGCAGTTCTGTAGATCGAGAGACAATGTCAGCCATTGCATGTAATTTATTTTCTCATTAAGGAAATGCACTGAGCATATATAGAGATTACATTCAATACAGATTTATCATTACAGAACAATCAGAAAATAAAGATACAATCAATACCTATTTCCCGCAGCAGAACAGATTGAGGGAACTGCTTCAAGCTGAGAATGAAATGAAAAATACTGACACCAATTTAAGTGATTTTTAACAGATGAGACGCTGAAGTCCAAATTAACATTCTCGGCCAAGATCTGCTGTGTTGTTGCAATCTTTATATCCACAGCTTTATTACAGTCATGCCTAGAGACTAAGAAGAGACCAGAACCACCTTGTCTGAGCCCATTTGAACAAACCCCAGGAGAATAGTGCCAGTCTGAAGCCACAATCTACATGAGATGATGAAAAGATCCAGACAGAGAAAAGAGCACAATAAAACAAGGAGAGTTTGGTCCATGTGACAGGCAACAGCTACAAGGCAAGTGAGGGTTATGCTCTACATGGAGGTTTCACTGATCCCACTTGAAAAAGCTTCCTAGAATTTGCAAACAATAAAATATTGGTGAATGTGCAGAACTCTATGACACACTGCCTAGAATCTGATTTTTTGAAGAATTATAATGAAAAGAAGTCACAACACAAAGCTAGTGGAAAAATTACCTTGTCATGCATTTTGTGAGTTCCTTAAATTGATGACCAAACACAGGCAACTAAAACTGGAAAGATCACCTCTACTTCAATCACACCAGCTGGACTTTCAGCCAGTCCTATGCCTGTTGTGTGCCAGACAATAGACCAGATCATCACAGCTGGATATTAATATCTACAAATATCACTAATCTGCTTGCCTGCCACTCTGTTTTGAATCCAAGGAGGTACCACCCTGCTCTCCAGGATCACACACCCAAGACCCTGCTTGGTGCTATCATACCGTGCCTTAGGTCACGTCCCATCTTTCCAACTTTCCCCATCAACAAAGGACCACAACATCTGCCTACAAGCTGGAGGTGCACAATGCCCTCTACAATGTGGCCCATTTTGAGTATTTACTTGGTCAGACTGCAATGAATTGGATTATTAAAACTACTGATTTAGTTCCTTACGCCTCTAAAGATCTCCAAGTAATTTCATTCCCTTTGCAAAATGAAAAGGATACATAAACCACCTCAGATCAACTCAATTACGTCACTGAACGGGGAGGTACATACTCTCACTCTCACAAAATGATGTTTAGGACAGTGAAGAATTATGTACATAGTTGAAATAGCAAGAATTTGGATAAATGACATTATTACTTAAGTTATAATTTGCCTTCAAGACAGGGGTTAAGCACTTACTCTCAAAACCAGCAGAGGACCAAGCTGATCTTTGGAGGGAACTTACCAGTTCAAAACAGCTTCCAAGCTCTTCTTTTTTCCTCCTCTTCCAATGCTGTGGTGAGATTCTCAAAGGATCAGAAAAGAGAAGACTGGAAGGTGGTTTTTTTTTTCCCAGGAAATACACAGAACCATAGAATGTTTTGGGTTGGAAGGGACCTTAAAGATCATCTTATTCCAACCCCCTGCCATGGGCAGGGACACCTTCCACCAGCCCAGGTTGCTCCAAGCCCCATCCAACCTGGTCTTGAACACTTCAGGAATATAAAATATAATACATATGGTAATATACCTCCATGCATTGTCTCTTAATTACCTTCTCTTACCAGCTGGTATTAATGCTAAATCATCTTTATTCCAAGGTTTTTGGCTTTGTCCAGTATGCCAATGTTCTCTGAAAGACTAATTTTCTTGCTAGAATTTTCAGTCACTTTGTGATTGAAAATTTTAGCTTGCTTTTGAATATCTGCCTACAGTAAACAGAACTTGGAAGGTCCTTTACCTTACTACAAGGCTACTTGCAGCAAAGGCTTCTCCTTGTCTAAACTGTAGGAAAATGTTATGTATTTGCACAGTCAACCCTTTAGGATAGACAAGAACAGGGCAGTGACTCTAACATATAGGTCAAGACATATTGAGCAGATGAAACAATTTTTATCTAAACATCTGTCAGGTCTGTCTACTGCTTTTTGCCTACCGAGATAAGTGGTATATGGAGTATGTATAATAAATGATTAGGAAATATCATCATCCCTTGCTGAGAAGGCAGACTTGTTGCTTCAGGATACTCTTTCCTTCTCTCCCCCTCATGTCAGCTTCAACAACGGGTGCCACAGCAACGTGAGGATGAGGAGGCAGAGGTAGCCAGTGGAGATGGTGACTCTTGCAGCCAAGCTCTTTGCATTGCAGTTGCTGGAGTAGCAGCAGTGGACGCTCACTCCGGGCGCTCTGGATCCGTCCCTCCTCGCCCGCTCGCAGAAGGATCTGTACGAGCAGGACTTCATAATTCCACCTGGAACAGAGCCACAGTGAGCCCAAACACACCTGCTAGAGGTCACCTGCTCCCACCTGCACACCCCCAGCACTGAGACAACTTTGGGTTTGGCTGCTCCTTGCAAATAAATGAATACAGCAGCACACTGACAAGCTCCCACTTAAATAATTGACATTTATCTCTGCTGCAGCTTAAATCTCTGGGTGTGCCCAAGAGCAGTGCCTCATTAGCTTCCTTTCCTTCCTAATTTCCAGGTAGGTAATTTAACTTCAGAAACAAGTGGGCAATACTTAAAATGCTTTTTTACAGCTTTCACACAGAGCGTGCACAGCTCATCGTGGCACACTGACAATTCAGTCTCAGTGGGATTTTGTATCAGGTTGCTGACACAATAAAATTAGGATTGAGATTTAATAAGGTTTATTTTGAGAGGAAATATTTACTTTTGGTTTTCTCCTTAATTTACTATACACTCTTCTCTTTCCAACACTGATTCTTTATTTCTACTACGAAAAATATAATGTTTGTGATTACTTACTTGCTTGTCCTCTGATGACTGCACAGGCATCTGCATGCCCTGGACACTGCTGACTCCCTTGTCTGTTACAGTCGTCATCACTAGAGCCTACACAGGTGTAACACTGCAGTGCTTCACCTGGTGTTAAGGAAAAAAGATCACTTAGAGTGTTTAGAGTTTACAAAAATAATTTTAAAATATTTCAAAGTATCAGCCACACAGTCCTTCTACTTTTGTTTGAAGCGCATACAAAAAATGGCAAAAAGTTATAGAAAATTCAAAGATTCTGCAAATCCTAATGCTTCTTTTTTAGAAGGGGCTCAGATATTGATTTTAAAGATAACAAAAAATCAGCCACATATTATTTAGTTGTTACACTTTGTGCTCAAAATAATCCAAGAAATCTGATGTTCTATAACTGCATCCACACCTTTTTGTAATGTTTTCAGGGTGGAGCCCCCTGTAACAAGTTGGAGAATCGTGTTTTTCCCCCTCTCCATCATGATCTGTGGTCCACAGTACCACAAAAAAAGCACATCATAAAGTCTTACTATAACCCAGATTTCATTTTCTCCTAAAATAACAGTTCAGCTGGAAAGCACAAAAGTACATTTTGAGTTTTGCTTTTGTTTAAACATTGCAACTGTAACTCAATTCTCTTTCTTCTCCTTAGTTCCAACTATATGGTATTGTCAAAGCCAGGCATGAATCTGAAATATTTAAAGTACCACACTTGAAACTTGCAGAGTAGAAGGCACCTTGCTGTCCAGAGGGATGTGTGCATTTGAATTTGGCAGCACACAATTCTGGAATTCTGTGCTAACCACATACATGAAATGATCTGAAACCAACCCAACCCAACCCAGGAGAGGAGCCCACACCAACAAGGAGGCTCAGCCATGCCTGAGGTAGGAAATGAAAATAAAATAATAAAAGGAAAGAAAAGGGAGTTGACTTACTTTTGATGACAAAAAGGGAGCTGACAAGAACCAGGCTGAAGACTGTCCACATCATGGAGATCCAAGAGATGCACCATTAGCCAAAGAAAGCAGTTTGTTTGCTGTTAAAGCCCTAATGCTTCTCTTACATAGCTAATCCTCTGCAGAGGATAACTTACAGGATAAAGAGGTGTGCGAGAACGCTACTTATTGAGCTTATTCTGGTTGCACCTCTAATCACACGTACCTCATCTCCACAAACCCTGCAGGCAGATTCTTCCAGGAGCAGGAAGAAGAAAATGTATTCACTTTTCAGTGCTAGACATGCTTAAAAACCATCCCATCGCCGTATGCCACAGCCTCCAAGTCCTCCAACAGCCTCATTACATTTGCCCATGGGATTTGCTGGATCAGGGTCAGAGCATTAAATATTTTGGAGGATTAAGCCTATGCTTGAGACTTGACTGGTCCAAATCCAACACACATATATATATTTAGAGAGAAGGCATGATATAGACCTAGATATGTGCATATATTCTTGTGCCCCATGAAGTGTTCCAAGCAGTGACCCGTGAAGTACTTTCTGTGAAGGAATTAAGAGCTGCTGTATCTGGTGCTGCATGTGAAGGAAGCAAGTGAAGGACAACACAGAGCCATGCTTATCTTCAACTTTCAACGAAAAAATTTATTTACAATAGAGAATTTCATTTCTGACATGCATTTTCTTTTCTTTTTTCTTTTTTTTTCTTAAATTTTTGATTTTATTTTACAAATCAGCAAATGCAGATAAAGTTTACATTCCTTAAGGCAAGAGTCCCCATGCAAGTAATACATGTTTATATTAAATCCAAAAGACATCCAACATGGGAACTCATGTACAAAGGGAAGGCTAGGATCAGCAATTTGTAATTTCTTAGAGAACTTGACAATCTCCCTGATACAGGAACTTTGAGATCAACTTGCTATGAATTATACTATGAAAATGCAAACAATAGCAAGAAATTCTGATAGTCATCTTAGTACTGCATACAATTAAATCAACTTTATTTAGAAAGAAAATACAGTAGTGCATACGAAAAAGTGAAAATATAACCTGTCCACATAAATGTATGGACATCAGTGTGCCAATGGTCATATTGCACTCAGTATCGAAGTCCAGAAATTTGGTTAAAAGTTAGCTTTTCCCCATTTTGGCAATCAGTTCATCACAAATCTTTGTTAATTCTTCTATCTCTTTATTCTGGAAAATAAAATATTAGGTATTATGAAAAATATTGCGTTGAGATGAAAGGGGTTTTTTTCTTACCTAACCACTGGGAGAAGTGTGGGAAAATTAAGTTTTCTCCTATCCTGAGAACAGAATATCTACACATACTGATATATATGGATATATAGTACAGCTACATGTTTGTATCCATAGTACAGCTTTGTGCATTCAAACAAATGCTTCCTTTTTTTTCCACATACAGCCCCTGCGACTTCAATAAATCCAATTTAGCACCAAAGCAGACAGCTTTACAGCAGTCACTCCTAGAACACCATAACGATACATGGTGTCAATTTGCTTCTAGGCTGCACTTTCCTATTTTTTCCCTATTTCCACCCTGCTTTGCAGGGCTCTAAGCAAGGACAAGCTGTACTACGCCAAAGCAAGCTCCCCTGGCTGAGCCAGAGAACACGAGATATAAATAGGCATTTCCCACAGACACTCTGGAATCGGTGTTGGAATCACAGCTCAAACTAAAAAGGGAAAGAAAACCTGAAAGATGAACTAAAACAAGACGTTAAACTTGAGAAGAAAAGCAAACCAAGGGCCTGGACTGCAGAGGTGCACCCTGAGCTGCTCTGGCCAGGGCTGAGCCAGCCCCGAACACTGGGGGGCTCAGACCAACCCTGGCAGGTGGGTCCCTTTGCCTCAAGTGCTGGTGCACATGGAGCATTTTGTCCTAAAATTTGGGCAGTGCTGCACTCCCCAAGGCCAGGGAGCTGCTGGGCCAGCTGCACCTGAGTGGGGCAGTGTGGTCTGAACTCCAGGGAGAAGAGAATTTCTCTTTACCTTTTGTTCCAGTGTTCTCTCCAAGGCGTCCACTTTGAGCTGCTCTTTGCGAAGGCTGGCCTGGTACGCTGCCTGCTCCTGCTGAGCTTTGCCTCTCACCTGTGCAATTTCAGCATTGGCTCTGCAAAAACACAGACTTTGGTCACATCAGGCTCTCCACAGGAAAGGGCAGTGGGTACCAAAGGATGGACTGCACCTCCACAGATGGGTGGAGAGGGCACATCTTTGTCAGTATTCTGAGACACATCTCTGGAGACTTTTCCTGACACTCTCTCTTGCTCAGCACAGGCTGCAAAGTCTTTTCCTAATGTCTGTATTGCTCCCTTCAGGTATCTGTGCTGGGGTCACAAATATCACTTAGGTAGAAATGTTTTATGGCAGTATGTAAACCTGACCTGCAGGTCAGAGGAGTGTACTCAGAGTCCTGAATGTAATTCCTAAAAATGCTTAATTGGTCGTTATGTGAAAATATAGAAAAAATATTAAAAAAATCAACCAGAGCTGCCTCTTTTAATCCACAGTCCTTAACATCATTAACGTGTTTGCTCCTTAACATCAGTTTAATCAGTTTAAGGAGGTACTGTCTGTGCATACCAGGTATGATGTTTTGTGTAACTACACCTCACCATCCCCAGCACAATTGGGCTGATCCTGCTCAGGTAACCAGTGTCAGCAGGGAGAGAGCACCTGACTGCTTCTGCACTGGAACAGCTCAGCAGCACTTGCATGTTCTGTTCTGCTGATGGATACAGGGATAATAAGACAGCAAAAGTGCAATAGCAAACCTCTGGGGGCAGGAATATCTGAGCACAGCCCTTCACAGCTGCATAAACCTGGCTAACAGCTTCTTCCTTGATCTTCCATGGAAAATATGTTAAAGAAACATTAAGACATTTGGTAAAATAGAAATGTAAGGTGTTCTGTATGGTCAGAAGCTGGAAGAAACACTAGCACAATATAGAAATTCTCATTATGGCATTTAATTTGACTCTCCATCATGGCGCAGCCAGCACTTTCATACTGCAGGAGCAGGTTTGGGATGTGAGATCCAGCCACAGGAATCTTCCTGCAGCATGAACTCCTGAAAAAAAGATGTGTACAATCCATGCTCTATCCCTAGAATGTCCAAGGCCAGGCTGGATGAGGCTTGGAGCAACCTGATCTAGTGGGAGGTGTCCCTGACCACAGCAAGGGGGCTGGAAATGGATGGCCTTTAAGGTCCCTCCCTCCCAACCCAACCCATTCTGTGATTCTATGAACCAATTACCTGTCCAGTTTTTCCTCTGCGTGAATTTTGAGTGCTTGATACCTCTGCTCTTCCTTTTTCACTCGGGATAAATATTCCTGTGCACATTTCTTTAACACCTCTTCATTCTTGTAAGAGAAGATTACATGAAATTGAATCCAAGAGGTCAAAATGTAGGACAGGCACCTATTTGCAGGAGTCACACACAGCTATTTTAAGGGCTGCAGGCAAACCCTGTCACCCCCCCACAGAGGCCATCTGAAGCAACATGACACAATGCAAAGATCTTTACAGTTCCATTTGCAATCCTTGACCTCACCATAACAGATTATTTTATGTCATGCACTTTAGACCTGATGCAGGGCCATCAGAATTGTCTGGAAACACAAGATACCCTTCCTTCAGCAGCACTGGGACAGGAGAGCCTGCTCAGCTTTGCTCTTTATCGATGTGAATGCAACTCACCTTCCGAAACCCCTCCAGTACTTCTTTCATTTTTTCATATCTCCTGAACAGATCTGCCAGTGATTTCTCCACTGAGTTCAGATCTGCCAAAGCTTGTTCCTTCTCCACTATCAGCTGCTGAACTGTGTGATGGGACACAGATTTCTCTCTCTGTTCATCCTCTAGTAGAAAGAAGAGAATGGGAGGGGAAAAAGAGATTTTCAGAAGTGTAAAGTAGTAGTTCCACTATCACCTACAGTTTCTACTATACTGTGCTCTATGTTGTGTTTTAGTAAGTTTGCAGGATCCAAAAAAGTCATTTTTATGTAAAGATGCAATCGCGTTTTGGAAAAAGGTTGCGAAATACAGTGATATTTAAATATTTTGATGTTGGGGGAAAATGTGAATGTATCTCTGTACTAATGATTTATTCACTCTGAACTTGGCTGTTCCCACAAAAAGGCAGCTGTTGGATTTCCCCTATTTGCATGAAGATTTACAAACTACAGGAAAGGACATTCATGCATATCACTAGCACTGGCAAAAAATTATTTGCCATTGCTGATATATTTGTGTTAACTCCTGGCATCTTTTCTCAAAGCAAGGCATCTTGTTTAGTGGAATTAAGCTCTGGTTTTTCCCTTGGCAAAACAGTGTTTTGCCAGCTCTCATTCTTAGGATTACTGTAGCATGTGGCATAAAGGAGATCTAACACTAGACAGCGTTCCTAAGTTCTGGTCTGCAGAAAACATCTGCCAAAATCTGCCTGTCTGTAGTTAAATTGGAGCCAGGGAAGGTGGGAAGAACACAACAGAAATCCAAATCCATATGGAAGAGAATTTTTCAAGGGAATTGACCTCATAGTAAGTTGGAATATCCATATAACACTGGAAGGACAGGTCTAGCATAGTCTTTCAAAATGCTGCATTGTTTCCTTTGTATCCTAAAATATGATTCTTTTGCCTGTGTTTTAAGGGCTACTTTGAATGATACTGAAGTGAAAACCAACCTGCAAACCACAGCCATTTTATACTACCTTTTTCCTTGGTCTAGAACAGAAACTAAAATAAGGTAAGCAGTTCTCCCACATAAAAAGCATGGGGCATTTCACAATGTTCAACTTTCCATTTAGGCCTTTTTTGTAATATAAAGAACTAAACAGAAGCTTCATTTTTTAAAATTTGAATAGAAATTTTCATCTGAATTAAGTATTTATAGTGCTGGTCAGCTGCAAAATGTCAAAGTTGATCCTGTCAATTCCTAAACTGAGATTAATCTCTTCCTTTTGCATATTCAATTTTGCTCTGTGGTGCAGAAGGTCAAAGGAACCAAAGAAACTCTCAGGATATGCTTGTAACACCTTTATTATTTTACTGGTGAACAAACACCTTTGATATGGCAGCACTGAGAAACCAGAGCCCTGTGATGCCACATCAGTTTGATATATTCAACATTTTATTAAGAATAAATAGTCTTTTCTATTTTGCCTTCTTAGAGACACCCTGTGTTCATCTGTAATGTCAAAATGAATGTATTCTCCATTAAAATAGGACACCATTTGTTGTCTTTTGTTTATTTTACTAAATCTGAGGAGCTGTCACCTTGTGTTCCAGCACTAGATTTGTTTAATCAGGCTGGAGACTATACACTGTGAAGATAAATTCCAAAATACTGACTGGCAGTGTCCTGTTCTCTGGCAAACTCCAGGGAGGGGAAGGGATCCCTTTGCATGACCATGTAATGTACTTTAATATATTTAATGTCTCAACTTTACTTTTCCTGTATGTCTGAGGTATTTCAGAAACTTCCTTTTAGGGCAGCCAGAAAGTCCGTAATTCATGTTGCGCTTCCTCACAACTACTGAGCTCCTCCTCTTCCTCCCAGTGCATTGTGGTGTTCTCCTCTCTCCTCTGCTGGATCAGCTCCTCCAACTCTCACCCCAAGCCACACTTCAACTTACACATGGGAAATAGGGGCAAGTGATGCACAATCACAGAATGGTTTGGGTGGGAAGGGACCTTAAAGCTCATTTAGTTCCAAGCCCCTGTCATGGGCAGGGACACCTCCCACCAGCCCAGGTTGCTCCGAGCCCCATCCCAGTGATGCTCCCAAACCAAAATGGTTAAACGCTACAGAAAACAGAAACTCCCCTTGGCTGGAGGGGAGCTGGAGTTTTATGTGATGTTTTCATAAAATCATAGAATGGTTTGGGTTGGAAGGGACCTTCTATTTTCTAAACCCATGATTTAGTTTCAGTGGAAATGCTGCATAGGAGAGCTGTGCTGATAACAGTCTGCCAGTCAAGTCTTAGTTACACAGTTACAGATACTCATTTCTAAGGCTATTTATGACATTATGTGATTAAGATATTTTAATTAAATGGCTTCCATGTCTGGAACACACGCTGTCCATGGCTCACCAACAGTAACAGCAGTATGCTCGGGGCTCACACTACCCAAATTGACAGAATCAGAGCACCACCACCAGATCTGCTTTCAGGCTCAGCTCACTGTTACTCACACGACTTAATGGGAATGCAGCAAACAGAGAACAAAAGCAAAAGTAACTAAAAATGCAAAATGCTGGTGTGTAAGTTGGTGAAAAGCTTTACTTACCAGGCTTGCCTGTTTTGTTTTTGCAAGCAAATAGCAAGAAGCAACGAAAACGGAAGCAAAATAGAAAATCGGGAATTGTTAGGAAAGCAGAAAATAAGTAATGCAACAACCTGTAATGCACAAAGCATAACATCTGTTTGATTGTCACGAGGAGAATTTAATAATGTATTTAAATGTAAAGTATAAAGAAACATTTTTAACAGAAAAAAAGCCCAACTTTACAAATTCATCAGTGAAGAGGAATTGGGATGGGGATTTAGGAAGGGTACTGTGGATGGCTGTGATCAAGGTATTGGGGTTACACAGGCTCTGCTCCACCAGGCAGCAAAGCAGCAGCACAAGCAGAAAGTTGGCCTGGAAAAGTCTGGTCTTTCTTCTCCCCCACTCCTCAGTATAAAATAAAATGTGTTAAGGGTTGAGGCAAGTGTAAGAAAAAAAGGAAAAAAAAGTTAAAGTACAAGTCAAAAAGTAAGCAAAGAGACACTAAGAGGGATCTCTACACTGACAGCTTGCAAGCTCTGGCTGTACAGTGTCACATAATCACATCAGCTAAGTCAGGTAATACTGAGTCCTATACGTGTATGAAAGCAAATACTAAACCTACCACAGCTCTTGAAATCAAAGGCAATTACTGTTTGCAATGCATGTTTTCAGTGCCTTTATAGGCAAACATATGGAATGTTTTCAATATTAACTATACACACACATGCCAACCTATAAAAAGCTCAGCAGGACCTCCTGACCCCACTGAATATTCATCAGAGGGACTGGTGACATTGGTTCACTTGTGCCCTGCTAACAGGGCTGTGTAAATAGCTCAGAAGGGCTAAGACATAAGTAGAAACAGGCATTTCTTTTGTTAAAATGCGTATTTTGCTTTAGCACCAAGGCAGTGCTGTGATAACAGGTCAGTGAAGGACATGCAAATAACACACAGACACATATTCTCCTCCACACTGGCATTTGCATGAGTGAATTCCTCTATCAGAAGAGACAGCAATTTACGAGAAATGGCATGAGGAAGTGGGACAATTAGATCAAAAATCCACATTAAATGCAGAGAGAAGCCTTGCATTTAATGTACTACCATGCTGGAGAATTTGCATACTGCTCTAATTAACACATTTTCTGTGTCACTGTTGTTGGTTCAGTTCCTTTGCAAATAGACAGCAAATTAAATTACTCATAGCCATAGCTCTTAAAAACTTGCCATAGAGCATCTGAAAGACTCTGATACTCTGAATCTGAAGTTTAAAGGTTCTTCTATTTACTCAGTGGTCAAAGGCCCCAGGCTTTAACTATCCTTCCTTTCTTTGCAACCAGAGGAAGTGGCAGAGGTGGAATGCACTGTGTACACTGAGGCTGGGCCTTTGCCTCAGGACACCTATTCTGTATCTACTTGTTGCACTATGGTCTCAAAATTTGATTTTTCTAAAAATCTGTTTCACAAAAGTAGAATTTGAATTCATTATCAAAAAGAAACTTCAGCTGCCCTCTGTATGCATATGCTTGGGGAAAAAAGGACAAGTCCTGTGTGTGTCCATGTGACTGGCCAGGTCCAGGGTCAAAGCCATACCAGAGTATGTTCAGTGTAAACCAAAATGAAGTAAGTTCTTTGCACACTCTGGAGACTCCTATTTTACCACTTGCATGATGAGAATGACCGACATTATGTCAGAAGGCAGGCAAGTTGGCTCAGCTGTACACACAGAAGGCAATGGAGGCATAACACCATAGAGAATGAAGCCAGGCATACTATTAGTATATATTATTAATTATTAGATTTTTTATTAATTACTTTATTTATTATTGTTGTCATTACTGCAGAATTAATTAATTAATTTAAAGGCAAGATTTTCCCTTCACTTGAAAGGAGCCTGGGGCGTGTCTCCCAGTGGCTGAGGAATCCAGGGAGGCAGCAAAATCACCAGACATTGGTGCTCTTCCCAGCAACTCTCGCCTTGGAGATCCCACAATCCCACTCAGCTTTCTGGGAAACAGCTTGAGCTGAAGCAGTACAGGGCACACAAGCCACTGGTGCTTCCTACAACCAGACTAATAAAAAGAGCTTTAGAAATCTTATGAGGAGGCTTTAAAATCACACCCCAGGGGCCAGATCTCCTGTGCTCAGGAAGCACTCGAGCCCTGCAACCTTTGGTGTTGAAGTGCTGCTGCACGTAGAGATTTTCATTTGTGGGATATGCTGCTAACAAAGGTGTTTTTTAATCATTGAGAGGCAAAACATGTAACAATTTAGACCTTAAATGAGATCTCTATGTCAGTAAGTAACTGGGGAGGTGGATTGGCCACTCATAACCTCCCAGCTAGGATTGGAGTTAATCTTGGGTTTGGTCTGATCGATGCACTTAGTGCAGATAATCCCTGTTGTTGTAAAGAGCTAAATTCAGGATCTGCCATTAAACAGCTGGGAGTGGATGCCCAAGGGGGTTTTTAGGTCACTGAAAGTCTCTCCTGGAGATACCCATGAATTTGGGGCAAAGCATTTGAATGTGTTTCCCGTGGGACAGTTTGTTTTGATGCAGAAGTGAAAGCCCTGACCTCCTGCTTTACCTGAACTGCCCTGGGCGCTGCTGGCTGTAAATGAAGCCCTGAATTTCCCTACACTGCTGTCCTCAGATGCATTCACAATTCCCAGCAGCATCAGCACATGTGGCCAGCATCAAAATGAAGCCCAGAGACCTCACCCAGAGAGCAACTTTCAGAGTGGGAACACCTACCTATCATCTGAGCAATCGTCTTCTCATATTCTGAAACTATTTTCCTGTAGGAGGGAAACACAAAAAAGAAAAGCTCTTGGCAAACAACGTAATTGTTATGTTTACTTAGAAAACAACACTATCAGTAACTGAACGGTGGTGTTTTAAGAGCTACAGAACCACATTATGCTTTTGTATGTTCTTTATTGCCTGAGTAACAAATAAAACTGACAGCTTTAACATTGCACCTGATTTTTAATTCTCCATAAAAATCAATAAGGTGGGGGAAGGAAAAAGGGGTTGCTTTGAAACAAATTCTGTTTTTTGAAATATGCCCAAAGTACATCACTAATCGCTATTTAAATAAAAACATGAACACATTGGCCTAATTCAAAAATTACAAAGGGCCTGATTTTTCCATTACTTTCTTCCCTCTTCTCTGTATTTGTGTTTATTTTTGAGTGTTAAGTAAACTTTTAATTGGTACCAAGTAAACTTGGCCCTCATTCAAAGTATATCTCTTCTTCTAAATGAATCTTCTCATGACTAAATGATCCATTAGCACTTGAAAGAACACGACCAAAATATTGAAACATGTAGCACAAAATCCATCATGTGCCATTTCCCAAACCTGTTTCTGAAGCAGAGGTGGCAAAATGTTACTTTTAAGACCATTTTATTTCATATACTCACGGTAGGCTTTGAATTTCCTTCTTGAAAAGAGGTTAGCCAAAATAAGCAGATTAAATGTGATTTAGAAAGATGATCCATCCCTTCCCAGAGCCAAATAAAGCTAATGAAATGAGACTAGCTTGATCTGTGCTTTGATTCATGAGCCACGCAGGACCCGTCTACAAAACCCAAAATTACCACACACTTCATCTGAAGTGAATATTCAAAACTGGTGTTGGAATACATCTCTTTTGAAGTCTTAGCTTGCTTTCACTTGCTCCATTTTAGAGGTCTGCTGCAGTTGGTGAGGTTACAGAAAGGATGTGGGAAAATCCTGAGACAAAAGTCAGTAAGGAAAGGAGAAACTTGAACAAAGCTCCCAGAGAGTTCTGCAAAAATCTCCCAAAGCAGAAACTCCCAAAAAACTAATGCAGAAACTCCAGGAACTCCTGCCCCGAAAGTGAATCCCAGGCAGAGCCCAGAACCCCTGAGAAGGTCACCTGCCCCAAAGGGCAGCAGCATCTCCCCTGCCCTGGTCCTGCAGAACACTCAGCAGAGCAGGGGCTCTACCCCTGTGCTCTGGGATTCTTCCTTTCAACCATAAATGACCCTTTTGAGAGCAAAGACGGCAGGGTTTGGTTTCATGTCCAAAGATTACCTCAGAAGCTTGTGGTAAGAAATAAGGCTTCTAAAGCCTTGTCATATCCTTGTAACACCAGGCACTTTCAGGAAGGTTTATCATCCCAGAAAATGAAGCCAAGGACTCAGGGTAACAAGCACTTCCCAGCCTGAGCAGCACCACAGAAGTTGGCAGCAAAATGAAATCACATCACCTATTTCTTACTAGGCAAGTAGGCACCCCATTCCCTGCACTATCCAGCCTTATGAATCATGTGGCAGCTGTTCAGTAGAAGTGGATGCTGCAATGGCACATTGATTTTAGTTATATTCAATTTTGAAGGTAAGGTAGTCAAGTGAAGAATTTGTTCCAGATTCATGTCAAAGGCATCTTTCAGTCAAGCAGCCTAAAAAATGGTCATTATGGCTGGAGAATGAAAGGATGCTGCCACATCATTCCTCTCTGGGAGGGTACATTTAACCCCAGCTTGACATGCTGCATGGGCTTAATTTTTGCTCTTTTAGACATTCAGTCTATTTACTGAGTTTCTGAAATTTCTTAAGTCATAAAACCACCAAAATCCAGGGCTACAAAATGATCTTAGGAGTCAGCTGCTTGACTCCCCCTACTGAGGCACCACAGTTAAAGTATTCCTTGCCTGCCTCTGGTTGTACTCTTGGATTATGGTACAGCCCATCCTGGTTTACCTCTTTGATAGTTATTGCATCATTAAACCCTCTCATTTTGGCTTCTGTTCTCCGGAGTCAAATTTCTTCCAAACTGATGTTTTCCTGGAAACTTAAAGGAATTCAGGATATTCCAACTAAAGTATGCAGGACTTGGGTAGAAGAGCATTGCTACTCCTGTGCAAAGTGATGCTTTTGTGCTTGCAGCTCAAGATAATCCCTTCACTCCTTGCCTATCGTCATGTCACATCTCATTGCTGCACCTCTAATTTACCACACAGGGGCTGTTTCAACATTTAGTCCCCCAACAGAAATCTTCCCCTGTGCACATATGTGTATTTATCATTTTGTGACAATATTAGCCAGATTTTTTTCCCATCCATGTGTTCCAGGCATGTGCCTGTGAGAAATTTGGCTTAGATAATGTGGTGGTTTGGATTTGTTTTTTTTTTCAAATCAGATTTTATTGAGGGTGTAGACACAGAAGGAAATTTCTGTGAGGAAGACGAGGGTACAGATCTATGGAATGCCAGCTGCTCTCCTTCCATGAAGGAAGAGGCAGACTCTGGCAGTGCCCAACAGGCACGTGGACCCTGCCAGCTTCCAGAGAACAGACCAAACACAGCCTTGAGTGTGTGCTGCATGCTGAGGCATTCCTTACAATTCCCAGTTTTGTCCAGCCCTTGTGTTGCTTCCTCGGTTTGCCTCCTTGCAGCCGCTCCTTTCTCCTTCTCCTCATTAAGCATTTGAGGGCTATGCCAGGGTTTTATTTCCTTTCCCACCAGAGTGCAGAGAGATGAGAGAACTCAGCTGGGCACTGGGAGGTGGAAAGAAAGAAAGAAAGGGCTGCCCTTGCCTTTTGCAGATGCTTCTTTCAAGATGCTTTGGCCCCGAGCCCTGTGCTGCCGTTATTCCAATCTGCCATGTGTGACTCCTGGCATCCCTGGTAACGTTTGCTGAGCTCTGCACTGCAGTTCCCTTCCACTCTCACTCCCTAAGCACAGTTTTCCTGGATACAAGCAGCAAGTGCTTATGTAGGTCAGCACTAAATGCAGTGTGTTGGCTTCAGCTTTAAATCACCGAGAGGTTTCATTTTGGGGAGAAGCTGCTGCTAGAACAGAAAGGATTTTCAAGAAAATTCAGTATCAGAAGAGACTGTATGAATTAATGCTTAAAAGAAGGATGCTAAAATAATCTGATAGTTTCCTTTTATTTATGAGTTATGAGGGGGGGTATTTGTTCTGGTTTTTGAAGGTAGAAAATAATAGGCTTTAAAGACTCCATGAAATAATTTTATACATGCTCTTTGCAACTGATGACTTTCTCAGATTTAGATCAATAAGCAGGCCAAGCTCATTGGCATGTCCTTCTTATGGTCTTACCAACTATAAAAAAAAGCAAGGCTGAACCTTCCAACTGGGAGGCATCAGTGGTTCTCTAAGCAGCACCACTCACCTCACCCACACTACAGGGATTTGTTGTCATCCTTGCAAGTGGTAGGACCTGGGCTGGGAATGAAGGGCAAACCATGTTCTAATATACAGGTATTTAATGTAACAGAGGCAGGTTTGCAAGGAGAAACAGAATAGAACAGATACAACCAGCACAAACTGAAAAGTTCAGGCTCCTTCTGTCAGTTTTCAGTGATTACCCTGAACAGGGGTGCCCACCATACAGAGTAAAGAAAAAAGGATCAGTTTAGGATCAATCTAAAGCCTGAAGTTAAAGATAATGGCATAAATTCAGCTACCCCAAACAGCTGTATGACCAGGGTACTCTGTGTCCTAACCACAGGCTGAAATGAGACTCTGTTAGTGTGACCAGTGACAAGTTAACAACCCACCTCATTTCCATCACTTCCCTTCTGCTTTCTTCATATTTCTCTTTCCACTCAGATACTTCTCTTTCCTTGGCCACAATCTGAAACAAAAAAAAAAAGGGAAAACCCCCACATCATTAAAACCATGTGATTTATTAAAGAGGAAATGAAACTGTACAATATTTGTTTTAATATCAAAAACTAATTAGCAGGGGTATAGTTTTCAAGTGCATAATGGGGTTCAAAGACAAGCAACCCAGGTTATGTGTTTCAGACTACAAGGTGCAATGAAAAAAGTTGGGTTGTGAAATCATACTCCAGCTTTGAAAAATTAACTTAGAAAAGCAGCTGTGATGTTCCTGTTCCATGTTTCATTCCTGATGATAACAAGAACACTTTTCCAAAAATACCACAACGACCTCACACTTACATTTGACCAGGTGCCAAACCTGAAATATCTCTGTACCTGGTTTGGTATCTGCTCCTCCAGTTTGTCCTCTAAGGGGGTTCTGATGCTTCTGCTGCTGTTTGTCCTCTAAGGGGTTCTGTATCTTTAGGGCTGACATTTTATAACCTGAGGACTGTGTTCCTTTGTGCACCTTTCATCCACACAATTCATCATCAAGTTTGGAATACTAAATTGTACCCTTTTTAAACTAACAACTAGCTTGGTAAAATGTGTAATTTCATTCTTATTTCTAGCATCTTATCATTTTTCTGTAGTTATACAGCAATGCCAAGATGCACAGAGTACACCTGAGGTTAAAAAAAAATTAAATATTATATAAATTATATCTATAAATATATATAATTAGATAAATTTATTATTAATTTTCATATAATGTCTGCTTTTCACTTACATGAAACAAGCAGAACTTGCAGTGTAGCACCTTTTGCTTTAGCATGACTGAGGATGGTTTCAAGAACAAGACAAGTGTTCATAATATAAATCCTTTGGGAGAAAACAGGAAAGGAGGAAAGCACAAGGGGCAGGTATTTCCTTTTACAGGTTGTGGAGAAAATTACCTCTGCTCTGGCGAGTCGCAGTGCTGAGTCCAAGTCTTGCTGGGGGTAGAGAAGGGCCGTGGTGCTGTCTGCATCCGAGGGGCCAATCCGGGAGTACAGTGCACTTTTGGAGATGGAAACATCTGCTGGGATAGCAGGTTCTCTCTGTGTGTTTGGTTTTTTTAAATACAAAGAAATGAACCATTAAATAAGTGTTGAGCTCACATGGTTTCTGGGTGTAGTGCAAGGCACCAGGGTCCTGGGCTAGGACTAGAATTCTGTGCACCTCTAAACTGTAACAGCAATAACACTGACAAGGAACCTTGAATTCAGCAATCATAAAATACACATTTAAGATCCATAGGAGCTGCCAAAACTGTCATATTAACATTATGGAGAGACAATAAATACAGCACTTTGCCATCAATATTTTAAGGCCTTATATTAGAAAATTTACTACTCACTGATGCAGAATTTCATCAAAACATCCACAAGAAATACACAAAAGCAAAGGAAATTAGAATTGCAGGCAGAGAGCTTGTTAAGGGGAATTCTCCCTCCATGAAAATAAATCAAGGAACCAGAAACAAGAGGGCAGCTCACTTTCCTAGGTCTGCCCTGCCAATACAATTTATGCATCATAAACAATATCACATAAGAAGTGTGACTGTACAAGTGATGTTGCTGCCCACGGGCGTTCAGCATGCGATTAGTAAGTTAAATGAGGCTTTTTTTGCAGCTGTCAATTTTGGTCATGTCAGCAGCCCAGCTTAACTCAGGAGGAGAGCAGCATGTGAAATGAGGAGGAGGGCAAAGAACAGGTCCATGGCACTGAGATGCAGGAGACGTCTCGCAAATACCTCTAGATACAAACAACTCAACTTAAAACTAAGGAGGTTATAAGAGATTATTCACAGAACCACAGAATGGTTCAGGTTGGAAGGGACCTTCAAGACCAACTCATTCCAACACCCAACCATGGGCAGGGACACCTTCCACTAACTCAGGCTGCTCCAAACCCCATCCAACCTGGCCTTGGACACGCCCAGGGATGGGGCAGCCACAGCTACTCTGGGTACCACCAAGACCACAGAGAGGGCTGGACATGGCCCAAGTGGACCATGAGGGGGGAGGAAGTTCAGGTGGATCCATGCCTTTTTGCACCCACTGATGGAAATGGATATTCACATCCAGCTTTTCTAGTGCAGCACTTCCTTGCTGGTGAAAAGGGGATAATGTGTTTTGCCAGTTTACTTGTTACCTTTATGCATAGAGCAACATAGTCTGTTCCTTAAGTTCACTAATGCAGTACCTTAGTCTTTAGGCTTTATCTGCAATAATTAAGAGTAGCAATCAAGAGTTTTAGAATTATTTTTGTATATAAAAGTGAGAAAAAAATTATTTTATTTTATTGTAAAAAATGGTGGGTTTTTTTAAATTGTTTTGTCTGTTTTTTAAATAAAACATCAGAGTCACACTCTACTGCTTGAAGCACAGGAATGTGAAAGTGAGTAGATAATGTCTGGATCAAGGTTCAGTCTTCATTAATTTCAACATCACATGCACTTGCTTCAACACAGTTAAAGAAAATTTTGCCAGATGCTATTCCATAAAACATTCTCTTGCTCACAGTTCTTCTTGCACAGCCCAGAATCAGAGAAAGTATCTAAACTCACTGTTAATTTTGTTACAATACCTCCTGACCATTACTTCTAACACTTTATGAAGCAGGCCACCCCTTCTCTTTTTTGCTACATTTAAAATGAACACCGAAAATAATGATCAATTCCAGAATAATTAGGAGGTGCAACCTCAAACCCAGTGGGTTTTCCTAACAGATCAAAAGGATTTATCAAAATTGCATAGCCTATGCTCTTGAAAAGTATCTCCCAATGTACAACTATGCACCAAAAAATACACCTGGGACACAAGCTCAGACATCTCTGTAAATCATAAATACAAAACTACCTGGTGCTGTCCACAAATCTGAATAAAGGTAAAACATCCAGTAAATGAGACACTGCTGCCTCAACTCAGTATCCCAGCTTCAAAAAAAGGTCCTTCATTTCCTCCTCAAACACAAAGTAAGAATAACAGAGATAAAAAAGAGCCATTAGATCATCAAAGCTGTCCTCAAATGAAAGGGCCTCCTTCAGATCAATCTGCTGAACTGCAGATATCAAATTTCAAAACCCTCCTGTAGCTTAATTTGCTGGATCTCATAAAGAGATTGCTGGAAAAGATTAATTGTGGCAAAAGAAACCAATTTCCTCAATGTCACGTGAAAACATCTCAAAGTAACTGCCAAGATGATGACAATTTTAAAGAAAAAATAACTTAAAGCAATTAATAAATACTTACTTTTACATA
This sequence comes from Myrmophylax atrothorax, assembly GCA_026770055.1. Lineage (NCBI taxonomy): Eukaryota > Metazoa > Chordata > Aves > Passeriformes > Thamnophilidae > Myrmophylax > Myrmophylax atrothorax. The sequence goes on along the minus strand of JAOXXN010000082.1, from coordinate 31,798,151 downwards.
GTGCTAAACACCTCACTAATATAGTTGCTTTCTCTAGTTCCTTTTGCATTTGAGTAAAGTGCACAAAACAGTAGCAATAATGACAGGCAAAGTGACTCAAAATTTTCAAAAATGGCTATAAAAACTCTTGGAATTTAATCACTGAGCAGAAATGCCTGTGGTAGTTGTCCAAGCAATATTGCCCTAACTCTGGAAACACTTCACGCAAGAGACACAAACGGGCTCTCTGGAGTAACCCATAAAATTCCTCATGGTTTGACTTCAAAAGCCAATTTTAAACAGCTCAGAACTGATGTGTACTCAGTAACTGTTGCCTTGATGCCTTGAAATACTGTTGTCCTGAGAAAATACTATAACCTGACCAACAGGATGAAGGTATTACCCAAAATAACCCAATAATAATGCTTTAACTTCGACACCTAATTGCTGAGAAGGTAAGCAGTTAATTGGGGTAATAATCAGCGTAGGGATTTGTAAGTCACTAAACCTTGCACAGAAAGATTAGAGTCTTCAGGGGAATTACTACTAAATGTAGGTCACTGCAATCTTAGTGTAAATATTTGAGAGCTCAACACGCTTCTCCTCTTCCCAGCATCTTCCACAGAAACCAGATATCTCACCAGAAAGGGAATAAATGCACATCCATTAACCAGCTGTGGTTATCTCACTCCTAGGAGGTCAAAGGGAAAGAAAATTGAGTAATGGAATGAAAATGAAAGCTAGCTTTTATCAGACTAGGGGAATATGCATTTAGCCCTGCTGAAAATCAGCTTGCCCCGCCCAAGCCCTGAAATACTGCTCGGGTGTCAAATGATCGACCCTTTAACTAATTGATGTGTGTGCAGACAGGTCAGGGGAGGCAAAACAAGACCTACTTGTGCTTGCAAATATATGGAAAGGCAAGTAAAACCCAAGCACAAGTTTTCAGCTTGTAAAGTTTTACCAGAAACTGTGGTGTTCCTGTTTGAAGGAAATATTTCTCCTTCACTACCACAAGAGTCCCCCAAATCCACGAGGCACTAATCCCACTTGTGCCGACACCTTTCCTTTCAGTTTCTCTCTTTTCCTTGGATCCTGCTTCTACACCGAACTCTCAGCAGCTCAGCATCCACAGGGTGATGGACACAAACCCTGTTCAAGCTGCAACTATAAAAAAACAGCCACAGGACATCCAAATGGAGACTGTTCAAAAGTGTTAACTCATCTCAACGCCAGAAGACAGAAATACTTGGCAATGCCAAAGCAGGGACCAGTCCTTCTCCTGTTGAAGTCTGTAACAAGAAATTTTGGAGTGGCCAAATAACTTCCCTCAGCCTGAGAACAACAAACTGCACATCCTTATTCTCACTCCTGGTGCTAGCACAAAATGCTGACATTCAATCCTTATTTTGGGTGACCTGATTTGCCATAACAAGTGCTTCTTGTCTTTATTTACCATCCTAATTTTGCTACTCATCCTGCAATGGTTTGGCAAACGTAAAATGTAATTATACAACATTAAAAAAGAAGAGGGGCTGGCCATCCAGAAGGGAATTCTGCCAGCTAGCATCCAAATTAAAGTCACTGCAGTCATCTGATGGATTCTGTGCTACTTAATCCAGGCCATCAGTCACTGTAGGTCACAAGGGATGTCGTCGTGGGCTAATTTAGCACTATGAGCCTCCCACTAGAATAGCAAAGTTATGCAAGGACAAAAGTCTTTCCCAGCATAACATGACACCCAGGGAATTTGTCTACAAACATTCCTGTACTGGACCAACATATGGGGCTTTGTGAATGTCAAACTGCTGCTGGTTCTCTGCCACAGGGGGCAGCTTTGCCTACTTTTATCTGCTCACCTCTGCTTATCATTTTGGTATCTTTGTTAAACAGATTAATGGCCTTTTCTAAAAAAAAAATCACATGAAATCCATTCCCTATTTCTAAGTTCTAAGGAGTTCATAAACTTGTTCTGGATAAAAGAAAATACTGTGATGATGTTAAAATAGCATCTTTAAAATGTAACTCCACGTGGTCAAATACCTTCTACAACATTTCTGCAGCTCAGAATCCTCCCTGAGTAACACACAAACACACAAACCCATTCTCTTCAATTACCTCAGTAACTGTATGTGCACCATGGAAACAGCTGGTTTGTGGGCTATTTAAGGTATGTGAAATAAAATATAGTAACTATTTTTTCATAAAAGTACAGTTCCCTCAAAAAAAAATCTTTAGTTTATGCATTAACTACTTAATAATTGATCTTTAAAGCTCCAAGAAATTCTGTCCTTTAAGCAGCTCAAATGTTGTTATGAGTCAATGAACTCCAGACAATACAGGATTGGGCAAAAAAATTTACCACTGATTTGTTAATGGGCAATATAAGAAGAGGAAGGTCACTGGAGGAGGACATGTCAGAAGCACATCTGGAATAAAGTCTCTCACTGCAGCAGGACACTGCCATCCCCTCAGCATCCCATTCAGCTGATACCACTTCCCAAGAAAGCCACTAGGATTTCTGGACTGACTTTTTTGTTAAAAGTACCATGAAGGGCATCATAAACCATCTGTACAACTGGCTAACCACCAAACTCAGCACATCAAAGTTTCCCATCCCCTTCCAAACACAGCGAGTTCCATGTGCATCCCCAGAGCAGTGCAAAGACTCACTCTGAGGCAGAATGAGCCAGGATGACCTGGAAGTAACAATAAAAACAAAGATTTAGATCTTTGTGAATAAAGACATGGTTTGTTGAGAGGCCTTTTTTCCTCAGAGCTCTATAGCCCTTCCAACCCTGCTGCAGTCCCTGCCTTCAGATGTCTGAGGGCAAGGTCGACTGAATTCCTCACTTTTAAACTTTAAGGGTTAAAGGTGTCTGATTTCAAGCTGAAAATACCAGCAAAAGACAAAATGTCCCTCCATTCAAAGCAGGCTTGGTATTCTTTGCCATCAGATATTTCAGGACAAATCTTGCTGCAGAGAAGTGACAAGTGGATTGCAGGAAGGGCTGTGCCTCCCCTCCTTGCCTTGGCAGCTGCTGCTGTTACGGTGGGTGTGAGTGGGGCAGGTGGCAGCGCTCTGGTGTGCAGCACTGCTGCCAGCATGCTCTGGTGCCACACCAAGGTGTGCCCAGCTGGGCACGGCCCCTGGGGAGCCTCTGTGCCCCGGTTAGAGGAGAAGCAGCACTGGGAGCCTCAGTCTGTGCACACTCACACACGCAGGGCAGGCACAAACCGGGTACCTTGGAGCGCAAAGAAGACAGGGCAATCTGCCTGGCTAACTTCAGGGCTTCTATCCTCATGGCAGCAAACTCTAACTCCTCCTGTCAAGTGTTTGGTGGTGGGAAATCCCACAGGAAAAAAAGGGATTAAGAACATAGCAAAATGTTTAACACATTCAAAAATGGAGTGTTAGGATTTAATGTATAATCCTGACAATGCCTGGGTGACAAACCCATCCCGAATTCCTTCCATTGGCAGGACATTGATATCAAACTCCAGATGTTGGCTAGTTTTGAGGTAGGTGTACAGACAAATAATTTTTTATTAGGTGATCATTATGATCAATGATTTTGGTAAAATAAATGTTTTCTAAAGCGAAAGCTGTTTTTTCACAGACTCATCTCCCTTGGTTTCCATTTTATGTGAATTTAAGCCAGCTGCAGGTCCCAATTCAAGCTTTGTTGTTTTAAAATTTCACTACAAATTGTCTAGAAATATGTCCTGAGATACAGAACTGGTCTGCAGATCAATTTGCTTCTCCTAGAAGAAGCCATGCCAAATTCTGCATTAGATTACAAGAAAAACAAAGTCTGATTTTCACTTCAGCAGAATTAGGTTCTAAATCTCAAAAAATGAATCTATGCATACAGACTTGCTAAGGCTGGGTGTCAAGACAACTCCCCACACACCAAGTCCTGTGTTCAAGCTTAAAAAAAAAATCTGCTTTATAAAGACTTCTGCAAAACACAGGTACAGGACAGCTGTTGATGAAATTTAAGTTTATGTATTATATGAATTATATGAGTTAAATGAAAATATCTTTGTTCTCTAAGTTCTTGAAAGGTCAAAGTTAGTTTGGAAAGAACCAAATCATTACTTTAATTCTGTCCCACCTCCCCTCCAAGCCTGTCCCCACCCCTTTCAGATGAGGCAAAGCTTTGCTCTGCCTGTGTTTAGACAAACATAAAAAAAAGTGGTATTTATAATTCTGCTACAAACCTGAAGTTTCTGAGCAAATACTGGGGGGTTCTTTTCTGCTAAGTCAGGATCTAGATATTCAGGCTGATCACATATTGAGGTTTTCTTAGATATCCTATTGAGAAGAGCATCAGCAGAGACAAAGGAGTCTTCAGGAGATGTCTGAAGGGTAAGGAGGATATAGAATAAGCAACAGAGATTTTGCCCAAGTAGTTCAGGCCAAAAAATATTTCATTTCTTGTAATTTTATGCCCCACTGAAGACTGTTTGAATACAAGATCCACAGGTGTAACAGACAAACATCAAGAACAATTATTCCTAATTTAAAAGCTGAGTAAATTTTCCAAGACTAACATGAAGAAGTAACATCAGGACCTCTAAAGCCATTTCTTTCAAACCATGGACATCCCACCCTCAATACCACTGCAACAGTTTCCAAACAGTGACCACAGGTTTTGTTCATGCAATATTTTATATTCAGTTCAAGCATCTCTAAGGCACTGTAAAAGCTTTGAAAAACACCAAAACTAAGAGGAATCACAGCAAGACTCTTCCTGCAGTCTTTACAAAGTCTTTTGCTGCTTCCAGGGGATAAACTAAGTTATGCTCACAAGTTTAACACTATCAGGATAAATATTAGGGTGGAAGAACTAGAATGACACAAAGAAGACCACTGGGATGTGAGTACCCAAGACTCCCTGCAGTAAGAAAACTATTCAAACTCTTAAAAAAGTGTTTTATGAGGTGGTAGCAAAAGCATTGTTAATACAAATTAAAATTTACTATTAAAGTGACCTGCAGCTTTTTCTGACTCCTCAGTAAATGTGCTGTCATACAGTTTAGCATTCCTAGTGCTGTTGGCATTTGTGAAACAAGTTTGCTTGGAAAAGTGGAGGCCTCGAGGGAACCCTCATGAATTTGAAACCAATGCTCTGAAGTCTGTAATAAAGGCTGCAAGCAAGGAAGGGCTTGCCACTATTTCAAATCCAACCCAGAGAAGACACTGAAAAAAAGTGACTTTACTGGAAGCTGGAATGAGTTCTCATAATCAAGAAAGTGCATTTTATATTATCAGTATCAGAAGATAACAATATAGTTAACAGGTTATGTAAAAATATTAAAGGTCATCTGTTCTTTACCAACAAAAATTTTAAATTTCACAGTATGTGTAAGAGGACAAATCACTCACGTCTGTTTATATCAAACCTCTTATTTTACATATAAAATGTTTCTTCAAATATTGGGTAAAAAGGCCTGTGTGAGAGAAAAGGCACTTCAAAGTAGCAGCTTGGAATAAGTTATAATGAGAATGTGTCAAGCTGTGGTAGTAATTCAGAAAATTCCTCTGAATTCCATCAGTTCCACCAACCTACCTCCCTCATTTGGGTCCTGCCGCCTGCTTGCCACAAAGATCTTTTAGTATCAAGTTGAATTTCACTCTATTTTCAAGATCCACCTGTGCTACCTCTTATGTAACATGTGATGTTTCCGCAGGAAAATGATTCCCAAACTCTTATCCCAAATTACTTACTATTTCAATAGCCTCTGGAGTTGTTCCTAGAGTCATGGGCTCCAGGTCTTTCTGTTTTGACTTGTCAGGTGACTGCAAGTGTGTCTCCTGGCTGGCAGCAAGGACTCGGGAAGCTGGGTGCTGTATTTTCATTCCAGAGGACTGCTGGGCTTCAGGGTCTTCAAAACTTGACCTGTAAAAAAATTGGGCACATGTTTGGAGAGTGGAGCACAAAGCCTTTACAACTCTGCTTCTAGTAACAGCTAAGTCAGTCCTCTTCATCACTTCCATGTGTCTGCATATAAATAAATATATATATATACACACACATTGTTTCAATTCAATTTTACATCAATTATACCTCATAACACTTTGCAATATCCTTTCAAAGCAATTGCACCTAAATAAAACATCTAAATAAAACCAGCTCCATCAGAAATGTGACACACATTCCTTAAGTATTTCTCACTTGCCTTTTTACCCCTTTCTCATTGTGACCTATACCTCCCCCAACAAACAACCTTTACTGACAAGAACAGATGTCCTTAACTAGCAAAATTATTGGAAGTAAACACAACCCCCACATCCTGTTCTTATGAACAGGAGTCCTTGTTCAGAGAATGTATCCAGGAAAAGCCATGTGAAACATTGCAATTAGGAGATTTCTAGATTAACATAGAAATGAACTCAGTATCTGAGGAAAACACTGTAAGGAGGAAGCCACTGCCCAGTGAAGCAGTTGCCACTGTGACTCTCTTTAGTAAGAATATGAAACAGAAACATATGTCCTTATTCCTTCCCATTGCCAAACTTCTGTATCTTTGCCCTCTATTCTCTATCATATGTGTACACAGATGGGAATCTATTTTTAAACAAACAACTTGGCAGCACAGAGGCAGAGAGAGGAGGGATGGCCTGTGTACGTGCTCTGATGGCAACCCATTTCCCTGACACACTTTTTCCCCCGCTGAATCTGCTCCCAGTGACATACCCTGAGCACGGAGTGGTGGAATCAGACAGTCTCATGGCAGGTGATTTGACTGGGCTCTCCTGCTGGGCATCAAACATTAGGTACAAAGATTGTTTCTTCGGGGTGCTATCATCCTGCTGGCAACGGGAAAAGAGAACTCATTAAGCAATTCAACCATTGCCCATTAGGGCTAATTCAGGTCACTGAAACCTTAAATGGCCAAATGACTCGACAGAAAACTAATAATACAGGAATGCTGATACTGAGATGATCCCTTTCAGAAAGAAACCATTAAAGAACAAAGAGCCACAACAGAGAGTGAGCTGTTTAGCTCCTCTTCTCCCACTTTGGGGTTAATCAGATTTCTGGTCCTGTCAGGCAGCAGGCATCCCTTAGCTGAGTGTCACTGAAATATTCACTGAAAATTCGCATTGGTTTAAGCACCTGACATACATGACTGATTTTTCTAACTTCCCCACTGGATAAGCCCTCAGTGGATCTAGCCAAGTTATCAAATCCATGGATTAAAAAGAAGCAAGGCAAAACAACTGATAATGCACAGTACTGCATTCCATACTTCATATTAATTCTGCATTCACTCCTGATCCCCTCCAGCTTCTTTAAAGTTTTACTCTCAGTTTCCTAAAATAGTTCAATAGCTGGTGCAGACAGCTCTGTACTCTGCACTGCTGGAAACACTGATTTGCTTTTAATCTGCAGAAAAAACTACTATGATGCCAGCCTACAAATAAAATAATAAAATGGAATAAGCTTTACAGGATAAAGGGCAACAAAGCACACGCAATTTACTCGAGTTATGCCAATTTAGAGGAACTGGTTTTGCAAATCTGCTGCAGGCACATTATAATTAATTTAAGGGGTAGTGAGGCTGATGGCAGTATCAGGATAGTATATTATGACAAGGGAATGCAAATGAATGGAAATGGAAGTGAGAACTTACAGGCACAGAGGAGCCTATTTTCTCCATATATTCTATTTCATATGAGTTGCCATATTCCAATTCTGCAACAAAACCAAAAAAAGAGGTGTTAAACACGTGCCATGACATGATTTTTGCAGAAATAAATGAGTTCTCAATTACACAGCCCACTCTGCTCAATCCTTTCCTATAACATGTTAAAAGTAGAATACACAGAGAGAAAGCAGGAGGTGCACTGATAGTCACTGATGTTCAACAATGAACCCAGGACACATTTCAGGCACATTAGCTTGCCTGAAAAAAAAAACCAGCTTTGTCAATTTGCTCCAGGGGCCAAAATGTTAACAAAGTTTCAGTGTAATTTCAGAGCTCAGATACCTGTCCTCTATCATAGTATCTTATCAGAGAAAGCACATTTTTCAATAATTGGTAAGGCTGATACCAGTTTCCTTTAAAGAACAGATTTCAACAGCTGTTGAAATGAATTAATTTCTATTTCCTAATGTTTATCACAAGTGTTAATTAAGAACAACTACAGTGGTATCACTTAAGAAAAAGGGTGAGACACCAGCCCAGCTTCCTGGGCTGTTTTCACATTTTAGTTTCAGAGAAAAAGTCTAAGGCAGGAAGATTTACAAAGAACCCTAAATCTAGAATCCAATAAAAATGCAAATCTCTACTGCTTCTCTATTTCTAATCTTCCAATTATCCTGGAGGGAATAATGAGCATTTCTTTCCAATCCATGGTCACCCAGTGGCTGGAACAGAACCAGGCAGATCTAACACAGGGAAACAGAAAAAGAACATACCTTCCTGCACCCAAACAAAAGCAAAGACTTTGTTCAATGACAACTTAATTTAAAAATTAAATACATTATTAATTTGTCCTAATGATGTGCTTTATTCTGTTTCCACGAGTCAATTCAATAAACTACTTGCATCATTTAATTTCCACTATAAATAAATTGTAAGGAATGCCACACTAGCATTTACATTACGATAAAATCATGTGCCAAAATCCTTCCAGATTTGGGCAGCATTTGAAAAGTAGGGCTTGCATTAGGAAGATGATTATCACCATTACAATGTTTGGATATTTAAAAACAAACCAACCATAAAGAGAACCTCTTGCCTGTTTTGTGAAAAAAACTTTGAAAGGGTGCAATGTGAGTTTAAAATTATCAATTGTTATTTTTTTTAATAACAAACAGCACTGTAGAGTACAGGGACTGTAATTCCACAAGTCATGTATTTTGTCAAACAACCACTGAAGAGGAACAGCCACAAACTCTCAGTATCTGACATGTGGGGGTATTAATAATAAAATGACTAAGTGAAAGCTGTAATAGGAGGCTCCTCACGTTTAAATTCGTAGCACCTTATACTTTTAGTGGCAATAGTGAACCAGGCAAGATGGACGACCTCCTGGTACCAGATCCCAGGAGCATTTTTTCTCACTCCTTCTTCCAAGGGAAACCAAACTGAACTGATGAGGTTCAAACCACCACCCAGATGCAGAATTGCAGAAATCCTGAAATCCCAATGTTTAGAAACTGCCTTTCTGTACATCATTTATCCCCCCATAGCCTGGTGAGGTGCAGCAGGGAGCAATCCCTGAGGGCGCATCCAGCAGGCTCAGGGGCAGGACACGTCCCGGCACTGTCCTCTGCTGGCACAGCTGGCAGGGATCCTCCGCCCACCTGCAGCACTGCCATCAGCTCTGCAACCCCAATCCAGACTGACTGCTGGGGCAACACGTATTTACCTCTGCTGTTTATATAAAAAAAGAGGCAGGACACAGATGGAAACAGTTCAACTAGAAACAAAAGGAATAACATGGCTCGCTAAACGCAGTTTGATTCATCTCGTTGCTCTCGGAAGTTTCCGGCACAATTACTGTCTCTCCTCTCCTAAATATCTCCTCTAAGGCATCATCTCCCCTCCAAAATTTTAGGCTCTGGTTATCTCTACACATTAAAAATTACAAATGCCCAGGATATCCCGTGAAGCAAGATAATTATCTTTTATAAATACATACAACAGACTTACTAAGAGATGTCCTCCAACTCCTCCTATAAATAACTGCAAGATTACACCAGAATTTTCTGCTAATAATTATGGCTTATTTCTGCTCTGTGCAACAGGAAAATGGCAGCAGTGATAAGCAGGGCATGAAACAGTGAGAGCTGGATGCACTGGCTGATTCAGGAGTTGGGCTCTACCTGTACAAAAGCCGTGTTAGGTTACAGGGTAACACATTCTGATGTCTGCGAGGGGTAAAAATATTCCCACTGAGAAACAGCCGTCAAAGTACTCAAATATTTCTCAATGCTGCATGAGCAAGACTTTGAAGGGGGGGAAAATTATTATTTTTCAAAAGATGTGAAAAGCAGAAACATTGTTGATTATAACGAGCATGTAATCTGAAACTCTGACTATACCACGCAGCACACATGAGGCAAGACAATTAGCATTTAATTAGGAGATTTGCTCACTTTCTCCTACCCACTCTGAAAGCTGAAATATTGCCTTTGAGTAGCTCTCACTATTCTTTTGTTCTCTTTCCTTCCATATAGTTTCCATTTCCCCAGATTTATGAGGCTTATTTTCTAAAAATTGTTTCTTTATGTTATTTTTTAAAATACAAATAAACTGAAGCTGATGTCTAAAATTTATAATTTGACAATAAAGTCAAATGGATTTACCCAGACTTTTCTGTCCAGAAGACTCAAGAGATTTCCTAGAAGCCCAGGGCACACAAACAAACATGCACATGCTTATAAACCACTAAAAGCACTGTGATTATTTGTGCCTTTTGATGTTAACCTAAAAGCTTAGCAATTCTTATTAGGCAAAAACTCAGACCCAGTTTAAAGTGGCATAAAGTAGCTTTAATGGTAGACTGGGATACGGACTGAAAGATTTGGGAAAAAACCCAAATTCTGATCAAGAAGAAAAAGTTTAAGCCAAATTAAACTCAAACATTCTTCCCACACACAAAGCTGAAAATCTGCCTTTGGATTCTGCTTTGTTGCAAAGCAGAATTCCCTCTGGTAACTGAAGGAAGGCCACACACAAACTTTTTAAATTCTGTCTCTTCCACATTTCACAGACTTGAAATGACAGTTCTCTGAGCAGAAACTTCCAGCTTTGCCTCAAAACTGCTTAAAGGAAAATGTACCAGGAAAAATATTAATAGGCTGATCTAGTAGGGAATTTTATCTGGCATATCTTATGCAGGGGATATCCTGGACATTTTAATGCATAAAGATACTTCGATCCCAGGAACCTGGAGAAGAGATGGCATGTTAAGGGTCTTAATGCAATACAAAAAATTCAAGATTTTTAACCTGGGACCTTCTCCCTTTCAGGTTAGAGGAACAGGCTCAGGCAGAATTAGTAGTTCAGTGACTCTGGATCCAAGAGCACGCCCTGAGAGCAATCTCAGACCCCATTCTCCTGTGGAGGCACCAAGAGAACAGAAGAATGGAGCACATCTACAATTGTCACACAGAGGAAGCAAAAGCCTTTCTCTGCAGGCCCCTTTCATTTCCCTTTAAGCATGTCCTTTTCCTTTAAAGCTCAAGGTTGATCTACTGAGGTCTTTAATTCAGCTCCCCATAATTGCCACATTCCCCATAATGGTCCAGAGAGCATCATTTTCAGGGTTCCTAAATAATAGTTTGCATTCAGCAAAGTACACCCTCGAAAAAACCAACCCCTCTCTCTCAATGAACATCCCCCTGGCTGGAGCAGACAGTTCTGTGGAACACGTACCCTCCGTAGGGGAGCTGAACTTGGTCTCATTGACAAAGGTGGACAGGTCAGAGGGCTGGGGGTAGTCCTGCTTGTCCGTGTTCAGGTCCACAGTCATGCAGGTCCATTTCTGCCCTGTCACTGACGACGCCAGTTTCTCTTCATCGGTCGCATGAACCACCGTGGAGATGACGGGAGGTGTCTCTGGAGTTGGCAGTGGAGTGGGATCCTGCACAAAACCACTGCCAATTAAATCTCTAATCTTCCATTAACACATTGAATAGCTAAATCTCCGAATTCCTCTGCACCACCAGAGCCATCTTTTTAATTCCGTAATCTTTGCTGCAGCTCTGCATAAAATACTCAATGAAAAATACTAACTCTACTAGCAGCAAGTTTTCCCAGTGTGACTAAACTCTTTGATGATAAACACTTGCATTGCAAAGCTGCTTTGATAACAGGGAAGAAAGAACATCCAGAGCCATTTAAATCTGTCAGGCACTTGACATAAGTGGCACACATCACCCATGACTGAAGTCTGACTCTTTAGGCTTCCCCCACAGGGGCAAATCTCCTGCAAGGTCATGAACCCCTTTTCCCTTTCCTCACTTCTGCACTGTCAAGAAGCATAAATGAAAGGGCAGGATGGATAACAGGAAGGAGAACAGCAGCGTGGAAGGAGCTGTGCAACATCAAAGCCATCAAGCCTTTGTAGGCAGAACAGCTTTTGTTAACTTCTCTTCCAAGAAAACCACCTGCCAGCAGTTTACAACATGGAATCAAACCATCCAAGCACGTGTTCCTGGAAGGTCAGCCCACTTGGTTTATTTCTATTTCCCTTCCAGCCCACCAAATCCATGCCTTTAGGTTTTTGCTTTCTAATCTAAAAATTCCAGGCTGGGTAGTGATGCCTGGTTTTTCAGACAAGTGATTGAAGGTATTTATTCATATCCTTGTTCCATCATAACATAAGACTTTCCAAAGTACATTTACTAATCCTCTCACTGGAATTCCCAACGCAAATACTAGATCTGATCTATGTTATATCCACACTCCTAGAGACCAAAAGGTTAATGCCTTATGGTTATAGCCCAATGTGCTATACTTGGACACCAATATTCTTTACAAAAATCTCCTCTACTATTAAACATACAATTCTACTACAAAAATCTCTTGCATTATTAAACACGCAATTCTACAATTAAATAAATCAAATTTCCCCCTTTTTTGCCCATTCAAGAACACAAATTACATGCATCAAAATAAGGCAGCACTTTACCTGAGAAGGAGGATCTGATAGTGGGGATCTTTTTGGTGATTTTTTCACCCTAAATGTATCACTGAAAATGAAATTAACACAGTTAATATGGTAATACCAGCAAGAATGAGGTCATTTCACACTTAGCAAGAGACAGCCACAGAGAAGGCAACCTCTGTAAGTCCTTCTGCATTAAACCCCATCCATTAGGCAGCAGCACCACAGAGAAACATGCCACGGGTACAGATTCTTGTCATGCACTTGGAACAAGCCTTGATTCCCCAAAATCTGAGAACAGCAGGATTGCCATATTTTTCATGCTAACTACTGACACTTGTACAGAACAGAGTTACTGCTCAGTTGCAATTCAAATCCCCGTTTCACCACAGGCACCCTCAGTGGCCCCAAGAAAATTATTCAACTTCTGTCTGCTTCAGTCTCCCAAGTGAAAATTAGGTCTAACCCACACCTTTACCTGAGAAAACTGTGATAAACTTGAGCAGTAGGTTCCAACAACCCCAAAAATCATTGAGAAAAAAACTGGTATGCTTTGGATGAACTGCATAAAGCCATCTGGGGCAGATGCTGTTCCCCAGACACCAGAACAAAGCTCTGTCATTGCAAATGGGCACAACAGACCCTTTTTAAAACAAATCCAACAAGAAATATGGCAATACTGCTTCCAGTTCCCCTGACAGTTCACAGTGCAGACTGAGAGCACAGACACTGTACCCCTTCAAAATCCCCCAGGTTTCAATCACAGGCAGAAGGAATGAACAACATACATTATGTCATTATGGTGTATAATTATGGAAGTTGCCTTTATGTTTATCCACTACTGGTTAAAAAATATTTTCCAACTGAGAATAAACCAATTATCTATCTGTTCTCTTGATGCATATTGCCAGAGTTATTAAAAACCATTTATGTTACTAACTAGAAGAGGAAGAAAAATACAACAGCAAACTCACTGATAAAGACTTTATGTCTGAACTGAGATGCAGTGGCAAAAATCACTGCCCACCAGCTCATCCCTGATCAATGATGGCCAGATCGACACCAGAGATTACAACGGTGGGTTGCAATCAGTAAAGGGTAAATCAATACCCCATCCAGAGGGGAAAATAAATTGGACAGCTGAATATTGGTGTGTTTGATGACACTAATAATCCAGATATGATCCCAGAAGCAATTAGGATAACTTCTCCCTTTGAGGAGAAGCACTTCATGCAGTATTTACAAAGTACTGATTGTACTATGTTGTTCAATGGTAGAAATAAAACTTTCATGTTTTAGCTCAAGGATACAAAATCTCTACAGTTTTTAAATGAGAATCTTTGATAAGCAAACACATAATGAGACAACAGATTCCTTCAACTCATTCACTTGCAGGCATCTTACTCAAAATAGCTTTCATATGTGCCAGTGAAGTGAAATCATTAACATAAAAGCTTCATGCTGAATAAGAACCAATCATGCTGCAAAATAAATAAGTACAATTAAAAAGCCCATAAATCAAAGAGGAAATTTGAAATGTTAGCTTAGAATTACTTACAACAGAGAACATACAGACATCACATCTTCTACCATCCTAAGACAAATAAGACAAAGAAAAGAGAGACAGACAGAAGGAACTGACAAAAAAGATTAACCTACAAATACTCTGTTAATGTTAATGTGTTAAAGCAATCTGATCATGCATATTTTCTACCTGTATAATCTTAACCTCTACTTCTTATTGTGAAATACATCCGGAAAAAAAAGTATTCATCTAGTCCTTCAATGCTTTCAAGTTCAATGTTATACTTTTGACAGGCTTTCATCTTACAAAACACATTTTTCAAAGCTGATGCCTTCAAGTTAAGTTCCTTTCAACACACTAACCTTGCCTTCCCTGATGGAGGCCACCTGCTTGCTTTTCAAAACAGTGTTTGTTATTATATAGGATGTAAAACTGTTCCTGAATGGCAACTAAGTTTAAGGAAAGAGCTATTCCAGTGGTTTCTTTGTGTTTGCTGAGGTGTTACAACAGTACAGAAAAAGCTACTTGACCATTTTAAATCATTTGCCCAGGTCAGGAAGGACAATGACACTTCTTTAAATCTCCTCTATTCTGGCTCTCACTGAAACCTAACTTGGTGTTCTGACACAGCAAACTGATTTCCCCCAAAGCAGAACCAAACCTTGCCAAACAGTTTAGGCTAAGAAAAGTTTTCATCTACTTGAAAGCTCGGCAGCTGCTCTTTGTCTCTTCTCACGTACCTCCAACCACCCAACAGCTCCCAGAGCAACGCCTACCCAAGCACTGTCTATACAAACCACTATTTTCACTCATCCCAGAAAACTGGCACTGGGGAGGCATCAGCTGCTCTTTGCTCAGCATCACCTGAGCAATATAATTATATCAAGGCAGCCCAGAGCTCAGGTAGATGATCAGAGAGGAATTTGTGTTGAGCTGACTTCTCTTCTATAAACCTCATAACCTCCCATGGAGGTCAATGCTTAGACAGCTGCAGGTTTCATTCAAGAATAAAAATGGATTATTTTTATTGATTTACCATGGATAAGACAGAGCACATGGCTCAGATTCAAAGCAGTACAAGCTTAGCAATGGCTTAAACCCATGCCTGGCTTTACCTCCTATAGGTCTAACCTAGAATTGCTGCCTTTCCACACAAGGAACATCATTTCCAAACTGGCCCATGGGGTCTGATTTCTGCATCTCTCAACAGTGCTAATAAAAACTCCTGACTTTGAAAGATCACCCATTAATTAGGTGTTAGAAGTTCCGAAATATTACAGTGTCATTTCCTAATTTGCACCCCTTGGAGCCAAACCTTCGAGCTGAAGACAGTTTATTCCCACTGTCTTCTCTCTCCTGTCCCACCAAGGAGTATTGCCAAGGAAGGTCCTACATCCCATCCCCCTGCCCAGCCAGGGCTTCTCCTGCACTGGATCCAAGAAGTAGTCATGCTGAGGGCCTTTTCATGGAGAAGAGGGGCAGAGGCAATGAAAGCCACTGCTTTCCCTGGCATTGCCCAACAAGCCTCATGCTAATTTTCTTCTAGAAAGCACCATGGCTGCAGACTGCACTGTGTATTAATATGCAGAGTCTTTCTTTGTTAAAAAAAAAAGAAAAACACTTGCAAAAGTAGGTTACAGAGCTGCAGGGAGCAGACACAAAACACAACACAGTGAGAGCAGGGACAAGCAAGGGTTGGGAATTCCTGCAGCTCTCCTGATCCAAGAACTTGTGAGCCCTGCACTGGGGGAGCTTCTCTTCTCCACCATGATAGAGACCAGCAGTGAACTCTGTGCCTGTAGGAAAGGGCATTCCCATGATGGATTTTCCCAGGGATTAATGTGGTTTAGAAAACTCTTTGTAAACTCATTTTGCCCCTAAATTAACACTGGAATTCATTCTAATATTCAAAGCAGATGGGTGAAGTCAAGAGGCTCACACTGGGGGTCTGTCAACTCCAGCTACTGGAAGATACAAGAAGACTCTTTGGCTGCAAATATCAAATGTAAGGATCTGTTGATATCAAAATTCCCCTTTCTCCCTCTGCATTTCCCCAGTAAGAATCAAATAGTTCCTCTCTTGCTATCAGACTTTTAAGTCTTCTTGATTTGTACCAAACCAGTTTTGACTGCAGCCTTGAAAAAGGTGTCAGCTTAGCATGGATCTTAATTCCCACCTGAATTGCCACAAAATTTCAAGCAAACCTCAAAAAAAGCAACATTACAAAAAACAGGCTCATCCCTCAAAAAACCCAAGTCAACTATACAGTAGTCTAAACTATCCATGTCATAAATTCCTCTAAAAAGAAAGAAAAATGACACAAGCTTCCTCAAATCTGGCAAGGGATGTGAATTAGAAGCCTAGAGGGCAGGAAGCTGCTCAAAAAACCTGAACATTCTCCATCTCAGCCCATACAGGAGCTCATCTTTTGTCCTGTTTTCATTTAACAATGCTATCTTCAAATTGCCAGGCTTTTAAAGTCTTTGCTCCCATTTTTGTTAGCTAGCTGAAATGTTTAAACCATAAAGGAACATGAACCAAGATCTTTTCCTATACTGCACACACGAGATCAATTTCAGAGAAATGGGATGTAAACTTGGTGATTACCAACTCAAAATAACCAACTCTGAAAAGATAAAGCAACATGTACATCAGCAAGTGAATCAATGCAACCAGCCATTGAGGTTTTTAACCAAATATCTAATCACAGAAAGCCTGGAATTTGTCAATTGTGGCTAAAAGCTGGATATTTCCCCATTGTGTAGCAGTTTGGATATTTAGACCCTTCTGCACAATTGTAAGATATTTCATAAAATGAAAATTTTCATATTTTTTAGTTTTGTGTGTAAAAAAATTTATTCTGATATGTCATTCTTCTGTTTCAGGTTCTTTTCTTTTAAATACCACACATCCCAGGATAAAACCATCTCAGTGCTGTGTGCAATATGAGACTTGTCACTGTCTTACTACTTCACACCCCACTCTCAAAAACAATGATTCATGAAACAGTCTTTACTGGTGTGAAACTGATCATCTCAAACAGCATCAAATTCCTAAGATGAGGTCACAGAAAACTTGGTAGAAAACTGATAAAATCACAACTTAATCAGGTTCCAAACTACACTGAGCCCAAAGGCTTCAAAAATGCAGTTGCCCAATCTGGCTTGGTAGCCCTTGTTCTCACCTTTGGTTTGGAAATACCAAACTATTGAGGGAACAGGTTGAGGGAGAGCAGGTACAGACCCCCAGCTGAGTCCAGCTGTGGCTACCAACACCCAACTGTTCAAACATAAATCGTGTGTACCTGCACTAAGGGGTAGGAATGTGCTGTTTCTATTCTAGAAACGCCTCTGCCCTTTAACTTACGTTTTTAGTGGCGTCTTCTTCTTTTTCGCAGGTTTGTTCAGGTTGTCCCCTTCTGTCCCGTTGGTTTCGTTGGCACTGGCTGGTATCTCAAAGGAAGCTGGAGATTTGGAGGGTGAGTTGGCTGTCTTAGAAGAAGACTTGAAAGGGTCAATGGAGTCCTCACACGCGTCTGGCTCAAAACTGTACGTTTGCTGAGGCAGTTTGGGTGATTCTTGCATTTTTGTACTAGATGAGAAGGGGTTAAAATTGGGATCATCCCACTTGTCAATGTCAAAAGTGTAGGAGCCTTTTGTGATGGGGATTTCATTTGGATCAGTGGGTGACTTGGTCGGTGTGGTGGGAGCATTGTCAAGCTTTTCCACTGTCTTTTTAGTCTTTGGCCTCCGCAGCGGCATTTTAGCACCCGGCTTTTTACCTGCTTTTTTGGGAGGAGGAGTGCTCTCCTGCTGGTCTTCACTCACCCCCTTCTCTTCAGAATAGTCAAACTCCAGCCTCACTGCAATGCCTTTGACCGGAGGGTCCTCCTGTCCCCCGGTGTCCGACGGAGTCACCTCCCCAGCCTCCGGTGCCGTGGTAAGAGGTAGTGTTTTCCTGTTGGCAGGGGGAGAGTTCTGCACTTTGCTGCCTCCACTGCTAAATGCACTAATCCCTTCAAAACTGTCTGGATCCAAAGAGTTGGATCCTTCAGGCACAGGCGGGGCCTCCTCTTTCTCAGCAGAGATTTTGGAAGGTTCGGTACATTCAGGCTTTACTGAGTCAGCCTTCGCCTCAGATGCTCCTTTATCCTCACCCAGGGCACAGGCTGCTTGGCCAAGGTCAGAAGGTTCCTGTGGTGTTTCCTTCACCAGTGGAGCATCCAGAGGCTTTTTTGCTGGCTGCTTCTTTTTTAAGGAAGCTGGTCTGGGTTTTTTTGTTCTCTTAAGGGTACTGCAAGCACTGCTTGAACCAGTACCATACACATCTGCTGATGGTGCTAATGTCTCACTGTTGCCAAGATAAGATGCCCCATCAAAGTCACTGGCTTGCAAGCTGAGTGACCGAGATAAGGTAGATTTGGAAACTGGGACTGAATCCGTAGATTTTCTTCGAACATTTGCTTTGGGGTCACGACTCTTGGATTCTGCAGAGCTCGGTCCCAAGGCATGGAGAGAATCAACCAACTCAATGTTATCAAAATCCAAGTTGTAAGTTCCACTGCTGGCTATGGGCTTGTCCTCGTCGAAGACGGTGGAAAGAGAATGGGAAGGGGGACGGAAAGGGCTTTCTTGAACTGGTTCACTGTGTGACACATCGGTTACGGGTTCAGCTTCTGAACATAATCCTGTGGGAACCAACAGAAAACTCTGTGAACTCTAAAGACACTTTTAAAACTAGGGCTTAGTCAGATTTACTATAATCTAATATAGTAAATGTATAATATTTGTTTAGCAATCTAAACAAGTAAAAGAAAAAGCCATTAAAAACAAACAAATGGACTAAGCAATGATTAAAGGTCATATAAACCAAAGTGACCTTTGCAATATATGAACTAGATTAAAGGAAAAAAAAGAACTGTTCTCCCCAGAAAATGATTCAAGGCAAGTTTCTTGAAAAGACAAAATATATATTTTGCTATAGCCTCTAAAGCATCTCTTCTAAACTATCATTTAAAGAGACGGATATTACTATAACATGCCAAATATTGCAAACACCAGGAAAACTGCACATCAAGCACATTAATCCCATTTTCCACTATTATGAAGAGTTCACACAATTGTGTCAGAGCTCTTATGCAGTAAATTTGCTGTAAATTGACTGGTGCTTAAGTAATTACATGTTGACCTTAAGTTTTGTTTCCCATGTGCTATTTTTACCAATTTTCCTGGAGGAAAATGTTTCCTCTCCACAACCCATCAATGCTGCTCCTCTATTTGCCCCAAGCAGTCAACACACTCCACTTTGACCTCATACTTACAAGTTAGTAATGAGAGATGAATCACTGAGAACTTAATAGGAAATAAATTATGGTAAAGATTAAAAAAACTAGTCAATTATGAGAGCTCTACAAATATTTTCAGTGGAAAAATCTTCCTTTAAAAACATCACTAGAAGCTCCCTACAGATTATTTAAAACAGATTTTTCCAAGTGTATTTCTAACTCATTGATGAAAAGAAAATTTTGTAGAGAGATTTATGTGCTAGAACTGTTCATCTAAGCAGCTTTTTATTGTAATTAAAAATCTTACTGAATAGAATCCTAAAGAAGTCTCTTCACTTGGGATATAACAAGTCTACTGGACAAAGTAGAAAAGGATAGGTTATATATGTAAAAAAAATAGAAAATATATAGGTAGGAAGGGATCAATATGATGGTCCTTGCTGTCTTCCAGCTCATTAGGTTGATTATTCAAATGTTTTACAAATCCTGAGTATGGTTTGCTCCTGCTGTCATTGTATTGCCACTGACCTGAACGTGACACGGTCACCTATGTCCACTGTTCGTGTTCCTGTGGGACATCCCGGACCTGGGGCAGCTCTGGGCAGCTCACACCTCAAGCTGGGCTAAACCAGCTGCTCAGAGCTCTCACTGGGGAGCAAAATGCCCTGTGTTTCCCACTGAGGCAGCACAGCATTCTTCATGTTGGCATTTTTTAACGACATTTTTTTAATTATGCAATTATAAAGAAAAACAGTCCAACAAAAATGAATGCTTCACTAGGCCTCAAATCATTTCAGAGACATTTCTGCATGTCTTTTTCATTCCAATCCTGACATGTTTTGCAAAATAACTCCCATTTTGCCTAGATACACTCATTAACGCTGTTCATAAATGCAATACAGACAACCAGTTATTACTTTTAGTGAGAAGCTGTAACTAGATTAAGAATAGAAAAATATTATTTCCTTTGTTTTGGATGGAAATTGCAGAAGAAATCGCATGTCTGCACAGAGACTGCAAGAATTATTATTTATGGGTGTAGAGGACAGAAAGGATTTAAGGGTATTGGACATATTTCCCAAAGCAGTTCCTTATAGTAGCACCATGTATTTCCAGAGTAGTTTCTCTGTTAAGGCTGTGGAAGTTCACTAAGATACATCAATTAAAGTAATATTTTAATGTGTTTTTCTGCTAAATGAATGCTAGTAACATGGCAATACTTCAGAACAGTTTATTTTTCTCCTTAATCCTCACAGGGTTGGGCTTGGTTTCAGCCTGGCTGAATTGTCATTAATTAGGCTTCCTTTGCCAGCAGAGCTCACTCGACAGACACATCACTTTCTGACACTGATGGGGCTCCTGTTAAGGGCACTCAAAGGGTGCCACAAACCTCCAGCATGAGCCTAATCTGTCCATTTTACCCTGAAAGGGGAAAGGAAGACACTTTGGGGGAATACATCCCACTAAGCACTGGTGCAGCTCTGGGATGTCAGCAGAGCACAAATGTAGGTCAGCATGAAATAAAGGCAGGATCTGAACAAGAAATCAGCTGCAGTTATGCACTGCTTTCATTCCTGCCTGACTCAAAGCACTCAACATGATTCAGACCCTTGCTCAAAGCAGTACAAACAAGCATTAAAACAAAATAAAGTAAAATAAACCACTGCCCTGCAGGATTTGGACTGTAAATAACAGGCTGAGGTTCAGGAAGCATCACTCAAAGGGAGAGTACAAGGCTCTCCAGCCACTCAAAGCATCCAAATTCACTGTGCTCCACACAGTGCAGGGCTTTAATCTTCTTTAATTGCTTATTTCACAACTCCTTCCTAATCAAATCTTTTACTTAAGAGTATGGATTTCAGCAGAGTGTTGCCTGACTCGGCACTGTGGTATTTTTGTTTCTTTACGAAACAAGATGTGAAACTGTCTCAGAAAACATGGCTTTGGCAGAGGTGAAACATTGCTCTCAGACTGTTCTGGCATTACTGGCTCAGTCCCGCATTGCTGCAGGAGAAGATACAAACAGCACTCACAGCTTTGTTACTACAAAGAGATATGAAGACCATTCTTTCCTGACACAACCAACCTATTCAGACAGCAGTGACGTTTGTCCTTTTACTACACAAAATTAAGCAAACCAGTGTTACTGGAGTATTTCACTACGATGAACTCTCATTGCAAAGGAACATGCTACAACATAAGCTGTGGACATTAGGGCAGGACTTGGCCTTGAGAGAGACCAGCACAAGGTTTTTAATCAGGTTTACACCTTTCATTGGCACTGAGAGTCACTCACAATTTATACTGGTAAGAGCTGCCCACAGGTAGATATTAAGATTTATAAAGCATTGCAAGAACATGCAGGATAGCAGGGAAACTTACACTGCCCTAGAAAAAAGGCAAGCTCCCCCAAACATTGGCAACAAAATTAAACACTATTTTGAAAGGCTTAGAAACAAAATTTAACCAGATCTAAAAAAAAGTAAATACAGAAGAAATGAAATTCTAGTTCTGTTTTCCAGAGAAAAACAAACAAAGGCAAACCCTGGAAGATGCATACAGTGAGCACACACATGCTCTGTTGTGAGGAAATAACTCAGGAGAAAAGTACACTTAGCTGAAAGCATACGGGAATTGGAATTACCTAACACTAGAAAATTTGAAACACAGTTTATTTGAAACAAGTTCCTGCTTGTTATGAGAAGCCTTTGAAGTAAAAAAAAATCAATTAGTAGCACTTGTTTAAAAGTTCTGTTAAAATGCTTTTTTCATTTATTCTGAGACAAAACTTTGCATATATGTATTGTCTTTTTGATTTTTCTGTGTCAGGCTTCAAGAGGAAAAACACTGAAGAAGAATGTTTTCCACACCAAAAATCAGTTTGTGTTTGTCTGGGCCATCACGTCTCTCTACTGGAAAGCCTGACCTCGATTTCCCTGGCACCAGAAGGACCAGTTCCTGATCAATGGTCTGAAACACACAGAGGGGTCTCCAGCTCTCACATCTCCCCTGTGAATATAATCTGAATTCATTAATCTGCTGGCGAAAGCAGAAGAAACAGCCCTGCCTAGGCAGGAATTCCTGGCCAGAAATGGGTATTTGCGAGAAAGGGCCTGGGGGACTTTCTGCTGCTCAGATGGATCAAACAAGGGACAAGAGGTCACTGTTATTAGATAGACGTTGATGAGACAAGCAACAATAATTTAAAATACTACCAAAACAATGATAAAAAATAATAAATGCAACCTCAAACACTCACATTTGCCTCATGAACATAACTCACATTCCCCACAATTTATTTAGGGAGGAATGGAAGGGCTCACTGGGGACACTTTCTGGGGCTCAGGGATAGTTTCCATACATGCTCTGTTACTCCTCTTCCCCCTCCAGACTCGCCCTCAGACTGACTCCCCTCCTCTGCTCTGCTACTGATGGACCAGAGCCATGCAGCAGGTTTTATCCCACCAGGAGCTGGCACAAGCCCAGGATGAGTTTAACTATAGTTCACTTTCATCATATTTATTAAACTAGCATTGAAGTCAGCCCAATTAAAAACTCTCCTCTTGGCTTTCCAGCAGTGGGGTCCAGCTGCTGCACTAATGATATCATGCAGCACAACTGCAGCCATCTGCATAAGTAATTATTGTCAGCTATAGATGAAATGATCCTTTAAACACTCGCTGTGCTTCCTCCTTCCACCCAAACACACGCTCTGTCACCAACCTCATGTCGAAGACAAAGCCATGGGGCTGGTGAAGCAGAAACCCAGTGAGGCAGCGCTGCCTCTCCCTGTGCGTGTGCCAGGCTCTCCAGCTGCCCATATTCCTTACTCCTCCTTTACTAGAGCCTATTTATTTAGCTGTGTGGTACCATCAAGGAACTCTCCTTCAACTGCCCATCACCCGCAAGGAAGGGACTCATTCCCTTTGGGTGCGGCCACAGGCACAACTTCTGAGGTAAATAAACTACGAAACACTCAAAGGGTTTATAAAGTACAAAATGTTTCATTTTTCTCATTTCTAAACACCTAACCTATACTCCTAGTATTATTCATTCCTTCTAAAGATTTCCAAAACAACTGAGTGCTTTGTGTTGCCCTCCTACATTTGAATGTTTTCTGCATTACGCATTTTCTTTCCCTCCAATAAATCACCCTGTTGTATAACTGCACTTTGCATAATCTGGGGACACTGAACACAGCTCTGTTACGTTGGGGTAACTTGCCTCCCATGGACAACGTGACTTGCAAATGAAATGGGTTCACCTCTGCCATCCAGTGGCCTTCAATATAGTTCACACTGGCTATGAATAGGTATATTCAGTTTCCTATTTACTTTAGAAATATCTGGAAGAAAGGAGAGGGAGAACTGGGATGTAAGGAGTCAAGAATCACACATGCCAGGGAAGCACATGTGTAATCAAGGGC
This sequence comes from Myrmophylax atrothorax, assembly GCA_026770055.1. Classification (NCBI taxonomy): domain Eukaryota; kingdom Metazoa; phylum Chordata; class Aves; order Passeriformes; family Thamnophilidae; genus Myrmophylax; species Myrmophylax atrothorax. Next base: position 31,774,303 of record JAOXXN010000082.1, on the reverse strand, counting down.
TTGAAGATAATCTACTGCAGTAAGTAAAAACACACTCCAATCCTGTTCAGCATATGTGTTCTTTTGTTCTCTCAGCACTTATTTTGTAATCATTACATTGCCAAAGATTAAAAAATGGAAAGAAGATGGAGAAAAAGTAACCCCTGCTACAAGGAAGAGGGAACTACAACAGCAGAAAGGAAAAAGTATCAGGACGCCTCAGTATTTAATTTTTGTTTTGTGAAATCGGTTTGCTGAACATCTTTCAAGCTTCTTATATAAACTTGTATCATAAATCATGATCTTAAAGAGCATTCCTTAATGAGTAACTCCCAGGAATGCTTTAGGAGGCTCAAGACATTTGCAAGGCTTACTTGCCACTTTCCTGAAGGTTTACGTCAAAGCTGGACAGCCTTTATCACACACACACACCAGCCTTGGACATTGCTCTGTCTACGGCTCAACCAGAATGGAAAGGGAAGCTTTAAAACACTGCCTGGCAAGGAGAGACATCTGTAGAAGCCCAGAAGATAAGGGGACTAAAAGTATGTGTCTCAAACACCAATAGTTGGAGATCCATGGAGGCAACCAAGGATTGCTGGCAATAACAACCAAAGCTTGCTGGTAATAACACCCTGTGAGAAAGAACAGAATGAGCTGGAGAAAAAGCCAAATGGAGTTAGGGCAGCACTTTTCTGCAACAAATGTCCTTGTTATCTCCCGGAGATAAGAACAATGCAGCACAGCACAAGTGCAGGAATGGAGTCATGCAGCAGGCATGGACTGCAGAGGGATCAAGACCATCAAAGACCACTGAAGTCCTCTGACCCATTTCCAGAAAGGTCCAGAAGAACAGACTGTACAGGGTAACTAATTTGCACAGAAAGGAAGAAACTTATCTCCAGGGAAGGGAAAACTTATCCATGAAAAGGTTCCCCCCACAAAGCCTGAGTGTGATCCTGGACACCCCATCAGCTGGATCAATGCTGGGACTGGTGATCTCTCACTTTCTTCTTTTCTTGCTCTCCCTCCCTCTTTAACTCATCTCTCTCCTTCTCTTTCAACCTATCCCTTTGTCCAAAACACGCTGCCATGTGCTTACAGTGGGAGGTCAGAGACTAACAGACCAATTTCCACACCAAGTGGGTAATTAACTAATCAACCTCTGTGAGCTGTTGCAGACCCTCTTCCTTTGGCCATGAGCATTTACAAATCTCAGGTTGTCCCTTCCCCTGAAGCTGGGATGCCACACCACCTTTCCAAATGCAATACAAGTGAGCTTCAGTCTGCTGCAGTAACATTACCTTTATGCATTTAGCCAGGTGATCAGGATGACTTGACTTTCAGATGGCAAAAAGACAGCATAAAAGAGAATTCAGACTTAGACTGTAGAGCTGTCATCTGACAGCCCAAACAAAGTTATTTTGGGCTAATGGCATGCTTTCTTCTCCCTCATATTCCATTACTCAGTTCGGAGAACAAAGAACACTTTTTTTGGGGAAAGGATTTTTTTGGTTTCTAAATATCATTCTCCCTTTTTAAAGGTTATTTTCCCAGTATGTACTAATTTTATGCTATGTACATTATACATACATATTCCCATATCCATCCTACAACCCTAGTATCAGTATTTCATTTCTATTGTTCTAACGGGCTTTTTGATCACCTCCTGTTTCAGGTAACACATTTGGAAATAACATTTTGTTGCTTGTCGCAGTTAACAGTGCTTACCCAGGTACCTGCACCTGCATCTCATACCTCCTTTTGCCACTCACCTGACTCTGTAAAGATCGCATAGAAACAAGTTTGATTCAAAAGGGAAAAAAAAAGGTTTTTCTAGAAAACTCCTCTTTTCTTTAACATTTGTCAAATGTTATGGACAGACTTTCCCAAACTTTATTCCAGGATGCAACAGGATTTTTCCTCCAAGCATGGATAATGCCCAGCACACACTAACTAATATTCCAGAAGACCATTTACTAGTATCAATTCCTTGCCTGTGCTTAGAGAAACACCTCCCTGCAGCTTCACCTCCCTCAGTAACCTGTCCCACTCATTACAACCTCGTTACCTGTGTCTTCCAAGGGCAGCTGGGGTTTTATTTCTTGCTCTGCTATTTCTGCAACAACTGCTGATGCTGCTGCTTCAGGGGGTGGCTGCGGAGGTGAAGGTGGTGCCTTGACAGGTGTAGTGGACTCCGGGGTCTCAAATGCTTCTTCAGAGTCAGAGCTCCTGGGGAAAATCAAGTGAGAGACTGGTGAGCACAGTGAAGATCCATGTTTGCAGCTCAGGCTTGGGAACGCTGAGACTGGTGGCAGAGACCTCAGCTATCAGGTTGCCTCTGCATCTCCCAAAGGAGATTTTACATTGCTGTGAGGTTTATAGAGCAGAGTATCACAGCTATGGTTTTCTCTCTATACAAGTACTGATGTCACTTGTGTTACAGAACTGTAAAGGATCTTCTCAAGAGAATTTCATACTACATCAAAAAAAAAAAAAACAAAAACAAAACTATCTAAAATAGCACCAAATTTCTGTGTATGCTCTTAAAGGTGAAAAAGCAGATATGGAAACATCTGAGGTGCAGCAAACCCTTGTGCATCCTGTGATTCCCACAGAATTTTACCACAGCCCTGTTGATACAGACCTTGTTACACAGGGTAAGAGAGCCTGTAAAAGGCAGAGTGTCCTTGTATTACCAATAATCTTTTTGTAGCACCATGTGCTCCCAGAGACAAGACAGCCATAGGGACCACAATGGGTTGGTGCCAGCAGCAAAGAAACAGCAGTACCCAAAATGGAGCCATTCAAATGAAACACAAGGTTGAAAGGCAGCAACTCTACAAAACCATGAATAACCTAAACATGAAGCAAAGATCTAAATCATTCAAGGACACATCACTTGCTGCTACAGATGTACAGCCATAGGAAACTGTCCTTCTAGGTCTGGACACTATAGGTCTTACTTGTTCTTAAATCAAACTGAGCCCAAATTTTAAACATTTCCTCTCAAGGTCTGTTTTTGAAGGCAGCAATGCAGTAGCAATGGTGTCATATTCAGCAGGCACTGAAAGTGTTCAATAAGCATTTCTGTTGGTCAGATGCGGTTTTGGACTGTAGGTCTGTAATAAAGTGAATTGAACATGACAGGTTCCTAAAGGACAGGACTGATTTGCCTATTTGAAGTGATCCTGTGGTCTCTGCTGCTCCTCATGGCTGCTCACACCCTGCACACACTGCAAGGAGACAAAATTTGCCATGAAATGAAAAGCCGTTTCATCTCCCAAAAGCTCTCCATGAGCCATCTGAAATCAAGGACTCCTCTCACTTTGTTCCAGTTAGAAGATAACTCTGAGCTGCCACATTCTGTCTGGTTTCTTGAGATCTTGTGAGTATTTTAAGAAGCTCAGTGTCAGGAGCAGTGCAAGTACAGGATTTGCATTCGATTACATTTGCCTAAATCTATCACAGCATGAAGCCTTTGGAGAGCCGGGGAAGAAAAGACCCCAGTGTCACCCCTGCCAACCTGAGGAACACAGCAGACCTGACTCCCTCCAGCTGCCTCAGCAGAGTCCAGTGAGAGCTCCCGCCTCCTCACACACACATGTCATGGCCTGGCACTGACTTTGTCTCATCACCTCTACTCCTGTGCAAAGCAAAAGGATTTCTACTAGGTGATAACTCGAGATGTTTGCCTTACTTGGGGATGTTTAAAGATTTTTTTTCCTCCACTAATTTATGTCACTGCCTGGGGAACTGCTCAAAAGCAGTCTCTGTTTTTTGATTATGTCTGTTGGTGTAGCTTCCCCAAAATACCTTCTTTTGTGTCACTGTTTAAACCATATTCGTTCAGCAGGTCACAGAACAAGTCACACTGGAACACTTTGGCTGCATCATTTTAAATTGTATCCCTACAAAGATGCACCACATTTTAAGTACAAAATATTTTAAGCTCAAGAACAGCTGCAAACAAAGAACTTCTGTAAATAAAGCTGCACAATAGGTATTCAACAAACAAATGCTTTCTCATCCTTCCACAGAGCTGGTTCAGGAAACTTTAAAGCTGGAGAATCAAAGAGAAATAGAGTTGTGTGATATTTTCCCAGTGTCATAAAAATAAACCTGGGAAGTTATCATCCAAACCAACAAAATGAAACCTAATTCATCTCTCTCAGGCTTTCACATAGTTCTTCATTGTGCTGCACATAATTAATGTTTCACTCTTTTCATTTCAAAGTCTTGCTTTGTAATACTGAAACAATAACGTTTAAACTCCTTTTTTTCCAAACCATCTGTATAGCACATGTAAAATATACAGTAAATAAATAGATATATATAACTGGAACAGAAAAACAACTCTCTATTTGCATATCTTACTTGTATTAGCAATTGCTTTGTTAAACTGGCTTGATGGAGCAGTTGTGTGTCCTTCTTTCTGTGCCTGTTTATCTCCCTTTTCAATGAGCTCCCTTTGTTTACTTGGTCTCTTCTTTGGATGAAGTGGGCATAAGCATTTGAAATAAAGAGAAATACCTGTTCTTTTTTGTTCATTGCATGAGTTTTCACTCTGTAGAACCTCCTAAGTCTGTGGACAGACAGTTGAGGTGCCTGAGCTCCAGCACAAGGCTTTGTTTTGCTAATATTTAATAATTACCAAAAATTCTGATGCAATACTCCTAATTTTCAGCCAGCACAATCAAGTAAGAACTGTATTACCCATAACTCAAATGCTGCTGAGTTTGCTATGAGGAGCAACTGTGTTAACAAAAACCCAAAAGGTATTTAACAAAGAAACATGAAGGGAAGCCCAATACCAGTAAAACCTTTTTTGTCATAGCCTGGGATCTGGGTGAGGGCATAAAATGTGGAAGCACAAGCCAGCACTATGCTCCAAAGTCTACATTACACACATCCTGGAAAAACTAGATTTTGTGTTCAGTTTTCCTTAGTGAAAATAGGGATGGTCTCTCTTTCATAGGCTATTTTTTTTTTTTTTGAGACTACAGTCCTATGTTTAAACTGCAAGAAAAGACTTTCCCAGAACAACAGGATTTCCTGTGAAAAGGAAATTACACATTTCGGCCAGTTCAATTCATAAGGTCTTTTCTCTGAGAAACTGGGGGAACACACGGAACAAACAGAAATAAATAATGCTACTGCAAAGATCTTGGTGGAAAACAGATTGCCAAGCTGTGATATGGCATGAGAATCAGCACCAATTCAAAGCTGCACAAGGAGCAGCCACCACGGCCCCAGCCGTGGGCAGGCTCTCACCAAAAAGGATCTTGTACCATCCAGAGTGTTATTCTGAAACTCCAGCCAAGGATGAAGCAGGATGGGATGAGATTCATGGGTTTTAGGGGTGGAGAACTCATTTGCTGGCCCACATTGTGGAGATGGGACGTGCAAGCGCAGAGTCTGAGCCTGCAGGACTAGTTTGAGGGGCAGTGATGAAGTGAGAGCTACAGGAAGGATATACATTCATACATCTCTTTCGTCAGCCTGGGAAATCAGTGGGAGCTTGCTTTTATAACATGTCATATCTCTCCAGCTGTATCCTTTAGGTTTTGTATACAATAGGCAAAATATATGTATATACAGATTATGGAAGCTACAAAATATTCCTCCAGTCCATCTCTATTATCTCCTTCTTGAAAGAAACCCAGTAAACAATAATGTAACACATACAGATGAGGGTCTAGCAGCAGGGGACAGCAGAGAAATGTAAGAGTCATACAAGACCAACACAAATCTGGCAAAGCTGCATCAACTTGTGGAGCCTGAGCTTTCCCCCTCTCATCTGGGAAGTCTGAGCTCTTGCCCAGCCTGTGACATAAATCTTCAAAGGAAATACTGAAGGGAGTCACTATGGTTGACTTCTCTTGTTCACCTCTGGCCATGTGGAAATCCAGCCTCATAAGTCACATTACCTTTTTTCGTAATCCACAGGCACTTATAATTTTAAGTCCTCCCTGATTTCAGAATGAAAAATTGCCTTTTTGTTGCTGCAGCTGGAAAGCACTCAGGAAGCAAGAATGAGATTTCTTCATTCCACTGCCTCCCCTCGCTGTTTGCCCTCATCAGGCACGACAGCCCCTGAAGGGAGGTCATCCCAGTTGCCACCCAGAAACTCCACTCATTAAAAAGTAGTTTGCAACAGAGCTGTGGCCTTGGGCTGTGTTGGGAACCCTGCCATGTGCCTCGGGTTTTCCTCTAATATTTACACTACAGCAGTATAACCAACACAAGTGTGCTCTCTGGTTTTATTTCACAGCAAAGAAAGAGAGGTCTGATACATGAAAGAAGCCTGAAAACAGGGCTTTGAGATGAGGACTGAGGTCACAGTATCGCTTCCTATAGAGTGGCACAAGGGAGCAAAACTGGAACTGGGATGTGCCAAGGGAGATCCAAGGGGTTTTGTGGAGTTAAGTCAAACCTATACAATATTTATTAAGTGTACAGCCTGCTACAGAAAAAACCCAAACAAACATGCCTAACTACTTTATGGAGCACTGATCTGTTGTGTGCAAAACGGGCAGTCTGGAGAGGAACAGGGGGTGATATGAATTTTTGAACCCAGGAGCTGGAGTTGTATTATCAAGAAGTGCTGCCTGTGCTGGGCATGGGGAAAGGGGGATGGAGCCAAAGGAGATGCTCTCCCTCAGCTGTGGTTGTGGAATCACAAGTAACAACACGAAGACTGGCTCTGGGGGGATCTGCTCCATCAGAGCTCTGGTGAACATCTCTGTATTTAAATGTATATATTGTCGTGCAAAGTTTGCACTTAGGAAAAAAATACGTTAAATTTGCCTTATTAGGGGAACATGTCCCATATTAACTGAGGTCACTTGTACCTATCAGGAGTATCACTGATGTCCAGCCAGCACTCCATAAACTCATCCTTCTCATGGGTACTCAAAACACTCTATCCACCATTTGTTTTGTCTCTATGTACCTTTGTTTTATTGACATGACAACTTCATTGTCCTGTGTATTTGGAAATGCAAGATAGTGGGAGGAAAAAAGCCAGGTCATCTTGTAACACACACACACACACCAACAACATCAAACTGTGCTCCATCATCACCCAAGAGAGCTTGGAGGGTAACACAATGAAAGGAAGGATTGCAAAGGTTCACTGGAGAGCTGCTGTTTGCAGACTGCCCTCTAAATGGAGTCTGTGGTACATGGGGAAGTGTACAGAGAAACTGAGGACTCTCCAAGACGATGAGCAGTTCCTCCCTGATCAGTCTGAACTGGCAGTAACTCTTGCAGTTTCTTCCTGAGATACAGCTGCACTCCCTGAGGGGGAGGAGACAGAAATGGGTATTTTGCCTTTTTTTTTTTCTATCTCATCTTTAGATCCACATGTTCTTTACAACTGGCTAGAGCTGCAGTTCAAGGGGAAAATGTCTTTCCAAGTACATCCATTGCCTCTAGGCCACGTAAAACCACACTGGAGTCATCTGAAGATGTTTCCCTGAGCCTTAAAATCAAATCAGAGTGCACAAGGCTCATGCATCTGTTCCCAGGGGCACATCACACAGTGCTCAGTTCCTGCATAGAGGTGTTAGCAGGGATCTGCAGCAAACACATTGTCTAAAGCCATGGGATGAAGGACCCAAATGAGCAAACATTGCAGTGCTGATGCATAAGCACTATCTAGACCTAAAAACAATGATTCCAACAGTCCTGGCCCTCCAAAGTATCTGCAGCTGTTATACCATAAAGTCAAGGTATAAATTTCACATGAGTGTTTACTGAACAATTTATCATAAACCATGAGAGGAAACTCAATCAGAGAGAAGAAGAAGGAAAAAAAAAAGAGCAACTTCTTACAATGTTCAATTTAGTACTGAAGATTAATTTTGGCTTTCATTCTTGTAAATTCCACTGGGAGATGAGCAGGAAATAAAAAGGAGGAATGAGTTCTGTAGTTTCACCTCCACTGATCATTTTCAGATATGATCTTCTTAAAACCTGCATGAATAATTCAGGTGTGGTTTACTGATGAGATCAGACCCAAGGATGCAGGAGTGGCTGTGTGCTTCTCAGGTCAATCTGTGTGCATGTTACTTAAGCAGGCTCATTCACTGCAGTGGCAGGAGCTGACAGATTTGGAAAGACACTCAGTAACTCTAAAGCTGAGAGTTTCTAAAGCCAGAGAGACAAGGCACTTACAGAGATGTGCATTAATTTTAGTCAAAGCTCATTCACTGTAAACAGTGGAATAAAACCTTTTCAGTTTTCCTAGTGGTTACACTGATTATTTCCCCATACAGTTCTTAAAAAAATCCAAACCAAATAAACAACAACAAAGAAGAGGCAGGATGTTTCAGCAATACAAAGACCAACTCTGCCTCTGAACTGCTGCAAATACATAATATCTTAAAACAGTTTGGGTTGGAAGGGACCCTTAAAGTTCATCTAGTTCAAAGGTCTTGGTCAGTTCACTTCTGCATCCACTTTAACTCTGCCTTATCTCCTCAGGCTGGGATCTCTGAACAGCAGAATGGCTTCTTGCTGTGGATATATGCAAAGTCCAGAGGGGGAAAAAGACTGCTAATTGCATGTTACATTTCAGGGCTTTTCCCTTCTGTTTATATAAAATTAAATAACCTCTTTATCATTCATCTTGTGGTATCACTCATGTTGCAGTTACACAATTCTAACACGGAGATACATAGTCCTTTTTTTTTTCCTTCAGACCCTTCGAGAGACAGCTCTGAATCATAATTCAAAATCAAGAGAGCCCAAATGGTAATTCCCTTCCTGGAGATCAAGTTACCACTTTAGGCCAGAGCCATTAGCTGACCCAAGGGCTTACTCACAAGGACCATGAATATTCTACAGCTACAACAAAAGGTCATCTTGTTCATCTCAGCCCTAGGTTAGGATAATATCAAAGATGTGTCAACTTTATATGCTATAATTTTTGTACTGTATTTGCCTATTCAGCTAACATGACATTCCACAATAATTAGCTTTTCTAACATGATGATTGTTAGCTATGTCACTACTCACCTACATGCTTTGAATATGAAACTTCCCCACAGATTTTAAAGTTTAATAATTAATTTGTACAGCAACACACAGAACACATGAATGCAACAGTAATCTGGTTACTTTAGGTATTAAGTATTAATATTTGGTGTCTGAATTACTCTGTCTATCAAACCTAGCACCCACAGATCTGTTAAGCTCATGATTTTGAAAACCAAGAGTTACATAGATGGTGAGAGGCATAAACCTCACAAACATTTCCCTTCTCTCTAATGAAACACACCACTGAAATGGTAGAGCTTCTTAAAAGAATTCTAGAGGACAGACAGCTCTGTACCCACTCTGGGGGTTGGACCAGATCATCTCCAGAGTCCCTTCCAACCCCAACCATTCTGTGATTCTGTGAAGACGTTTAGTCCAGAGAAGAGCAAAGCCCAGCCTGCCAAAGGCAAAGCGTGGGTGACACTTTGGGGACCATGGGAAGCCATCTGCCTTGCTGCCTCTGCCCTCATGGGGAATGGTCTCAGTGCTGGATCTGATGCTTGTATCGAGTTAGGAGCTGCGGGAGGTACAAACGTGTCACTTACGTGTCACCAGACTCCATTTACAAGGCAGTTCCTTTAGGGACACATTTCTGACCATTAACTATTAATGGACCTCTCTCACACTATTGTAAGGATATTCAGTGACAAGATCACCATCCTATGATTAAATAAACTCACAATAAACCCATGCTGTGAGGAGACAAAACACAAAAACGGGTCATGGGAAGATGATGTTGAGAGGGAAACAGATCACCAACCTTTCCTTCAGCTCACATCTTGCTCCCACAGGCATGAAACTTTGTCCCACTGGAACATGACTACTGATGTGCACATGCCAGATGAGCACCAAGCTTTGCAAATACTATAAAATCATGTTTGGTACCCCCAAGGCGGCCACATGGAAACCAGAGGGTGTTGATCTCTGAGGGTCTGCTCCAGTGATATGCAAAATGCCCCAGACTACACCAGAAGTCTGTGGGAATTCAAAGCTTTTAGTGGTGAGTTGCACTGAGCAAGTGCATCACCTGACGGGGGAATGCTGCTGCCTGCTGTGCATGGCACAGGTACAGAGCACACAGCACACGCACCAGGAAGGGCCACCACACCTGTGCCACTCTCCTGCATTGCAACACTGGGGCCCGATTTTACAGGTTTCTGACTTGCAGAGTCTGATCATCCAAACAAAGCCATGATTTCGTCACATCATTGGTACAATTTAAACAATAATGCTGGAGAATTGTTTAGTCTTGTAATAGTCACCTCTGCTGAGTCACCAGATCTCTCTTCCACCTTTACTTTAAAACTAGATATGGGTCAATGAAAAATAGGTACAAGACCAACTTCTTTCATCACAGCAATTTAAAATAATTTAATAGAAGAAATCCATGAACTGGGATGAAGTTAATTTTCTTGGTATGTCCCAGGCACTCAGCAATAGGACAAGGGGGCACGGGCTCAAGCTCTGCCAGGGGAAATTTAAGTTGGAGAGCAGAAA
>JAOXXN010000082.1:31740251-31759586 GCA_026770055.1 Myrmophylax atrothorax | reverse complement strand
GAGAGCAATGGACTGTTATTAACGAGACCAATAAATGCAGGTTTTCTGCTGAAGGACATCAAAACTCAGAAGCACGAGTGTGTGTGATTGTAACTGCTACTCAGTGTCAGATACAACCTGGGCTATATTAAGCCCCAGAAACAAGCTGCTTTTGTTTAGGAAAAGCCTACCATGTAAATTTAAACATAATTCTAAGGATCCTGTTTAATCAAAACCAAGTAAGCTTAAAATGGAAAGCCACAGATTTTCTCAAAGTTTAATTTTCACCCTAACAGAACCAACAGCCCCAGTTCTTCTTCTGGCAAGCAAGAGGCTTCCCAAGCACCCATTGATTCCTTCATCACTCCTTGTAGCAGAGGGAAAGGAGCTGTAGCAAATATTACTAAAGGAGGCAACTAACAAATTTAACACAGCTCTACGGTTACCCTGAGGTCCGTCTCAGACATATCCACAGTTCCTCAAACTGAAATTCAGTTCACATGCTGTATATTATGACAGGCTACACTGCAAACTCCAATCTGATGTGAGAGCTAAGCAGGGATCTCTCTATCTTACCTGCTATCACCATCACTGAAGGCTCTCAGGCCAAAACGTGCCTTACAAGAAATGCTGAAACCTCAGACTGTGGTGGAAAAATGAAATGAATTCATTTTTTTCCCCCATTAAGCTGTCTCTCTGGTGCTAATGGGAATGCAAAACATGATATCCACAGCCTGCTACTAAATTCAGATGGTTGCTTTAGAGCATTTAAGGATATGAAGGGAAATTACACCATTTTTTTCCTTAGCTCTTCCATAGAAAAAACCATATTTGCTTATTTGTTTCTTATGCAAACCCGCCCACTTTCTCAGAGAGAATGCAAACTGCATCACATTTGCAGCTACAATTATAACTCTACCTTTGCCACTCAAAAAATCTGCTTACCTGGACTAAATAGGAAGCTTGTTACAAAGCTAAATCCTTACAAAGTATCAGAGATGGATAAGGAAATGGTATCCAAGACACAAGGAAATACAAAAATTATGGGTATATTGTCTTAAAACAAAGGAAATGTGCTTGTGAGAGACAGAACTGCTCTTCTAGGTGAGATAATCACATTAGAAAAACACTAAAAGCACCCAGACTATTACCTCTTGAAACACACAGGGCTGCAGAGCATCTTTGATTGAAATCTAACAATCAGCTCCCCTGACTGCTGGGTCAAGCAAAGCAAAAAGCAAAGGCACCCAGGGAAACAGCTCTGACAGCCACAATGCACGTGCAGGAACGCCTCTCCATTCATGTTTTTACTACCCCACATCAGTTTGTATTTTCCAATTTGCCTGTATGTCATCATACATAATAGATGACAGCAGCTCCATTACCCATGGCATAGGGCACCCCACTCCGTATGGAGAGTTCCACAGCACACATGGATCTGCCAGATGTGTGCTGTGCCTTGTTAATAGGAGGGTGAGGGAGTCTGGGGTCTTTTCATTTTGTTTTCAAGTCTAAACGTGACCTGCCTACTTCTAGTGACAGAAGCAGTGGTTGATGTAACCACCTCTCATATCAAAGGAAGTGCTGTCATTGACTTCAGAGATGAGATCCTTTGGGCTCAAATAAGGGAGGCTGGAATAAAAGACAGGGAAGCCTGACAGAAGAATCTCCTCGTTACTCCTGAGACATCTTCTCATAAGTAAAACATCCCCATGTCTCCCAGAAAGTCACCCTATTTAGTAGACAAATCTAGCAGATAGAGGATTCTCTAATTATGGATGGGGATGCTCCCTGATGGCTGCCAGTAAGAGGAAGAAAACAAATTCACCTTTCTACTTGATATGCTGACAATAGGCAGCACTATCTGTTGCGGGATTAATTACCTATCAATTTAGTAACAGCAGCTTCCCCTCCTCCCAAGACCCAAATACTTTCAAAATAGATATATCCCAGTCTTCCATGTACATATACTCATTACGATCATTTTCCAACGTATGAGCATATAAAACTGCAAGTATTTTACCCGACTCATTTCTTTCAAACTTTTTAGAACCACACAATGGATTCTTCCATGTTTGTGACACAGACAAATAAAAAATGTGGTGGCAAGCAAGGGCTGTGTTTTTGTGCATATACAGAGATAACTCTTAGAAATACATGTGTATATATACACCCTTACATATAGAACAACTGCTTAAATCCCCTATGCACAAGGCTGAGACTATCCAGTGTATTTCTGGGTCTTTCCAAACAAATGAAAAGACCACACATTAAAAAAATATTGAAAAACAACCCACCAGGTCACCAACATCTTGGCCTACTCACAGTGATCAGTAATATTCAATTTCTTTCTTGGAGCCTGATCCAGCTCCCATTGAACTCAGTGGGCATTTCACTATCAACTTCAGTGGGAGCTGGCTCAGTCTTCAGGCATTTTCCTCTTGGATTGGCAAGGGATGGAAATGTTAGAGACACAGCATGTAGAGTTCCTGATGGGAGGAAATAGCACATCATCAGCCCTTTGGCTGATGAAGAAATGGGCACTGAACGTAAATCCTGCCCAGTTGCTGCAAGGGCAGCAACCATAATGCTCCACAAAAGCAAGGTGTGGTTTGAGTTCAGCAGAAAGAAACCCTTTCCACCGGAGAAAAAATATGACTCACAGGTGACAACTGGCTAAGAGCTACCATCATTTATATCCCTAGCAACATTTCCAGTTTGCTAACACTTGAAAAATATTACCATGGCAAATAAAAGTACTGAGATGTAGGTGTAGCACTTAGCAAGCTGGTTTGTGTTCCCATCCTCAGCAGGACAACACTGGTACCTCGTGCAGCACAGAGAGCACACACGAGGACACCGTCACCAGCACCAGATGTGTGCAGGCACCCAACAAATCCATGCACGCTGAACATGATCACACTGTCATTTGCTTTTATTTCAACCGAGTCCACTCCTATTATCTAACGGAAACGTGTCCTTGATTGAGCTAAATCTGTGGCCACCAGGGTGCCTGCTGCGATTTCAAAGCACATGACAGCACCTATAACGTCAACAGCGAGGTCTGAACCACACCACTTTCATCTGCAGTTAACTTTTATTGGCAGGGGCTTCCCTTGGGCTTTCCCTTTTTTATCATTCCAAATTGACTTTTCTTTTCTCTTTAAATAAAAGGGCAATTGTCTGCTGCCAGTGAGCGAGTGCTAACAATCCACAATGAGCAACAGAATACCCTGGGCTGTCAGTGTCAATACTGGGCTTATTACGAATATTTTTACCCTGGCTAAAACAAATCTATATTAAAATTGGGAATTTGGTATGCACATGCAAAAAGGACATATTTAATCATGCATATGCTCTAAAATCTTAACCTGGACCCCTTTTCAGCATCAATTCTAACACCAATTTATTTCTATGACTCTCCACAGTGTTTAGTGAAGAAGTCCATCATAGGACACTTTGGAGGGACTCCTAAACCCGCAGCCATTTAAGGAATTTGTTTGCCTCTGTACTTGTTTTGATGCTATTCTATTCCAGTAATGACTTCTGATTATACCCATCTAATCTACCAAACTCATGGCAGCAAAATGCAACCCTGCTTTCCCTTTGGAGGGGCTGTCTCTCTTCTTTGGGCAACAAGCCTCTGCTGATGGATGAAATGATGACTTCAGGGATGCTATAACTGCGTGGGCAGTTGCCCAACTTGCCTGGGACATGGCCAGATGTTTTCATCTCTGAGCCATCACTGCCATTAAGGAATTTGCTTGTGTGTGCAAAGTAAGTTAAATGCAACCTCATTTGAAAAGCATTGGTAAAAGTTAGAGTGATTAGGGTATAAAGTCAAAACCTCAGACCAGAACTGATGACCATGACATCCTACGAGGATGTTCTTGTTTCAGAAAATAGGCCTGTATTTTCTCAAGGATACGGAAACACCTTCATTCTTATCTCATTTTAAAGAGTATTTAGTTGAAGAAAATTGCACACTCTTTCAGTGACTTATTTAATACAAGATTAGTAATACCGTTCACAAACTCTGCCCAAGGACATCAACAGTTACTGAATAATGCCTGCGCTAAAAATGTATCTGTTGATTACATTGTGCCTCTAAAGATCATTTTGAAACCCCACAAGAATGACTAACTGCAAAAGATAGGTATGTTTATATATGAAAGGAGTCACTGGGAGAAATGACAACGTAATTTACTCGTGTCCCCAAAATGTATAAATATATATACATATACATGTATAATGTATATATACATACACACCTCAATCAATATGTTCTTCCAACAAAATGCATTCTTGAATGGCAATAAAAATCATAGATAAAAAATCCTGAACCCTGTTTGAGTGATGACTCTTTTATTGCCCAGTCTGTGGATCACTGTTAAAATCCAGTACCAGGATGTGCAGATGGAAATGCAATTTATGGCCCTTTAAAGACAATGAGGCATTGGTTTATTTCACCATATTATTAAAATAGAAGCTTTTTACAGGAATGTCAGATGGAACTATATATATAAAAAAAATCTTAATTGCTGAAGCTACACATCAAAGGAACAAAGGATCCAGAAATGCTGCTAGGCCTGTATTTTACAAATATAATAAGGCACTATCAAGCAAAGCTATCTGCTGATATACTGAAATATGACAATAGGGAGCATATACCTACTTGTAAGGCCTATTATAGAGGCAAAACTATCAGTTACTGCTCTATCATTCCCCAATGACTCCAAAACACTTATCTCATCCATACAAATGATGTATCAACCATAATCAGATCTACCTTAACAAGCAGACATTACATCCAAATAATATCTGAAAGGCTATTTCTATATGAGGCTAGTTTATAGACCAGCCCTAGTGGGTAAGTACCTAAAACTTAGCAAAATAGATAATCAGTAATGAATGCAGTAGTCAGACATGTTAGATAAATGTGATTTATATAACTGAAATAACAAAAGGAGACAAGGCAATTCTTCTAAAATCCATCCAGAGGTAAGGTCCACGCTCGAGCATTCCAGCTGAGCAGTCTGGGGTGGAGGGTTAGGGAGAAAAGGCTCTTGGCTAAGTAAACTGATAAATCCCTCAGCAGTAAATGACAAAATCCTATTTACAAGTGGGAAGTGATGCTGCTGTTTTCCACACATACATATCTGTGCACTTTCATTTAGCCATCTGAAGAAGTGCTAACTCGTTCTGAGCAAGCATTAATTGTCTGCTTTTCCCTCCCTGCCCCAGTGAATCTTTCAGAGTTGGCCTTCAGTGAGGAGAGATCTAAGGACACTTTACTTATGATTCATCAGAGGATATAATGCCATGACAGGGTGATGCTCACAAGGGTGATGTGACCTGAAAACCACCATGTGTATAGAGAAAAGCAAAAAAAAAGGCTCTGAAAAACCCCCAGTGAAACGGAGCTCCATGCTGTGCATTTTAAACAGAAAACACAAGGGTGGTGGGTTTGGGAAGGGGGAAGGGGCTGGGTTTTTGTTCGCTGGAAATGGTCGTTGTGTTTGATTGATTACGCACCCAAAACATGAAAAGACAGCACATATGGAACGCAGCTCCTGCTCAGCAAACCACGCCAGGGGGGCAGAGGTGCCCTGGTGCTGGGCAGCATCACAGAACCCCCCTCGCCTTACCCAGCAAAATCTCATCCATACCTTCAGCTGAGTGCAATTAGCACTAAACAAAGGCCTGACAGCGAAGGCAGCTCCTTAAGGCAGCGCACAGGTTCAGAGCAGCCCGGGGAAAAGGGAGAGCAAAGGGAATGAATGCACTTACATGGCCTCTGACGGCTCCCGGACCAGACCACCTGTCTGTGCCTGCTGCAGGGACTGCGACCCTCCCATCCTCAGCGTGCCCTCGGCTCCAAGCTAGACACGAGCAGGGGCTCCGTAATTCCTCCGTAATGCCAGCGGCAAGGAGCCCCGGGAGCTGTGGCCGTGGAGAGCCTGCAATGCTGCAGTGCAGATGGAAACAGCTGCTCGCATCAGTGGCAGCACAAGCAGAAACACTCCGGCAGCTTCTCTTCTCTGAACTGTTGCCAGTTTTGGTGGTGGGTTGCCTTTTTATTTTGTTGGGGTTTTTTTTCCTGTCCAGATGAACGCTATTTATAAAATAAAACAAAATCGCAGCCACTGTGACGGGGTAATCATCTGCTAAACATCAGTGGTCCAAACAGCTCCGGTGCAGGCGCCTGGAACACGGGACTATTGGCTATGGAAACTGGCTTGGGAAGGAGGGGAGAGGAGGAAAAAAAAAAGAAGAAAAGCAGACCCTCCCTTTAAGCACACATTGTCAGCTACTGTGGCTCTCTAAGGACCTACAGGCAGGACCATTATATTGTGTTGACTCAGCTGATTTGAAATGCAAATGCACGTGTGCACTGGGTGCCGTGCATACATTTCCCTCTCATAACAGGCAAGTTGTGCGTATCAGGCTGGTTGCAGAGAGGATTAATAAGCAGAACGGCTGCTTTCTTTTTCATTTAACAAATGAGCTCATCCCTCTTGCAAAAAAAATGGAATCTTCCATGAGGAACGTAGGGAGAATATCATGAGCAGCCAAGGTAAACAAGCCAATGTGGGAGCCGACCAGCAGCTCCATCCAAGAGATCAGGGCACTTAACCATTTTGCTCCTGCCTGCACAGACCCCCTTGCTGGACAGCGAGGTGGGGATGCTCATCATCTAATAAAGATGTATTTTGTGGGGAGGATCTTTAAGCCCATAAACTACAGCATTCCAAGTAAGCTTATCCCTTTTGCCACGGTGGAGGTACCAGGGCACAGGGAATTCATGTGCGTGGCACACTGAAAAGATTGCACACCATCCATCCCTCTCCACATCACTGTCTTTAGCAAATAACAGATGCTCCACGTACAAGCTGTGTTTCACATCACTACAGGAGCGAAAAAATTAATCAGTTGCACTGCTGTCTACAGCAGGAATTAAACTCCAGGGACACAATTGGCTTCAAGCTATGTAACAATTCTGGATACATCACATGGCGGAGAGGTCAGAAGGATCAGGTAAATTTAACGGGAATATTAAAACATTTTAACTTCCAAGCACCTACCACAGCATAGCTTTTAGGCTGTAGTGGAGGCCTCATTAGGCTCACACCTTAAATAATTTCTCGGGTTTTTTTTCCCCTGTTTGCAAAAAGGGAAACCCAGCGGGTTTGCTTGCTTTACGGGAATGGCTGCTGAACACGTGTGTGAATATATCTGGCTCTCTGGGTGCATCCACAACAAATTGTTCTTGGCATAAGAGGAAACAAAGATGTTTAGTGAACAGAGCACATTTCATTTGCAGAGAGTGCCTAAAATTAAATTCTGTTTAACGAACAGTATCAACACAAATTCCCTTTTTCTCTTCTCTATTTTGTTTAAGGGGGAAAGCTTGTGAGCCAGCACTTCACTCAGGCACAAACTTCCAAGCAAGTTATAATTTTGGGGTTGTTTTGTTTCTGATAAGAGCCAAACCCTCCTTTCGAGTGTCTCATTGCTCAACACTCATCTCAAGAGCCCCAGAGAAGCAGCAGCACTGTCTGACTCAGAGACTGAGCTTCAGAATTTCTGGTGCAGGGTTGCCCCTGAGCCACAACCGACCCCCAGGCCCAGCTGCAGCTCCCAGCCCTGATGCAACCGACTACATCTCTGTATTTGCCACTAAAGTAAAACACAGAACGTGAAGAGAATGTATGAAAAGTCCTATGTGCTCTCTGGCAGTAGATTTGAAATGGTTAATAACTCCAGTTTTTCCATCCAATATGGGAAATCAATGGTACCAGCCAACAGATTAAAATTACATGTCTGTATCCAGAGACCCCATTAGGCCGAGGTTACAGCTCAGCTTCAGTTTTCTGTGTGGTAGCTCTGCTGAACTATGGAGGACTGGTCTTTTAAATATTGTATCAGCTCCCTACTGGATTTCATTTGTTGCAGAGAAAAGGAAGATGCTGAGAAAAGAAAAATCCCTAGAAAAGCAAACACCATATTAAGTAAAGCCCTAGCAGGTGCCTGGAAGCCAAGAGGGAGAACACAGGCACTGTTTGTCCTGACAGTGAGCAAAACAGGGTTACTGTGGCATCTTCCTAACAAGTGCAAAGAACACACTTAAAATGCCTGTGTCAACTCCCTGAAGTTTCACATGTACATTTATTAAATAAACCAAGACCCAATAAAAGAAGGCTTGGATTGAGTCCTATTCTGAGGCAGCACAGTCCTTTCAGGATCTGCATAGTGGAGAAAGCTTTTTCCATTCCCCAGTGTTTCTATGCAAGAAACATTTGAGTTCCACTAGAAATCCATGTCTTGGCTAACATGTCCACTGCCAATCTGCAGGATCAAGGGCTTCAGCTTTCTGAGCCCAGCTATGCCCCTGGTCACTTCCCATGTATTGTCTGGGTTATAGGGGGCTCTGGGTTATGGGGAGGGGTGTCACAGACAAGGTATTGCCTCCTCCACCTCTCCCTTTCACCCCATTTTCTGTTCACAGCTTGTGGCATGGCTCAGACATTCAACACAAGGACAGTTCACCACATCTATGCTTCTCCTGATCATAAAAGGGACAGGATTTAACTCCCCTCTTTGAAAAATAACCATCCAAGCAGCTCAGTTGCAGCAATGTCAACTGGAGCACTAGTAAAGCAAGAACATGTGCTGTAACACTACTGAGACCTTGATGGACGTGCTTCCATCAGTTTAATGTCAGTACTTCACTGACTGGCCAGAAGAGAGCTGCTTGGAGCCTTGGGAAAATGTTTGAAGACCAGAAATGAAAGAGCTCAGCCCACTACACCCAAAGACACCCAGACAAAGAGAAGTGACGTGCTTCAAAGCAGTGGGAACTGTGACAAGTGCTGCATCATCAAGATCCAGTGGGAGAAACTAAAATTAGGAAAACAAAATCAAAAGGTGTGCTCTAACTGAGCCTTGGACTGGAGAGAGTTTGTTTCCTATGGGATGCAATAACAAATTGTAAACTGACCTCTCTGGTCAATCTGTGCAAGAAGCCAAATTGTAGATTTACTTCTGATTTGACTATAAAATGTGTTACACTACAGAGCTGTCTGAGGACCATCCCCAGAGGGAGATCTGGGGAGGATCTGGCATTTTCCTCATTGCTGCACTCACGTAACCCCAGGTATCCTTTAAGCTATTCTGGCTGCTCAGAGGGTCACAGCACTCATTTCCCTTCGTGCACTGCAGAGAGGGGACACAAAATGAAGCCACCTGCAGCTACAGCAGCCAGTTTATAAAGCTGGGTTTGGCCTTTGCTTTCTCTGTGGGGCAGCAGCACAGTGTGACAGACCTTGTGTCTGAAGACAAACATGGTGTGAGCAGCAGCGCTGGAAGCTTTTCCCTGCAGCCCATCCTGCCTGGTAAGAAAGACCTCGGATGAGAGGGGAACTCTCCCTCTCCTGCCCGGCCCCAAGTTACCCTTTAGGCCTGCCAAGAAGCATCAATTTAGTACTAAATTTAGTGCTGGATTTTAAAAATATAATAATTGTGTTGACACTATAAGTAAATTTTGTAAGAACTTCGCTGGAACCTGAAAAACACATAGATGTAACTCAAAAAGAAAAAAAAAATATCCCACTGTAGCTTGAAAGGACTTAAAGATGCCCCAGGCATTTCAGCCTAGGGATGAACAGCCATATAACAACTTATTGTGATCCCACTGCTGAAAAAAACTATATAAATATTCAGTACCATCCTTTAAAATTTATCATTTTCTTTTCCCGCCTCTTTCAATCCATTTAAGTAGGAGCCATATTTTGGACTATACAAAATTAATGTTTTATTGAAACTGGATGTCTACTGGTTAGTTGTTTAAAACACTGTACAGGCTCCTAAATATTTGGTCTTATTCCATTTAATGTTTATATATAAATTCAGACTTGGGTCACTTGCACCCAATTTGAAATTTTTTTGTTTCCATCAAAAAAACCCCAACAGTGCTGGACAGGACTGTGATAAGGTTTATGACACTCTGAAATTTATGTTCTGTTTCTTTGCTCTTGGCTTCACTGTCCATTGTGCCAGGCACTTACACTAGCTGTAAATGCTGGGTGCATGACCACACATACACACAGAGAAACATCAAAGAACCCACTGAAAGGAAAGCCTCCCTCACACATCCATCCCCTTGGGAAGGAGTGGGTGAATATTAAGCTACACATCCGAGCTGCAATGCATTATTGAGGTATGTGCAGAAATGAGCACCATATAAAGCAAACTGCAGAGGCAGAGCAAAGCCAAACATCCCAAACAAAAAGGAGTTTCTCTGGTGTCTGAAGGCTCTGAGGAACAGCACTGTCTACAAAACACAAACTACCAAAAGATGGGAAGATGTTTAAAAAAACCAGCTTATTGTTTAAACATAATTTTCGTCCTCAGTAACTTTATAAGATAGATACTGCCTTTGGACCCCAATGAATGCAGCCTGGGAAGAAGCTTTTACCCAAAGCCTCCCTTATTTGTAGGCTGCCTGGTATCAAAGGGTTCATGGCAAGGGTATCCACATTATCAGACTGCTAAGGAAGAGCAATATCTTTCCTAAAGGACTAAAAGGGCCAAACTGCTCAAAAAACCAACACTGTTCTGTATAGACAGAGTCACAAGGCAAACCAGTGCCTCGGGGAGGGTTGGCTGCATGTTTGAGAGCACATTAGCACATAAAAGAATCGACATCTTTTGAAGTGCAGTGGTGACAGCCTTTTTAGGACACCCAGGGCTGGAGACTCCTGTGCTCTAAAAGCCCTGCAGGAGCACCAGCCCTCCTTTGGCAGGCTCTGTCTGCCAAGTCCTTCCCAGAAATACAGGTCTCCCAGGACCAGTGTTGTTCCTTGCATTACAGAGAAGGTCAAGCAGCCTATTTTCAGCCACGTGGGCACTCAGGGTTTGGAGTTCCTCTTTCTAAAGGCTAAACAGTGAGCAGTTCACAGGCTTTTAAAAATTCAAGCATTCTTCATTATAGGCTGCACAAAAATACATAGGTTGTGCATATTTCTGTGCTTCTTGGCTCCTCGTGCGTTTTTTTCAGTCCTGGGACACCCAGGATTTCCTTTCTCTTGGTTTTTATTCTGCAAAATGTCTTGCACCTGCAGACAGATTTTTGCTCCTTGGTCTCACCTCCTCTAAAGTGAGCAAGAGAGGATGGATCTTATAATTTTTACCTGCCTTGAGGAAAGCCATTTAAAAGTCCTGCTCAAACAGCAACCTGCCGAAGCTGTTGCTGGAACATAACGAGGCATTTGCCACCCTCCACTTTGGTTCTTCACTTTTTCTTGCTCACTCTGATTTTATGCCATGCCCTCAAGATGTGCCAGCAGGACTCTTTGTGAGACCACATTGATCTTGTATTTGTTTTTTCCAGCCACATCACACCACCTGCACTGCTGTAGGGCAGGGACAATATTTAACACTGGTGCTGTCATTACATCCTTCAGAAAGTCACAGTTAAGCAGAGAAACCCAATCAAATCCCTTCACTCTTTGTCCCCAGAGGTGCAATTCATTTTTTTTCTTTTTTTGCTTTAGGGAATAGAAGAAAATTAACTCTATGTTAGCCACATACATGACACCACAGTATTGTAAGTGGGCAGATCATAATATAAAATTTAAAATCTTTTTGTTATTTCAAAGGATGATATCTCTAAGAGGGAACCTAAATAAACACTACCTCCTGGAAGGCCAAGCAACTTGAAAGGACTGACCTCTTGCTGCTATCAGGTTGCAAGAGAAGTGAAAGAAAAGCAGATTTATTTTTTTCTCTCCCTTAGTTTTATGAGCAACTTTGTGCTGAAGATGAAAGAGCAGTATGAAAAGTCAACTGAAACCCGCAACAAACTTGTCCTATTCTGGTTTACTGGCAAAAACTAGTAAAAGGTTAACATAAATGGTAACATCTATGCTTTGGTAGTGCCTAATAAATAGACATCTAGTGCAGCTTATGTGCACAGTATAATTAAGATCTTATAGTCTATAATTAGCTATTTAAAGATACATTCAACACCATTCTTCTAAAATCCAGTCATCCTTAATTTAATCCCATTCCAGTACAGATAAATCAGAAATTCAGCCCTACAGAGAGAATGACAGATCATCAGGTTGAAACCACGGGTTTGTTGGTTTTTTTGGTTAGTTGTGGGGTTTGGTTTTTTTCCTTTGCAGTGTTTATTTTTTCATGGGCTCAGAGTGGGGCAACTGATTCATTATTGGAGAGTGTAAACGAAATCTGAGCAGTAAAATAATTAGGGAGTGTTAAATCAGTGGGATATTTTTCCATATACTTTTCAAGAAAAATAAAAGCAATTTGTTCAATTGCCTCTGTACATCACTTGGCATAACACAGCCCTATCCATGTCACCACAAAACAATACACCACAAAATAACACAAGGAGATAGTAAGTGTAAAGCTTCACAGATTTAACTCATTCTTCCAGATCAAATACTTTGATGAACACATTGTCTGCTCCACCACTTATCTAGATTACCACAGTGTGAGTGCTTTATTTGCATTGATACACTCTCCATGAAAACACACAATGTCTCTGAATTTTAAGCCTGAGCACACTGACAGAATTCCCATCTGCTAATTCAAAGAAAAAAAGGAGAGATCAGTGATGATGCCACTAGGACGGACACTGCAGCTCACAAGAAATAAACTTTCGCACATGTTTCGAACAAAAATAAATGTAAAAACAAACAAAATGAAACAAACCAAAATAAAACATAAACAATTGTTTCCCACTGATCACTGTTTGGTTGCTAAGGTCAGGGCTTAATCTAAATTGTAAGTGAGATTAATGGCATTAAGAGTTATGAATAACCAAAATGCCTGCTTAGTTATTGAAATCTGCAGCGTGGGGATCCCACAGCAGAGCCAACAAAAGGGGCCCTGCTCGGGCTGCCCCCTCAGGGTCACCACTGAATCACCACCGACGACGTGAGAACTCAACACCACAGAAGACTCCATGCACAAAAGCGTTTTGTGAAATTAAGGAGCCAAATAAAGAGGGGGAGGAGGTTTGCAGGGCAGAGCACACGCCTGAGCGGGGATGCCTCTCTCTAGGGTGGCTGTCAGGATGTCCCAGAGGAACCAGGGGGCTGCCACCACAATCTCCAGAGCAGGCACCAGTTAAGGCTCAAAAGCAGCCAAACCTCTGTGCAAAACTCTTCATCCACCTCCCCTCGTGCAGCCTCTGCCCTGCCATTGCCCCCTTTGCTTTCCCCGCCTGCTGAGGCACAGACACTCCAATGTTGGATTTCATCTGTATGGTGCCACTGTTGTAAGAATCAGCCCTGACTTAACTGAATCACAAACAAAACTTGAAACCCCTATTTTCCAAATTTTTGGCCTGGGCTTCAGACTGGGAGCACAAGTGCAACCCCACCAAAGGAAGGAGTTTGTTTGATTGCTGATGATGCCTCCACAGACCATGTCCATGAGCCAAATGCTCAAAACTCTGCTATTTCCATGTGCCAGAGTTGCAGAACCACCATCACATACAACAGGATCTCATCTTACTGCCATACCTCTTTCTGAGCCTTTAAACATCCCAAGGTGTGAGATCCCTATGACAGCTGGAGTCAGGCTTGTTGGGAAAGGAGCTGCCTAATGCCAGGGGGGACTGACATTTTTCAGGACTTCCAGGCACTGCCCTCAGTTGACAGGATCAGAGTGGAGAACACTCTCCAGGGGCACCTCGTTGCAGGAGATTTCAGGAAGCAGAAACCAAGGGTCTCTTGGCCTCAGGGTCTAAGTGAAGAATCAGATTATGAAAATGCAGGATGAAGAAATCAGACCAGAACAGTGTTCCTGCCTGGTGCAAGTCTTTGCTGTGGCTGCCAACGATGGGTGGTCAAATGGCTTCCATAAAGAAGTCAGCTTACAGCTCCAATTTGATTTTGAAAAAGTTAACACAAACTTGGTTTGAAGTATTGCCAGTATTTTTCAAGACTTTCTTTATGCTTTTGTGTTTAGAAGATTTAGCATTAGGGGCAGAGCATCCCAAAAGCACAGGCCATATTTAAGTGTAACAGAGATTACTGAGAAATACATAATACACCTGACTCAACAGTTTTAGCCCATATAATAGCTGCTGTAGGACAAGAGGTGATCCCACTACAAGCCCTCCACCCCCCTGGCAGTGTCAGGTCCTCTGGCACCCTCAGAGCTTGCCACAGTGCCAAGGCACAGCAACCCCAGCCAGGTATGTAACCCCTCTTGAGCCTGAACTGCCACGGTTTTGTAGGAAGCAAGATGATCCATGCCATTCCAAACTCCTCGTGGATGGATTAATTACTGTAATGACATATTCATTTTCATGCTGCTGAACCTGTTCTAGCAGCAAGGAAATTACCATATATTGCCTGAGGGAACCTGTAAAATACACAGCAATAACAAGCAAACAGGGGGCTGCCATCGCCCTTTCGTCCACCACCACATACTGAGAGAAGCTTCTCAACACACACAAATAATTGCTCTCTTTGAGCAAACATGCAGGCAGAATGCACCCCAGAGAGCCCAAATTCTGCACAAAGACATGGGCAGAAAACAGGTGACATTTCCCACTTCTGTCAAGCATCCATTAACACTCTGCCTTTTAGAAATGCAGTTACTGGAAGCTATTTGTTGAATTGCTGCTGTTTTATGGAGGCTGCCCTTTGCCAGCACAAAGCATTGGGGTCTTTGGGCACCCTGCCCCACAAATACACAGGATTATCCCCCCCAATCACAGATTCCCCCAGAGAAGCCTGAAGGATCCAGTTCCTCGCCTGGGGACCCCACCAGAGCAGTGCCACAATCAGTTACAAGAAAACGCGCTTAGTCCACAATATTTTGGGCTTGAAACACAACAGGCATCCCAGGAGCTGGTGCCATTTCTCAGTAACAGGCTGAAAAATCTGCACTGAGCAACACAAAGCACCCTCCTGCCTGGGGCTGAGCAGTCCTGAATATATAACCAGGAGACAATCTCCTTTAAAAACCTGGAATGGAGGAAATTAATGAGGAGCAGGAGTGTGGCTCATTCCCTTCCATTTGTTACAGACTGGCTGGCTGTGTGGAAGGTGTCTATTTTTGATTTTATGTTTGAGAAGATGGTAAATGCTTTTCACAGTATCAGCCACAAAGCCTCGACAAAACTCCTTGGGTTTCAGTTTCCAAGACCTAAACAACTTTGTTTTGATATCTTCATTCTGTTGCTATTATAAAAAACCCACTTCACTTGTGCACCAGACAGCCCAGACACACACTAGAGCAATACTACCACCCAGTTCACATAATACACATAAAACACACAAAACTACACCTTCCTCCAAAAAGAAAAAAATCCCCAACCCCCCAAAAGTCCACAAACCCATACACTTTGGAAAGAAAGAGGGCTTGACATTGCATTTGTATCCTTCATTTGTATTTCCCATCTCTTCCTTGTTCAGTGCACTTGTAAACTTAATATAGTAATGCATTCCTGTCAGGAGGGTTGAATTCCCTCAAGGAGAAAAAACCTTGTGCCTTTGAATCCCATTTCATCCCTTCTTGGTTTTGATTACATCATTAAAAGCAACTCAGTCTAGGATTATCAGCATTGGTCAAAAATGAATGCAATACACTGAATTTCTTTCCTTAGTTTTACACGAAGCTCCTCCAAAGATGGGCAAAACCAGAAAACTTGTTTCCAACACGTGATCAAGCAAATAGAATGTAGAAGTCATCAAGCTTACCCTGTTTTTCTGTGTGACACCAATTACTCAGCTTTGCTTCCTCCCAGGGAAACGTTATGAAACATTTTGGAAACAAACATCACAGAAAGTACAGCTTTTTTTTTTTTTTTACAGAAAGTAGAGCTTTCAGTGAAGACTGTTGTGACTTTTTGCTTTCAGAAAAAATTGTTGCTGTGGTTCCACGCTCATTTCAGGAAAATTGGATAAGAGAGAAATGTGTATTTAATTTCAGAGGTTCAGAGATCCGCAGAAGTTCCTTGTCCATCCAAAATGTCCCAGAATGATCCGACTCCAACCTGGTTTAGCTTTTGAAAGAAAACTGACCCTGTATCTGACAAGGAGAACTCGCCTCTCCATGCACATCAGCCACACAGAACCAGGTGCAGCTCTGAAAGCAGGTACTGAGGCTACAGGTGAGGACATGCACAAAACCACCATTTGTTTTGTGCTCTACAGAACAGATCATATCCATCTCTCTCCCTTCCAGGACAAAGGGATGGATCAGCACTTCTGAGCCTTTCCAGCTCTGACCACAGGGCTCCCAAAAAGAACCAGTTACTCTTTGTAGCAATATTTCAGCACTTCTCCGACATTATAACATGCCTGTGACCGTGACAATCATAGAGGAGACTGAAATGCCTCAAGGATCCCTTTTGCACACAATCATGCAGTGGCACAGCCTTTGCAGAAGTTCAGCACCTTGCCAGGCACTTGCCATAAATGTGACAAAGTGAAACATAACTCCATTTGCAGGCTATTATTTTCTATGGCTGATTTGATTTGATACACATGAATCACATAAAAATGCAAGATAGTCTCAGAAGAATTTGCATAAGGGGCCGATTATAACAGCAAACAGCTATTGGAACAGTAATATATTTGCTTTCCAAGAGAATGCAAGAATTATCTTTTGTCCCACAGATAACTCTAATTCTCACCTCTGTGTGCATCTTAATTTCCACTAAGATCTGTGAAAGTCTGTGTTGAGGTTACAAAAAAACCAAACACCTAAGTTCAGCTTTGGAGAAGGAGTGTGTGGGTGAGAAGACCACCATTCTCAGTGTCCAGCTGCATTACTGACGCCCTAGGCTGGGTTTTGATTCTTCCTTTAGCAGTTCTGCTAATATAACAGGCTGCCCAGAGAGGCTGTGGCTGCCCCATTCCTGGAATTGTCCAAGGCCAGGCTGGATGGGGCTTGGAGCAACCTGGGCTGGTGGGAGGTGTCTCTGCCCATGGTAGGGGTGGAATGGGATGAGCTTTAAGGTCCTACCAACCCAAACCATTCCAGGATTCTGTGATTCTCTGATATGTTTAAAACCTGGTTTGGCATTTGAGAAAGAAGGAGAATTGTCTTTTTTATTTATATGTTCCCTTGTTGCATTTCCAGGATGCAGAAAGCGAGAGGGAACTCGAGGAGATGCGCTCAGTCTGGAAGGAATAATTTTGGAAAAACTCATCCACTGGATACTGCAGAGACTCTAAAATGCCAAAGGGGTGTCCTGATCCTGCCAATTCTGAGTGCACTTCATGGATAAGCCAAAAGAGCTTAGAGGAAAACACACCCAGCAGCACATCCAGGAAAACATCTTGGATTTAACGGGATAAAATCATGGCTTATATTCCCTCATCCAGCACTGCCTGTGTGTGATTTGAGGATCCCTAAAAATGTCCCATTCCTAAAAACAAGTGTGTGTATGGGAGTTTACAGGTAGAGTTTGTGATACAGAAATATTTGTGGTTATACATATGTGTGAGATACCTACTTTGTGATATAAATATGTTTATTTATAGAAGCACATAATGTATTTTATATCACATACTCTGCCTGTCTGACAGCCTTGCTGGTGAGCTCCCAACTCATTCCTGAGGAAAGCTTCAGCCAAAATGTTTTCCAGATTGTTTTTTCCATAATGATTAATTGAATCAGTTGAAATAACTGATAATGTCTTTTGTAGATACTTAGGGGAGAACAATTTCCAAGTGGGACCAGGGAGCTCTCCTGCACAATCCAGACTGGATTTTAAGAGGTTCATTAGTCAGAGAAGTGAAGAATAGGATTTTAAACTGCAGGATTTGCTCCCAGTGATGTTCCTCCCCTCTCTCCCATGAGACTGAAAACTTCTGTCCCTCCAGATTGTGCTGCTGTGGTTTAGCTGGAATAATTGAGTTTGGAAAGTAGATACTGATCAGGGATCAGGTTCCAGGAGCAGGAATATCCTGTGGCAAATCGGATGCTTCGCTATGATCTACCAGTTAGCAGATTTATTATCATCTAATTAATTAACCTCTGGACTAATGAGGTGATGCCAACGAACTGATGTTTCCTCTGGCAGCTCCTGGGGACCAAACAGGAACAGGGAATTGTGCTGGACACTGACACAGATGGAGAAGGAAAACCTGTCTTGAAACATTCCCCAAATAATATTTATCAAGGCTTCCTTGATACCCCTTAAAATTCCAATGGCAGCTACTGAACACTGATTTTTGAGTGTCTTTTCTGTGCTGTGGTGGTTGTGAGGGGTAAAGTGAAGAAATAGGAGAGTAAAACATTCCTTAAATCATCTTTTGAGTCCCTCACACATGTGATGGGTTTGTTACTTCCTGAAAATAACACTGGAAGGGAAAGGTGCAGCAAACTTGAGTGTAAAAATCTCCTGGTTTATAGATTTGGCACTTTTTAGCTTTATTTTTTTCCCCCACCAAATTAAACTCTCAGATTTTGGTGCTGGACTCCTCTCCTGCCAACCAGGTACGTGTGCAATTAACTATTTGCTTAAAACAATAAAAATTGGTATTTATTAACAGAGAACTGAATGCTGAGGGGCTGAAGCTGCTCCCTGTCTCTGGATGTGTAATTTTGGGATGTGTTTTGGATGTCTTTATACTTCCTGAGCTGCTCTCCTGTTCCTCCCTGGAATGCTGAACCTGCCTTTGGTGCTTGGCCTGAGCCTGGGTTGAGAGTTCCCCGTTTTAAACAATCACACAAGTTTTTGGACTGTTGCTCCAAGGAAGGCGGGGAGTCCTCCCCAGGCACATCCCCAAGATGCCGTTTGCTGTTCCCTGTGTTGCTGCCTCCCAAAAGGGAAAGTTTCAGGAGGGGGGGCGTTTTTATGGCTCATCCCCCTGGGCAGGTGCTGCTGGACAACGTCCAGGGGTGCCGAAAGGAGGATCTGCTGAGCTGGAGTGGGAATAAACACGGAGCTGCAGGGATTTGGGTGCTGCTGGGCACGTGTCACCTTCCCACCGAGCTCCCATGCCCAGCATCCCCCTCGGGAGGTGGTTCTGGCTCCGGGGGCTGGGAGAGCAGCAGGATCCATGGAAATGGAGTGGAGCATTCCCAGGGTCATCCCCCGGTGTGGTGCCGAATATCCCGAGGGCTGCGCTGGGCTTGGAGCGTGGAGAGCTCCCTCCATCCCTCCGGGTGCTTCCCCACCGCCCGGAGCCTCCCGGCTCCCACGGAACTCCCGCGGTTCCCTTTAAAAAGGGACGCAATGGAATGTTACAGGGTTTCCCCCCCAGTACTTTGAGGTGCTGCCCTGAATTAGTGGATTCCTGCCCCCTCCCGATGGTGTTTCCCAGCAGTCCCACAGCAGCTCCCAGAGGTCCCTCCGGG
>JAOXXN010000082.1:31705013-31740151 GCA_026770055.1 Myrmophylax atrothorax | reverse complement strand
AGCAACCTGGGCTGGTGGGAGGTGTCTCTGCCCATGGCTGCGGTTTGGAATAGATTGTCTTTATGGTTCCTTCCAACCCAGACCATTGGATGATTCTATGATTCTACTTAATTACAACATTGTTTACCCTATTCAAAAATTTCTTATGCACACACAGATATTTACATTACTAAACACACTAAATCAAAACCAAAACAAACCAGAAACTTCAGAGGCACAAGCCATTCTAAGTGTGTAAACAAAGCAGCTCCGCTTGCCTGCAGAGTTCTAAAATTATTTCTCCCCTCCTTGAAGCTGAATTCTAGTGAAAAGACAAAAAATACCATGTGTTTTGGTGGTTTCAATTTGTATTGGTAAACAACACTCATCTGTGAACACACTGAAGCACTCACAGAATGTGAAATTCAGTCTGAGGTATCTGTAAAGTTCAAACAATTTCGGATGATTCTCTCGAAAGAGCCAACATCTTAGGGTGAGTATCTTCTAACTTACAACCTCACCTGCCCATTTCTCTCTGTTTCTAGAGAATGACCATTGTATCTACCCTTCAACTCAGAAAATTGACAGACCTTGCATAGTGGTGCAAAACAGGCCTTTGAGCACTTTTGGTCCCCACAAACAATACACAGGGTAAAAAATGTGGGTCCAGTGCAGCACCATGGAGGGAAACCACACAGAAGACTTAGCCTGTGTTACAGCAGCACACCCACTAGAGGTGCAGGTGAGGACACCATCCTCTGATCAGAATTTAAAACAAATAGTTAACCCATCATGTTTCCTAGATATCATACTGTGGATAGCTTCTCAGCAGCATTTGCTAATAGCTACTCAGCACTGTTCCACAGCAGAACATGCCTATTGGGTACATGTTAATTCATGATTCAGAGTATCCTCCTGCTGAGAGCACCATCTTTTGACATTTCTGAACAGAGCTTTAGTGGAATAAGTGTGTTTCTTGTGGCGCCTCCCGTCTTGTACCCTACTTGTCACAACCTGCCCATCTGTATTGGTGGGGAGGAGAATGCTGCTCTCCAGGGAGTGCCCATTTCATATTCTCAGCTGTGCTGTGACCTTTTCCATTAATAGATGTCACAATAAGGGCAGGCCTTTCTTGCCAAGCCACAAGAGCAGACTGGTTAAGCACCCACAGACAGGCGTCAGCTGAGGCTCCGACAGGAATATCCAAACGCTTCTTGTCTCGACTATATTTGAGATGGGAGAGCTGGAACTGGATGATCCTTATTGTCCCTCCAACCCTTATTCTATGATTCTATGACTCAGTTTGGGGGGTTTCCAAGCAGAAAATGGCCTAGGCCATCTATCAAATACTCTGGCAACAATCAATGCAAACCTGAAGCAGTGAAACATTCAACCTTGAAATCAAGATAATACAATATTCCTTCAGCAAGAGCTGAACTCCTTCCTTCACTACTGACAACAGCAATGCAAATCAACAGTGTGGGGTGGGGAAGATGCTGGCAGAATCTGAAGGAGAATGAGCAGAACAGTCCTCTTGAAAATGACCTGATCTTGCACAGTTTCACCAAAAAACCCAACCCAAACAACAACAAATCCCAAACCTGAACTTCAAAAAAATGAAAATATCGGTGAAAAAAGCCCTAAACAATATTAATTTAAAAATAGAAGGAAAGATCAGCATAGTAATAACCAGTGTAGCCCAAGCTCCCTCTTCTGGTACTTAAGAGTAAATATACTGGATTATGCAGGTCTTGATAGCGTAACATTTGGATGCAAAATTTATCAGCAAAATGTTCATGTAACTTCACAAAACACCTGTTACAGTTGTTCAGCCTCTTCAACACTAGTACCATTTCTTAAGCAAAAGATGCACAGACACGGAAATGTATTGTAAGATATAAAATAACACAACACCTCTTTTTTTCCCTTGTGAAACCTTCAGTTTCTTCAGCAGGCAGTTCTACACCATCACCAGGGGCTGCAGCCAAAGGTACATCCTCAGAAACGTGGTTATCAACTTCTTCGCAGCTCTCAGGCTTGGAAGGGCTGCAAAACAGTTATTAAAAATAAGCTGACAAATTTCAGAAGTGCCCACAAAGCTTTAGTGAAGCCTCCTTAAAGGATGAACTTTGGCTGGATCTGTAAGGAGCACATCAGCCCCTCCCAAATTCCATCTCTCTCCCACAAATTACTCCTTCCTACAAACCTTTTTTCACTTAATTTCTCAGATGACCACATAATCAGTAATACTGCAAAGTTTTGACAGCTCTTATAGACCATAACATAAAGTGCCAGAGGAATTTAACTGTATATGAAATTAGTAAAATAAATAAATCACTAATGTCTGCTTTGCAGCTCTCACACAGCCCTTTCTCCTCAGGGTAAAATATAAACATTCAATTAAGTGAATTGAAGTGAATTAAGAAGAAAAACCCTAAAATCTGAGACTAAAAAATTCTCTTGCTTTAAGAGCTCTCCCAATTCTGTAAATCCAAACACAAAATAATCCCAGAACTCATTACATGAATGTTAAGATTATGGGACTGTAATGCTGCTGAATTTGTTAATTCTTACAAGTCCCTCTGCTCAGCAAAGTCCCACGTTTAGCAGCAGAACAGTAACCACACTGCTCCCCCTGGTCTTGGCCAAACTCATTAAACCACTGACAGAAAAAGAACTAAATAACCAATGACTTCATGTCTCAAAAGCAGACTCAGTGCAGGGTCTTGTCACGCCACGCTGTCCCTTCCAGGGCACCTCTGGCATACCAGAGGGACACAGATGTCCTGGGCTACAGCCTCCCCTCCTGCCAGCTTCTGCTTCCACAGATACAAATGTTTATGGAAAAGTTGATGGAACCAGGCCTTGGCTGAGAAGCTTCTTTTAGGTTTCCTGAACTAAATATAAACAGCTATCTCAGCCATTCCTTTTAAAGTTTTCCCTCCCCCTTCCCCAGTAATTACATTGGAATTGCAGAAGGTAGACTAAGTTGTGTTACTGATTAAGAGTTAGTAAGAGGTTAAGGGACAGGCTGTTCCTCTCTTCAGAGCCATGTACATACAGAGGACAAGCCTCAACCACATCCCTAACTTTAGTTACAATACATGGGAGCATGAGAACAGCTATTTCCCAAAGTGCTTGAGCACTAAGGTACTAAGATAACAAAAGCTCCTCCTGAGAGTAATTTACCTTGATTAACTTACATCCACGGAGCTGCTTTGTGCCATATGGGATAACTGCCCCATTATTTCTTCTAAGAAATTATCTCTGCTTACGCTCCTTCCTTCCTCCCTTTCCTCAGTTTGTCCAAACTGGCCTGACACTGACACAGGCATCCTATATTTTCAGTCACATCAATACAAATGAATAAATAATGATTTAAAAGCAAGCTGTTTCCTTTTTTCATGCAAAAGCCTTCATCCTTTGCTAAAAATGTCTTTGTCCTAATATAGTAACAGCATCCCCTCTCCAAAGGCGATGTGACTATATAGGGGCACACGGAGAGGAGGGAAAGTAACATTTTAAAGCAAAAAAAGTAAACTGCTAAAAATAAGCGAATGCTGAACATCTGCTTGGAGGGGAAACAAAGAACTGCAAAACCCAAACAATTCACAAGAGGGCCCAGCCAAGCAGGAGTACCAAAGGCACACAAAATTATGGCCCTTGTGTTATGCACACAAAGCCAACCCAGTCACCTGCCTACATCAGCACCTGTTTCCCCTCTCACCTACGCTCCTCACACAGGTCACAGGGATCATCTGCAGCCCTTCAGTTTCCCCCTTAAGTCCTTCCACATAAAATAAAACAATTTTCAGTTTTCAGGACACAGCTGAAACAGCTCTTTCTGGACTAAATGCCACAGCAGCTCCACAGCTGGAGATTAAATGCAAGAGCAGCTTTCCTTAGCATGAGGAAGGGAGCTAAGCTGTGGTCTTGTACAGCTTGGCACTTATTTGCCTCCTCTGCCTTTCCAACCCAAACATTCCTTAAATAACACAGAAGTTGCAGAGCTGTGCACCTGCAGCCTGCAGAGAAAGCTGTGTCTAGCCAAAATTTCTCCTAGTGTAATGTGTACTGGCAAATCAGAGTGAACTTGGCCTTTCATTGCTAAACAAAAATGCTTGGCAGGACAGCCAATGAACTTGTTACCTAATTCTTTTCAGGGCACTATTTTTTAGATACAGTATATAAAATCTTACTGGGCAAATGATACCATGTTGTCCCTGATCAATATGGCAGACAGTCATCCTCAAGAAGCAAAACAAAGATACAGTTTCTTGACTGGACAGATGGAGAGACAACCTGATCTCTTACTATGCCCTGCCATCTGGAAGCCATTTAGCACAAACTGACCCCCACCTTACATACACCATTATTTTTCCCTGCCAAAGTGCACACCATCTGCATTATGTGGCACCCCTGATGGGGAAATACATGGAAACAAAAGGAATTGATTAGTAAATAACTAAATATAGTGAGAGGAAAACACTTTGTAATTGTACTTTACTGCAGACAGACTGGAATGGCATCATGCCCTGGTAACATTTCCAAAGTCTAGTGCAGAGATACCCAGTAAGCATCACACAGAGACATTACATGTGTGTGCATCAGAGAATTTTATCCAATCATATTGAAAAGCAGTGGTGCAGTGTTTCTACATAAACTGCCAAAAAAGGAATGGCTTTAATATGATCACCTTATTATATAAGCAATAATCTGCTCCACAACACAGGTGAATAATTGATGAGGGATAAGGCAATAACACAAAAGAAATATCATTGAAGCTCTTTGATAAGAAAAGCCCAGTCCTCCTATTACTAGTCCTCGTGAGCAAAATCCCACATGTTTTAAGAGTACTACCTTCATTTGCTACTAACTTTATGTTCTTACCTGAACAGTTCAGGTCTGATCAAACCATAGGGAGGTGAGCAGTGCTATCATTGCAAGGAGAAAGTTGCACCATGACCTGACTCCCAGGAGCTAAAGGGAGGGTCCAGCTGCATTGATTTAACCCCTCTTCTCCCAACCAGCTGCACCTGGGGCTGGGCACACGTGGTACCCACTGGGTTTCTACTGCTGAGACACGAGGAAACACTTCTGCAAAGCTTATAGAGGAGCTGGCAAGCAACAACAACCTGGACAGGAAAGACACGTGCAGGGAGAACAAGTAGACTTTTATACCCAAAGGTGAACAAGGACACAAAATAAAGGAGCAAGAAAAACAAACGATACTGACAAGAGTTAACTTGTGCAGCATTTAAAAAATAAACAAAAAAATTAAACAAACAAACATAGAAGAACTACCCACTCCAGCTGACTTTGCTGTAGTTCTGTCTTGCTTTCCTCTGTTTCAGGAACTGGAAAACTACCTACATCCACACTGACTATCCCTGGTTTGCAACATTTTAGAGCTGAACCCTTGCAAAAATCCTGGCAGCTCCCTCAGGTCAGGATACGGAGACAAGAGCCAGGTCTTGCTGTTGCTGCCCAGTCCCTGTGCCCTCAGCCCTACTGGGCTCAGCCACCCTGGATGGTGACACCACAGCTCAGCACCAGCACTCGCTGCCTGCACAACTGGGGTGGAGCAAGGAACCCCCAGAGTAACTTCCAGACATTACAATAAAGCCTTTTAGAGACAGAAGTTACAAAGTAGATCAAAAGAAGAGCTGTAAAGTAATTAACTTGAAACTCCAGATACAGATGAGAATGTGAACAGAGTGAATTCATGAGGTTTACAAGAGGCAGTGAATTAAAACACTCTAAGATTGCCCCCCGAAATGTTTCCTAAGGTGACATTTAATCACAGACAGTTTGTGTACCTTTTCCCATGCAAAAAGCAAACTATCACCTAAAGGGCACGGAATCTTCTATTTTAGACTGTAGTCCAGAGACCATATGTAAATCTTTCTGGTACTTTTGGTGTTAGAAAAGGGTGAGCAGTAATTGAGGTGGAGCTGTCAGCTACTTTCTGAATGGAGAGGCAAGAAAAAAAGACTAACTGCCCCGCTACTATAGCCAACAATCCATTAGCAGAAAAAAACAGAACTCACAAAAACACATCAGTAACCCAATTACATTTGTTAAAAACAAAGAAACGCAACTCTTTGAGTAAAAACTTACAAAAACTGGAAGAAATCCACATCATTAGCTTCCCACTGTAAGCTTCTCTAGATCATCTTACTCTAACTGCAGGAAAAAGTTTGTTTTTCACAGGCTCACTCAGCCAGTGACTAACCAGCTTGGGGACTGGTGGCAGACCAGTATGGGCTAAATAACAAAGTGACCCAGCTTTTAAGGTGGATTGAGCAAACCACACAAGGTCCTTTCTGCCTTTGATGGCACATTATTGTGACTTCAGCTAACAAATTTAATGCCAGCTTAAATATACTGTGTATGTTTACACTCCACTGAACTCCCAGTGATTGAAGGGTACACACGCCCTACAAGGCTTCCTCTATTGTTGGCAGCTAAGACAGATTTATATGCCCAAAGATCCTGACAACCCCAGTGTCACTAGCACAAATAAAGCAGCAGTTTCCCTTCTCAGGGCAAGCAAAGGCAGACAAAAAGGCCAGAGTCCAACAGAGATGAGATAGCTGAATAACAATCAGGGCCAGCTTTATAATCAACATTATACTGTTAAGGAACATCTCAAAATTAGAGAAAATGGCCAAAGGATCAGTTAGTAATAAAAAACCAAACCAAATTCCCCCAAAAAGTATAAACATCTAAAAATATTCAGGGCATATATTGCACTTTCACATGTCACGACCCTCCTATGTGATATAATCTCAGGGAAAGGTAAACAGCATCCTCCTTTGAAGTTTTTGATAAAGGGGGATGTAAATTCTGGCACAGATTTAAGCTGACAAATGTTCACTGGCGCCAGGCAGAGGCAGCAAACCTGTGACCATAACCAAGTGGCCATACCAGACATCCATCCACCCAAGGAGAGGGACAGCAGTTTCTCAGCCAGCACTAAGAAAGCCCCATCAGCAAGCAGGGGCAGCCCCTTGCCCTGCCCCAGTGCCTGGCTCTGGGCAGTACCTTTCTCCAGTCAGCTCAGCAGCAGCCACAGGGCCAACATTTCCAGACGCCGCAGAAATAGCTGAGGATTGCTCAGAAGGGTCGAGGGGAGAAGCCAACTGTGTATCATCACCTGGCCCAGGAGGGCTGTGGAGAGAAAAGACATGGAAAAAGGCAGCCTTAGAGGTCTGAGTTATTGCAGAATTAGTGTTGTTTGCCTGTCTGAAGCACGAGACTTTGACATGTCTATGCTAACTTGTGTGTTAGGGAAGGCAGCGAAAGTTGCCATTTTTAATGAAAGTTGCCTTTATGCACAGCCCTGCTGTTCCCACAGCTTGAAATCTCTGGATTTTTGTCTGAGTTACAACTGCAGAAGCAATAAGACAGCATAATCTGACAGCAAATTAACGCCATTTTGATTCTGTTTACAAAAAGCAAATGAGAAATCAAGCTGCTGCTGGAACAACAGAAATGACAAGATTTTCTGGCTCAGAGACCATGTAACACTCAAGGAGCTCCAGGCTGGCTTTCACCTGGAGCTGGGGGAGCTCATCAGTGGGGGTACAGAGTCAAAGGTGTCCCAGGTGCTGCAGGCAGACACCCAGCCATGTGCCATTGCTGAGAAAAGCAGAGGGCTGCTGAGTGCCAGCACCTCTTGGCTAAAAAAAGTTCAATTTGGAAACACACCCTTGAATCAATAAGGAAAGGAGGCTCACTGAAGAAAGGGTTTTGTTTGTTTTTTAAAGACACCAAACCATGGGAATCTCCTGAAAGCAATGTTTTGGTTGCCTACTTCCACCTGATTTTGCCATGTGGCCACCCAGAGACCAGCGCCCTGGAAACTTCAGTTTTCCCTAAAACTCACCAAAAAGCTCAAGTTTTTTGTAAAGTATAAAGTGTGACACTAAATTGGGGGTCCAATTTCACACTGTACTGAACCTCCTCCTGTCCCTGTTGTTTCCTGTACTACCAAGTGATAAAACCCTGTACACAGAGGGATGGTACCATACACAGGTGGATTTGAGGTATATAAACTTCAAACTGTCACTCAGCATTTGGGATTTCAGCCTAAAAATAAAAAGCCTTAAATGATGAAACTCAGCTCTAACTCCAAAAGGTTACTATCATGCCTAACTTCAAATCCAGAGGACCAGTATGAGTCTCTGCTGTAGTTTAACTTTGGATCAAAGAACACAGAGTTACACTACACTATAATAATGTCAATGTTACTGGCTGCCATCTGAACATACTCACACTTTCCATATTTTATCTAAAGGATCTGTAACATGGTCATGTGGGGAGAGCAATCACAATGCTGAGCCATTAACTGTCCACATGTTCTCTGGTTTAACCACACCTGAGGGCTCAGCCTGTTGCAGGGAACTTTGAGCCAAGGTGTTTACAGGTTCTAAAGTCCTCTGGCCTATTATCATAAGGGTTCCATTTTTCACTCGTTGCTGACTTGCAGGGCAAAAACTGGGGTGTCCCCTCTGTTTTGCCTTAAAATAAGTGTTTAGAAAGCAGACCTTGACAACAGCACTTTGTTTTTTATGTACATAATGAGTAAAAGGAGCAGGTGGGCAGGTTTTGTTCCGGCTGTGACAGAGCACTCACAGTATATTCCCTGTAAACACAAGGACAGCACAGCACAAGCCCAAATTGGACTTGAAGCTGGTGTACTGGTGTGCCCCAGCCTGGTGAGTAAGTGAAGTGTTTGCCCACCACCACCATCAACCCCTGGACAGCCATTTTCATAGTCTATGGACAGGGTAACCTGAAACTCGTGCTTGGGGAGGTGATGGCAAAGCTGCTCCTTGCCAAGCCACCCTGCTCTGTGCAGCAGGAACAATGAAGCCATCCAAAAGCTGCTCAGACTCGTTCCACAACTGACATTCCTGGGCATCACACCCGCCTTGGGCTCACAGGCACCGCCACCGGGTCCCTGCTGTACAGTCCTCAGCACCCACCAGCCTTACAGCCAAAGAGGCCACAAGCTTCTACCATTCCATTGCCTGAGTTCTGGGTCAAGTGTGGTAGAGGATCTACATAAAATTACTTCCAAATTCTACTTATGACAAGCATGACTGAAATACTTTTCAAAGGAAAATACCTCAGTTTAACAAGCAGTTGCTTACCAACAGCTGCATGAGCACACTAAACTCAGCCCAAAGACCAAAGGGTTCAGTCTGTTATTAGTGTGTCACAAGTGAAAGACACTGCCCATCAAGTGTCCTTAGGCTCTTGAGTTTCACAATTTCACTTTTAAGGCCTCTACTTATCCTTGAAAAGAGATTTTCCAAGTCACTGTTAGAAGGCAGATATGCAAATAACAAGGTTCAGGCAAAGCTTGACCCATAGTAGTCATTAAATATCAATGAATGAATGAGAAATAACTTCACAAACCTGTGTGATTTCTTCTGTTTAAGAACAGCAGGTCTGAGCTCTGCCTATGTAAGGTTTCAACCCCAAAGCAGAAAATTAAGATATGTACAGAAGGACCACTTGGCACACGTGGCCACAGAGGCAGCGAGGGCTGTTCTGGTGGGTCTGTTTGCTGCTCTCCCACTGACACCCATGAGAGGCAATCCTTAAAACCCTGACTTCATAGGAAAGTTTTAAAACACTCTGACACTGGTGCTGGAGACAGAAGGCAGCTACAGGTCTTGGCATTTATTCCCTGTCCATGTTTTTCCAATCAGGAGAGCTGGATGTGGCTCCCTTTGAACAGTCAACAATAGCTCCAAGTTTACTCCAAGGGAATCCAATATGCATTTCAAACTCTGCTATCTCCTAATCCCAAACATTTGGTTGGTTTTAATGAGATAATGGTAAGATTTATAGATCCTGCTCTTACTCCAGAAATCTCTGGAAAATGGTACCAACAACTGCAAGGCAGGACTGAGCTCTCAGTGCTCTCATCACCCGCTGGTTTGTTTTCTCCAAGAAACAAGACATTGCTCACTGGGTACAGCAAGTCAGACAAACAAAATCCTCTAGATTTCATACTTAGCTTTCTAATAACTTGGGCCAAAGAGTCAATATCTTGAGCCTCAGTTTACCCATACATGAGAAAAAAATATTAACCAATCCCAGGAAAATATTGAGAGGATTTGTTCTTTCTGGTAAGTTCTTGCACTGCAATCCTTCCACAAGTAAAGAGATGTAGCAGCACCTACATCAGTTCAAATTCATTCCTTCAAACATATCATACCTCATAAAATTTTAGCTCTTTGGTTAATTCCTTTTTAGTATTAATTTAATCTTCTCCTGCTTTAGTTGGTAGCTTATCTCATACTTCAGCCACATTGACTGGAATAAACTTGATGTGTACAAAATACCACAATAACCTGTTACAGTAACTCTATGCACCTTTGGTATTTTTTTTGTTCTTCAGAAATATTTCCACGGTTATTGGGGCTCCTGTCACTATGATTTAGTGGAGAAGGAGGTAAGAAGCTATTTCTCATATTAGAAATCATCATTACTGGTATCACAAACTAAAAATAAACTTGTTCAGGGAATAGTTCAGAACTGCACAAGATAGAAGGAAAGGATTAAAAATAAAAAAATCAAACCTCTTCTCTATTCCTACCCTCCCCCCACACACCCTTTTTATGAGGTAATTTAAAATTGATTTAAATATCAACAGAACTTTAGGAAGAATATGAGATGCTAAGATTGAAATGGGAAGTGTGGCTTTATTTGCTGATGAACTAAGTGGACATCCATACAACCAAATCATCCCCACAGGGCAAGTCCATGTATCAACAACAGCTTTAAAAGCTCAGACACAGTGATGACTGGGGGGTCCCTTTTGCTGGTCACTATGCATAGATACAGCCAAGGTTTTACTTTTACAGCTAAAAGTACACATTCACAGTCAAAAGAGGAAGTTTTGGGAAATACACTGCCTTTTGCAAACTCAACAAAAGACTTACTTATGCATTTGAATATGTGATTTTGGGAAAATCTCTCAAATTCCTTCTGTACTCTGAAGAAGAAACTATGCCTTAAGTGCCTCACATCAGCACTTTGTATTTAGAGTGCAGGACCCCTGCACCCCTTGGCCAGACTGAGTTCTGCTGATCTGGGCAAACTCAGTAATGAGGTATCCAGGAGATGAACTGGCGTGTGTTAATTAAAAGCAAAAAAACCCACTGAGTTTGATGCACAGTACTGTGCATGGCAGCATTAAAGACATTGCCACCAAGATACCAAACTGGCTCCTGGGGGAATCATTGCACTGCCTGAGATGTACATGCTCTTGCTCTGCGTGGAGCTTGAGCAATGAGCAGGACAGGTCTGGGTGATGGTGCTCAGAGCACTCAGGAGAGCCAGCCCAGCCCAGCATGGCTGGGGCAGCACCTGAGTCACACCTGTCCCCAAGGAGGGACCTGCCACCATCCTGGATGAGCAACAGGAGCCACCTGCATCTCCCACAGTGTCTGCAGTCCACGTGGGAACACAGGGCTGCCCAGCTCCAGACACAAGGCTGTGCTTCCCTTACTGCAGATTTCCATGCTGATAACACAAGAAAGGAAAACAAACGCAGAAACTGCGTTCTGGAGACAGGAAAGCGTTTTTTAAAAGGCTCCCTGAAGGCAATGCCTCACCTACGAGCACCAGCCCCAGCAACCAGGTGTGCAGCAGCTGGCACCCCTGCAGGTAACTCCAAACCCCCCTCAGGAGCGGGAGCAGAGCTGGCACTGTCGGGCATCCCCCGCGTGACCGCGCAGAGTCATTCTCAGAAATGATACTTTGCTGGCACTGCTTATGGAAAGCCTGACAAGATAGAGGAGTTATCTTGGCAGGGGATGGTGTTTAGTGACACCTGAGGGCTTGCCCTTCCTCTCTCACCCAAGCCTTCTTGCTTAGAAAGCCCTTAATTTCTGTGACATGTGCCCCCTGATTGATCATTGATTTGTTTAGTCATAAAAATAAAATAGGAAAAAAATAGGGTTTTTTTTTGCCTGAGTGTTCTACATTACTGTGGTCACATTAAAACTTAGGGTGAGCTAATACACTAAACACAATTATTCTAGATTAAAACACTTAAGGGGGCTGAACCACGCACTTCCTTCGCAAGCTAAAAGAGGGACAGCACAAAGCCACATAAAAGAAGTATAAATCACGCCTGCACAGGGTGAATAAGCATATTTGCTGTAATAACTGTCAACCATTATAAAAAGCCCATCACGTCACCACGGAGCAGCTTTCAGAGCCTCGGAAGGGCTCTCGGTCATGTCCTGATGTCATTGCTGCAGAATTCCAAAGTTTCCAAATTCCAGCTAGTAAACCTGAAGCAGAAGTTTCTCAGTACAAACAACACACACAGAGTCTCCTCACTCAAGAAGGAACCCCAAACCACGGTAGGAGCCACAAAACCATCCAAACTTTTTGGGGGGGTAAGGAGAGTTAATCCTCACCCAGAGCTGGCGGCAGCGCTGGGAGGGCAGGAGACAAAGTTTCGAAAAGTTGTTCAAAGCGAGGGAAGAAAAAAAAAAGAGGGGGAAAAAACTTTCCCTCTCACAAGTGTCTACTTACCAATGCCAGGAAATAATCAGCAGCTTTCCTACTCCCAGTCATCCTCGCTTCCAACACAACACCCCGCAGCAGCCGCTCTCTCGAGCACCAATTCCCTCCGCTCCCACCATCCCGAGCGGGGACCGGCGGCTCTGCCGCACCGACAACCCCCCGCTTGCGGCCGGGGCAGCGTTTTTGGGCGAGCTCTGGGGCGTACAAAAGGCCGAGGAATAAGAGCCTGGAGCTGCTTCTCGCAGGCTCCTCCCATGAGGCTCCCCGAGGAAAGGCCGGAGCGGCCGCGCTGCCGCGCCCCGTCCTCCCCCGCCGGTACCGCCGCCCGGGGCATCCGAGCGCCGCCGGAGCTCCTGGAACAAAGGAGCGAAAAAAGGAGCACAAGCCCCCCAAACCGGCTCCCACGTGGGTTTTCTTCCCTCTTTTTTTCTTCTTCTTTTTTTTTTTTTCTTCCCGGTTTTACGGTGGAATTTCAGAGTTTCCATCTGCTGGAGGTGGCGGAGGGGTGGATGTGGAGAGATTAAATTACTGTGTGTGTAACGCTTAAAGCACACACAAATAGCTCCGAAACTTTTAAAATGTGTTTGGCAACTTTTTTGTTCCTTAAATTTCGGGAGGCAGGAATGATATTTGGCACAGCTTTAAGGATAACTTTTAAAATGTTTTCAGGATGCAAAGTTTTTAACAACTTTCACTGAAACTATATGTGTTTATAGATAAGCAAATAACATCTGTTTAAACATAAACCATTTTATTCCTAGACTAATTCTTGGGTTAAGTTCCAGTTCCTAAAGTGCCAAGGTTTTCTCATAGGTTTCTTTACCTGCCTTCTTAGACGTTAATCTTGTAAGTTCCTTTACCTCCTTTCTCATGGATTTTTTTTTAACCTGCTTTCTTTACAGGTTCTTTACCTGCCTTGTTATAAGCTCCTTTACCTGCTTTCTTACAGATTTCTTTCATTCTTACAAGTTTCTCTACCTTCTTTCTCTTCTCTACTTTCTTTTTAATAGATTTTTATACCTCCTTTCTTAGAGGTTTCTATACCTTCTTTCTCACAGGTTTCTTTACCTATGGAAAAATTGAGCAGTTTTAATTAGTTGTGTGCTCTTATTAATTTCTTAGGTTTCCTATGGGTTTATTACAACACAAAAGAGTGGCTTTACAGGTAATTAAGTCTTTGCATGGAGATACACCAAATTGCATATACAAGCTGCCAGCACCCAAGGAATTAATTGAGACTCTACCCAGGGAGATCATTATCATGTTCATAACATGCCATACAATAACTACAGGTTAAACGTCTATAATATCTATCCCACAGCAAGAGAATTAGTAGATTCTTTGCTTACCAAATGCCCTATCAAGATATTTGAGATAAAATGCTGGGGTTACAGAGATTTAATTTAGCTGAGTTAGTTTCCCAGCTGATTCTACGTGTCCAAACTCTTCAACTCTGGTGCCAACCACACCTTGGGTAACAAAAATAACATTTCCTCTTCTTCAGAACTCTGTCCTGCCCCTAGCAGGACTGTGCATCTCCTTTTAATGTTAGGGTACAGTAATCATACCTGGTGGACTCCTCAAAGCATCAATTTAGAACTAGGCCACAGGGGGGAAAGGTATTCATCAGTGTTTTGTTTTGTTAGGGGTTTTTTTGAACTCTTGAATTGTTTCTCCTTCTAGCCCTTGTCTGATTTATCTGTAAGCAAAAGGAGGGAACAGATTTTTCAGGTACATTTTGTGCTGCAGGAGAACTTTCACATCTAGTCTGAAAGCAGAAGACAGGGATTTTCCCTCAATGTCCTCATTGCTGCTTTTAACAATTCAGATTCATGCACAGGAAACAGAATATTATAGCAAATGATCCCCAGATGCCAAATCAAAAACTGTAATGGATGAAAATGGTGAAAAACATGTAGTAGGCTGCCAGCATCACCTGGGCTGCAAGGCATGGCTTATCAAGGAGCAAACACCGTGCATGGTACTGGGAGAGTTCACTTGGTTGCAGCACCAGGAGCCTGTGGCACCACTCTGGCAGCAAGAATTCAGATGAATCATAGAGTAAAAAGTTTCTGGGAAGAGCATCTCTCCCCTGTCCTGCCTCCCAAGCAGTAGGAAATCAGCCATGGAAAAAGTTACTGTGATTTTTGATACAGGTACAAGCATTCAGTCCCCCTCTCATTTTGGGGGGAATTGACCTCTTTTATCATCTGGAAACCATTTCACAAATAGCTTCTGCAGGTATAACTGCCCTGAGGGGGGGGGAGACCCTGGAGAGAGGAATATTCATTAA
This sequence comes from Myrmophylax atrothorax, assembly GCA_026770055.1. Classification (NCBI taxonomy): domain Eukaryota; kingdom Metazoa; phylum Chordata; class Aves; order Passeriformes; family Thamnophilidae; genus Myrmophylax; species Myrmophylax atrothorax. The sequence continues at coordinate 31,725,318 of JAOXXN010000082.1, read as the reverse complement.
AATAATTTTTTATTTTCTTTGCTAGGAGCATTTCAGTCTGGCACAAAGCCGTGGTGACAGACTAGCTGTGCTCCTGCTAACAGAACCAAATTTGGCATTTTTTGAATAAAATGGTCATTTTTCTCAAAGAACATGCCTCTCTCTGTTTGTTCCTTAGCCTCTTGCTGTGCCAAAGCCTTTTCCCCTACTGAGAGTCAATCTCAACCCACCTTTGTCACAAGAACATTTCCATTTGTGTCCCAGTGCCCTCTGCTACTTAAATATAGGGAGCCTGATGGGCTGTGTCTCCAGGAACACCGTGCTAAGGTGCCTGACCTGCCTTCAGAGAAGGCTTGGGGGAGGAGAGGGGAAACAAGCTGAGAAGCAACAAGAAAACAAGAGATAAGCAACCTCACAGAGACAATGACAGGGCAGGGGTGGCTCTCAGGGTGCAGGGACAGGCTGGCTGGGGCGGCCACAGATCAAAGAGCCGCCAAGGAAAGCCTTGCAAAAGATTTCTCCCCAGGTCAGAGCTGGGCTGCAGCAGTGAGTGTGCTGATGAGAGGAGGCATCCCACAGGATGGTCCTGCCCTTCCCCAGCTCCCAGGGAACAGTTAGCTGCAAGGAATAGCCAGAAAGCACCAGGATGGTGTATACAGGGGGGACATTTTTTAAAAATGTAGGTCATATAATCACAGAATGGTTTGGGTGGTGAAGAGACCTTAAAGCTCTGCCATGGGCAGGGACACCTTCCACCAGCCCAGGGTGCTCCAAGCCCTGTCCAGCCTGGCCTTGGAAACTTCCAGGGATGGGACAACAACACCACTTCTCTGGACAACCTGTGCCAGAGCCTCATCAAGCTCACAGACAAGAATTTCTTCCAAATAATCCAATCTAAACCTACCCTTCTTCAGCTCAAGGGCTTGTCCTATCCTTGCATGCCCTTTTAAAAAAACATGTGTGATTCTAAATTGTGCTTTGTGAGTGCCCATTTTTAAGGCCAGTTTGCAACAAGCCCATATAAATGTACTTCAGTTTGTTTAGAATTAAAGAGGAGTTTCTCTTTTGCATCTCCCAACCAGAGGTTCGTAGTTATTTACTCCACAAAACCACAGACCCAATTAACTGTGGAGCAGCCTGGCTGAGATAGCCAAGCCACGTCTGCAACAAACACCTGAAGTTTATATTTCCACTACTTTCCACATGCAAATTGCCCACAACCATCATTTGTGGTGCCTGAAAATTAGGTTGTGCAATTTTTATTGGCGAGGCTTTGGGATGGCTGTCTCTTTAAATTCCCAGACTTCTACCTTAACCTGCTTTGAAAAAAACAAAGGAAAATTTAATGTTAACCCACTACATCTTGGAAGATCAAAGTGATGGGAAACTGCCACTTTGCAAATTTCACAATCAGTAAGATCAATTTTTAGAAAACCCTAGGCTAGACTCAAAGTCTCACAAGTTCCAATGATAATTTCTCTAGCAAATCAAGTGCATTTGGAGTTTCTATCAGAAGAACAAGATTTGAAGAATGCTGGATGCAACATAAGTTTCATGTACCATCACAGTATTCAACTAAAAAAAAAAAGAAGAAAAAAAAGATAAGATATGGAAAGTCTTGGAGACTTGAAGATATTCAGCAAAACTAACTCTATGTTTTGACTCATTTAATGACATTGTTAAGAAGGGGAAATGGAAGTTTTAAGTGTTCATTTATTTTTTTTTCCTTAGTTGTTAGAAACTGAGCAATGTATTCATGCCTTTTGCTTTCATTCCAGGAAACAAATCCAACGTTTTCTGTCTGCTGCAGAGTTATTCTTAGCTGGCTTTGATATTTCTATCAGCTAGGAGAGGATAACAATGTTATCATGCTTACAAATTCCAAAGATTTTACATAAGCCAGTGAGTGCCTTAAAAATAAAAAGGCTTTATTGATTACACTGTTTGTGTTTCATTAGCCAAAGGAGCTGGGGAAAACAGGCTGGAAAAGAATTTTAAAAAGCAGTTTGATGAGTTTTGTGGAGCACATGCTCTGTGTCTTTCAGAGCACCACGTACAAAGAGAAGCTGAGATTGACAGGTTTGAGGCTGGAAAACACCAGGTAGTTCAGGCTAATGAATCATTTAAATCCTACTTGTCTACATAGAGCCCTATCTTCCTAATTTGATTTTTGATCAGTTGAAACAACTAGATCTCCCCCTTATTTGAGCAAAATGTGACAGCTGTGGGTATAGTGCTTGTAGGATGGTCTGGGTGGAAAAGGATCACAGGAGGGTCCAGCATTCACCCTGGCTGATCTGTTAGAGGGTCAGGGCCAAATTCTTTGCTGATCTCACCCCAGCAGAGCACAGATTTCGGCCCAGCATTTACCAACCTTAGGACAGGCTGCAGCCTGAGCCTTCTCTCACACTGCTCCTCTAAGGAATGTACATGAGGTAAAGTAAATTAGTGAAATTACATTGGAAACGATCTGGCAGAGTCCTGGGGCACTTTTGGACAGCTGGTTATTTTACTGAGGACAATGGGTGTGTGGGGCAGATACCAAAGAGGGAGGGCAGGGAAGAGGCAGGATTAAGCCTGAATGAACAGAGAGGAGATGCCAAGCACATTTCAGCAAGGAGAGCAAGATTGCCATGACATACTGGGGCTGGTTCTTCCCAACAGCACAGAATGGTGGCACTCAGCATTTCAGGGGGTCCTTAGAATCCAGAACTATTATGCCTTTGATTGGAGCAGTTAACATTTCTACACTTATTCTGGCAATTTGAGATGCAGAGTTTCTTACAGGCCAAAGAGACTCCTACTGTAAGAATTAACCTGCTGAGGTGAACAAAGGCCCAAACAGATCCACATAACAATTTTTTCATTTTCCAGAGTACCCAAATTTAAAGGAATTGCAAAGTCTTATAAAAGCCCTCCTGTTATTAGCAATGCTTGTGTGTGCTTCATATACCTGGACCAATATTGATAAGACAGACTCCAAGGACATCAACACAGAAGAAATCAGGAGGGAAAACAGAAGGAAAAGTGTAAGGCAAGAACTTTCAGACATGTTTCCAGATGAGTCTCTGTTAAGAAGCACTAGTGCAATGCAAGTATTCCAGGGCATAGAAGAACTAGAAGGAAGCCACATCCAAGTCATGGAGAATATGCCTATGTCTGTAATTGCTGTTCTCAGGGCTGCCCTCACAGGGTTCAAAGCTGGGGCTAATCCTACTTTGCATATTCTAGAAACAGGGACCGTGGAACAAGCTCCATGGTATCCAGTTTTGCAAGAAGCCAGAAGATAGAGAGTTGGAACAGAGAGAACAGGGGATCTGTAAGATATGCCAAAATGATTTTGAGAAAGTAGGCAGCTTACTTGGAAGAAGCAAAGTTGAAAAATACATCTGGGGAAATCTACTTAGAAAAAATAATCTGAAAGTAATTTTTAATGTAATGAGAAAAGAAGACAAAAATTGATGCTAAACTTCCTGTCCAGACACTGGACAAAGTATTGCAGTGTCCAAACTGGATTTCTTTAGCAAATACCTGTGTTTGCTTGTATAAATGTAATATGACAAACATAGAAGGATGTGTGAAAACAGAAGCTCATGTACCATCCATCCATCTCAATACCTGATAAATATGTGGCTCAGGTTCTCAAGAGTGCTACACAAGAGTGTTCAGTGCAGCAAGAAGTACCAGCAATTTGGCAGGACCAGAGATGATCTATTTCTATACTTTGGTGTAACAGAGGTATAAGTAAATAAAATAAAGAAATAAACAGCGTGGTCTCACACACAGTTTTCCATTGGCATGTGTTTTGAATATAACAGGGCATACTATCAAATCAGCATTTTATAAATACTTTGTAGGTGTTATAAATACTTAGATGATGCCTAAACCAGCAGTCAGTTCAGTCAATGGAATCCATTAGAGGAGCTGGCAAAACTCCCTTTCACTTCCTAGAAAGTAATGGGAGATGTCTAAGAGTGAAGTTGTCTTCATTTTACTCTTTCTTAATAGAAAAATACCAGCATTAAATACCTCAGCTGATGAAGATGAAATTCCCCCAGAACTCCCCCTGCAGTTATTTAGTTCAGCACTGCAGGCTGAGCTGCCTGCACCTCCAAAAGCACAACTGCACTAACAGCTGCTCCTCCCGAGGATAGCAATGACAGAACGATGGGGGGAAATAAAGACAAAGAATTCAGATGCAAAGGGAGAAGGGCAGGAGAGACAAATAAACCGATTAATTTTGTGCATTTCATTTATGTGTAAATCACCTCCAGCAATTTTTCCCTTTGCTCTGTCATGCTGAGATGCTGCACACCTGAATCAATTTTGAAGGTAAAAAATAGGGAAATAAAGAGCTGCATAATCACTATTTTGACAAGTTTTCTTTTAACTCCAGACTCTTGTTTTCAGATGCTAACGACACAAAGCTTTAGTGCTCAAAACCCACTTGACTGATCTGAAAAGCAGTTCTAAGTTCCTCACCTCATCCAGTAAGACTGTTAAAATATTTAATACTGTATTTATTGTGCAGACAAAAAATACCAAGTCAGTATTTACTAAGAAGTGAAAACTCTTTTCAGGAGTTACTGAACTTGCCAATTTTTGATGGCAAGAACAAAGTATAAAGCAAATCCAGAAGTATGTCTGGGCCAACTTTAGAGATCTTGCCTGACCTATGCATAGGACATAAAGAATGTTTTTCAAGTAGCTTTGCTGATGACAGCTGCTGCAATGTGCTTCCCATATAAGAACGTTGTTTAGATTTATAAGTGATGGAAGTCAATGCAGCAGAAGTTTCCATGCTCCAAAAACATGGGTGTCATTGCTTGCAGCATCTTTCTGGCTCCTTGTGCTCTTCCCTCACTGCACACACAGCCCCAGATGAGCCTCAGAGTATCTCTGAGAGCCTGGAATACCCAAGCTGAGACTTTTGCCAAACCAGCAAATCCATGGATGGTGCAATGTGTTCTCTGTACCTTTCAGATGCACATCTGGGAATGACTTCACCATCTCCACTTCAAAAAGCTCCCTCAGTACTTTTGCCAAGAGACAGTGGCAGTTTGCATGTACCAGCAGCTGAACTACAGGAAGTTACCAAAAAATCAATGGCACCTCTAAACACCCCTAAAATTTTGCCATTGTTTCCAATTTTGTTCCATGCTCTGCTCAACATCTGTCATGATGCAAACAGGGGCATTTCAGGGACACAATGACTCCCTGTGTATACAGGAACCCCCATTCTCCCTCCATAAAGGAAAGAAGATGTGTGGTTTACATTACAGATGTGTGGGTATCCAATGCAAAAGAAGAAGAAAAAACAGCTCAAGTCCTGGTCTTCCTGTCCAAATAAAACTCAGACAACAAAATGAAGCAGCTGGATGCCCAATAGTAAGTGAGGAGAATGACATTTTGATGCCCAGATGTGACAATTAGAAACAAATGTTTTCTGCTACAAGCTCAGTAGAGAGAGTTAAAAACATCAAAACCATCAAAAAATGGGGGGTTTTTTACTCCTTTTCAGTGCTGACTGGGTTGCTAAAATCCAACCCTTCCCTGCTTCTGCAAATAGCACAGCTATACTTCCACAAGAAAGTGAGGCTGGTGCTTCACCCACAACCTCCTTTCGAGAAATAAGCATCCTTTTTACTGCAGATTTGAAGGGAGGTCACTGGTGCTGTACTATTGCCCTCAGACACAAGGGCTCTTCTTATTAGTTGATCAGAGTTCTGCTCCTGAAGGAGGTGGGGGCAGGAATTGCTGCAGGCAGCACTTGCATCTGCTGTTCATCTCAAGACCACCCTCCTCCTAGTGCACAGCCACAAAGGGAAGAAATTCCTCTATTTCCTCTACAGAAAGAAATTCTAACAAGGATTTAAGAGTCAGATCAAACAACTTAGTGCCCTCACACACATTTCAGTGGGGTCTCAGCATAAGGGATTATGTAAGAGATGAAGCTGTACAGAAGCAGTGGAGGGGGAAGATAACAACACTGAAATAATTCAGAACTTTCTTCTGAACCATTTCCTTCCCCTAAATATAATATACTTCTAACTGCTATATATTTTGAGAACTGGGGAGGATTCTTTCTCCCTCGAGTTCTTTCCATCAGTTCCACATCCCCACAGTCAGCTCTTAGAAATGTGCACCTCATTTTGCATGGCTATAGTAGTTTATCCTCTGAAAGGATGCCAGGGCTATAAAGCACTGCCCACCACTCTGCAGCAACAAGTGCTGTGAGCAGCTTTCACAGCATATGGAGCACACCTTGAAATTTAATGATATGAAACCAGTTTCAATCTCAGAAGAAAACTGGATCAGTCAGTGTATTGGACCTGATGAAGACAGCCCAGCCAGCTCAACTAATGCTTTCTGTTTCTCTATTGTATTATGAATGTATTTTCCTCCAAAAAATGAGCCTGATCAAAAGCAGAGGCTCCTCAGTACCTCTGAGAGTCCCCAGTGTTTCAGCCTTTTAAACAGTCACAGTCCAAAAGCAGCAGCTGCCTGTTGATACAAACACTCATGCTGGAAAAACAGGTGATAATGAATTCTTGAAGCATATGCAAGCATTAAGCAACTACACCGTGAATTGTCAGCAGCTGTTTGAGAGCCCTGCCCTGCTCAGCACAGGTATTTATGTACAATGTGATACCCACCCTGATATGGAACACATGCACAGACACATGCATGGCCTCTTATGGCTCCTGAGCCAGGCCAGGCCATGCCAGCAATTTGTTTGGGAATTTCTAAGCTACCCCCTGTGAAGCTTCCCATCCTATAAAGGGAAACTAATAGAAAGGAAAAGAGACAGAGAGGAATAACAGGATCTAATTTCCTTGTCCCTTTATAGACAGATCCTTAAAGAGAAAGTCATATAGCTGCCCATGTTTCCAACACTTCTAATATTTTTCTAATGTACATTCTGCTTATACAATTACATCACAGTCAGCCTCCATCCCAGACTCCCATTCAGCAGGAAGAACTCCCCCCTGTTCTCACAACAGCAGAAATACTTCAGGTATTTTCACTTACAACATGGTTTTATCATCTTAACCTTGAAGGAATGTGGCACTGAGATATTTTCCCTCCTTATTCAATTGGTATAATAAAAGTTTTTGGTATTACTTAGAAAGATTCCATCTCTGCAGACCATTCATTGGTATTGTCTGATATAGTTTAGCTTTTCACTGTACCCTTCTCTCTGCTGTTGCCTCAGCAGTTACAGCTTTGGTGCCTCCTCAGTATGGGAAGGAGAGGGACAGTGTGCAAGGAAATTGCTGAGGTTACAGAGGAAGCAGTGAAGTGACCAGATAAATAGAAAGCACTTATTCTAAGATCATAATTATTTTGAATTAACTGCAATCAGACTAAGAATTCGGACAGCCAAATAGAAGCTCATTAAAAAAAAAATCACCCTATTGAAGCAGTTACTGCTAGGTTTGGAAAATAAATAAAAATGAAATGAAAAGCAACTCTGAGGCTCCACAAGTCCCAGCTCAGAAGAATTCACATCTGAAACAACTCCATGTCATCAGAAACACTGAATAACACAGTGATCAAAGGCACTGTCAGTGCAATTATATTGTAGGGGAGGATAAGAGGGAGGCCCAGACAACTAACAGGGTGAGTAATTGGGTTACTCCGTAGGCTTGTTTTTAAATACTGCACTCCTTGTGAATGCTGCAGGTCTCATTTAACTGGGTCACTAAAACTTAGGCAAAAGTCTACTAACTTAAGGCTAGGAAGTGCTATTTGTATGCCTAACTTTAGGATACGAGGTGTGAACACTGGAAGTGTAAGCAAATCCACACAGGTAAAGACAGGAATCTGGACCAGCAGATGGAAAAGGTAAGAACTGTGCTCCTCAGCTTTTAGGACCTCTCTGCCCTTACAAATTATTTTTACCACCTAGGCCACATTTAGAAGCAACACATATTTAAGATACATTTAAGAACAGAGCAAGTGCTGTGCCCTCCCAGACCACCCAGACAACGGGTATCTTCCTTGAAAATTGTACCTCTGCTCAGCCCCGGGGCCCTGACAACCATTTCACAGAGTAATTCAAAGTAAATACCTTTCAGTAGGTAATCCTGCCACAGCCGTGCTTTGAAGTTCACTGAGGTCAAGGCTCTCAGGCTCAGTTAATGCAAGCGGTGAGAGGTTTCCTTTGGCATCCACAAGTGAGCTGTCATGTTGTGAACTCCTCTTGCTCTGCTGATGTCCAGCAACAGTGAGATGGGCACGTGCAGAGTGCTCTCCCTGCTCCATCACAGGCAGGGCTGGAGAGTGGGGTTGGTACAGCTCTGCCTCCTGCTCTCCAGTGCTCGTGTTTATGGCGAAGTCACCTTCACCAGTGACTAACATCCTTGCAGTACCTGTTCCAGGGATGTCTCCAGTTTTTTTGTTATTGTTTGCCATGCTTAGCACTGTGCCACTGTTCCCTTTTACATCTCTCTCAGTCATACTGCTAGATTCCAGCTGAGAGTCAGTTTGCAAGCAATCATCATGGCTTACTTCATTTTTTAAGTAATCTATTAACCCATGCATGGTCACTTCCTTTTCTTGCTGCGCATCTTGTGAATTTTCCGATGTTTCCAGGCATTTCCTCTTTACTGTATCATCCTGTACCATCTGCAAGTCGTTCTGAGACTTAATGCCATGCGTGAAATGACTGTGGTTGTGTGTCTCCCGATTTTCCTCAGGTGACACATTAAAACTCTCGGACAATTTTGCATGATTGCAAGATCCTCCCGGCACGAGCGCTGAGGCTGCCATGTCAGAGATGCTCTTGGCAGTGTCTGCATCACCATACTCACTTTTCTCCTGTTCATTTGGCTCAGGATCCCGGCACTTTTCAGAAGGAATACTTACATCTTCTTCAGATGGAACTGGTTCTGCATCACACCCTGTAATTAAGTTATTTCCCTCTGTGGCAGCAGCATCCTCTACGTGCCTCTGCTGTCCCTCACCTGCAGAGGTAACAGCTCCAGGGGGTTGTTGCTGACTGTCGGAATACGCAGGGAAGTTCTCAGCTGCTGCCCCATCAAACGAAGCCGGTCCTTGCTGCTTTATCTCTAAGCTTATTAGTGATTCAGGATCAACGCCACCAGCACACACGCCTTCCTCTCTTTCCATCTCACTGCTCTCTGTGGGTTTGTCTGGCTTTTGCAGATTTTCCAGAGCACATTCAGCAGGTGTAGCTCCATCCAAGCTAGGGACCACTTCTAAACAGCTACTGGGCTGCCTGTTTTCCTCAGTGTCCTGGAGACTTGCTGGTGGCAGCTCTGCCACGGTGTTTTCTTGTTGCAGAGATTTGCCTTCGGCAGCTTTGCAGGAAGTCTCAGTAGCTAAAGATAACTCTTGCCCCTCTGCTTCTGAGGTGCCCTCAGGAGCTCCTTTGCCTGCCTTGTTTGGTTCTGAAAAGTTCTCAGCACCACAGAGTTCTGCTTTATCCTTGGCCACTCCGCTCTGCTTGAAGCCTGCATGGTTTTCAGGCAAAAGTTGGGGTAATTCAGCACTCAGTGTGCTGTGGAGATTTTTTTTAAATATCTGGCTGATGTGCTCCCTGAAGTCTGGGATGCTGGAGCCAATGTCCAGAGAGCTGCAAGTCAGAGCCTCATGCTCCCCTCCAGAGTTCTCTGCAGACTGCTCAGAAATACTGATGCCTGCCCTGGTTATGTTATTATTCTCTTTTGAAAGCACTTCCATTTTTTCTAAATTCCCAGATTTCTCTAAGATCTTACTGTGCTTGTCATCTGCGCAGATATTGGTTGCAATTTCCTCATTACAGCCGTCTTGTGATGATGAAAGGCTCAGTAGCTTCCCTTCTGGAGTAGGGAGAGCTAACAGAGACTCTGCTGAACTGTCACTTTGCTGTTCTTTGAAGTTTACCTCACTTTTTGTTTTTTTGGATTTAATTGCAGAGATCTCTTTCTTCAGCTTCTCAGAGTTGAACAGTGATAAGTCTCCAGTTCTCTGTCCTACATTTGAAGTCTCTGTCAGGGCAAAACTTCTGTCTCCATCACTCTGAAAACTTTGATCTGGACAGTCTTTCTCACCCACACATATACCTCCCACAGAGCTGTTTTCTGAATTGGCAGTTTTACCTGTGCTTGCTGTGGGTGAAGGAGTTAAGTGTGCTGACACCCGAGGACCAGCAGAAACCTGCAAATTAGAGTTACCTTCTGAGGTGTTTTGGCATTCTACAACTTCCAGCCCCTTATTTAGTGATTCCTCCCCAGGACCCTTGTCCATGGTGTTTCCAGGTTGCTGGCTGGGATGGCTGAGTGGAGAGGTCTGGGTGGAGAGGGCTGTAAAAGCAGCTTGACAATAACCAGGCTGCTGCTCTGTTGTCTTTTGAACGCAGCTGGATTTATACGACTTATCAGTGGGAATTACTTCCCTGGGTGCCTGTAATGGTGAAGGAGATCCTTGTGCCCCTGGATTTTTGTCAGGCTTCATATTGCCTGTTTCTGTGACACAAGCACTGTCTTCACAACTTATCTCCGTGTTTCCATCTTTCTGGGTGGTTTCCCCATCAGCAGTCAGAATATTTTCTGAATTTTTTGCCATTAATGGCATTTTCCTTAGAGTTTCTGGATGAGATATTTGAGGATCATTTTTCTCAGAATTATCAGAAGTATGTGCTATTTCTGTGTCACTTGGCAAAGCCTGTGACATGTTAGTGGCACTTGCTGAATCCTGTGCCCCTGGAGGGGTGTTTATAGCAGCAGCACAGCTTTCCCCAGTATTATCCTCCATCCTGCACACGCTGCCTGGCTGTTCACTCTTGTCAGATTCTTTACAAAACGTATTGCTCTGGCATGCTGCTTCATGCTGACTGGCTGAGATCAAAGAATTATTACCATGCTCGGGCTTGTTTGAGTTTTGCTTACTGCAGCAGTTTTCTTCTGCCTTGACATCGGTTTTGTTTTGCACATTGCAATCTCGCAAATTAAGCGTGGTCACACCTGAAGTGTGTTGCCTGTGTTTGCTGCTGCACACATCCTCAGCAGTGCTGTTGTCCTTGTCCTGTTCTTTTGCCCTCTCTGAGTCACACTGGGGTGTTGCTGGATCCAGCACAGAAGATTCTTTATTAGGGTTGTTTGAAATGTTCAGAGGTATCCGTGCTATGTTGCTGTGATTATTGAAGTCCAATGGCCATTCAGGTTGTGGTGCCCTTTCTTTGTGTTCCTGATCATCTGTTCCTGTGGCAGCTGTCAGACTGCTTTGGTGTTTCTGCTGTTCAAGTGCTGTGTTTGAACTCCAGCCAGCGACACCAGCAACACCCCCCAACTGCTCTGTTTGCTCTGCCTCGGGAAGAGCAGTTGGAGCACCTGCATTTTCCTGACCCTCTCTGCCACTGCCCTCCAGGCCCTCTGAAGAGCTGCACGTGCCACTCTCTGAGGGGCAGTTGTTTGCAGGGATGTGGCTGTCACCCCCTTCCTCCACATGCACTTGCTGAGCAGTAAGTTCTGAAGTACCAGCTGCAGCCTTGGGGGTTTCTGGACGAGCCATCTGCGTATTCCTGTGACTTTCTGCAGCCACCGGCTCCAGCTGAGCTTGCATTGGCACATCTGATTTGCGTTCACTTCTCAGTGCCAAGTCTTTGTCCTCCACAGAACTTTTCACTGCAGATTGGTGCTTCTCCTCATTTTCTTTTCCATCCCCAACATTGCTTGGTGCAGCTGCAGGTTCCTGCTCTGGACCACAGCAAGGCACTTCAGTGGTGTGACTGTTCTGTTCTTTGGTTTCCAGAACCTGTGAAGTCTCCTTGGTTTGTACAGCCATGCAATCCACAGTCCCTGCCAACTCCTCTAAGCCCTGGAGATCAAGTTTTAATTTGGGCATTTTTGCACTTTCTCCTGACTTGCTAGAGCTCTCAGGCTTTTCTTGACTCTGAGCTTTGCACTCAGATTCCAACACAGTTTCTGTAGCAAAAGCCTTTTCCCAGGATTCATCCTGCTTACTCTGCTTACTATTACTGTTCCCAGGGTGGAGAGGCAGTGAACTGTGTGCACCATCCAAACAAACCTTTTCAGCCCTGTTACAGCCTGGCTGGCCCAACATTTCTCCTTCTGGCTCAGTGCTAAAGCAAGCAGAACTCCATGGGCATTCCTCCCCTGCAAACTGTGGTGCAGCCACGAGCTTGTTCTCCAGGTCATCCAGGGCAGCTGTTTTCTCTTTACTCAATTGTTGTTCAGGTTTACAACCAAGAGACTTTGAATTGCCTTCAGGAGTTTTCAAGTTGCTCTCTAAATTCAGAGGCTTTCCTTCGCCTTCTTCCCCTGGGTGACCTGTTGAAGTGTTTTCACAAAGGCTGAATTCTTCAGGATTGTGTTCCAACTGGGCATTTTCTGTGTCCTGGTGGTGGCTACTAACTGAGCTCAATAGTTGTATTCCTGCCCCACTGGAGCCCTCAGGTAATTCACTGGTTTCTGACACTTGTGTATCTTCTGCTCTGATTTCATATTTTTCTCCTGTTACATCTGCCTCAATTTCTTTCTGATACAGCTCTGTGGATCTGCTCAAAGAAGTACTTAATGCATATTCTTCCAGTAATAATCTTTTATCTACCAGTGAATTTTCCTTGGTGGGACTGATAATGCTTTCTGTTTCAGAAAGTGTGTTGCTTTCTCTAGACACATCATCAGCTTTTATAATTTCATAGCTACTGGCTTCATCTTTTGGGCTTTCAGTTGTGACAGCTGATTTTTCTTCTTCCTCTTGCTTAAATGATAAAGGCACACTGAAATGCTCAGCACTAACAAGCTCATCCTCCTTTTGAAGCTGTCTTTGAAAAATGGATTTGCTTTTTTCAGAGGCTGTTTTCACTGTTTCGCTCCTCAGTGGATCTTGAGAGTCATTTCCAGGCACATATTCCCTTGAAGGCTCTTCAGGCTTTGGTACCAGGGAGAGATTTGGAGGGTTAGAAGGCAACTCTGACATTAAAGTACAGGGTTCTGATTGTTTCCTTTTACTTACAGATAGAGCTGGATTTGCCTCATTCCCTTTAGCTGTTGTTCCAGCCCCCATCTGTAGATTACAGACCTCACTGAAGCTCTGAGCATTCAAAATTGCTCCAAATTTTTCACTGTCTGAGCCTCCTGTTGCTGGATAATTTAGGATTAAGGTTTCCTTTTTCATTAGCAGACCCTCTCGACCATCTGTGTCCTGTCTACCTTGCTGCATTACAGCCTGCAGCTGACCTACTTCCAAAACTCCTCGCTCCTGCTCGGCCTCCTGAGCAGTAAAATAATCTGCTGCTGCCTGACCCTGGGGAAATGTGCTGACATGTGGCTCCCTCATGCCACCCAGCTGTTCACTCTTCCAGAGAGGTCCTAATTCACTCAAACTTATTTGTGGGACTCCTTGCATTTCTGTGATTGGACGGGGAGGGCTGGGCTCCAGGCTTGGGAGTCTCGGCTCCTTCTCGTTGTTTTTTGTATAGGAGGCAGCAATATTGTCACATTTTGGCCCTCTCTCCACAGATTTGGCATGTGCTAGTCCCTCTTCTTTGTCACTCACTGGACCTGGTGATGGCAGTGCTCTGTTGTAATCTGAGGTGGGTAACTTGTCCTTGCTGCTTGTGACATCTGCTGTGGCGAGTTCTTTGGCCAAGTCTGCAAGAGGCATTGAGACAGGCAGGCTTCTCTCTCTTGCTTCAGCAGAGTGCTTTAAGAAATTAGAGTCTCTTTGTCCTCCTTGCTCTTGCAAGATAGTGTTCTGTCCTGTCACCTCTGAAGACACCACGCTTGACTTTGGGTTGGATAGCTCTTCAGCACTGTGGCTACTGATGCCTTCATTACTGATGCTGCCAACAATGGAAACGTTTATTTGTTTCATGTCAATAAAGAAGCAAAGAATATGAAGCAAAGAATAAAACCAGTTTGTGCCACTGATGTTTCAAAGCCATGCACCACATGCACTGAGAAGCTGATAATCTGCTTTCAGGAGTTAAACCATCAGACACAGTGATTTAAATGCTCATCACTCTGGAAAGTATGTCCCCAGTCTTACCTGAGAGCCACCGTGCTCATTTAACCATTCCAAAATCTTAGATGAGTGTGGGGAGAGGGGACACACATCCAACAGACTAAGGGAGTAACATGGGGAAAACTGGAGAAAAAAATACTGGGAAACCCCCCAGTACCTCAAAGAAAGGCTTTTTGTCTCTGCTTCCAAGAGCTTACTCTGCCCAGAGCTAAGTGCTGAGCACTCCACAGGGACTGGCGTTATCTGGCTGTGCTCGGGTGTGGAGCAGGAGATTAAGAAGGGCCCATCTGCTGAATGTTTCCTCCAACTGATCAGCACGGTTGGTTCTCACCAAAAGGTCAAAGGTCTGCCAAATGCAGGATGGTGCCTCATGATGAAACACACCCTATGAGGTCATTTAGTTGCAGTGTTTGATTTCAGTGCATGTGAGCTGTAAGCCTTGGTGTGATCTCTCTGCCCACCCATTACAGATAAGAATGGAATCAGAGATGACTAACTGCACATTTTTTCATGTGCACTGTGTGGACTTCCATTTTTTCACGCTGAAGTTTGCAGGGGATGAAGCAGTTTAACCTTGTTCTCTCCCTCACCTTCCCTGTCTGGGCACATTTTCACCTCCTTAGGGAACATGGAGTGACACATCAATTCAGAACTGAATGTGGAATTGTACCTAGGAGGAAGGGGCAGCATTCACTTAACTGGAAATAATAAATCCCACCCAAAGCAAGACACACAGATAACACCAGTGCTGGGAGGTCAGTGTGATGGCAGTGAGCTCTGGGTCCAGAGCTGCATAGGCAGAGGTGGCTCACGGTGAGCCCAACGCTGCAGCTTTGCCACAGCTTAGTAGGAGCAAGTTACATTTCAGAAATTCAAAGTCCCCTATAAACTGGAGCTATAAAAGATGCTTAAAACACCTTCCATAAGGCCAGGCATATATTGGATTTCAAGTAATCTCCAGAAATCTGAGAAGGTCTCTGCCCAGGTTTTACAGACAAAATACTCAGTGGAGAAGGTAGTCAGTGACCAGCTCTTGTGTCCCTGCAATTTAGGTCTGTGTTTATACAACCAGGGCCTTTTGGGCTGTGCCAGCCCGCACAAAATGCACTTCCAGGTGGGGCCAAACCCTCTCCTTACACTGAGGACTGCCCAACAAGAGAGGGCTGCACCTAAAGCTGAACGTGAGTCTGTCTCAGGTCCTAAAAACCTTCTTCAGAGTCACTGCAGTGGCAAATAAACTAGTTTTTAAAGAGCAATTGAAGTTTGCCTATATGAAGTCTAAGCCTCAAATCTGAGATAAAACATCTATAACATGCAATTCATATATAGTTTAAACAAGTTTCAGCAATGCTTGGTGTCACTTTGAACATTTAATTTATAAAACCAATATGTTTCATTTAAACTTTCAAAAAATGGTTTTGCCCAGAGTAATTGTTCTTCCTCTAGCACACTGAAAACACCTGTCCATATAAAACTTACTGACACTGGGAATAACAGAGATGGCAATGCAATATTTGGGGTCTGCTGGATCACTGACAGCATGGGGCATGACGGGACACGAGCAAACAGCAGGGAGATGCCAGGAGGCTTTCCCCAAGGAAGGAATGCACTTTATTATTGACATTAATTTTGTACTCAGGGAAGCTTAATTAGAAGAGGAGGGACAGAAACCACAACACTGAATAGGGGAGGGGGTGGAAAAGTGAGAGTCCGTTGTCATTCCAGCTTTCTGCTCATGTTGCAGGTTTGCCTTCTACTGGTTAAGTTGCTCATTAGCAGTTTTGTGCCCAGGGTTCTTCAACCTGGAAGCACAGTCCTGTCAGAGATATGGTGATCAGGAGGGTAACAAAAACAGGTGGAAGTTGTGGGGAGGAAGCCCTTTAACCTCTGTGAAATTGAGCTTTGGAAAAAGGAGAAAACAGCATCCACAGTTACAATTCCTCCTTATCATTTATCTCTAATCTCTGATTCTTTACTTTAATCCCTTCTGTCAACAGAGTTGGAAAATGCACAGTAGTAAATTTGGGATAGAAATGTTGGTGTTCACCATACAGACAATACATCATCATATATTTGCAATTTACATATTTCATCACTGAATAGGCTCTAAGATTTTTACACATGACATCTTTGTTACATTAGACTTCTGCTTGCAGCTATTAAATATGAAACAGTTCCAAACATGTCTGAAGTGGTTACATTTTCTTGACTACAATTTCTAAGCCCATGAACTATCTACTGCCATGCTGATAGCAACTTTGTCAGGAGCCAGAGTAATAAAACCTGTGACTTAGCAGGTTCAAGGGAGATTCAGCATTATGAATCAATCAAAACAATTTTTCTGGTATTCAAAAGTGCTGAAAACTTGTTCATTTTACTCAGGAGTAGATGAAGGAATTGGGACAAGTTTGTAATTAATGTATGCTGAACAGAATTAAAATGACAGTTCTGGCACATGCTGTGACAGCAAGTTAAACTATCAGTTTTGGAGTGGAGCAGTACTGATTCATCATCTGTGCTACTGCAGCTTCCTCCAATGTTTTATTCAGGACATAGCACAGAATTGGAAGGTTTGAGTTTTTAATCCTATGCTCAGACTGACCTGTCTGGATATCTCTGTGTATGTTTCCCCCTCTGATGTAACTACCAGGGAAAACTATATAGGGGGTGTATCCTACATCTTCCTTTGCGCTGTTTGTAATCTTGCTTTTCTGTCTGAAAGACATGCTGGGTTAGACAAACATCTGTTGGGAATGACTTAAGCACAGCTGATCCTGCTTTAGGGCAGAAGGATGGACTAGATGACCTCTTAAGGTCACACCTAGTCCCATTATCTTCCACTCTTTTTAAGGGGAATAGCACTACAGGGAAATTACACCACATGCTGAAGATAATTCCCCTGAGTAAAGCCCAATCTACATTAAATCAATAATTATCTGCAGGGAACATGGGATTTCAGACAACCCATTCAATACAATCAACGTAAAGCTATGACCTTAAAAGTTTGGATATTTAAACACAGGAAAATAAAATGTGGGTACTTGATCTCTTTTGTTTGTAATCTGACGAAGGAAAAATTCATTCCTATTTAAAACAAAACACGCAAATGACAAAGCATGGAAGAACATTTGAGTTCCTTGTAGGTCATGTAGAGTTTAGGGTGGAAACAGTAATTTTGCTAGGAGTAATTGCAGCATGATATGTTAAAATAAAAGGAAATGCAGTCAAGCAAAGATGTAGGTGCATCTGTAACTTGAAATATGTTTGTCCCACTGCACTCCAGAGTTACCAAAGGGAACTTTTCCCTTATCTTAGAAGTTAAGCACATGGTTAAGGGTTTGCAAATCCAAGGCCCAATCATACTGACCACATGAATGCTATACTTCCAGTTACAACATCCAATAACAATGAGTAAAATCTCTACATACCCAAAATGTTTGTTTTGCATAAATAATTACTGAGAAGTTGCTTGTTTGGAAGCACATTGCAAATTTACTGACTAATTTTTAATACACATAGTTAACCTCTTTCCACCATCAGAAGGTTCTGTGGCAAGCCTGAATTTAAGAGTCCTGCTTTGGTTACTAAGATATTTATTAGGAGAGCACTGCCTGGTCTGTGTTTAGGGTGTGAAGCTATAAAGGATGTTAAGAAATAGATGACTTATGGTGCATATCCCATAAATACTTCCAGATTAAGAGCCATGCCCAATCCACCACCCATTAACACTTGAAGTCACAACTTCCATTACTCTGCTTTGTCATCCACAGTAAAGGCAAAGGGCCAGAAGATAAAACCAGCAACAGTAGCAAGACAAAAACTCTCTGCCGTTCAACATTTACCAGCTGAGGGGGAGTGTGTGTGTAGGGATGCTGGTTAGAGATGCCCAAATATGTTAAATGTACTTGATAAACAACAAGAAATGAAGATACCAACACAGAAAATCATAGATAATTCAAGATTTCCATTTCTTATTCCTTTGCTATCCTTCTAAAACACGCAGCAGTTGTTGAAAGGGCAGGCAGCCTTCCCAGCCCAGCCACGCTTGTGAGGGAAAAGCACCAAGTGCCAAAGCCTCTGAATCCCAGAGGTCACAGACAGCTGCCATCCACAGTGATGTAACTCAGAGCCTGAGTGGTTGTATTCCCAGGGGCATCAGCCTGAAATCTGAGGATGAATTTAGAAAGCACTGGAGGGAACAAATGCACAGCCAGCTCTGCAACCACGGCACACGTAGAGCTGCCTCTCGACTGTTTCTGTTCTCTTTCCCCTGACACATGAGAGTTCAGAGTCTACATTTTGAATTTACACATTTGGACACGGTGCACTGCTGGACTTGAGTTAACTTGGGGAATCCTGTGTTTTAATCTGTCCCTAAGAGGTATTGGAAGTTAATTAGGGAGGTGGAATCCATTTCCATATTCCCTTTCAAAAAAAGAAAAGAAGTCACAGTTTTAGAGGCAGAGCAAGTCACTATTTGAGCTTCTCAGTGTAAACAAACACATGAGAAATCCATCATCTCTAAAGGGCTGCTGGCAGCAGCCAGCCTCCCCCAACCCTCCTGTGCATCTAAGCTTTCAGGAA
The DNA here is from genome assembly GCA_026770055.1 of Myrmophylax atrothorax. Taxonomy (NCBI): domain Eukaryota; kingdom Metazoa; phylum Chordata; class Aves; order Passeriformes; family Thamnophilidae; genus Myrmophylax; species Myrmophylax atrothorax. The sequence continues at coordinate 31,706,760 of JAOXXN010000082.1, read as the reverse complement.
AAAGTGAAGCAGGAATAATGATCCCTATGATGCTCCTGGGAATGTGCTCTGCTTCCCCCCTGCCCCCAGTCACTCTTCACCTCCTTGTTCCACACACGGAATAAAACGTGGGCTCTGCAATATTTTAAGTCTGAGCAAACTGAGCTGCTCCCACAACAAAGAAGTGAGCTGCACTACTGCTGCAGCAAGGAAGTGTGGCCAGACCTTCAGCTCCAGCTCCAGGAGCAGCTCCTGGTCTCCATCAAATATCCACAGAGCCAGCAGGAAGCTCAGCAGCGAATGGACTGTCCACAGGATGTGTGGCAGCTCCAGCTCCTCACTCCACATGGCTCTGGGTGTCCCACAGGATGTGTGGCAGCTCCAGCTCCTCACTCCACATGGCTCTGCTCTGGGTGTTCCACAGGATCTGTGAGCAGCACTCCATGTGGACAGCAGCCAAGATCATCTACCAACAGTGCTCAATCCCCTGAACTGCTCCTGGGTGTGGATCTTTTAAGCTGCTGCATCTGCTTCTTCCTAAATCTGCTGGAAAAAGTGCCTCTGGGGTTGAGTTGTCCAGGTGAGGATTGCCCAGGTGAGTGTTGTGCAGCAGGGGAAAGGCATGGTTACACCAGTGCAAAGCCTGAGGCTTGCTAACCATTCCAGCTCTTCAGCATTTTTATTCCATGTGGAAAGTTCACAGATTAATTACTGTCAATGGTCCTACTTTTCAGCATATGGGACTAGTGAGAAACAGGTAAAAAACATTGGACTGAAACAGACCATTCTAAAGTTACAGACATTTTGAATTTCAAAATATAAGAGTTTAAAATTGACTGAAACAACTTCAGAGAATTTGTGGAGGGTAGGAGGAAGCCACCCAGAGGACTGGAAAAAAGCAAACGTGGTAATTTTCCACCCAGAGATACTCCATCTGAAGATGGAAGGTCACACGCTCTGAAGACTCCAAGAGTTCACTTCAGGGTGGAAAAGATGTGTTCAAAGCAGCACAGGGGAGTGAGATAAAAATAAACAGCCTGGAATGTGGGACTTCAAAGATTTTCCGTTTATTGTCTTCACTTCTATTTTGGCAGGATATGACTTACAAGACACTCAGGCCAGGCATGTGCCAGCAGTTTCAGGAGTGAGGCTACACAACAAGTAATTGCCTGAGCTCCCACCCATCTACTAAATTTCCTGCAACAAGAATCTTATGAATCCCTTCAAGCTGACTCACCCATGGAACAGTCAGCTCACACGAGTCATAATTTGCCTGCTGCAGTGTCCTTTAGCCAGCTGGAATTTAAGTCTAAATGTTCCAGGCGCTTACATTTTCAAAAGGAACACCTAAAGAACTGCTGTGATACCATTTTTGAGCAATACATTTTTTAAAAATGCAAATTTGTTACAGAACAGTGTAAAATTACTGTATGCTAATGTTAAAAAAAAAAAAAAAGGCAAGACTGCACTTGCTGCAGCCAAACCACAAATATTCCAAGGCCAAGATAAGAGACTGCAGTGTATCAGGTGGATGCTGGTACAAATGTTCTCAGTTGGAGGGTGCATGGGTGGTGCAGTTCTGAGTCTCCTACCTGTGCTTGTGCAGTTTCACAAACAACTCCACTTTGCAGGAATGTTAGTCATGATAGGCTTACCATAAATACCAGCACTTGGTCATACTCAGAGTTGCCTCTCTTTTTTCCATTAATGTCCTGAAATTTGGCCATTAAACCCTCAAATATCATTTCATATACCATTGTAAAAGCTT
>JAOXXN010000082.1:31678196-31691090 GCA_026770055.1 Myrmophylax atrothorax | reverse complement strand
TGGAGAAGGGACTGGAGCACAAGTGCTGTGGGGAGAGGCTGAGGGAGCTGGGGGTGTTTAGCCTGGAGAAGAGGAGGGTCGAGGGAGACCTTATCACTCTCGGCAACTGCCTGTAAGGATGTTCTGGCCAGGTGGGGGTTGGTCTCTTCTCCCAGGCACTCAGCAATTGGACAAGAGGGCACGGGCTTAAACTCTGACAGGGGAGGTTTAGGTTGGATATCAGAAAAAAATTCTTTGCAGAGAGAGTGCTCAGGCATTGGAATGGGCTGCCCAGGGACATGGTGGATTCTCCATCCCTGGAGGTTTTTAAAATGGGACTGGTTATGGCACTTAGTGCCATGATCTAGTAATCAAGGTTGGATTAAGGGGTTGGATTAAGGGTTGGACTTGATGATCTCGGAGGTCTCTTCCAACCCAACTGATTCTATGATTCCTGTCCCCCAGGGAGCAACCACACACCTGATGCTTTGGAGCACTGTCATTGCCAAAGGAGAACATACACAGAGCTGCTTTCAATTACCAGTAATGACACTTAAATGTGAGTGTAATGGGGAGCAGAGCATAAATGTGGGTTGAGCAGCCTGTGGGCCCAATTTCTGCAAGATTTGCTCTAGGCCATGAGGGAAGGAAAACACAATCCCACTGTCACACTCACCTCATTTTCTGCACTGCTGTTCTCATTGCCCATTTCAATGCTGATGTCCAGTATCACCCAGCAATTAAAGAGAGGTCACTGGAAGAAAAGAAAAAGGTCTAAGTCTTCTGTGAAAAACCAGAGCGAAATGAAACAACAAACACTCTTGGAAATTTTGGAGGACTGTCATTTCAGTCACCCTATCAGCTGCCCCTCCCAACGTTCAGTCCTAGACTGATTTTAAGTCACAAATCAGGGAAAGAAAACACCTGAATTGTTTATTTCCTAATGTTTCTCTGCTGTCTTCCCTACACTGGTTTCACTTATTCTGAAAGACATTCCTTGAAACTCAGCTTTGTTACTGTTTCTAGATTATGCCATGCCATTATAGCAGAAAGGTCTTTTCCTTGCCAAAGTTTTTTTTTTTTTGATAGACAGCCCATAGGAAACCCTTATTGTTTTAACTGTGTTCAAAACACTTGTATTCCTTGGGGTTCCTGGACTGAGCTGCATCCTCACATTGTCAGAGCCACAATGTTAAACCTGACCATCACTGAAACAAACCATTTTCCATGGATGCACTCAGAAAAAGAGTAACTAGCTTTTTTATCCTTATCACTGACATCATTCCCTGTTTTTGTTAGGCACCATTCTGCTTACAATATTATGATCTAAACACATTCTCAGTTCTAATTATTTAATTTCAAAAAAATCCTCTAAGCGGTTCTAGATTTAAGTGTCTCCCCAGGCATCTTTCACTTCTGTATTTTTTGAAAAGGGTACTCAATGGTAACAGTACACAACAGAGATTCACTTACAGATGTTCACTTCTTTTTCTAAGCATTTTGTTTTGAGGCTCATGCATTTAATTTCACTGAATTTATGGCATTACTGAACAGGTGAAAATTACACAGACTCTTGGTCTCATTTCCCAATGAGTTTGAGATGGATCTGTGCCATATGTCAAGAAAAACTCGATTAAAGTCACGTTGTAAAAGAGAGATTGCACTTTGAATGCCAAAAAAATGATATAAGATTTTAGGGAATGCTGTTATTTATTACTACAGTATACTTTTAAAAACTTGGAATGTTGTTTTTCTTCACGGGAGTCTTGGAGAGAGAGAGAAGTCGGGTGTTGTGCTTTTAAGCTCTGCTCTGTTTAAACTTGAGTGTCTTCAGGGGATATAGTGGTGCTTCAGCTTGCTCCTGTTGAAATCACTGGGCCAGGACTGCACTTTTAGTGATTAATTAGCAACATGAGGTTTTATCTGCTGAGATTACTGCCAAATCCTCCCCGGTCTTAAAACACTTCTGAGCTACATTGAAGGTTGTAACATTTTCAACATTACTGTCCCTGACCATGAAGTGCTGCATCACAAAGCAGAGTGTGTGCACACAAATCCTTCCAGGCTCAGCTCAGGGAATGGTCCAAGACAACAGATCAGGATTACAATATTTTCAGTATGTATTGATATAATAAAACATTCTCTCACTGGTAAAGCTGCTGACTAAGGTTTAAATGCACAGGAGGGAAAGAATAACTTGGCCAGAGCAATGTGCTTCCCTTCACAGCCAGCACAATTCCCTAGGAGTGAATATCCTGGCATTTCTGTGCCACTGACCTGCCAAGCCTTTCCCTTCCCAGCTCTCCTTCTGTTCCCACAAGACACCATGTGAAAACACCTGGAAAAATAAAGCTCCCTAAGCTGTCCCCTCACAACCACTTGCATTAACATAAACTGGGGAATAAATGAAACTCTCACAAATCCCCATGGAGTTGTTTAGTTAATTGGGGTGGGGTCTTGTACGTTAATTGTGCAAAATGCAAATTTTGCTTATCAAGTTCCCAAATAGATAAGTCAATGTATGGCATAATGTTGTTCTGTTTATTTTAGAGGAAATTTTCTCCAGTGCATAAAATACTCTCGATATTTCTGCACCAGCTCAGCAATACTGACTGTTAAGAGCAGCAACTTGAGGCCAAATTTGCAATATTCAGTTGAAAGAAAAAAATACTTTATTTACAGTTTTTTTATTTAAATGTACAGGAATCAAAGCAGAAAATTACAAGAGCATAGCAAAAGTGCCAGCTATCACAAATCTTCACTAACACATAAGATCATACTGTTTACTCATTCTTTTCTTTCCCTAGAGCATGAAATTTCACAATTGTCACACAATTCTCACATTATCATCTGCCCAATAATGAAGATAAATGTCATAAATAGGAAATAAAGACATTACAGATTCTCCAACAATGAAACAAGTGATAATAAAATGTGTGAATTACATTGCAGAGTACCAAGATAACATTTCATATTACAATGTCACTGCAATCCTTTTTACATACATTATTTCTAAATCATTCTCTCAATGCACAAGCATAACTTAGGTTGCAAACTACTTTATCATATGTATAGAATTTCAAATAAACATTAAAAACATGCTAAAAATCCATTCATTAAGTAAACATAGATTAACAAAAAGATAATCTTCATCATCTTTCTATAGTATCTTTTACAATTTACATGTCATTATTAAAATTATTTTAACACTATGTATCTCAAAAACTGCTCACTGGTACCAAATGGGTCTGTTCAGCCTACAGAGACTTTTGTATGGTGAAACAACTGCTTTCCTGAAAGCAAGAGTGAGAAGATGTTTAACGTTGCACTTACATTGCAGGATTAATCTGGCAGCTTTGGATTCACTGATGCTTCCAGAGCATGTCTTCAAACCATTCCTTCCATCTTCACCTCCCTGGTTTTCACCTTATTTTCCTGCTGCTTCTCCTTAGACTCATGAAATGTAGGCTTTCTGTCAGGGACCCACCTTCATAACCTGCTCAACCACCAACTTGCCTCCACCCCAGGCGAGAAAGCAAACAAGTTCTTCCTCCTCTGCCCGGCCTCCCCCTGCTCTGCCAGACTGCTGTGCCTCTGCCTGCCATCAACTGAGTGCTAATGTTGTTCCCAAAAGCAACCCCAGAGAACAGGAACTTTGGTTAAAAGGTATTTCACTTCTGTTTCTTGGCTTGTGGCATAAGCAGTGCTTCTTGCACTACAAAAACTGTTCAGGGAAACTGTGTCAACAATACATTGATGTTTTCAAGGGAAAAATAGTATTGAGGGGAATGTCTATTCTGCATTTTGTTTTCAGGTTTGTTTATGTGTTTAAGGTTGTCTTTCATTTTCTCATATCACTCCTGAAAGCTGTCAGAAATACCTGCCAGCAAGTGTTGATGTGCTTGTTCAGGTTATGGTGAAATAATTCCCCATTTAATCATCCTGAAGGGTGGAGACATGACAAAAACCCTTTGAAATGTGATGTTGCAAGAAGTACTGGTTTATGGGAGAGCTAATTGTTATTATTAATTCTGATTGTCCGTTCCAGTGATGCCTCCACAAAGGGCTGCTCAGAAAGACAGCTGATAACAAAAGACTGTATATTTATCATCAGTGACAACTCCAAGGGATCAACAAGTTTCTGTAAACACCAGTGGGTACTTTTTGGTGCCACACACCAAAGGAATGGTCTACTGTGTGTTCACTGCACGTTGAAGAGCTGTGAGGCAGCACCACTGAATCTGGCAGGAAAAAGTCATATCTGACATGACTAAAAGGCAGGATTTCATAGGGTCTACAAACTCTTGGCTTGAAAATATAAAATATGTGAAGAGTTGGAAAGCACAGTTGCAAGGTCAAGGACTACATCAGTAGCACTGCCTTTCAAGCCTTTCTGTTTGTATGAAGTTGGTGATCCAGCAATCCAAGCTGCATTGTTATACCACCTTAAGCCTCTGTTACTAATCAAAGAATTTCAAAGAACAGAAAAAAGTTACCTGAGGGTTTTTTCCCCCCTATATTTTAAAATCACTCTGAGCTTTTTCAGGTTATAAAGTACATATGAGTGGGTTTGGTGGCAGGGGGGTAATACAATATGTGAAGGAAATCCATGTTATACATGGAAAAGTTCAAGAGGGAAAAGTCAAGATCTATAACGAAGGTCAAAAAAACAAAAGAGGTGAAAGTGTTGCAATATCCCCTTTTCTCTGGTCTCCCCAGCCCAATTCAGAATTCCAGAAAATGTGAAGATCATCAAATCATAGTTTAAGTGTGATTTTCCTTAGAAAACAAGACAGAGGCTTTGCAAAATTCATTGCCTTATAGACAAGAAATTATGCAACTTTTTTTGTTTAGGCTCTGTGCCATGAATTTAGGAGCAGGGCTCCTGTGGGAGCTCAGGAAAACACAAGCCTGGTAATACATTCTTATTTCTGCCAGCTGCATTATTTCCTCATAAGCACAAACTGAACTCATATTTGATGCTATTCCATTTTTAAGCTAAGGCCAGAAAATGCCACAAAGTGAAGAAGCTGCTCTGCAAAAGAGTTGTCTGGCACAACCTAGGAGGAAAAGGATCTCCTGTGTATTTTTATTAACATAAGTGCAAAGGAGAATTCCTCTGTTTGGTGACCTTGAGGAAGGTTTGCAAAGCAAGTTCTGCACCAGTGCCAGAACCATGAGCACTGAAATGAGGGGAGAGCCACTTGTGCTGACAGAAACCACTGCGTGCTCCAACCTCTGGCCCTGCAATGACACTGTCTGACAACTCTGGCATTGTATCTCTGGGTCAGCTTTCTGACCCACTCTTTTGTCTAAATTAGGATTCCCTCAGGTCCTATCCCAGCTATCCCAAGCAGCACCTTTTCACTGCAGTCTGTTCCCACCTATGCAAATGCTGCTCTTCTGCTCTGCTCCAGCACGAACTCAGATCAGTTTGCGTAAACCACCAACTGTGAGAGCATTCCACATCCTCTGATGTCTCTGTTTATTCTCTTTGATTTTATAATAGAACTGGTGGGAGAAGAAGTACTCACATCGGGCTTTTTCACTGTGGTTCCTCATCCACACTTCATGCTCATCCAGGGAGAGACTATTTTTTTCTTTATCAAAATAGGATCTAACCCAGGAGCACTGGAAGACTCAAACTGGGAGAAAACACAGCTCAGGATAAAGGTAAGTTATGTCAAGGGTTCATGAGTTAGGTAATTGAGTAAGATCCAAATAATTTGTCACGAGTGATCAAATTTAATCCCAGTTTATACAGTATTTGGTATACTTACTAACCACACACTGCTCAGATATGTTAGCTTCTTACAAACTGAACACATGCTACCTTAGGTATTTATATAACACATTTTAGTTTGAGGTCATTTTACTTTATGGTATAAATCCTGTCAAAATAAGACAAAATGTTCTTATGTTCCTTACTTTCACAAGACTGATACTGCACATAAACGATTGCAAAGCTCTGCTGAAACACTGAGCATATTATTACACATCAGCTATTCTCATGGGAAAGAGAAGAAAGGGGAGGTGTTCAGAATTTTGCTCTTCTCTGATCTTGGTGTAACTAGTGCAAAACCATTCTTAATCTGTGCATATTACAACATCACAGAGATCTGCAAGCATGACTGACCTATGGCAGTCCTTCAGCTCTTGCTTTCCCACAGATTCTAGAGGAGCAAACACCAGGATCTGGGAGGAAAACCATAATCCACCGTGAGAATTAGTAACCATGTAATGGTGTTGAAGTGCACAACTTGACGGGAAAGCCGTTGCTTGGTAACATCAGCAGCTGGAGCTGCTGTAAACCCGTGCTGTCGCTTGGCAACCGAAAGCTGAGCTGGATTTTTGTGAGAGTTGTGGGTCTGTGTTTTGCTGCCCTTCCCCCAAGATAACCAGAAACTCCCTATGGGAACTTGCACCACTTAATCCAGCTGGGACTGAGATTTAAAGGACAGAGAATGAGACAGTTCTTTGATGCAGCCCAGCCTTGACTGATTTGCCCCACTTGATGTACAAGTGCAAGAAGAAACAGATGCTGAGTACCTGCGACTAAGAGACTAAAGCGTTTTTTAAAATAACATGTTATGAAAGTTAAAAATTATTCTTCCTATTTGTGGCTAATTTTCAATCAGTATGACAAGCTGGCCTGGAATAATCCACTCAAGGGCACACTTCTGCTGCTTCCAAACACCTTGGTGTGGCACTTCAGGGCACTCCTGCAGCAGGGATGTTGGTGCTCCATGGAGGTCTCACTGTGGCACCAGAAGTGGACAGGTTGCAAACCCAGTTTCCAGGGAGGAAGTGAAAGGGGATTATTTTCTTACTGTGTGAAACCTGGAAAAAACCATTGTGATCCAAAAGTGGTTTGACTTCTGATTGGGTTCAACCTCTTCACATAGCTAAGGTATTTGTAAAGGTTTCCTTGACCCTCATGGTAATTAAGTACTTGGATATGGTGGTGGTAACAGCTACAGAAAGATGTAACCACCTTATTAATGTCTCTGGACATTAATTGATTTGCCCAAGGTAAAAAAGCCCACCAAGTGGCAGAACTAGGATGTGAACACTGGCTTCCTCAGCATCCTCCAGCTGCCAGATCCTGCTGGAATTTGAGTTAATATTATTGGAACCTTCATGAGGAGATCCCCTTCCTAAAGAAACATGAGGGTGCTAATTAATTTTATTTTACATTGTATCTAGGAATATTTTTGCAGCTGAAAAACAGAAATCTGTCATTTTAGCTTTTAAAAAAATTTTCATAATACTACACGGTTTAATGCAACAACAAATGAAAGTGATTCTGGAAGTCTTAGGTGTGATTCTATTGCATCCTACTTATCCCTTAATTGCCTCTCTGGAAGACATGGGTCTCAGATAAATTTTGTTTTATCTGCCAGTCCCTTGAGGATGGTATGGCCACCTCAGCATGTCTAAAATGGTACTCAATGCCTACATCCATGGAACTCAATAATTTTTCTCTTGTGCATTGAGCATTAAATGTTTTAAGCACATTCAGGTTACAACATTCCTGCTGCCTTGTTTGCAGATGTCAAAGCACCACAGAGGACCCAGTCCTTAAAGGTGGTGCCAAAAGTATTTAATAAAATATATGTGATCCAAATAATAATATCCAGTATTGGAACATTTCTCTTTCCAAACCACATTTATACCAGCAGTTTTCCACCAGATTCCATATGCAGCACTGAAGTCAGTGGGAAGACTGTGATTTCAGATGAAACACAGAGCTCCATGCACTGGCACTGACTCTCTCTGTCCATGCTAACTGTGGAGAGCTGGATGAAGATTCATATTTAAGTTCTTAACACCATAACTAGCCAAAAGGGCTTGGGAGCTATAGAGGAGGCTGACCTACACAGCTCACCTGGCCAATCTGTGCCTATCATTGTGCAGGACTGCAAATTATTTCCTTTTGATTACTGCCTGCCTTTTCCAAACAGCTGATTATGATTTATGAACAGTATCTCCCCATATTTGTATTATGAGACACGCATGACTGTGTAATTCAGGTCCATAGCCAGCTTGGCAAGAGTGCACATGTGCTTTCACACTCTATATGCAAACAGTCACTCACTCAAAGTGAAGGATCCCTGTTCCTAAAGCTCAAAGCTGGGGCAGAAAGAACATAACTCTGACTTGGGACAAAATTCTGGAAGCAGTGGTGGGAGGTCTGCTGTGAGGGGTGGATTTCCAGAACCTGCTGGCTCTGCTGCTTGAGCTGGTGTGCCTGCTGTGGTGTCCAGTCTCGGCACTGGGAATGGTGGGACACGACTCAGAGAGACAGAAATCCGTGCTGTGTGAGGCAGAGAAGGAACCATGAGTAAGGTGGGGGTCAGTTGGTCTAACATGTCTCTAAAGGCACATACAGAGCCTGGGAAGAATGCATCACAAGAGGAATTATTTCTTGCCTCTTTCCAGGTCCTTCCTCCTTTAAGGTATTTATTTTCCCTTCCCCTTTGAGTTTACCTGTTTCTTCTGTCCGTGCATTCCCTTTATCTCCTCCCTTTGTCCAAGACACTCGGTGGAAATACAAGGGAGAGCAAAGAGCTGCCATAAGGTCTGGCTTTCTGAGAGCTGACGAGCATGGCAGAGGACAGGCTGAGTGTAAAGCTGCTCAGGAGGGAAGAGATTCCTTCCTCCTTGTTCTGCCTTTGCTGTGGGTCTGACCCAGCTGTGAGCAGCTGTGTCTGTCTCTCCCTGGCTGTAGATGACAGCAGGATTTCATCTCCCACTTTCTTGGCCTGAGGTGTGTGTTGACATGTTGGAGTTGGCAGGTTGCAGCTGCTTTCTGGGCTTTGTGCTAACACACCCTCCATGCCCCCACAAACACCCCAGGAGAGGAGGACTTGTTCTTAGGAAAGCCTCCAACACTCAAGAGACTTTCCTTGGGCTGAGGGGAGGATGCTTATTGTTTTCTGCTGCTGACCCAACACAGGTACATAACCATGTATCCACACAGTCACACACATACATACACATGCATGTATTACATATTGCATATATATAAATGCATATAACCTAAACAGCTTATATCCTTTAACCTATACAGGTTATATCCTTTATCCACCCAGGCCATTTAGCCTGAAGCTGTTTTTCATATGATCATGACACTTGTTTGATCACTGGGTGAAAATAAATTAGATTATAAACTCAGCTACTGAATATTTAGCATTGATCAGTGCTCTCACTCCAGAAATGCTGGTTTATCAGTAGTGAGGGCAGGCCATGAAAATAAATCTCTCAGGAGACTTGCACATCAAAACAACTTGTTAATAGCCAGACCGGGGTTAAGTTTCAGATTCTCGTCCAAGCAAGTATATTAGGTTTTTGCAGGACTAACTCTGGGAACTGAGTCATAGAGCTGTGAAACTCGAGTCAAGAGAGTGCCCATAAAGGCAGGAAACCTTGTTTACAAATATGTGAGGCTGGATGAAAAAATACAGACTTTGAAACTAAACTTGTTGAGTTTCTCCAACCTTCTGCACCTTGAAAAGTTACATGCAGTAAGCACAGCACTTACATGTACTGCAAGCATTTAGTTGGATTAGCAAGTTCTTCCTGGATTCACAAGGCAGGATAATGCTGCTGACATTTCACAAAGGCAGAAATTGAGGCTCAGGGGAGTTGAGTGATCAGACCATTAATGTGTTGTGTAATCCTGGGCTAAGCAGGAAACTATGGCCAGTGTTCAGCCCTCAGAATAGCAGTACAGGATGAAAATGCTTACTGGTTTGAACTGGCATTGCTGTTCTAAGAGAATAGATTGTATTTTACATGGAATATGTACTGGATTAGGGACTTTTCTCAAGCATGTTACATTGATTTAGCCCTGCACAAAAAGAATCCATCACATTTCAAGGCTAATCAGGACCAAAATTCTTATTTGTAAAGTAAGCTAAGAATTTTTGTGCACAGTGACACCACAGAGGGATCCTCAGAGATATAATAAATAAAGAAGGAACTTAAACCAGTAAGGCTAAAATAATTTGTATGTGCTTTTTTTCTAAAGGATAAGAACTGTTTATTTATGAGAATGCTTCCTTACTGACATTACCATGGTTTCACCCTTGTTACAATTATTCAAACTAATATAATGAATGAACGTTTAAGCTGAATGTAAATTATAAACCTATTTTTCCCTTGACTCCTTTGATTCAACCAAGCAGGACTGCAAAACAAGATTGAGAGAAGTCAGCTATAGCCAGTCTTCCAGGTATTTATGACAATTTGGTGGCAATGAATGGTACCTGAACTGCATTATCCTCCTCCAAACTTAAGCTCTTGCTGTTTGCCTTTGTGGTGGTGGCTTTTTAAAAAGATGATCTAATGCCATGCTGGTGGGAAGTGGTCCCAGTGATCCGTGGTGGTTGGTGGGGATAAAGTTCCCTAAGCTGCTGGCTGTTGTTACAGATGGCACAAGTCTTCATCCTTTTGACAGGCATAAACCTCACCAGCTTCACCTAATGACAGATTTAAACTCATATAACATATTGCCTTGTCCAGCTGGGTCTGCACTATTTATAATCATGTTATCATTTTCCGCTAAGATGAGCAATATCCAGTTTCAGAAGTTCACTCTTAATTTACAGGTGCATTTTTTCATTTCTTCTTCATTGAGGAATATGTCATCACAGACTTTACAATACTTTAATTCAATCTAAGTTTTGATTTAGGGAAGGATCCCCAGAGACCATGTCTACAAAATAATTGTTGTTGCACATGATTATGCACCACACTGACATTTTAAAGCAGGAATTGTAACACTAAATGAAAATTTGGGAAGAATACCTTCAGAAATGACCCGAAAATGGCTGCAATACCATTCTGGAAAATACCAGGCTGGAAACAGGCTTGTTCTTAAAGATGTGAATTTCCATTTTCATCTCAGTAAGATTTTAACATAAAAATCATATCATGTTTTGGTTTAGGTCATGACACTGATTATACTTAACAGATGGACCAATTAAATTTGATTTTGCAGCTGGTTTCTATTTATCTGCTATTTATCTATTTATCTACTGTCATTGACATGATTTTTTTCACCCCAAAACATCACAACAACAGGTAGAAAGTTAATGGAAATAAACAACATTGCCCTAGTTCTTCCCTGGCTGCACTTAGGATGTCTATAACCTCAGCACACTGAGCTATCACTGTGATCCAGGGACTGCATTCATATTTGGATGTGGACTCAAAACTAAAAATGAGAATTAATTTTGGCACAGAATGCCTACAAGTCAGCACTGATCTCTGAAATGATGGCAGAAGACCAAAGCAATGTGAAAAGTAGCATCCAAGTTTTTTAGCTTGACAGATTTTCCCCAAGATCTCATCATTCAGGTGTGTTTATCCAACCCTTATGCCTGATTTTTTTGGATATTAAAGGTCCAAGTGCCTTTTTGTACTGCATGTCCTTGACTTGCTGGCAAAAAATGCCTTTTCTTCTTAGAGCAGAAGCCAATATTGAAGATGAGGCCTGGGCTGATGCTTTGTGCAAGTCCACACATGGAATTTTTGTCTCCCAGTTACATCAATTGTTTTTAACTCATCACAAAGCACTTTGAGGTATTAGTGAATGGAAAATATAAAACTTCTGCGTTAAACAGGAAACCATGACAGAATGAAGGGAACTAAGTGCCAGTCACTAATAGCCAAAAAGTGGATACTAACCATATTTCAAGTCAGTGGAACGAGCACGAAATAAGGTCTACAATTGTTTGTCCAGTTTAAAGTTCATGTGAATAAAGATTTGCACCTTCTTTTACCAAGATGTGACTCCTTTATTCTTGTATGAGCAAACTCTTAAGGATTACCTGGTGAAGTCCTGTGCAACTAGAAAGGAGTAATATTCTTCTCTGAAAAGTGATATAGGTTGACTTAAACCTTTTTAAGTTTCAGAAAGATATTATGAGACCGTAGGATACATTAATGCAAAAGCTTAAGCATGATTTCCAAAACTCTTGAAATCTTTTTACCAGTGGGAATGGTTTAATAATGCCATGGTTGAAATAATGGTTTTGGCCTGTTAAGTCTTCATGCAGGAACTAAATATTGCATGTATGACAATTAAGAAATGTTAACGCTCTTTTATTAGGATGCAAGAATATTTCCATGGCCAATGCTCCTGACACACTTTAGCTCTTGATGGGAGCATTGCAGTGATTTAAGAGTCTCCCAGAAAAACTGAAAAAAAACCCCACCCCACTTTATCTAGACCATGAATTTAGACCTCCTGCCTCTTGCATCCTGCAGAGATTTTCATATGGTTTCAATAAAACTGTGCAATGCTCCAAACTTGTGGGTCTTTCTCATCAAGAAAGTGGTTAAGTATAATCTTTTAGTTTACAGTTAGAAGTGGCATGGAAACTGTGAGTAACAGACAGTGTAACAAGTAGGCATGGAACTGATTCCAACAGATAATAATTGCTGTAGTTTCAATGGTACCAAAATGCTGCATATATAATATACAGATACACACAGAAATACAGGCAATAGCTCACATCATACTGGTATTAGAAGTGACAGACAGCTCTGAATAGTAGAGCACATACACATCACCTTGAAGTGCTGGAGAATTCAGTCTATACCATGCTAAAACCAAACTAGAGCATATTAAAATCCAGGCATATGAGGTCAAAACCTGCAGATTTATTAATTTATGCTGTAAAAATTGTGGGTTTGCTACACATAAATGGCTTTTTTGTACTTCCCCCCTTTCTGCAGCAATCTTTGTGTTTCTGTCTTCAGCCAGGAGTTGCTCACAATGCCAGTTTGTCAGCATAAAATAACTGTTTGTGCTCCAGAAGATCCACACACATCCTCTCTGCCTCTTTTGGAGAGTGAGTGCAAACCTGAGCCTGGACCTTCAGTGCACAGAAATGGTGCTGTTTG
>JAOXXN010000082.1:31650846-31661130 GCA_026770055.1 Myrmophylax atrothorax | reverse complement strand
CTGTCACAGCCCCCGGTACTAACCGGGGCTGACCCTGCTGAGCATCCGAGATGTGCCCCCGCAGCGCGGCCCGGCCATGGCGCACCGCGGAGACGCCTCCCCATCCACCTCCCGGGACGGGCCGCAGGGCCGCCCGCGGCCGCCCGCGGAGAACACGGAGGACGTGGACAGGGCGAGCGAGCAGGTGCGGCGGATGGAGATGGACGATGGTGCTGACGACGAGCGCAACAGGACGATCCGCAGGCAGTACCGGGAGCTCATCTCCGCCGTGCAGCGTAAGGCCGGGCTGGGGCTGTGGGGAACTCCGGGCGTCTGGGGCGGCTGGGACTTCGGGCTTGTGCTTACATGCAAACTCGACTACCAGGAAGCGTTTGTATAGAATCGTTGAGTGGTGGGGAGGGACTTAAAGATACGCAGTTCCACCCCCTGCCACGGGCAGGGACACCTTCCACTATCCCACGGTGATCGAAGCCCTGTCCAATCTGGCCTTGGACACTCCCAGGGATGGGGCAGCCACAGCTTCTCTGAGCACCTGTGCCAGGGCCTGCCCACCCTCACAGGGAAGAATTTCTTCCTAATACCTGATCAAAACCTACTCTCCTTCAGTGTAAGGCCATTTGCCCTTGTCCTATCCCTGCATGCCCTTGTGAGAAGCCCCTTCTGCCTGTCCAGGGATAGCGAGGTTGCATGGGCTTCAGCTGCACGAACACACTGGTGCAGGGGAACTGTCAGCTTTGGACTCGGAGATGCACCAAAGTCCTTTAATTTTGAATTTATGATGTCTGAGCTTTACTTTGAAACTGCAGGTACCAGTATGTGCCTGGACCAGAAAGTTGTTCTTGGCCTTTCCAGAAAGTGCTGTGAGAGTTTTAGCATCTCCCGAGACAGATGTGCCGGTTCTTCTGTGTGTGTTTGGGTTGTGCTGGTTCTCTCCCAAAAGCATGGCGATGGTTGTGTCAGTAGCACTGCCAAGTTCAGCAACGTGTGTTTGTTGTTTTCTGAATAATTGATAAATTTCTGGGGTTGGTTTACAACATAACGCAAAGCCGTGTATGGTGATCCAGTCTGTGTGTTTACAGAAGTAACCAAGCATGTGGTTTCAGGAGTTGGTTTGTTCCTTTCATGAAAATCCCTCATCATTTGCAGATAACAGTTTTCTGTATGTTATTTATCCTGTGTGGTAGCTGCTTTGACCCTGATGCAAGTGTTTTACTGGAATCAAAAGGAATATGGTTTGGAAAGGACTTTAAAGCTCCTCTTGTTTCCATCCCCCTTCCACTACACTAGGTTGCTCCAAGCCTTGAACACTTCCAGGGATGGGACAGCCATCCTTGCTAACATGAGTTCAACCATACAAATCTTACACCATTGAAGTACCTGGAAAATTGCTACTTCAGACTTAGTTAATGCATAAGCATTAATAAAAATGGAGCCTACATCATCCTGGAGTTAATGTGCTATTTATTCTGTATTTTTGTGTGGATGATGGGCAACAAAGCAGCTAATTTGGTTAGGTTCTGAGTTTGTATTTGGTTTGTATGGCCAGGTTTTGGTAACGGGGAGGCTATGGATTTGAGAAGCTTCCAGAAGCTTCCCCCATGTCTGCCAGAGCCAGGAGGGACCTGCTCCTGGCCAAGGCTGAGCCCATCAGTGATGGCAGTAACACCTCTGTGATAACATACTTAAGAAGGAAAAAAAATAATTGTGCAGCAGTAATTGTGGCCAGGGAGGAGAGGAATGAGAATATGTGAGAGAAGCAGCTGCACAGACCCTCAGTTGTGACGCCATGAGAAGCCTGCACTGGAGCTGGGTGCTAGCAGGGACCCGTGGAGAGAGGAGCCCGTGCTGGCGCAGCCTGTTCTGGAAGGTCTGCACCCCGTGGAAAGGGATCCACTCTACAGCAGTTTGTGAAGAACTGTTGCCCCTGGAATGGGCTCACACCGGAGAAGTTGGTGGAGGACTGTCTGCCATGGGAGTGACCCCAGGCTGGAGCAGGGGGAGAAGGGCTCCTATCCCTAAGGATGAACCTGTGGCAGAAACAACATGTGATGAACTGACTGTAACCCCCATTTCCCATCTCCCTGCACCACTGGAGGGGAGGAAGTAGGGAATCTGGAATAAAGTGAAGCCCGAGAAGGAGGGGAGGGATGGGGACAAGGTCTTTTTAAGATCTGTTTTATTTCTTATTGCCCAGCTCTGATTTTGTGTGGTAAATTCCACCAATTTCCCCACGTCAAACCTGTTGTGTGCCCATGATGATAACTGCTGAGGGGTCTCTCCCTGTCTTTATCTCAACCCACGAGCCTTTTGTTCTATTTTCTTTCTCCCATCCGGCTGAGGAGGGGAGTGATAGAGCTTTGGTGGGCACCAGTCAGAGTCAAACAAGTACAGTATTTCTTAACGCTTCTATGTTCAAGTAATTGAGGATTTCATAGGTGTCTTTTCCCCCTAGAAAATCGTGAAGAGATGCTCAGTTCAAAAAGCAACAGGCTGACAGAAGCTTTGGAAGAAGCCAATAAACTCTTTGATGGAGGTAAAACAAATTCTGTCATCTTTTTTCGAGGTGTTTGGCCAAGTGTGATGCCTTATAAACATTAGAGTGAAGCTGAGATCCAAGTACTTTATCAGAAGCTTTATATAATTTAAAATAGATACATTTAGTTGAAGATTGTTTGAGTAAGTTGGTATGGAAAAATAAATATTCCCATTTATGTGCACTTAGAAATACTCCTTTAAGTGGACAAGCACACATAAATGATATGAGTGTAGAGGGGTTCATTTTACTTGAAGTAGAAAACATGTTGATAAAAATGCATTTATTCTTTAAGTTCATGGGTTATTTTCCCATGTTTTGTCAGTGTCACTCCTGTTCCCTCTCCTTCTTTTTTAATGCAAATATTATTATAAGGATTACATAAGTAAGTGCATTGGAGGCCATTGTAATAAAATGTAATAAAATTTACAAAGCTCTAATGCCAGGATAGTCCCTATGCTGAATTTTATTATTATATTTTTTGACAATTTCATATTAGCATAAAATGTTTCTGTCACAGTTTGCCGTGCACGAGAGGCTGCTCTGGATGCCCAGTTTCTGGTCTTAGCATCCAATCTAGGGAAGGAGAAGGCCAATGAGTTACACTCTGAGATGACATCATTTGATTCAGCAGCATTTGCAGAAGACTTGGTAAGTTCCAGGCTCTGACTTTGTCAACAGTTTTGCTCGAGGTTTGCCCTGTGTGCTACAGAATCATAAAGCAAAAGCCTGAGATTGTCAGGCAATACTTGGCAGTTCTGATAGAATTGAATGCTCCTCCTATGAATTTCTTTGATTAACTTTCTTTGTCTGGTTGGTGGTGTTAATTGCTTTAAACTGTGTAGCAAGCACTTCCAATAGGGGAAAATGTAACTTAAAAAGCAGACACCCCCCAACGTTATTGGACTGCTGCTTCTTTATCACTGTTCAGTCACTCTGTGCTCTTAAGGTCTTCTGCACACTTTTTAGAGTCACTCTTTTGTAGTTTCTCAGTAGCTAAGTAGTTTCTTTATCCTGTCTCCTGCTTTCTGTGTTTTTGGATAGAGTTCTTAAGGTGCTGTATCACTGACAGGATGTTGGGTGACCTGAATGCTTTTGGTCTCTTTGTGCTGTGGCTGGGTGGAAGAGCTGGTTCAGAATGGCTTTTCTGCAGGATGTTGGGGTTTTTTCCTCCTTGAAAGTTTTCCCTTATGTTACAGCAGATCAATAAGGACTCTGAGTCTTTGGTCAAGTCTAGATCTCTGAAATACAAAAAAAACATTGACTTCAGTTGTTTTATTGAAGTTTTTCCTGGGTTAGTCTGGACTGGTGGATTCAGGGATAGTCTGAAGAAGTTGTTCTATGGTATTTGAAGGTCTGGGCTTCCCTGGGAAGTGTCACCTTGAATGGTTTATCTCTAAGTGAATTTTAATTGCAGCTCTTTTTCGTTTGTAGCTGACAGCCATGGGTATAAATCGCACTGAAGGAGAAGAAAGTGATAGTGAACCTGGTGGGTTTTTACCCAGTGATGCCTGGGACAAACTGGGAGAAGAAGCACTAAAGTACTTCAGAAGAGCACCTACTTTTCACTATATGTAAGTATCTTTAAGCAAATACTATATACTGCAGCACAAGGCAGTGGATCCATGTACTCTGATTAACTTCTTAACTAGCTTTAAGAAAAGTAGTTGGGAAGTTTTCAGTCTATAAAGTTGGAATAATTGCATCAAATTTTCTACGTGGGTTGATAACTCTGGATATGAGGCTGCCAATATACTGGGAGCAACTTTTGGGGATGGTTCTTTCCAGAAGTCTCTGAATCTTTAGGTATCACTCATTACACTTTTCTCAGCAGATCCACTGCTCAGTGTATAGATTTCTATAGTGTAAACCAGATTCCATGTCTGTGTTCTTTGTATTTTGGTTAGGTTGGGATCTTTCAAGTCAGATCCTCCTGTAGCAAAGCAGCGCATTGAGAGGCAGAAAAAAGCTTCAAGAGGAGAAGCAAAACGTGCAATGCCTGCTCAGGTTTGTAAAGTGTTAATTAACCATTTGTTCTGGCTTAGTTATTACTTGTGACTTCTAAATCTTTCTGTTTGGGTTTTGTAATTGACAAACTGTGTTAGTGACATCCCAGCCAAGGGGAAGGGAGCAGCCAAAATTCATAGATTCTTCTGCTGTTCTGGGTTGTGCTTTAACTCCAGGAGCCAAACAAGGACATTTGTCCCAGAAAAGTGCTCCCCTACCTCTGTATGGTTTTTTTTTCACAATGTGCTATTAACAACAATCCTTGATTGTTACTGCAAGCAATCTGTGGTTGGCTCCACAGCCATCCAGCTGCGTTTGAAACACACACATCAGCCCTTTCTGGGCCTCTGCAGTACTCTGCCTTCGTTATTAGCTTCCTGATTTGTGTGGACTGCAATGTTTCACTGAGTGGAAGGAAATAGGATTTACAGATTAATTTCATGTTCAGAAATAGGATTTACAGACTGATTTTTCAAGTTCAAGTGCCCTTACTTGCTTTGATGTCTGGGGCTTTAAAAGGAAACAAAATAGAAACTTCTTTACCTTGCAATGGGTTCTGTTTTTCTTTAAAAAGTGTCTGACAGAGTGTGGCATTTGCCCTGGAATGTGGTTAACGGCAGTTAACTCGGTCACTTAACCACTATTTTTTCTGCCTTCTGTTACCCTCTTATTTCTGTGATACACTGGCAGAAAGGCAAGAGTCTAGGAACACTTGGAGACAACATCTGAAATTTTGAAAACATAAACCATGTTGCTCTAGGGAAGCTCAGGCTTTTTGATAATGCCAGGACATAGAAACAAAAGCTTGATTATTGTCTCCTAGAATATTTAATAGTAATTCAAATAGTGATAGAAAGGATTCTGTTACACTTTGTACTGGGAAGAAGAGAAGCTGCAGGGTTTGTGAGTTGCTTATAAATGATCTTCTTCATTAACCTCACAGATTGTATCACTGTGTAACGTAATTCCACAGAGCTGTTGAAAAGTAAATGTAGCCCTTAATGGGCTCAAAACATCCAAGGCATGGCCTTTCAGCTTGATGTTGTAAGATGGGAGTTAAACCCTAAAGCTCTTTGCAGGTTGTCTCATGTTTGCATAAGTGTGTTTGTTTGTAATGGTGCATATAGGGAGAAAAATTCAACTTTATGTTCTGTGTTCATAAAAGGTCCTTTGCATATTCTTGTAATACTGCAGTGGGTATTTGAGGTGAATCTCTGTTTCTTTTTCCCAGTTAAAAAAAATGGAGGAGTCTCATGAGGAAGCTACAGAAAAGGAAGTAGAGAGGATCTTGGGAATATTGCAAACTCTTTTTGAAAATGATCGTAAGTATGATGAAATTAAGCATTAATTGGAGGAAATGAATATTCTCCGTCTTTTACAGTCAGGAGTGGTTAAACTGCAGAGACAAAATGAGGTGAAGTTTGCAAGTAGAAATCTTTGTGTCAAAGCACATACACCAACTGTGTATTTTTTGTGAACACTCATTAGTGGCTGTTTGACTGCAAAGTAAATGTAAATCCTCTCCCACTGATGGGAGCCTGCCATTTTTCAGAAGGCAATCCAATAGTCACTGCATATGGATCTGCGTGGGGAAAAAGATGGAAGAAAATAATACACTCTCTAGAGCATTTGTTTGTTTCTTTCGCAGCTGGGAATGCAGCATAGTAAATAAATTGACAAACATTCTGTTGGCTTTTGAAAGGAGTACTGGCTCTCTTGAAGTTTGTATTTTCATCTGTTGAGTCTGTGTAGGCCTCCTGTTTGTTTGTTTTACCAAAGCCACCTGTTTGTTTGTTTTAACAAAGCCATTTTTGCATCTTCAGCTGATACACCGATTTCCTTCTTTGACTTTGTGATTGATCCAAACTCCTTTGCACGCACCGTGGAAAACATGTTTCATGTGTCCTTCCTTGTAAGGGTAAGGCATGAGATGTTCTTCAAATCTCACTTTATGTATTGGAATTACCTAGAGATAAACTGATTTTTTTTTATGTTTTCAAGATTGAAAAACTAGGATTTAAATATTAGGAATATTAACTTACTTTCTGCAAACAGTCTGATATTTTGGTAATGGAACAAAAGCCAAGTTGACAGACTAATTTTTTTCTTAGATTTTTCTGCTCTAATCAATTTGCCAACAAAACAGTAGTGAACTTTTTTGCTGTCAATATGCTTTTCAAAAAAGATTTTGGTTCACATTTTAGATACAGAAAAGTAGTCACAGAGTGTAGAAGAGTTATGAGGTTGTAGGAGAGTATGTTAGTGCAGGGTTTTATGTTCTTTTTGAACGCATAGGTTTGCACCTCAAACTATACTTAGTTTGTCTAGTAAAACTAATTTTAGAAAAGAAAAAACTGACAGAGATACTGTGACTAAATACAGGTTTATAGTGAATAGTGAAATGAATGTTTAATCATTAATAATGATTTTAATAAAGCAAAAATTTCATAATCTACTGTCACCTACTGTTCTATATGGGCTGCATTCTTTGTGAATAAGTACTATATTTAAATAGTTTTTTCTTATTGGGTATGCCAGGGAAGATCCTTTATCAATGTATGTAACTGTTTGTGGTTATGTAGTAAGAATATGAAATCCCAGTGCATAATCCTACCTGGATACTTCTACCTTCTGAAACTTTACATCCCACTGTCTTTTAGGATGGTCTCGCAGAAATTAAGCTGGATGATGATGAATTGCCAGTAATAGGTAAACTCTAGCTTTAAAAGGCCCTAATTGTTTTTTCTTACAACATCACATGTTCACAAAGTCTTAGGTATATTTGTAGCTGGAGATATGCAGTGAATGTAATTGAAGGCATGAAGAGATTTATGATGAGCTGAAAGGACTGAGTCTTTTCAAATAACAATATATGAAAAAAGACCATTATACTCATTTATACAAATTAATTCTGTTAATAGAAATCAAAGATTATTACCTTCCCTGTCAAGTTACATTTTTGCTAATAACTACATGAACATTGTTATGCTTTGCTAAAAAGAGCAACTTTTTGTGTGCAAGAAGTCTCATTGTCTCTCTTGATTTGGGAACTGCTGCAGCTTCAAAACAGTTGGAAGGGAAATGCCACGCTGCACATGAGGGCTTTGGTTTCATTCCCACAGGATATCAATGGGCTTTGGTGGGATTTCATAAGCAGTGAAATACTTAAGTCTTTCTGGGACTCTGAAAAGTGTTAGTTGCTAAATTTTTAGGAGTTGAGAGTAAGGAAATACCTTAAGCAGTGTATGGCACAGTCTGTTGATAGAGACTGGGTGGAACATGCAGAACTGATTTGATTTTTGTGGAACTTTTGTGTTCCTGGTGGAAACTGACTTTGCAAGTGTAAATACAGAAAATACTTTATTTTGAGCAGAGCCTACAAAATACAGGAAAGGAGTGGATTCTAACCAGGAACCTGGAAAAAGGAACCAAGTGATCATATCTCTGACCCAGCAGGAATGGAAGGTACCACAGAGACCATTTGATACTTTGGATTAATTCTTTTTTTTTCATCGTAAGAATGCATCTGAGACCTGTGCTGTTTGTGCTCTCAGGAGGAGTGTTCCTGTGTACATTACCATTGCATATGACCTTGTGATCATAAATCTAATGTGTGTTTTTAACTGCAAGACAACTGAGAATTGAGATCGCAGTTCCCTCTCTGATCCCTGAGGCCTGGTCAGTTTCCGTGCTCTTAAGCTGTGCACTGACTTTTTCCTGTTACTGTTTTGTACCAGGCTGGTGTAAATATGGGGTCTGTTTCTTCCCTTCCATGTATTGCTTCTGGAGGGGAAGATTTCCACACTATTTCCTCGTTGTTCGCTGTTTGTAATAAACTTTAGAAGACAAAAAGTAGTTTTGAGCACATACAGCTCTTCTACTTTGTCCCTCACTCAGAATGTGCAGGAGAAACACAGTAATTTGAAATAGAACTTTAGTGTCAAAATCTTCATTATTTACTCAGTGGTAATTAAATTGAAACAGTTCAGCTCTCGTGCCTTACATGCTGCTGTCATCTCCAACCAGGAGATCATACAAGACTTCGAAATAGCAGAAGCCATGATTAGCCCTCCCTGTCAGAGCAATGAAGAGGAGATGGAGACAGAATAATTGTGAAAGTAAGTTATTTTAATAAATCAAACTCAGTAAGGATCCAGTGCATGAGTTCCTTATGCACATGGAAGAACTGCAGGGGAACTACGTGTGGCTTAAAAATGTAGAGTAACTGTAAGCAGGGTGACTGTGTAACATCTGGAACATGGCTGTGTTCTTGCTCTATTCAGGGAACAAAATATCATCTAGTCTTGTATGCAGTAATTAACTGGGAATAAACCCTTCATTTTTACTTTTGATGGTCCGTTAAGTGATAGATGAGTTAATTTTTAACTCCTTGCTCAGAATGCCAGTGTTGGGAAGAATCACAGCTTAATTTTGTGTTTGTGTTTTTTACTTACCGACAGCTGGGTTGTTAATGCAAGTTTGAAGAAGGACTTAAAAGGAACCAGGCTGTCTTCCCTTCCTGCTTCGTTGAACTTCTTTCAAAAATAGGACAGAATTCTTTTACTATTGCAGTTGTTTTGTAAGTTCCAAATGTTGATGCATATTGTCTTACTAAGGACTGAATTCTACTGTTGCAGTTGTTTTGTAAGTTCCAAATGTTCCAAATGTTGTCTTACTACCTTCCCTTTTTTTTCCTCTACCCACTTGGTGCCTAAAAGAAAACACTTGAGATTGTTTCCCTCAAAAATTGTTTATATGTATGTATTGTAAAATAAATTTATTCTTACTAGAACATCTGCACTTGTGTGTAAGCTGCTTTATTCAGAATCATGGAATGATTTGGTGCGAAGGGACCTTAAATACCATCTTGTTCAACCCCCTGCCCTGGGCAGGGACACCTCCCACCAGCCCAGGGTGCTCCAAGCCCCATCCAACCTGGCCTTGGACGCTCCCAGGGATGGGGCAGCCACAGCTTCTCTGGGCAACGTGAGAAGAAGCTGAGATTTACCACAGGGTTATTACTATATAACTCTATTTATTCTGGCTTGGTTACTACTTTATATAGTTTATAGTTTACTGTCACACAGCAGCTTTCATCCTTCTCCCTTCCTTCCCCCTTTGTCCCTCCCTGGCACCAGTACCAAGTGGAATTTCCATGGTTAACCTTCCCTGCTGGCATAATCTTGCTGTCCTACCTGATTCTGTGTTCTGAAGGAGAAGCTGACAGTGCTTGCTGTTCTTGCTGTTCTGGAAATTAAGGTTTGAATTTGGAAATTTGGTCCCACTTAGAGATAGCAATTCCCCTTTCCATTTTTCCAAACTCCATCTGTATTTGGTTGGTAACTTAGGCAGGCCAGCTCTGTGGGCCCACGTTATTTTACTTTAATGAATAAAATCAAGCTCCATTTCCAGAAAAGACTCTGTGGAGCAGCATCGCCTCTGGAGTTGAGAAAAGTACACTGGTGTGCAAGATTTTATGTTCTTTTTGAATCCCTAGTTTTGCGCTTCAAAATGCAGTTTGAACTTTAGAATTTTAACTAATTAAAATCAATCCATCAAATGGTGCCAAGTGGAGGGAGATTAGGCATTAGATTAAAGTAATCATTAAATGCATTAAAGTTGTAAATGTTGACTTTTTCAACATTTTTCTCTTCTCCATTTGCTTCCAACGAGACACATAGGCCAAATATATATAATTAACTCATTAATTATATATATATATAATTACTAAGAGGTTCAGTCCA
>JAOXXN010000082.1:31610376-31631844 GCA_026770055.1 Myrmophylax atrothorax | reverse complement strand
AGGTAATCATTTTAGACATTTGGACTGTTATTTTTCTGCCTTTCAAACCTTATTTGAAGAATCTGGAATCAACTTTGAGGCATAGAACAAATACAAATACAGTCAATCAAACATAGATTTTTAAGACCAAGAATGTGTTTTTAAACTTTTCCTGATGATAAACTCATTACTGAAACTCTCCATATGTAGTTTATGCACAGAGCTTATTGTGTTAAGCTTAAAACATGTGTGTGGTGTATTACAGTGATTTTTTTTCAAGAGATTGGTGTTTTCTGGATTGCTCTGGGAGAGCCTTCTCCTGCCTGAGGGTTGTGTTATAAACCTGTCCAAGAAAGGGCTGGTCTACAGCAGGGTTTGGCAAGCCAGACTTCTCCCCAGAGAGCACTTGGCTGCAGTGCTGAGCAGATTTCCTAGAACCAAATTTGCTTGGTCATTCCAGCAGTTTCCAATGGCTGCAGAGCTGGAGCAGCGTGAGCAAAAGGGGAGGAAGGGGACAAATGCTGAGCAGCAAGAACAGAGTTCAGCTGAGCCAGGAAGGCTGTAGTGAAACCAAAGGTGCAGTAGCTTTAGTTACTCCAAGAAATCCAGGCTGGGGCCAGGAGCACTACGAGCCAAAAGATGAACTCATGCAGAGCATCAGACTTTGGGACTCTTTGATATCAATGAGTATCAAACAGTGAGGAGCGAAGGGCTTGGAAAGTGCTTTTAGCCTGAAGCTGCCGAGGTTGAGCTTGGCCTAAATCCATCTCAGGACACAAACCTACAGTCAGCCTAGAGGTGCAGTAAATATAAACTTTCCAACTGAAGAAGTTAAAATAACTTTACACTTGTGTCACCTGTAGAAGCAAAACTTGCAAATTTTTCCTTGGTGAACTTGCAGGAAGGGGGAGGATGTAATAGTAGAGGCAGAAGGGCTGGTAGTAAAACCAACCTATTGGGATATCAGGAAGGTGTTGGCCACACATCAAAAACCTAATGGATTTCAAAGCAGGAGGGAAAGCCATAAAGTGTTTTTGACTTGGTGTTTTTCTAAAGCAATTGCCAACAATAATTAGGGGAGAGCACAATCTTAGCAAGTACTACTCAAATTTTCTTCCTTCAAACCATGTTTTCCTGGTTAAATCTTAAGAAACATATTGTGCTTTCATGTTAGGAATCAAAACACAGATAAAAGTAATGAAGTCATTCTAAAAAACTTAGTAAAGCAGCCTTCATTAAGTTTCACATACTAAATTCAGGCAATCAGCAGAAAAAAGTTCATAAACCATTTCTGTGGAAAATAAGGGCAGGTTCTTCAGAATGTCTTGCAAGGAAAAGCATTACATGACTTCCTTTGTCTTCAAGCATAAAGCAGCATAAATTAGAAGCATAAAGAAAGCCCCAAAGGGAGTCTTTGCATAGTTTTTGTCCCCAGTAAGCATCTCTTCTCTGTTGCTATTGTAATTTATATGGTTCTATTCTCAAACTCATATTTCAGATTCTGTGTTTAAGTTCATTCTTCCATTGGTGCCTTTTTAAACCTGATGTTCAGAGAAGTCTGAGGTTTCTTTCACCAGTATTTTGTAATAATTTTATTAATTCATCCTGCAGTGGCCTCAGGTGTGTGGCATGTTCTCTAACTTTGTTTAAAGAGTTTTCTAGCACTGCAGAGACAGTTTTTCTCACACACAGCAGCCATATAACATTATTATTCAGCAGCAGGAGCATCAATTGGATGCATAAAAATAAGGAAGTTATAACTTGTTCAACGATGCTCTTATGTGTTTGATTCTGAGTAAATGAAGTCACAAGGGGTCTGTATTTGAGGTTAATAAGATTCAACTGTGGTGTGTGTATCTTTGAAGAGGAATTGCATCATAGCCACTCAGTTAATGCTTGCACCGCTCTGTCATTCTGCAGAGCTTGGGATGGACTTGAAGTAGGGGCATGTAAGCTCAGCGTGCTTGAGAAAGCCCAAAACCTGTATAAGTGAGAGGAAAAAAGACAGGGGCTGGAAGGCTGGGGAGTTTCACCTGGGCAGGCAGTTCACTGCCCAGTGCTTACCTAAGGCAAAGCCTGGAGGCTGCCGGTTTTAATCCTCTTGTCCTGGTTGGTGCTGGTGGATTTGGCAGGGGGTGAGTCATGGCAAGTCTCTTCTGGTCAGTTGTGTTGGGAAGTCTTGCCCAGGCAGGGTTTCAGTTCTGGCAGTGGCTGCAGCGAGCACTAAGTGAATGTGGATTTTTAAATACAGCAGTGGGGGTGTTTTCAGGAGTGCTTTACATCACCACTAAAAATGTGTGATGCATGGTTTATTTTTTCACACACCACAACCACAGGTTTTGTTTTCAGCCATGATTCAGGAACACTGCCCTGTAGCTCAGCTCTGCTTTCACCTGCAGATTAGTGTTCTTACTTCATGCAGTTTTCATTATGCATATTGAAGTGAGTGGCATAAATTCAGATCACGTGGGCACTGCCCATAACTGATTTTGGTGCTCTCTGATTGCCTTGCAGTGGATGAAGGTCGCCTGAAGGAGCTGGGCAGAGTGAGGGTGCTCCACAAGAGAACCGTGATGCCTTACAG
Organism: Myrmophylax atrothorax; assembly: GCA_026770055.1. Lineage (NCBI taxonomy): Eukaryota > Metazoa > Chordata > Aves > Passeriformes > Thamnophilidae > Myrmophylax > Myrmophylax atrothorax. The sequence continues at coordinate 31,629,281 of JAOXXN010000082.1, read as the reverse complement.
TGTGTACAAGAAGAGGAGGAAGGGGCCAAGTGACGAAGCCAACGTTCAGCAATATGCAAGTTTGGTTGGACAGACCTGTTCAGAAAGAATGTTGTTGTTTAGGAGTTGAAAAAAATCATGAAATGGCATTTCAATGGCGCTCCATTTTATTGCACTGCCACTGGATGATACGTACCATAGTCGTGTGTTGGTGTGCCCACTCAAATTGCAGTCTGAAATACAGGTATATATCCAGGCTTCTGTGAGTACATGGTACTGTGTATAAAGGCCAACTCCAATAAATCTTACAATACAGCAAAGCTTTAGCAATATAAGTTTAGAAAAACGTGCTTGCAATATATTTTAATTAAGTAGTTCTAGCCTTTCTATGCATTATGAATAATTCTGAGTATCTAAGCAAAATGAAAAACAGGTGTCTTTTTTTTTTTGGTAGAGACAAAGGTTGACTAAATCTAGATTAACAAGAATTACAAATGTTTTCAAGTAGCACCTTGGATATCTGTCCTTACAAATTGCCATGAAATTTATGCTCGCATTTGTGTGCTCCTAAAATCTTGCAAGAGAATTGAAATGTGCTGTTCCTTTCTCATGTGAAATCTGGCATGGTTTAATTTTATTTCAATAGTATGGTTAAAGAAAACAGGAAGAAATTATTTTCACTGCACATTCTTCATTTGTTTAAAGCAGTAGGTTGGTGTCTGAGGTCCTAGTGAGTGTAGGAGTTCCTGGTAGGTTTTCAGTGGAAGGGGATGCAGTGCTTTGGAAACCTTCCCCTTCAGAGAAGAAGCAGAACAGTTGCACTATAAATATACCAAAGATATGCAGCCAAATGGCACAGTGTTTTTTGGTATAAGCCTTATCCTTTGCTAAGGAGAGTGGGTATTCTAATGCACATCATCAATGTGAAATAGAGCTTGGAAGGTTTATCCTGTGGCTCTCAGAGCACATTTCAGAACTATGCTGAAAAGACATGAGGTACCACTGCTGGCTTGTGTTGCAATTTTTTTTTCCTGCAGAATTGTATGGGAAGACTTAAATATCCTATTCCTGCATTTTTACTGACTGTTTTGTTTCTGGTGCAGCAGCTCACGGGTTAATATTTTTAATAACATTTTAGTAAATACTTCTGTTGTAAACACAGGAAGTTGTGATCCTTTATGAAAGCACTTTATTATCTCATACACAAATGTTGTCTGTGTCCCTATCAAGTCATACAAGTTGTAGGAATTTGGGGAAATAACACTGTTGTATAATTCAGTAATGTATTACAGCATGGTAACATTACCAATGCATTTGTGTCTTATCTGCTGGGATAACAGGACCTGGTATTTACCTTGAATCAACTTGAAGTTTCCTGTTAACCTTTGAACAAAGATTCTTACTGAAGGGTACATGGGTGGTTTTCCCCCAGAAAGGAACTAAATCCAGTTTTACCCCCTGAGAGTTACATCTCCTATCAGTCATGGGCTTGATTCAATTTTAAACACTTGGGCAATGTTATTAATCATTAATATTTTTATGGAAAAGGCATAAGAATCTGGGGAATCAAGTGCATTGCAGATTTATCTTTTTTCCCCTGTTTGATCACTGTAATATTATTGATGTACAGCACAGTTTCAACAACTTTAAAAAGGAATTCTACTTTTTATTAATTGGAGTGTATTGATCTACTCCCAGTCTGCAACAAAACTGCTCATTCCAGTCAGCATCATGTCTGGTACATGTTTATCTGTTCCCTGGTACTGAGAAGTTTCTGTACCATCCAGTCTGTCCATGTCTGATCTAAACCTATTGCCATGGCAGAACCACTAAATAATACTCATGAAGGTTATTATGAAGAATTCCTTTCTGTGGAGAAAATCCTCTTGCCACTTGTTGGTGACCTGTCAATAGTGTAACATTTTCTGCCTACACAATGTGTTGTAAAGTGGTGATGCCCATATGGCTTGCAACAAAAATAATGAGAAAACCTTTTTCATATGATATAAAATCAGTTAAGAGGCACTGAGGAATTCCAGTAGGACTTGCAAAATCCTAAAGATTATCAAAACCATTTAATGTTGGCTTTGCTGAGCTCCTGGAGAAGTTAAAGTTTCTGTTAAATGTCAAGGGAGCAGACTTAATGTCCCCACTGAGAGTTCTTGGAGAGCTCCATCTTCTTGTGCCCACATTTGTTACTGATATGCCTTGTATTAGACTTTTATCTGCTGCTCTGTTTCTCTTGGGGAGCTTTTAAGGACTGCAGTTAAAGAAAAGTGAGATAAGTATAAAACTGAAAATCGAGTACAGCTTGAAGTTGTCCTTAGTGTGACCACTCAAGGTAAATGACCATTTCCTGTGAATTCTGAAATGGTGCTTTCACTTTCTGACCTTCTCTGGAACTGCAGCACCACAGCAGACTGGGATTCTGACTCTTACTCAAGCCTAATATATATTTATATTAAAAAAAGAAGTCACCACTGAGATTAACTCAAACATTGAGTTCACCTGATGTAGTTTGCTGAGATCTGACTCACTGCAGTGTTATTTTAGGAGGAGACTGGTGCAGTATTTTTCAGGACTGATACCTCTGCCCCTGTTTTAGAAGGGGGATAGAGGCTGAGGATGAAGTTCTATAAATGTTACCAGTGACTTCAGTGGAGCTGAAAATTCACCACTATTACAATTTTATTTAGAATGTTATCATTGACAATTACTGAATTGAGAAATACTTGATTTAGTACAAACTATAAGAGGTTTTTTGGTGTAACTAGTCTGTGAGAGTTAATCCCCAGCATAAGGTTGCCTTGTTCTATCATGTGTTGATAAATGAGCATAAAATGGTGGTAAAAAAATGGAGAGTTGTGACCAGAGCTAAAAAATAGCACTTTTGATTTTAATTGGGAATAAGTGGGGGGCTTACTCATTTCCAGCACCAACACATTTCAGCAAATGCAAAAGAACCTGCATGTTGAGTTTGGAATTGCTTTTCAGCAAGCCTGTTTGACTTGCAAGTGTAGAAAATAAAGTTCTTTCCAGTCTCTGTGAATTATTACAAGAAGTAATAGCTCTGAGTGTGACTTCTGTAATAGTTTGTAGGAAATTCATTATCCTGGAGGTTGACCAAGTGTCCAGTGAGCAACAAAATCAAAATCTGTCAAAGAGTAGCAGTGATTAGAAGGGATATCTTCAAAATCTGTCATCAAAATCATGTTCAAAACACAGCACCGTATTTTGGAACTAAGTTGTAGTTATAGGTAGGCAGATTAATGAAGAGATTATGCTTGAAATATAATTTATAATTCTTTTCTGAATAGAATGAAATAAAATGAAGAGACTTTTCACAAATGGAGAATAAGTAGGACTAGCTATTTATTTGAGTTTAGGCTGTACCATTTCTAGCTGGTTGAACAAAAACCTGTCTCTGAAGTAAGGAGTCAAAGCAGCAACACAGATATTTGGACTATGTGCATAAAGATAAGCAAACAGTGATTCATTTTCTGGCTGAATGAGGCAAAATTCCAGCTACTTCTGGATTCCTGAAGAAGATTTTTCTCAAAGCCCAGTGCCACCATTACTCAAACCACTGGTGAGACTTTTTCTGTTGCATTGCCCCTTTGGAGTCTGTGTCCATCCATCTGTTTGAAGTTCTGTGAATATCTTTGCCAGGTGATCGTTCTGAAGCTCCAGCCTGATCAGCCGTTTGTTTCTGAGTTCCTTCTCATCCTGGTTGTCCCAGATAATCCTCCAGACAGGTATTATGTGCTCTTCTGATTAGCCTTTCCATCTCCACTGTCTCACTCAAGCCTTTATGGCTCCTCTCGTTATTTCCCAGCCCTGTCACAGGAAGAGTCTGCATTTGGAAGGTGTAGACAATATTTAGGGCAGAAATCTTCACCACTTGTCAGGGAGATCAGCATTTCCTGAAGGATTGTAGTCACATCTTTTACCCAATATATTTATAAAACTGCACCTTCAGAGCCTCTCACATACTGAGTATAAAAGAAAAGCCAGATTGCATTTCCACTTGCCAAATAGTTTGGGGTTTTTAAGTCAAGTCAAACTTTTGAAGGGTTTCCAAGCCCTGAGTGTGGCTGTCTGTCCTGAGGAGGCCAGGGCAGTGATCTGTGTTCCTTCATTTGGATTCAGCATCATCTGAGGAAGGTGCCACAGGGACAACACCAAGAGATGACCCTGACCAAGGTGATGACCCTCAGTGACAGAGGGAGGCACTGGAGGTGGCTGCTGCTCAGAGAATTAGGAGGTGAATGGCCTTTAGTTACAAGACAGAGATTAGTCTCACTGGGTAAATAAAAGTGCCCTGTGGAAAACAAACAGGATAAATAAGACCATTTATACACAGTGTTACCCATCTGTGTTCACCACAGCTCTGAATCCACTGAGTGTACCAGCCAGGTGGGGTATAAAAAGCTTATTTTAGATGAGGTTTTCTTGAAAAGCACAGTGACTAAGTCTCCAGGTATACAAGCACTTACTGAACAGAACTGTTGGGAACAGACCTGCTTAAGTGCACAGATAATGGATGGTGTTAAAATGTGCAATATAAGCCCAAAGGCATTTACAGGAGCAGATGTACAACAGCTACTCACACTAAATGTAGTGTCCAGGTGCTAGCTGTGGTTAGTGGATTCCTAAATTAATAGTATTCTCTAAATTAATCTGCTATATGCAGTTTATGGCACATTTAAAACTCATTTTGTGAGAGCTCTAGTTTCTCCAAGTATTTAAACAGGAATGTAAATGGATTAAATTAACATACAAACCAAAGTACAGCATATATTAATGCTATCTGTATTAATACAAAACTGTCTGAACTCTGAAAACAGTGGGGATTACTGATCATCTTAGACAAGGAGCAGCTCAGAAGCTTTCTGGCTCTATTCTTCATGGTTATGTTTTACTGTTTTGATGTTTATTCATTTCCTTATTATAACTATTCCCATCAGATTTTTGTGCTTCCCATCAGTTATTTCCACTTCAGTTTTGACACATAATACATGTGTCTGCCAAAAGTCCTGCTGAGAGATTGCTATCAGGACAAAAGAAAGTGTTGGGAAGTCTGTTAAGGAGTGAGAAGAGAGCAGAGTCCAGGGGGACAGTCAGTCTGCAACCTTTGTGCTGCAGAAAAAGCAGGATTTATTTATAATTTAGTCTGCTGCAGGCTTTAAAATAAATGTGTCAGATTTCATTCATTTCCCATTGTCTGTGACATCTGATTGTCATTGTCCAGGAAGAATCAATGGGGCATTGTAGAATATAAAAATAAATTAAGGGCAGTGTGCTGCATTGATGGCAAAAAGCTGGAGTTAAGGAATGGAATCACATGAATTCTGTTGAAAAGCTCACTTGATGTCTACACAGGAGCAGAAGAGCATCGACCACCCCTCTGAGAGGAGAGCCTCACTGTTTGCATTAATCTCTAGCAAAGCTCCTTGGACTGATTTGGGGCAGGAAATACTGAAAGTTTTTATACCCAGTATCTGATTTTCATCCTATTGTTTGGCCCTGGTTTGCTTTGTCCTGCCTGAATATGAAGAGCCATCACTGAGGTTCCTCTTTGCAGCAGCACCAGACCTGTTTGGAGATGTTGCCAAGTCAACCTCTTCCTAAACTCCCCAATCCCAATTACCTTCCCCAAAGTCATGTTTTTAAGGTTTTTATTGAGCTTTCTCTAGTATTGCCCTACTGATCCACTTTCTTAACATGGTGCCCTAGTGCCAGCTGCTCCTGTAATCAAAATAACAATTATTTCAGTGTTTTACATCAGCAAATAAATGTTGCTTTTTCAAAATAATAATTGTCACTATCCTAACTGATTTTTCTGTTCAATACAGATTGGCTGTTTATCTACCACACTTCAGCAAAATATGGTGAAGGAAACATAATATTTAGCATAATTTTTCTCTCCTTAACTGCTCGGAACCTGCAGCCACCAGATGGCATTTCCAGCCTGCGCAGGTCACTGTAGCACCAATGTTACCTCTTGTCTGAGTATCCAGATTTTCTGGGTCTCTTTTATTAACTTCTCAATCAGAGTTTAATTGCCCTTAATTGTGGTGTGTTAGAAAAGAAATATTGTCAAGTGGGGTTGACAAAGTTCTGTGCTTTGTTAGTTGAATGAAACACGAATTAGCTAAAAATCAGGATTAAAAGCTATTTCAAGACAAATAGTAGAGATTTTGTAACACTAGATTTGTTAGATACATTATACTACCAGTATGTTACTGAAATTGAGATCCATAGAACAGTTAAGGAGGGATCAGCTGACAGAATTACCTGTCTTGAAATGCTGACTGTGCTGCTTCTTTCCATGTTCCCATCAAACTGTGCAGTCAGAGCATTAATAATAATGTCTAATACACTGTTTATTGCTTGCATCTGCACAGCTGCTCTGTATTTCTCAATGGCATTGCAACAGCTGAATCAGTGCATCTCAGGAAAAACGCTGTCTCCAAAATGAATGAAGTCTCCTCAATCTTCTGGTGTCAGAAATAATCTGTTTTCTCACCGACAGTGAACTCAGCACTTGCACTCTCAGTTACTGGCACCTTGTCCATTGCCCTGCTAAGGCTTCTCTTTTCAAAGCCACCTGATTTTTAAGTCAAACATGAAATTTTATTTGGAAAAACCAGTGCTCAGTTCACACCTATCCCCCAGAAAATAAATCACTTCATTGCCAAGAGAGGGGTGAGTTTTGCAGTGCATTGATTGTGAGAGCTAAAAAAAATCAAATGCACGTCAGTTTTCTGTTTTCTCCTTATCCCTCATTCATTCCTAACCTTATTTTTCTGTCACATTTTCTTTCTCACCTATGCAGGGCAGAAAATGATGTTGAAATAAGGTTTCTAATAACCAAGAGGTCAGGAGACTGGAACACTTTATTGCCAAGGGCATTGCTTTGTGAATGTTTTAGTCTCTGTTGCTCAAGATGAAAGCAAAAACAGATCAGTTGAAAAAAACCAAGATTCCAATTTTAAATTATTTACTATTTTCCCTACAAATTCATTATTGCAGAGCCCAGAAACCTGGAAGAGGCTTTGCTGCATCAGCTGCTGCATGTGCCCTCAAATTGAGATTATCCTCATCCCTGAAATTTTTGTCGTCCATAAAATCCCAGATGCCTGGTACATACTCCTTAGTAAACTGGCTGCAGTAGAGGGAGGGAGTAACTTCTTTGCCTGGACAGGGCCACCTGCTACAAGAGCAGGTTGCTCAAAGCCCCATCCAGCCTGGCCTTGGGTCATGCAACTCAGTGTTCTTACTGATACCCTTCACTCCCAATCAATATCTGCTCCTGGTGATCCTCTCAAACCTCCTGTATTCATGGATGGAGAAATTCTAGGAACCTGGTGGTGTATAATGAAATTGGACCTTCTGTATCTTCTTCAGGTCAGCTTTTAATATATTAAACTTGTATTTTTCTTTTATTGCCTTTTATTGTAGATAAAAATAGTTATTATTTACACAATGGGAAAAAGCAGAACAATTAAATAGAAAAATGAGACCTGCTGAAATTAAAAAAAATCTGTCTTTCCTTCCTGCAAAGACAGAACTCTCGTAACAAAACCCCCACTCAATCCAAAGGAGTGAAGTTGTCAAAATATACCTCCCATTTGCAGAGAGGAATGCACTTTTTATGCCTGAGGATTTGGTGCTTTTTAACAGCTGCTTTCCTGTTCACATTTCCTTTGTGTTTCTTTTTTGTTGTTGCTGTGTCCTCGGTTTTTCTTTTGCACATATGAGCATCTTTCAGTTCTTTAGACTTCTTAGAAATTGAGACATTTATCCCTAGCAGTAGCTCAGAGGATATTTAGCCAAGCTCTGCAAGTTGTTCATCATTACCTTGCAGAGTGACCCTGGAGACAGGGAACACATTGACATTTACAGTGGCTAATCTATTGATTCCTGGGGGAAAACAAAGGCAATCAACGGGAGGGCTGTAATTGTTTCATTAAGTCCTATGAGCAGCACAATGTCCATTGATCCAAAATGCCTCGGAGCTGCAGCTTCACAATGTCATGACTCTCCCCACGGGCACCTTATTTTTCAATTAGCTGGTACTTGAAAGTGCTTTGACAGTCTCACAACATCCCAGCACTGAATTGCTCTCCCTGAGTGTGGCCAGGTGAGTGACAAATCTGGGCAGCCCAGTGGGAATGATTTCCTACCCTTCTGGATTTACTGAGGTCTTCAGCAGTGACTCCACTTTTCCCAAAAGTCAGGTCAGGGAAGTCAAACACCCCCATGTCTGGCCCGAGTGCTCCTCTGAGTAGGCCCCACTGAGAATATTAATTTTTTCTTACTCTGCATCAAGCAGAAATTGTATGATGGCTTTAAAAGCCAGTAGTCTGTCCTCATTAGAAGTCTTACAGTCACTGGTGATGTGTAGTAGTAGTTGGATATTTAATAAAAAGTTCGATTCTGGCATTAGTATTTAATAAAAAGTTGACTCTGACATAAGAAGAAAGCGGTTTCCCAGTTCCTCTTCCAGCCAACATCTGGGATTCTTTTCAAACCTCTCTACACCATTGTTCATTAGTGTGGTTTGAAGTAAGTAAAATCAGGTTTGCAATCTCCTGGACCTTCTGGTGGTGCTAAAAATATAACTAATAATTGTCTGTGCATCTTGTTTTTACTGGAAATAAAAGTCCTCTGGATCAAGACACAACCATGTACTGTAGCCAAGCTGTAAACACTTGAAAAGGCTGGAAGTTGGTTGGGGTGTAACGTGAATTTGTAAACTCAGTGCTTTGTCTGAGTTGTGTCACCTCTGGCATCAGGAGCTCAGTAGAATAACCACATATCTAATGATTTTACCACTTTTCTGAAAGTTTTCACCCATGGCCTTGCCCCTTTTCCTGCTGCACACCTGCACTAGTCCCTTTGGTGTGTCTAGTCCCTAAAGATCTCACACTTGGTGTCCTTCTCAGCAATGGTACCTGTAGAAATGTGTGTGGAAAGGTGGTATCTGGCCATTAGATGCATCATCTGAGATTGTTCACAGTGTTCCTGCTGAATTAATCCTATTTTTCAAGGGTCATAGTACTAGAAAGGCATAAATTACCTGCAGTACTGGGGTTTTTTGTTAACTTGAACTAAGAAAAAATGAAGGTTTAATGTGCCAACTATTTGCTTTGTTGCCTGAACTGTCATGCAATGTTCTCCTGTTTTGGGTGATGAGGTTTTTCACAGTTAGTGTGGTTGTATTTGAAATAGAAAATGGTAAAATTGTCAGAGCAGTTACAGTTTTTCTCATGAACGTGGTACAAATCTTCACCAAATTTCTAATGATTCTGATGTTTATAGCTTGGAATATTTTACACACATGTTCCAACTTCACATCCACAACATTTGTTAAACCAACAAGTCTGTAGCAGACACGATAGCTACCATCAGGAAACTTGTTTGACAGTTTAAACAGGCAGCATCTGTGTTTCCTACATTTCATAGTACACAAAAAGAACGAGGATTGCCCATGGCTCAATTAATTCAAGATGTTGTCGCATGGTGGAACTCTGTTTTGGAGATGTTAAGAAAAAAATCTAATTGGAAAAAGGGATTTTGCTCTTGTATTTGGCTGAGTTTCATCGATATCACCTCCTTAGTGGAATATTATTGAGAGCAGTTGGCTGGAATTTGGAGAATTAAGGTCAATTGGTGATCATCAGGACTGTCCTCCTGTGCTTCCAGCTATGTCTTTGTTGAAAGTGAATTTAGGATTTTCAAATTTCAAAGCAATGTAAGAGAATTGAATTGGGTGCCACTTAAGCTTCTTTCAAAGCTGAATTCGCCACTGTTGTCAACAAAAGGAGCAGTTGCATTGCAGGGCTTGGGTTCAGCAGGACACATAAACAGATGCTTAAGGCTAAGCCCACGAGGAATGTTTTGATGAGGTGGACTCCACCAGAGCCAGGACACCACAGTGTGGTCCAGCCTTGCAACAGAGGACATAAAACATTACAACATGTCGGTTATAATTAAAAGGACTGTGTTTTGGCATCTGCTTCAGAATTTCCCAGATTTATGTTGCTATAAAGAACTAAGAGAAAATCAAAATTTGATCTTCTATGACAATGTCCCTTCAGCAAAATCTGGGTGGAGGGAAGAAATGGGAACACTTTCCCAGGAGCTGTAATCATGGATCAAATTGCGATAGCAGCGTTGAATGATATCTGAGCCCGTGATTTCATCTGTTGGCTTCAGGGAGGCTCTTTGCAGGCAAGATATTTTTCAGTGTGTTATGTCTGAGCCTCTTGAGTCTTGCCTCTGGTAACATGAGGTCCTTCTGTCTACAGGAACAGGTTCTACAGGGGCTGTTGAGCTGTGCCGTGGCGTGTGCTGGTGCAGTGAGTGGCCTCTCTGGTGGATTAGCCCACCAAGGCACCAGCCTGTGTCAGTGTCTTTATTGCATGTCTGCTCAGAAACCCTTCCCCACACATCTTTCTGGCTCTTTTCATAGAGGACATGCAGAGAAAATCATGCACACTTACTTGAAAATTTATGGGCTGACCTGAGTATTCTCTCTGGGGAGGACTCCTTGGGTCAGTCAAAATGAATTAAAACCAAATGTGTCTGGTTTTCATGTTTACTCCTTCCATAAACACAGCACACATGCAGTGTGCAGCTGCTATCCTGAAAGGGGTTTTCCCCCTGGTATTTGGGGGATCTGTACTTTAAGAGCACGTTCTATTGTAGTGCTGTAGAAAGAACAAGTGATGCTGGGCCGTTTCACAAATCATTTCTCAAACTGTCTGGAGGAATTTCAAGTAAGGTAAGACAGCAGTGAAGTCTGAGCTGAGACAGTCAGGACACAGTGCATTTGAGTAAATAAAAAGCAACAAAAAGTCAATGCCTTTCCCCTCTGCTTCTATCAGCTCCAGAAGAAATGAGTTTGAAAGGTACAGAACAGTTCCTTGGGGGAAGATTACCATTTATTTTCATTGATTAGGGCTCTCAGGCTGTGACCTCAAGCACTCCTGGCAGTCTCTTCCCCCTCCTTTAGTGACTCCTCGCTGCTGATTTTTGATCTGACAAAGCAGTTTGTGGTTCCCTTTGGCAGCAAAGGCTCCTCAGAGCCAGAGCTGCCTTGATGCTCCATTTTGCTGTGTTCAGGCAAAGCCTGACAAGAGTAATGTGCTGAGCCACTTAATCCTTCAATGGCATCATTCCTCCTTCTGTAAGACAATAAAAGAGGGATGATATTTAATCAGCCCCACCAGGAACTCTGGCATCCTCCATCAAGGACATTGAGGGGCTGGAGCATGTCCAGGGAAAGGCATGGTGCTGGGGAAGGGTCTGGAGCACCAGGAGTGGCTGAGGGAGCTGGGGGGGCTCAGCCTGGAGAAAAGGAGGCTCAGAAATGACCTTCTTGCTCTCTGCAACTCCCTGACAGAAGAAGGGAGCCAGGAGGGAATCCATTTCTTCTCAGAGGTAACAAGAAGTAGAACAAGACAAAACAGCCTCAATCTGTACCAGAAAAGGTTAGATTGGAGATTAGGAAACATTTCTTCACTGAGAGAATGGTCAGGCTTTGGAACAGGCTGGTTGAACGATGATCCCTGGAGATATTTACAAACCATGTAGATGTGGCACATGGGGACATGGTTTATTGGTGGCCTTGGCAGGGCTGGATTCATGGCTGGACTTGATGATCTTATAGGGCTTTTCCAACCTAAATGGTTCTATTATTCCATGGAGAGATTGTAGTTGCAAAGAACTACTATGAGCACTGCAGGGGGGTCAAAGTCCACCAAGCAGTTGCTCTATCAAGAAAATGACAGATAAGATGAAGCTCAAGGACAAGTTGCAAGAGAATTTTGATGAGTGAAAAAGGGGGCTGAATGGACATGTTTGGGTCACAGGGAGCTGGACCAGCTGACCTCCAAAAGTCCTTCCTTCCCACCTAAATTATTCTCTAATTCTATGACTGAGTGAAAGTTGAACTATCCTCATGAAGACTCTGGAAGCAGATGAGGAACGTGGGTTTATGTGATTAACCCGATCCAGAGTCAATGAGGATGAAATCCACAGTTTGGATCAGGGTAACTGGAGTGCTTGATGGGTTCATGCCAAACTTCAAGACTGCTGTTCTTACGGCAAGTTAATGGTATTTTTGAATTGGAAGTGAAGGAGGACTGTATTTTTCCACACAGGTGCAAGGTTCTTGAGATAAAAGCAGAGGATAGGAACTTGCCCCAGCAACATAACATTGACCAGCCTAAATGCTCATTCTCCTGTGGTTTCAGTGAGTAGCAGCTCTTAGCTTCTCCTTCCTTTTAGCAGGATGATTTCCTTGTAAAACCACACCATTGTAGGGGGCTGGATGATCTCTCTACTTCCTGCTCTCTTCTTGTCCCATCCCAAGAAGTGGGCTGGAGGGAAACACGTGATGGGCCCCACCAACCTGAGGGAAGTGCACATAATGAAACCCTTTCCTGGTTGAATAGGCTTACAGAATGCCAACCAATTTCCCCAGCCAGGACCTTTCGGAGTCGTTCTATATCCTTTTATTGCCGTTGCCATAGCAAAGGACACTAATTCACCTTTGTGTGAAACTTAATAAAAATCAGGCCATCATTCACTTGTCTGTAGACCATTAGAAATGCTTGTGCTGAATTTTAGAGACGGGCTTTTCACAATCTGTTAATCCAGTGGCTGTAGAGTTGGTTATCTCATTATCTTGTGTGGGAGGTGAGTCACTGTACTGGCTTTGACTACAGCCAAAAAGGGTCACAGTTGCTGTGGTTTAATTTAAATGCCAAAATTACCTTTAGAGTGACTTTTCTTTCCTCTTCAGTGGAGAGCTGAGCTGCCTGGGAAACCCCTGCAAAGTACTGAGAGCACTAAACTGGCCTGCCATTAATCAGAAATTGTCTTTCATGGACTAAATTAAAGGGGCTGTTTTACAAACACTTAGGATGCATTTGGGCCGTTGGGTAAGTTAACAGGGTGGCATGTTGTGCAGAGCCAGATCTCAAGTGACAGTGCTGTGGGTCAGTCTACCTGGGTTGCAAAGACAAAATATACTCAGTTACCCTTTACACTGCAAGATCCGCTTTGGTTTGAAGGTGTGCAGATGATGATTATAAAGCCTTGTTTCTTGGTGTTCTTCAAAATCAGCCTAAAAAGGCAGGAGGAAGCCAACAGGCAGCAACAAACCAGTACAAGCACTGGGATGTTTATTCAATAATGGGGATTTTTGGGTTTTATTTCAGACCGACAATTTTTGCCTTGCAGTTTTGCTTACTGTGCCGGAACAGCAGTGCAAGGAATGAATGTTTCTCACGTTCAAACTCACACAGCGGCTCCATCTCCTGCAGCCAGACTTGGATCCCTGCAAAGAGAGGTTCCTGCCACCCCCTAAGCCCCCAGATCCAAGCCGTGGCAGGGGATGCCCCTGGCACGCGGTGGCTGTGCCATGGCCAGTGCTCTGCCCACGGCAGGGATCCCTGCATTGTGCTCCAGGCAGGAATGCCCTCAATGGGATTAGCCGGGGAAGGGGCGAAAGGCTGTGGGAAAACCTGCGTGTGTCATATTGCTGTCGGCGGCTGTCGCAGCTCAGCGTCGCCGCTCGGCACACAATGGGGTTAAAAAAGTTAAGTGCAACTGTTGTGGTAGCTTGATTTTGAATTATGTATTCATGGATCTGCATAATAGCCTTTCAGATGGGGTATTGTTGTTTCGGGCACAATCTGGGAATTGTGAGAGGGGAGCGGGTGGGTTGGGGGGGGAGAGGGATGGGGAAGCACAGAGGGTGAAAATGGGGAAAACTAAGACTTAATCAAAGGAGAGTGGCAAATTGTATGAAATGAGATTTTCTTCCCTGCTCACACTGTGCCTATGGAACAAGTTTTCACTTGGAAATGCTGACTCCTTTCCCAGCTTAATAATACTTGTGTTTTTTCTCTTGGCTAAGTTCTTAGAGCCCTAAGAGGGAACGCAGCAAGGCTATAAATGCAGATCCCTGCTCTGCTCATCCTTGCTCGCCCAGGTACTACTGGATTTTCCTGTCTCTAATGCAGGTGAGATGAGCAATGAGCTTCCCTGGTTTGCTTAATGCGAGGGTGCAGCAATCAGATATCCAGGAGTGGGAGAGACATGTTTGGAGAGGGACGAAGATGGGAAGCAGCCAAAGGGGAGGTTCATTGGGCAGTTTTAAGGAGAGCACCAATAAGGAGCTCCTGACGCAGCCTTAGCGACATAATCACCTTTCATCCTGTGTTTGAGGACTTACCTCCTGCAGCCACAGCTATAAGATCCAAGGAAGAGGAGGACAGGGACAGGCAGGAGCAGGGGAGGCAGCATCAGCATCAGCTCTGCTTGCAGCCCCACAGCCCCAGGAGCTCAGCCAGGGCTCAGTCTGGGTAAAGGCCACCAGGAGCCCTCCCTCTCGCTCTACCTTAATGGACACAACACAACACTGGGCTCCAAACACATTTTCCTGTCAGCAAAAATGATTTTTCTGTTATTTACCCTGTTTTTACCCCACAGACTGTATGGAGAATATAAGAGGCAAAATATTTACTCCCCCAGAGAGTCCATTCCAAAATGCAAGAGACTCTAATCATGCGGTGGTAGACCCTCCTCAAGGCCTTCAAGACCCTTGTTAAGTGTGCCAAATGTTCTGCTTGACTGGGAGAACACATCCCCTTTATTCCACAGCCCTGGAAAGATGAAGAATTTTTTTTCTGCTCCAAGTCGATGTACAACCTGCATGAATGTGCCCAAATAAACTTGCTAATCTGGCACAGCTAACCTAAAATTCATTAGTAAAACATACATTATGAAGTCCCCAATCAACTAGATGTGGCCTGTGCTGCTGCTGAACAAATGTGCACATTGTCAGTTGTGACAGCCACTGGAATTTGGCCCAAAGCTGCAGTGGCTTAAAGCACAGGGATTTTCCATAGCATCTATTTTTAGTAATTATATAGAGTCTGCTTAGAGTAATACCTGGACTCCTCTCGATGTTCAATGTATTTATTCTCCCTGTGAGGTCGGGAGGAGTAAACACAAGCCAGTGGAGCTGTGTTGTAGCTCTTTTCTGCTGAATAGCTGGAAACTGGGGAGGTTTATGCCTCTTTATGGGGGAGGCACAGCCACAACACACAACAAGTGTGAAGCCTTTTTAATGCATTGGATGCAATTAAAGGTATTTCCAAAAATGTTAGGTGGCTGCCTGCTGTAGGTGGAGTTTAGACAGTGTGTATTTCTCACCTCTTGTATTTTTCTTGATATTTTCTATATAAAATATCACAGTTGTGTAGATATAAACATACTCTATTTTGCATAAGGACTACTTTCATTCCCAGAATTTACAGGCCAAGGAGGAGATGCGCTTGCTTTAACTGTTGTAAAGTGACTTTTTGGAGGTGGATTGAAGGGACTTTTTTTCTATCCTCTCCTGGAGCTCTGGCTACTGATCCAGGGCTGGGCTGTCCAGTTTGCTCAGTGGGTCTTGCTCCAGCTGTGGAGCTCCACTCCTTCTGTGAGTCCACTCCTGTGAGCCCGCCTGTGGCTCTGCTCTGTGGAGTTGTAGCTGACTCTGTGTCTTGTAACTTCTTCCTTTTGTGCCATCTGGGCTGAATTTTTCCCTCCTGCCACTCATGCCATCTTTTGGTTAGCCTTGACTGGTTTTCTTTGAGTTAGTCCCTGTCTCCTGTGCCTCATGTTTCACTGCCATTTGGCTTGTTACCATATGCCATTGCCTTGAGTCACCAGTGGATGAGTAGGCTCCAGCCAAACAAACAGGTTTTTCCTTGGGCTGGATTTTTTAAAGCTGCCCAGACTCGTCCTCCTGTCAGTCGTGGTACCTTTTGCACATCTACTTTCTGCTTCTTAGTGCTTGACCAGCAGATAAATCCTCTGGCTTCCCTCTGCCTCAGCTCTTTCAGCTACTGAGCTTGCTGTAAAATCCCTTCAGATGAAATCTAGGCTTGTGTGTCCAGCTGCTCCCTCCTCATGCCTCTAACAGCACTTGATGATTTTTGGCCAATTTCAGAAAATGAATGGGTTTAGTGTTCTCTTGCTCAGTGTGAAGCTCTGCTGGGTTGCTGGACCCTCCCTCTGAGATGTGTAGATATGGAAATAGGTGGCTGTTTGTATGGCACACTCTCCCAGCTCTCCCAGCTCTCCCAGCCTCTGGAAGTGGCTCCCTAAGCACATCCCTGTCTTCCCTCTCCACTGCCACAGCCTCTGAGATCTGTCTCCTGTTTCCTTTGGCTGCATCCCCCATGTTTTCTTCATGATCTCACTTGGGACCAGCCTGCCTCTCCTCACTGGGGCTTCCCTCTCCTCTCCTTGCCCCCAGCACAGGCTGTGGTTGTGCTTGCTCTGCCATGGAGCTGCTGTTTGGTGCTGTTCACCTGGAACGGGATTGCTGCTGCTTCCAAATGTGCCAGTGACTTCACTGTGAGTCATCTCCAGGGCAGGCACCTGAAGGGTCTTTGTGTCTGCTGGGTTCTGCCACTGAGGTTCTCCTCACCAGCTACCTGTCTCTTCAGTGCTATTTTTGCCATGAAATGATACTCTGAGGCTGGAGGGCTCACAGGTGGGCTCACAGCTCTGCCATGGAGACAGGCTGAGACATTTGGGGCTGCTCAGCCTGGAGAAGGCTCTGGGAAGAGCTCAGAGCCCCTTACAGTGTCTAAGGGGGCTCCAAAGGAGCTGGAGAGGGACTTTGGACAAGCTCATGCAGTGACAGGACTAGGGCAGATGGCTTTGAACTGACAGAGGGCAGGGTTAGATGGGATATTGGGAAGAAATTCTCTACTGCGTTGGTACTGTCAGGTTGCCCAGAGAAGCTGTGATTGCCCCATCCCTGGAAGTGTTCAAGGCTAGGCTGGACTGGGCTCTGAGCAACCTGGGCTGGTGGAAGGTGTCCCTGCCCCTGGCAGGGCAGTTGGAACTAGATGCTCTTTAAGATCCCTTCCAATCCAAACCATTCTATGATTCATTCTATAAAATGGCTCTGACAGTCCTTCACCAGACCTTTGCAAGCTGGATATCCTTTTCTCCAGCTTTGAAAATACTATTTCTATGGAACATGATATTCATGCTCCATAATTTTCCATCCCACAACACCTTTATTCCAACTCTCAGCATGAAGCTCTGCCCTAATGGCTGTCTCCATTCACTCCTGTGTTCCCCAGTGCCACTGCAGAGTGGAGGTGCTTCTCTGAGCCTAGAACAGTTTCTCTTAAAAATGTCTTCAGTTTAAGAAAGTTTATTCCTGTGTCCTACAAATGCTCCCACCCCTCTTTGGCAAACTGGTTTGTGTTCCTAATTAAACACAGAGCCCAGAGTGTTTTGCTCTGCAGTGTAAGTATGTTTCCCTTCTTTTTGTCCCTGGTTTTTCTCTACAGTCTCTTTCTTTCTGAGATTGCAGAAGTCCCTGAACACTTTTATTAGGTGTTCTAGTGCTCATTAATCCTGGCAGTGGCACACCATCCACTTCTTGTCTCTTTTCCCTCCTAGTAGAAAGAAATTTTACTTTCCTTTTCTCCTCTTTATTTCCCTCATGGTAAAGTCTGGAGTCAGACTCAGTTCTTGCTTCCATTGCTTGCACAAGTGTTTTCACTCTGGAAACTCAAGTTACTTGGCAGCCTGAGTCCACATGGCTGAGTCCAAACTTGTTTTCTTATGTGAGATGCAATAGTTGGAGCCTTTGCTATCCTTGTGTGTCTGTGACCTCTCAGATGTGTGACAGATGTGTGAGAGAGGTCCATGTTCTCAGACCATACATGCTGGCTCACATGAGAACCAGGGCTCCAACACACAGTCCAATTTCCCTGTGTCAGCAGAGTTTGGAGAACGAGCCTCATGCCTCCTTCTGACCTTTTGCAGAAATGGTGCAATTCTTACTGTAGTCTGCAGTGGGAGAGAATTTTGCCAACTCTTATGACTTGGCTTTCGCTGTGGGCAAAAAGTGTGTGTGGAATGAGCTGTAGTACCTCAGCTGATGGGTAACAGCTGATTATGCACCGAAGTCCTGTGAGATGTTCTACTCCATCGGTGCTGTGAGGTGTACTACTCCATGAATCCTGTGAGATGTCCTGCTCCAGCAGTCCTGTGAGGTGTCCTGCTCCAGCAGTCCTGTGAGGTGTCCTGCTCCATGAATCCTGTGAGATGTCCTGCTCCATGAATCCTGTGAGATGTCCTGCTCCAGCCAGTGCTGACCACAAGCAGCGGCAGAGGAGGTTGGTTTCTCCATGACCACTGTGGCCACCTGGTAGCTGTACCAGGAGATGGGTCACCTCCCTAAACGGCAGGGACACTGCTTTGCCAGAGGTTTGTGCAGCACGCTGTGGGGTTCAGGCTCAGTTGTAGCCATCAGCTGATACTTTGAGTCACTAAATACAATACCTGTATTCAGGTAAACCAGCCCAAATTGTGTCCATGGGGAATCCTTGCTATTGATTCCCACTCAGCGATGGGCTAGAGGGCATTGTGATCTTCAAAGACTGGTTTGAATTATTCTCCCTCATTTGCTTTTCTATGGACAGACCACCTAATCCCCTGGAGATCCCAATCAGCCTGAACAAAGAGTTCTAGGTTTTCTTGGGAAATGCTTGGCACAAGGAGGGATTTACTGCTGTGAGATGATTAACATTCTTGAGGTAATTTTGAATTAAATGAAGGAAACCATAGCATCAAACTGTAGCCTTTCCAAGTAATTTCTGCAATGGAACATCTGTAATGGAATACCATGTCTAGATGTCTGTGACATGTTTGATTTCTTTTAGGCTGGATTTCTAATTTTATTTAACCAGTGCATGAAGCCTTACAGCCAGAGGGTTGAGATGTGCTCTTTTTGGAAAAGTATGAATACCTCCTTGGCAATACTTGAGAGGAAAAATTTAGGTAGGTTGTAGTGCATAGGCCAACAATCTTGTCACTTTGCTTGT
>JAOXXN010000082.1:31587338-31605410 GCA_026770055.1 Myrmophylax atrothorax | reverse complement strand
TATTGGGCTTTGCACTTCCAGCATCTGGGAGTAGTGTACGGAGCATATGTTCCTATAATTTATTTATATTTAGGCAAAGTGTGGTGTAGGTTGTGCAACGTTGAATTCCCCTTTCCAAGACTGTTTCCTTGATGTGTCAGCTCAGTGTTTCTAGAGCATTAATGTTTCCTGGAGTAAAGACTTGATTCACTGTTGTGTCATTCCAAGAAACCCCCCATAGGCTCTGAGATGATATTTTTAATCTCAAATGAGGGTTCTGATGCTGTGCAAGGCTCAGAAAACTTCTATTTCACTTTACATCTCTTTATATCTTTGTCTTTTGGATCTTGTTTGTTCATGGAGACTAAGGTCAATACTCTTCAAAATAAAATTGGATGGCATAATTATTGTTCCGGCTCAGTTAAAAGCTTTTTCATATTAATGTCTGTCACTCTCTTCTTGTGTCTGACTGGGAGCTGCCAAGAACATTAAAGATGCATGAGTAAAAACACAGGATTTTGTTAAGCCAGTCCATTTGAATGTCTTAGAAATATGTGTTCATATCACATCCAAACTGCCAGCAGTGGCAGGGCTTTTCCTCTGCAGAAAGGGGGCCTTGTAAATAGTTGTATTCATTGGAGGTAAAATTAGGTTTCTGTGGTGCTGACATGCAGCCAGCTTTGCCCACAGGGTAATTTATGTTTAAAATAAATTTTAAAAGTGCCCTAAAATAGTAACGTGCATATGACATATTCTGTGAACTTGAGAGTCCATTTGGACTAAAGCTTTCTTTGTGTTTATTTTGTCCGTGGTGCCTTAAAGGAACTCCATGGCAGAAAACAAATGTGGCTTTCTAACACACAGACTGTGCAACATTTGCCTCCAATTTGAGCTTCTATAGGGGTATTCTATGAGGCTATAGGTAGAGAAAAGGAATTAAATTCTTCCTGCAACCAGTGATCTGGGAGAGTTTGCCCAGTACTTGGACCATGAAGATACCCTCTGTTCTCCTGCTATGGTGCTTGGATTTAAAAAATTAAAATAGGATTCAGATGGATGTCAGTGTCTTTTGTTTTTAAGAGAAAACAGTGAACTTTATGAATTGACCAGTATTTATGTGCATCACTGAACAAGTAAACTGGACTTTGTGTTGAACATTGTGTTATCCTTATTTTTGTTCCACTCCAAAGGCAGAAGTCCCATTTCCCCACAGAACTGCCCACTTGGGTAACACCGAGTTTTCTTCCTGCCTTCTGGCCAGGGTAAGAAATAAATCTTGGACTTTCTCCCAGGAAGGCATTGTTCATTTTACCTCCCTCTTCTGCTCTCTCCTGGCACAGCTCCACAATGCTTTGGAGCATGGACTGCCAGTGTTCCACTGGAGTCCTCAGGAACACGGACACTCCCATATTGAGTCTGTCACTATGAAATATTTTATAGAAAAAAAATTTTCCTAGTTCAATTGAATATAGGAAGGGAGGTGGTGTGTCATTGACTTTCCCAGGGAATTAGGATCCACTTGCTAATTCCTCCACCCTCCTCTGCTTTTGGTTTGCCAAAAGGTCTCTCATGCAAGTCACAGGTGGATGATTATTTCAATTTCTTTTGGAAAGGTCTTGTGGTTATTGATGGAAAAAGTGACTTAGGGTTCAGGGATTATTATCATATGGATAATTTGTCCATCCTACTGAGCCCTTCAAGGGGATGAAATACCAATACTTGTATCTTTTGGCAGTGTCTGCTTTGTGCAAGATTTGTTATCCCCAAAAGCTACCTACTCACTATCAGTGCCAGATGGTGTTGCTGTCCCTGCAAATCAATTACAA
Organism: Myrmophylax atrothorax; assembly: GCA_026770055.1. Taxonomy (NCBI): domain Eukaryota; kingdom Metazoa; phylum Chordata; class Aves; order Passeriformes; family Thamnophilidae; genus Myrmophylax; species Myrmophylax atrothorax. Next base: position 31,603,605 of record JAOXXN010000082.1, on the reverse strand, counting down.
GTAAAATGAGCCCCCACATATGCACATTGTGTTATTTGATTTTGCAGGGAGTAAAACTTACCAGAGGAGGTTAGATCTCAGTCCTTGGTTTTTTGGTTTCTGCTAAAATCCTCCTCTGATTCCCTGCTACAGCAGTTTCCCTGAGCAAAGTGAAGCCAAGGTGGAGTCTTAAAGATGGTCATAAATCAACCCAGATACAATACAAGCTCTCTTTTGGACACCTCCTGTAAGCCCCTTGTGAACTCCACTGGGTTAATTTGCAACGTACTATAGCTTAAAAAACAAAATCCCCATTTGGAGGGCAACATTACTGCAGAGTTATTCACAAAGATCAGTCACCCAGAAAAAACACACATCAAAGGGAAACCTTGACACAGGGCCTATGTTACCAACAATTATAAAATGAATGCATGATGCTTTATTATCAAGGAAACTTCATGAACTTTGTGATGGTATGGTAAGGCACTATGACCAACTGCAGTGGTTAAATCTTCCAGCAGTGGTCAGGATCATAAAGTTATGGACATCTTCTGTCCTCTGGTCTCGCTTTGGCTCAGAAGAAATACCTCTGATTCTCTACTTCCCACCTTTTTATTTTTTATTAGCAACCTATTAAAGGGAGCCAAGAAGTATGACATGCAGCACGGTTTGTTTCTTAGCATGCAAACCCCAGCTTATCTAAGAGATTGCTGTTTATCTTGTAGACTACACCTAAATTTTCTTCATTTTATTTGAAGTTTCAGTAGATCAAGAGTCTCTAAATCCAAGTAGCCAAGGAGGAATACAGAATGGGCATATGAAGGTGCACTGAAGAAGTAGCATCAATAAACTGCAATGGAGATGCACTGAGAGTCCCTTACAAAGCTACTGAAATCTGTGATTGTTTTGTCCTGTCAGATTTTGCACAGGCTTAGAAGGGTTTGCTCTAAAAAATGAACTTCTCTACATTGAATTCAACTAATGGCAGTGAAAAATGTGAATACTTGAATAAATGTGAATACTTGAATTAGGCGTTGTCCACTCCTTTATTTTAAAGCTTTGTCTATGGCAAAGTCTCTCTGCATCTTGAGTGGAGAAAATGAACCATTATGCCTTTTTCTTTCTTTTCTGCAGGCTATGACAGCTAAACCAACATTTCTGCCTGCCAACATCTTGGAGTGTGAAACTGAATCAAGGTCAAGAAAGAATAGTAGGGAGTCTAAAAAGCAAGCTTTTTTTTGCATTTTAGGTGTGGAGGAAGACCTGTTTCTGTTTGTGTTATGCAAAGCCTGTGGGGAGGGCTGTGAAAGTTCCCCCGTTTGCTTTGGCAGGTACAGCAGGAACACTGCTGAGCATCTGCCATGGGGCTTGGGCTTCTTCTGAGCCAGGGGCTTGGGGGGAAGGTTTGGAGGGACTGGGGGTAAACTGAGATTTAGCCAGCTGGTTGATTTGGGTTTTTGTTTGTTTGTTTGTTTGTTTCATTTATTTGTTGAAGAAAATGGAGTTTGATTAGCTCCTTGGGCCGAGCCTGGGCTTCGGTCTGGCTGGGTGGAAGCAGGGACTGGAGCCTGCGTGGCAGATCGTCCATCTCTGGCACTTCCAGCAGAGGCAGAGAAGCCTTTCCCTTCCACACACAACCTCCTGCTCCTCCAATGCCAGTAAAAACAAGAGAACGGCATGGCTTGAATAGCAGACCTCCCTCAAAATAACTCTGTGGTCATGAGCTGAGGGCAGAAATTGTTCCTTCTCCGCAGCATGTGGGAGATAAATGATTTGCGTGATTATTTCTTGCCCCTGCCCCTTTTTTTAAAAGAGAGGGTTCAGATTTTTGAGTGCTTTCCTTCAAGGAAGTGTATGAGAGCTATTAAATACATATTTCTCTTGGAAATACCACTGGAGCCTTCTTTTCCTTGCACTGGAGAAAAGAAGTGTATTAAAATATATTCACTGAATGGAACTTCATCATATTATTTTATCAGGTTGTTCTGTTCAGTCTTATCTATTCTTTGTAACTTTTAGATGAAGTGATTCCTCTGGCAACAAATAGTTTTTCCTAATCACACAATCCAGCCTGGGAATTTTTCTAATTTACTCCACAATACAGTTCAGTAGGGAAAATCTGAGGAATGCTGAGGGGCTTTTGCTCATCCCCATTTATTTGCATCCCAAGATTAAAGTCCTTTTTCCCACCACAAACCCCTGACCCCTTCGCTTTTTGGGAGTTCAGCATCCTCTAGATGGCCCTTAGGCACAGCTTACTCAGGATAAGTGCAGGGAGAGTAAGAATAGAGTTTCCTGCTGTGAAGGTCGTATGGATTCTGTGAAATCCCGGAGGGACTCGCGGAAATTTGCATCATAATGCCCTGTTTGGTGCAGGTCTGTGCGCTGAGCGGGGACACAAAAGGTAACGGAAACTAAATGTGTCAGGCATCATCTTTCTAATCCAATGTGGGGGCTGTTTAATCTCTTTCAGAAGATGTCTTAAGGACTCCCAGTGTCTTCATTGAGCGCTGGGCTTTCCCCACTGCCCGTCTGGGGGCTGGGGCTCTGGTGGCCACTGCTCCTCATCACCCTGAGCTGAGGCTTAATTAACACATAGAGGCACGTCTGCTGCTGACCCATCCTTGGCGCTTGCTTCAGCCTGGGCAGGAGACCATGAGACTGGGGCTGGAGGAAGAGCCTGTAATCCTATAGACACAGCCCGTTGAGGGGCAGAAGGAGAGAACTGGGAATTCACACTCTTTCTGTCTCAAATAGGAAAAACAGAAAAGCCTCTAGACTTGACACAGGACAGAAAGTGTCAGGCCAGCCCAGCTACAGCCATGTTAGCTTTGAGCTCCTCCACCTGCGTTTTCACAGACATTTCACCTGTGCTTTGCCTCCTGCAGAGTCCCCTGGCTCAGGAACCAAGCTTTAGACTCAAAATTCAGTTTATTTTTTCCCCCACACAAATGTCAGTCTCCTAAGCCGGCTTTGGAAAGTTAAATGCCATGGGAAAGTAGAACTGTGAATTTGTGTGGAGGGCAAATCTATGTTGAATAATAATAAAATCTTATGGCCCCCAAAGCTGTAGTTTGCAACTGCTGTTGGCTCCTGGAGGAGTATCATGCTTGTGGCATAAGCCCCACTGCTTCATGGAGTTTGTCCTGTTATCACAGAGTCTGAGAATGGTGTGTGTTGGAAGGGACCTTGTAGAGGTCACCCAGGTCCATCTTCTGCCATGGGCAGAGACACCTTCCACCAGACCAGGGTGCTCCAAGCCCCATCCAAACTGTCTTTGAACACTCCCAGGGATGGGGCAGCCACAGCTTATCTGGGCAACCTGTGCCAGGGCCTGCCCACCCTCATTGCAGAAAACTTCTTCCTAATATCTAATGTAAATCAACCCTCTGTCAGTTTGAAGCCATTCCACTTGTTCTATTACTGTGCCTTTGTCCAAAGTCCATCCACAGCATCCCCATGCATGCTATATGTTATAGTTATGTTATGTTGCTATATGTTCTGTTCTGTTCTGTTCTGTTCTGTTCTGTTATGTTATGTTATGTTATGTTATGTTACGTAACACAGGAAGGAGAAAAGTCTGGATTCTTCTAAGACTTAATGCAGCATTAACCACGTAATAAAATAAGAGTAATATACCAGGAAGAAAATGGTTGCATTGAGCAAGCAAAAATGGATGAGAAATGAAGAACTGGTACATGCAGACCAAACTTTTATCAATATTGATCTTTGCCTGCCTATGTAGTTTCACAATAGTAGCTTTTGGCTACTTTGGGCAGCATAAAGTGTGGGACTAGAGAATAAAAATAAGAATCACAGGGGAAAATAATGAAAATGATGAATAAATCAAGCAGACTTTTCTTCTCAGTACTCAGAGATCATCTTTATTACAAAATTCTGAGTAAGCCTAGGAAGAAAATCTAAATACTCAACATGTTAAAAATCAGCAAGTGACATACCATTCAGAGCAGAGTACTCATCCTGCATCGAGATGTGTTCTGTATACAGAGCTGGCTGTACTGGTTGTGACTCACTTGCACTATATTATGTCTATGTATAAAGTTCTACACACTTTGCAAAGACACAAAAGAGAGGGAGAGGTAGGAGAAAAATGCAGAATCCCTTTCTTTTAATCCACCTTTCAATGTTTGGCTTAGCTAGAGTGTAGGTAATAACAAAAGAACAGTGTGCATTTATTAACTGAAAGCTGAAACTTGTATATAAATATCTATAGAAAGAAGAACACGCTGGTGAAACCAGTCGGAACTGTGGGAACCCCTAAGTCCATAAAGCCAGACATCAATACTTATTTGCAGATTGACACCCTGGGACAAATTCTGGACTTTAATTTTCAGTCAGTGCATTGGCAATGGTCTTCACCACTCGAGGGCAGAGGCCCCAGGGTTTACTAGCAAGGCTTTTAATTACCTGATTCTCAGTTGATGATAGGCAAATGAAACATACAATGTATTGCCCTTCTATAGCTCTTCTGGCATTTTTGGATGGGATTGTCTGGTCAGAGCTGGTGGAAAAATTCAATTGCAAAAGAAAACATGAAAATACATTGAATATTTTTAAAAATTCCAGACTTTCATGAAAATGTAGCTATCTCTTCATTTATTTGTTTTAAATAGCTCTTTCATGTGCTGGGACAAAGGGACATTGTATTAATAGTGAAGTGTGAAATGTTTTTCTTGTTTGCTTGGACAACAACTGGGAATACATGGATTTGCCTATTCACGCTTTATTGTTATGACAACATTTTTTTCACAAAGTATTTGAAAGCCAGCACTATGAAAGGAATAAAGTTGGCTACAAATCTGGACGAGTTTCATGCTTTTGTTTTAAGCTTGCCTGTATGAGCTTTGTCAAAATTGTGAGTCTTTCATCCATGGTGTCTGTCTGATTCAAGGGTTCTTTTCTTGTTCAAATATCCTTTAGTAAAACCCATTTGACTGAAAGGCTGTGCAAACACGAGCTGGCTATGATAAGAGTCCCACATGAAATCTTTAGCATGCTTTGTCAGCATGAGGTTTTTTAGCTGCATGCCCTAGTACATTTTCCCCTCCCCTTCAGTAAGTCTGGTTTCTTGGAGTGCATTTCTCATTTATAATTGCTGTAATTTTGTGATGAATTTATGACAATAAGCCATTATGCTTAAGGTGAAATGTTAATCAATTCTAGATTAGTGTTACTTGAAAAACAGTGCCCTAATCCAAGCTGTGATACTAAACCAAGCAGCACCAGAAGTCAGGTGCCAGCCACGGCTGAGTTTGCTCTGGGTCTATTTTCTCTGTCTCTCTTTCCTAAGCGAGCAGCCTGCCAAGCTTTCTCTAGCACCAAAATGCTGAAAGGCATCATAAGGAATCTAATCCTGTGACTTTGTTAAGCACAGAAAAGGTGCTGAAGGAGAATGCATTGATCAGCTTAGTCAAATCCAAAACCTACGTTTTTTCCTTCAAATGTGGTTGGCACATGTGAGTACCTCATCACATGGGCAGGGACTGAGAACAGAAGGGTTCATCTAAATCCTGTCCCAGCTCTGAAACATCCCAGAGAGTTGTTGAAAAAATAGCTGTTTGTCCTGTACCAAACTACTTGTATCATGCACTACACAACCTGTTTTCTCCAGCTAGTTTGGCTCTGCAATGGGTTTATAGGAAGAACAAGGGGAAAACTTGCATTTGAAAAACTCTCTGTTTCATTCTGTTGCTGTTTTAAAGTCTGAGCTTTTCCAGCTCACCTTTGCTTTTCTTGGTAAAAGCCTATATTGGCATACAGCTCCAAGACAGGAAAATGGAGACATCTTACTACATGCCTCTGCTAAACACAACTAATAACATGCTGGGTATTTTCCACTCCACCCAAACTGCATAATTGTTCACCATATGAAATGAAGTGAATTCTGTGCAATGTTTTGATGAGCAATTTTAATCAGGGTTGTGAAGAAACTGCTCTCAAGTCTGGAAATGTAAGTGCTTCCTGTAGTAAACAAATCTTGTGGTTTTAACATTTCACTTAATTTGGTTTTTCAGATGACAGAACATGTTCCTTCTCTTGCTTCATGGTCTTCCAGGCTTGGGAGCAATTTTGTAGCCCAATTTAATTTGTTCCTCCCTTAAACCAGTTAAAGAAAAGAGAGGAGATGTAGTTCTCACCTTTGACAAGTCAGAAGTCTTGACTGTGACTTCTTTCCTTTTCTCTGCCTTTCATGCAGCAAATGTGTGAGGCTGCTGGGATGGCCTCTGAAAAGGAGTGGCTTTTCTGCAGAGTGCCCAGTGGATCTTTGTCAGAAGAACACACAGGGAAATGGGTGAGTGTGAGTGGATTTGACACATTTCAGCACAAGGCCATGACTGCAGGCACCTGCAGCCAAATGGATCTACCAAGGAGATCTCTTGACTTCTGACAGCAACTCCCAGGATGAATTTGGTCCATGGGTCTTAAGCAATCCTTATTACATATCCTGAGATCTCAGTGCTTTCAAGTCTCCTAAATACACAAGGTTTGTTCCAGTCCAACCTTTGAAAGCAGGAAGTTGCAAAATGAGTAGCTGGTGAAAATACTTTTATTGCATTGCAATTAACAAGGAGTTGTAAGGATTTGGGATGGAAGAGCCTGATCTGATTCTTGGGCCCTCCCAGGCAATCTATGGCTAAAAGGCCAAGGTTCTTAGTTGTCCAAAGCAAGTCTAAAACAGAAACTCAAAACTTCAATTTTCATTTGCTCTGTATGTTATCCACAGACAAATGAAATGTGTCATAACTTCTGCAAGAAGTGCAAGGATATATTAAGGAAAAAATCCGCGGGTTGCCTCGATATTGATTCCTTATGGTTATCTTACACTTTCAAACTCCCCATCCCTACAGGCTCCTGTGGGTTGCTGCCAGGCAGTGGATCACTGGATATAGGCTATGTATTTGTGTGAACACCTAACACAGGTCACAAATACAACTCTTGGAGGTGGATTTCCTGAGAAAATGGGAATGGTTTCAAGTCAGGAATTCACATTTTAAGAATGCCCTCCAATATTTCCATGGGATTCTTTAATTTTATGAATTTTTCATTAATACTCTTGTTTTTCAGAATGTTTCCAGTGAGGAAATACAAACAGGAAAGTCACGGTCATTTTAATATATATGTAAATAGGAAGATGCTTGTGTTATGCAGAGGTTATTAACATTTAGCAATACTTCACCATTTACTATTGGTAAGCACCATTTCACACCCCAGTTGGAAGCTTAAACTACCAGTCCCATGAGCTATCCTGTCTCCCTCTTTTATTAAATTCCTTGTCATGGATTTTTCCTTTGCCAAACACATCACCTGCTATTTCCAAACTGAGAATCTCCAGATGTTAATTTTTTGCTTAGGCAGATTTTATGTTCCCCCTGAAAAATACCATGGCAAACAAAAGATGGATGCAGTTACAGAAATGACAGGTTTCTTTTCTTGGCAGGTGTTCAGTAGGCTGAGAGTGTAGGGGGTGCCTGCTGAAGTTCATGATTCCTGAATTACAAGAAACGTCTTTAATTCCACACTGCAGCAAACAGGAGTGTCCAGCTTTGGCTACTCTGCAGCATCTGTGGTGGAGGCTGTACCCTGATAAGGGTGATGGGTGAGAAACCATCCTACCTCTCTCTATGAACGATTCATTGCAGGAAATTTCCTCAAAGTCTTAAATATATTTCAGCTTCATTTACTAGAAAGACCATCCATGAACATTTGACTTGATGCATCACACCTGCCTCACTATCAGCCACACAGGGTAGCAAGGAAAAAAGCTCTAAAGGGCTTCATCTTCTGGTCATTGAGCTTTATACCCTAAAACACTTCTCTGTAGCAATCGCTGTCCCCACAGGTGCAGCATCTGCTGGTGGTGATGCTGTTGCTGTTGCATCCCCCTCCATTTGGGAGGAAGAATCGCACTGCTTCATTTTACAGAGAAGCTCTGAGAAGTAGAATTAAATGGCTTGGGCAGTGTCTCAGTGGGACAGAGGTGAGTTCTGAACTTTGGTCTCAGAAGACCCTCACCAGCATCATAACTCCTTTCCCTTGTTCCAAAGGTTTCTGCTAAATAACCCCAAATGGACAACATCATTCTGAGAGTGTGCAGTCGCTTCTGCTTGGCCCAGGGAATGCTCCTGCCTGGTTGGGTGAGGTTGGGGAAGGTTTCCCAAGTGATTGCTGTCTGTGCAGTGCTGGGTAGGGATTTATGTCACATCTGAAGCACTTGTCAAATGCTCAACATGTTAACTTGGGGTACGGAGATTGCCCAAGAAGTGATTGGTCTGCAAGGGAGCCCAGAGCAAGCCCACTGCCAAGGTGAGTTGTCTGTACAACAGGAGCACATAATATTGGTTATCTATGACCAGGATGATTTCACAAATTATTTTGGCACTACATCTTGTTCCTTAAGCTGTTTAAGGAGATTCTGAATGCACATTAAAAAAACCTTTGTAGCTCAGCCTTTCCTTGTCCTTCCCTACAGAAACACACCCGAGTTGTATCCACCTCCTCTCACAAGCATTGTCCAATACTGCCCTTCCCTGTGTGTTAACTGATTTATTTCTCACTGCCTGAAAGACCGATTTCTTCATTCAGCCTGTGTCTTTTATCACCAGCATTTTCTTTGGTTCTGTTAATAACACAGTTACAGCAAAAGAGAGGATTTGATAATACTTTAATATATTGGATTTTTAAACTTTAAGTATCTCAACTTCCATTTCCTACAGACAAAGCAGATTTTGATTCTGCCTGAAATGAGGGGTTTTAAATTTGGTGACACTTCAAGATGTACATTAACTGAACCCTTTGATCTTCTCCCTCTTCCTTTGTAAGTAACCTTCAGAGAAAGTCCAAGAAGCTGAGCTGGAGGACATAAGTCTGGCTGCTTCATTTCTGTGCAGAGACACTGGATCAACACCTGTGACACACAGCTAGGAGTGGATTCCACATATTGTAGCACTCACTCCCCTGCCGATGTGGGGACAGAACAGATTGTCAGCTTCTGTTGCAGCCATCTAATAACCCACCATCTGCTTTCCATTTTTAATTTAGACATGAGCAATAGACCTGAATAGAAACTGTGGTTCCAGATCCCATGAGGATTGCTAGAAGTTATTCTGAGCTTAATAATTAAATAAACAAAAAGAATTATTTAATCTCTTAGCAGAAATCAGCCGAGCTGTGCACGTGCCTGCACATTGTTACTGGCACACTCCAGCTCCTGCTCTGTCAGGGCTTGTTCCTTGTCCCATCTCAAGGCTGTACCAACATTTCTGCAGGGCAGGGACTGTGTATGTTTGCCTGGCAATGTATCTATGGGAATAACGTAAAACACTAATGGCATTAACAGCAAGTGTGAAAGGTAATTTGGAAACTGGAGTTAATTTGGAAGTTTGGCTCTTTGGTTCATCTTGGGTAATCAGGCAAAAAACAGGGGAGAAGAAAGAAACATGTCATTAAATGTAATTAAAATTAGGATTTGAAATTAGAAATGTCACCAAAGCCATAATGGGTATTAAGGAAATGGCCAATGAGAAACTGAGAAGGACCACTCCTCTTCCTGATTCCTGCCATGATGTGTTTTTTTCCCTACAGCCTCAGTTGTACCTTCCAACTCAACATATTCTGGGATTGTCCTCTTCAGCTCATGGAAGGTGTCCCTGCCCATGGCAGGGGGTGGAATGAGATGAACTTTGAGGTCCCTTCCAACCCAAACCACTCTGTGGGATTAACTGGTGATGTCAGAGGGTTGAAAAGCACTTATGGGATGAACAAGTGAATCTCTCCACAAAGAAGATGGTGAATGGGTCAGTCCTTTCATATGGGTCACTCCCCAAACATAGGGTATGTCTTTACTGTTCTGGGGTTTTGTTGTTCTGTTTCAAATCTGTGGAGCCAAATGCTACATTTGGATTTTCTGCAGCACCTCAGACAGTCCTCAGTAAAGAAGTGGATGTCATCAGATGGGGTAGACCTTCCAAAGGACAGTGTCCCTGACATGGCTGCAGGGGCTTCTGCCACATGCTGCTCTTCTCCTGGGGAGAGCAAACAGGGCAGAAACCACATTCCCGTGGAGTGGAGCCAGGATGTAGGGATGAAGCAGAGCTGGATTTGCTGCAGTGAAGGCTGTTGGTGGGAGAAGTCAGCTAGAGCTGCATGGCTGGATGCTGACAGAGAGATGAGAGATGTCCCTCTCCCTTTGGCATAATGAATAGTTTAATCTGTTTTGTTTTCCCCTGACATGCCAGCATGGTGAACAAACTAACAGCACTCATCTAGTGTGTGTGCCAGCAGGGAAGGGGAGTGAGCAGCAGAACTGCTCAGAGTCACAAGGAAATTATATGAGACTGGGGCAGACTTCCCTCTGGGTCTTACCTGTGTTTTAAAACCTGGAATGTAGCCTTGGAGTTGATTAGAGAGAGATTCTACCTTCCTCCAGGTCCAGCCCTGCCCGGGAGACAAAATCTGAGCTGCTGAGTTGAAGAGACTATTGTCATCCTGGTGCCTCTGGTGTTATTTCCCCCAGGAGAACAAGCATGTGGCTCTCTGCAGGGTGAGGGAGGATTTGGGCATTGCGTTCAGGCCTGGCCCTCTGAATGGAAAGACTGAGCTCTGCACACCACTGAGTGAAGCTCCTCACAGCTTTCTGCCCAGAAGCTGTGAATCCTCTGCCAACTCTCAGCCGTGCCCAGCTTTCCCAGAACAGCGTGAAAACCATCCCACTTTCTGCTCAAAATTAGGTTTAGATTAGGTGGGTATTGCCCTGGTCCAGTTCTGGAAAAACTGGTTGATAGGAGTACACCACGGAAAATATCTGCCATGGAGATGATCCTGCTGAGCTCATCTGATGTGAAGGAAACAGCTTTTGTCTGAGTCTCCCAGACCAGAAACAAGAAGAGAGTTTATACAATTTTAAAAAAAAACATTTCAGCTTCTGCCTGACTGTTGCAACCGTGGTATTATTTGCTGCATCATTCTTCACCCTCCATTGGGAGGGACGTGGAGGGCAGCCCTGCTGTTTAATCACTTGCCTTTACTGCTCACTGGTGGCCAATACTTGCTCCTCAGCATGGCAAGTGGAATGCAGTAGCCCTGCTTTGCATTACCACCCTGGAGCTGAGAGCCAGGCCAATATCATCAAAATTCAAGGCATTCCTTTCCCAAACTCACTTTACATGGAAAAGTACCCTTAACTCTCTGTAGCCCTGAATACCAGGCTTGAGGGCCTCTTTACCTGCCAATGATGCTGAGCAAGCCCACAGCCCAGATAAATCCCAGGCAGCTGGGGAATGGGCAGGGGCTCCTGTTGCACCACTTGAAAGGCGACTTTTAAAAGCTGGTTGGAATTAAGCCTTTAATTTTGCACCCACAGATTTGAACCTATAATCAGATGTGAGCCTGGATCTGCAGATCTCATCTGCTGCAGCACTAACACCATCTCTTGCACGCTGCCTGCCTCATCCAAAAGAACAGTTAGGTAATTAAAGGTCTGAATGTACTCAGCTTTTCCCACCACCAGATATGAACAGGGCATTAAAAGGCATTGGGTCCTCTGCACAAACCCTGGGTAAGCAGATTCCTGTCCTCCTTATCTCCTGGTCATCCATTCTGTATCTCTAAGTGCTTCCTGTATCTTTCCCATTTATCACAGGCTGCTTTCCTGAGAGAATCCCTCTGACATGCTGCTCCAAATGGAATTATATTACTCTTATTTCTGCTGTTACTATTATTGTTATTATTATTATGCAAAACCCCCAAACCCACATAATTCCCAAAGTGAGACCTGATTTGGTGGGAATTCTGTAAAACATATTTATTTTATTTTAATTTTCCAAATCCAAACTTCAGGAATTCAGCATTCATGGCTCATGGCTGCCTGTGGGCAGCCAGAGCCTCAACATTGCTTCCACACAGCCCAGCAGAAAACTGATATTTTTACTGGCATTCCTGCTGCAGCAGAATTTGGAAGAGGTCATGGAGGAGCTTTATGGCGTGGTCTTCTTGTTCTTGTTGTCACTGGTGCAAAAAACCAGATAAATTTTAAACCTGCAGCCTCTGTTCTCTGCATAATATAGGGGGAAATGGTCCTCTGGTCTTCTTCCTTGCTTGAAATGTCACTCCACACCTGAAAGAAAAAATAAGAGAAGTAAAATTGAAAAAAGAAATACATTTTTTTTTCGCTTTATGTCATAAATGTGAAAGGGGAAGGTATATTTCTGCTGGAATACTAAAACTGAAGTAATCACAGAATTTGTGTTTACTGCTGCATCACATAATATTTAAACTCCTTCATTCACAGAATGATGGATTTAACTCCCAGAATGAAGTCCAGTGGAGCAAAATTATTGGACTTACTTTGAAATTGGTGATTCTCACAAGAATGGCATTATTTTATAAGAAAAAATTAAGTCTCTGCACAGAAGCAACTGATGCTTCATCAGGCTCTGGATGTCCTCTCACCTCTCAGGGTGGGACTATGATCTCAGTGATCTGACTGATTTCCAGCGAAGTGAACGTTATCTGGGTGTGTTCCCAATGTCCAAACACCCTCACAGGGATGGTGGCTGGAGAATTCCCCAGATAAGGCAGCCCATGCTAGGAAAACATCACTTACAGTAAGTCACTGGAGGGGAGATGCATTTTGCCCTGAGGCTTTGCTCTCAGCTGCATTTCTCAGTCTGGATGACGATTATTGCTATATCCAGTCTAAATATCTAGATATTTTTATAGCTGGGCATTGCATTTACTGCTTTTTTTTTTTTCTCGTTGTTGTTGTTGTTTCTGTTGGTTGTTTTGGGTGGGTTGGTGTTTGGGTTTTTGTTTGTTTGTTTGTTTGTTTGTTTGTTTTTTCATGACTCAGTTGAATGTGCCAGACAAAGTCCTTCTCCTCCCCTGGAAAATGTCTGTAAATCTCTTATCATGCATCCTTTTTGGTACACTGATTCTCCTCTCCATCTTGCCTTTCATTCTGGAGCCAAGGACATGTACCTTTGACATAAGCACATACTTCTTTCTATGTCTTGAATTTCATGTTATTCTTTCCATCCTTTTACATCCATTACCTTGCTTTGTTGCAATTTAGATTGTAAAATCTACAGGGTAGAAATTGTACTTCTACAGAAACAGACCCACAGTGCTGTGCAAACCATGATGCAGGAGGCACATGATGTTTTTTCATGGGTTACTGGTGTGTTATTAGGAAAAAGTTCCTTTTTGCAGATGAATGAAGAGCATGGAAATCAATCAGAATTTGTATTTCATAGAATTATAGAATCATTTAGGTTGGAAAATACCTTGAAGGTCGTAGAGTCCAACTATAAATTTAACACTGCCGAGTCCACCACTAAGCCATGTCCCCAAGTGCCACTAATAAGCTCACACAACTCAGTTACTCTGTGCTCTTTGTTGTGTTTGAACTATATGGATGACCAAGATAACATCAGATACCATGTAGGCAGCATCTAGGAGGAAAACCACTCATAAGACCTGCAGGATTTGGGTGTTGATGATGTTCAGTGTAACGTTCATGGATTTGCTGGCAGCAGTGAAGAGCTGGAGTCACCCACCTCTTTTGGGACCTGTCGCAGCAGGACCCTGGTTGCTCACTCCAGCCCTTGGCTCACTTCCCAGTAAGGATAATTGGATTTTTTAAAATGTTTCTCCTTGCATTTCCACTGCTTGTTAAAGGCCACACATTATTTACTCCACATTTGCTGCCTTAAGCATTGTGATGTTGGTGATGGCTGGTACCTGTGCCAGCCGTGGAAGTGGTGGGGGGTTTGTGCAGGCTCCTTCCAGATGAAAAACCCTGTCTGAGGAATATCATGTTTTATTATTTATTTAAAAGATATTTTCCTGACACTGCAATTTCTAACCCAGCATGGTGAGACCATAAAATAATAGTGGGTCTGTTTGGAGGGACGTGTTTTATTTGGCACATTTCTGGAATAGCAGTACAAAGGAGGAAAATAAAGCTGCAATGTTTATGGCAGCTGGGCTCTCTGTCCATTGGTAACCACCTACCACAAATAACTGCTTGCTGGTGCCCACACATGATATTTTAAGATCTGAGCTCTTAAAAAGAAGGTCTTAAACATCAGCAATATTTAGTGCTGTACAGCCTTCTGGCCACCACAAAATGACTGCAGTGTTTTTTATGAAAATGAAACTCATCACATTCGGAGCTTTGCTTTAAGACCTGACATCAATCACTCAACCCCAAGCTGTGCCTCACACCTTTTCAATTCCCACAGCCTTGGTCTTTCTGTTACATTAGTCCTAATGTTTCTTTTTTTTGACTTCTTCCTTGCTGCTTGCTCCTGGAGAAAATATCCTCTCTCCAAAACTGCTTGCTGAACAATCCTTGTACTGATTGGGAGGAGAGAGGAACACCTGGTCAGGTCTATAAGGCAGAGGCAATTAGAGCACAGTTATTGACTGTTACAATAAAACCAAACACAAGTAGTAAAAAGACCAAGCAGCAGGTAAGACAAGTAAAGAAAAGAGTATTTTTGTCCACCCCAAAATTAATGGTGGGACTCATTGCCGAAGGATATTGTAAAGGACAGAAATAGAAATGATTTCTAAAAATTAACTAAGAAAATGAATGAAGGTTGAATTCATCACTCATTATGAAAAGCAATGACTCAGATGAAAAAAACCACTGAGAAAGCACCCGGGAAGTTGGTAGGAGTTGTGAGGACCAGGAATCCACTGCTGGACCTGTGGGAAGTGGGAAGGCTCTGACTCAGCCACTCTTACATGCTTTTCAATCATGCCACCCGTAAGGAATAAACCAATTACAAAACATAATTACCAACTGTTGCAGACTGTATAAATGCAGTTAATTTAAGGTAAGAGTTTGCCTTGCTGATGAAATCACCCAGTTCTTTAACTTTTTAATCTGTCTCTTTCTTCCTTTCTGACTTATAATGTCTTTCTCCTGCTCTGCCATGATGAGTTTTGTTTTGCTGCTCCCCAGGGCTATGCCTGTAGCTTTCTGTCTGCAAGGTTGTTTCATGCAACTAAAATAAGTACAGCACTTTATTCATTCCCTTTTACTTTCTCCCATTCCTTGACAACCCCATATACTATGACTGTCCCTTGTTCCTCAGTCTCCTCTCTACACAATGGGCAATAAATGCTGCACAAATCCTTTCCACCAAGCAGGACAATTGGTTGGACCTTTCCAAAGTGCCTGGCCCTTGTCACAGACCCTTGTGGTGAAACGGGTTCAGCAAGCATAGAGGCTAATGCTGAATGTCTGCAAACTCTTCCCACCACTGTATTTCACTTTGAAAAGCCCTCACCCACCGGTTGTTTTGAATCATAGTTTTGGCCTGGGATCACTTCATTACATGACGTGACGTGAGAACATATATTGCCAACTGAACACAAAGCTGTTCTGTGGCCCTTGGTTGCCTGAGCATCACTTAAAATGTTGTGACCAGGACACTGCAGGATGCAGTCAGCTGAATTTCTCACACCGAGACGGTGGTTTCCTATCTAGGACTGCAATACCACCAAGGAAGTGAAAGATAAACCACTGCTTCAGCAACCTCGTTTGTCTTGTCCCTGCTCATCTGAGATGCTGGTGTACAAAGAGATACTGATGGGCTTTGTTTCAGAGTCTTGCTGGGGATGCTGGGCAGCAGGGCAATGCCCAGTGCTGCCAGTCACCAGATGTCCCAACGCTGCGGAGGGCGACATACCCGCAGTAAACAACCAGGGACAATGGGGACTCTAAGGAGGAGGAATGGGTTTGTACCAGGGCTGGTAACTGTACCTGACATAACAAAGGGGCAATTCAGCTCATTGGGATGGCGTACTGTGGCACAGCACAGGAAGAATGAGTGAGGAAAGATTAGCAAGGCTTGGCTTGTGCAGGCTGGCACACGATAACGTTATTGGGTCTGTCATTTGATGCCGGGTGAAGAATGCAGACTGAAAGTGCTTTTGGTCAGCTGAGTTAGCATATGATGGTGGTAAGGTTATTTTATGGTATTTTGTCCGCACATCAGGTGATATTTTGGGGTATCAGACAGCAACAGGATCACAGGATTCCTGGCACAGCAGTGTAAACGCTGACCAAGTTGGGATCGATACACTCAGGAATTTTCAGGGTGGTTCACCAGGTGTTTGGGCAAGCTTTGAAAGGATCAAAAACTCTGTCTGGCCTGGGGCATTCAGAATGGAGGAAAGGTCACTCACACCTGAAGAAAAAACAGTCTGATGAAGTTTTTGCCCTGAGAACTCTGGATAGCTCTGCACTGTGCACACT
>JAOXXN010000082.1:31562443-31577338 GCA_026770055.1 Myrmophylax atrothorax | reverse complement strand
CTCCCCGTTGCTGCTTCTCACTTTAGCCTCCAGATTCCAGTGGAAAATAACAATCAGGTAGGGTATTGTTTATTTGCAAATCCTCTGTGCCAAACACAATAAGCATTCCCTGCGCTGTGAGGTGCAGGCAGCCACAGGAACAGCCTGCCTGCTGTACCTTCTCCTGCTGATCTGTGACTTCTCTTGCACTTTGGGCTGGTGGGGGGACACAGCAGCCACAGCCCTGCATGTCATTTCATATGGTGGGATCAGGGAGGGAAACATGGGAGCAGGAGTGAGTTGTGACTCCAAAGACACTTTCCTGCCTGGAGCCACCAGCAAACCTGGGAGGTGCTGTCCCTGCTGTCACTCATACACTGCAGCTGATGGGTGCCAGAAGTACAACTGGCCATGCTTTTTCTTTCAAATGTTAAATTGGTCTAAACAAACGATTGGATAACTGACCTTAATTTAGGTTAGTCAGGAAATTTCTGTAAATGTAGTAAATTTACACTGAATTTATTGGCTATTCCATGTGGTTTCTCTCTGACAGCATGTGCATCATCCCCCACTTCTCTGTGTGGACAAATCATTAGTGCAAAAGGGTACTGGTGTGGGGAAAGGGCTCTTTAATGAAGCAAAGTTATAATGAGGTTTTGTGGCTGAAAGCTGAAGCTGAAGAATTCAGACCAGTAATAAGGTGTGCATTCTTGGCCACTGGAGAATTTAATATCTGAAACAATTTGCCTAAGGATATGATGTATTCTCTCTTTGAAAACTTAAATTAAGGTTGGATTGGTTTTTTCTAAACAATCTGGTTCAACCAGAAGTTATGGTCTTGATGCTGGAGGTTCTGGAAGCAAGTATATGACCCAGGAGATGCAAGAGCTCAGACTAGACAGTGCAAGCCTCCACTTGGGTGGAATAAAATGTTTTGAATGGTATACTAAAGTATTGCTCACCTTCATGCTTTAAATCTTACCTCAATCTTCCCTGTGTGGAGAGATGGGGAAAAATGAGAACAAATGACATTTTCTGAATTTTTTCTTCTGTGATGTATCTTCCTTATCTATTCCTTCAATAATTTCTCACTGACATGAAATGTGCTTGACTTAAAGGGAATCAGCTCACCTTTATAGAGCCTCCTGATCCCTTTTCTTGGCCTGGGGAATGGGTTACTGCTTGCCTGCTAGAATACCAGTGCTAAGGGATAATTCACCAGGAAATACCCCAGGCCAAGTAATGAACTGCACACTACAGCAGACCCCTTTCTACTCACTTTCCTGCAAAAACAATCCTTGTGCTTAGATATTTAAGGAATGCAAAATAAATTGGTGGTAGTGACTTTGAGCTATTAAGTCTATTTTCCTACTCTCCCCTTAGCACTGAGGGGAGTTTTACAAAAGTCTCTGTATTGGGCAGGGCACAGACCTCCCTGGCTGGAGTGGGACTGCTCTTTTTCCTCCTCCTCCTTTTAGAAGAGCTGTAGGTGAACTGCAATGACATCCAAACTGCTGCTATTTTGCCCAAATGGCTCCTCAATCCATGATCTCCTGCAGGAGAGCTGGGGCGAGCATGGGCATGGAAGTGTTTAGTGCATCATGGAAATACCTGGGCTGGCAGGAGCTAACAGGCTGTTACCACAGCAGTGCTGAACTGTTAGTGGCAGGTTTTTGATGAGAAGGAACTAAAAAGGCAAGTAAGAAAAAGATAAAAAAGACGTTTGTTTGATAAAATCCCATAAAAGCAATCCTCAGAACCCAAGAGTACCCTGCATACTCTTCCAACACTGTATAGATCTACCAAATTAATCCAGTACTGGTGATCTAGATGAACCCTTGTATTTATTTCAGCTTTTTCTATACAAGGACCTTGAAGGAAAATGAAGATAAAGGTCTGTGTGTGAGATCTACTTGACTTTTCTCTGTTGCTATGATAGTGGTGAATGAGTTTCTACAGGGAATGCCAAACTTAATTGTGTTGTCTGTGAATAATGAGTCTTCTCTTAAAACTCTGGAATTAGTACGTAAACAAAAAAGTGCTTTTGGGGGAAACAGATGCAGTGATTCCAGTATTTCCCATGATTTCACATTTAAATTTATTCATTCAGCTGGCTTGATCAGCCCTCAGACCATGTCTCCACAGTTACATCAGTCAGACACATTCTCTTATGCTTTAGGAGAGCTTTCTCATAAATGTTGCTAATTTTTTTAACCTGTGAGCAGAGCAGGGCTAGAGGAGAACTGAAATACCAATTTACTACCTGTGAAGGTCTTGGGAAAAGCAGGTAATGTCCAAGGGATAAAATACTGACAAATGAGTCTTGAATTTGTTATCATGCCAAAGTCAGGATCCATCCTTTTGCTGATGTTAAATTATTCTTCATTGTGTACAAGGCAGCTTCACACATTTTTACTACTTTTTCAACCTTACTACTCAGTACCTGTTGAAATGAACAGAAAAATTCATACTCTCATTTAAAAAGTGTCTCACTTTGGGGAAACAAATTTATTTACCAACAAGAATTTTAACTTTTAAAGGAAAAAGTAACACTCTAGTGAAGAGCGTTTTGGAGAAAACTGCATATGTTCATCTACCTGTGTTTATTGCAGATAAACAGAGGAATATTCCTTACAGAGGTTCTCTTTACTGGCAGAAAGGTACAGACCAGGAAAGCTCTGCTGGGTTGTGAGCTGGCAGATGGGGAAGTTCTTATGGAGGGTGGCATTTTAAGATTGTAGCTCACCTGGAGACTATGTATTAATCTGGGAAGAATACCCTCTGGACAGGCAAGGCAATGAGATTTGTATGAGGAATTTCAAAGTATGGAATTGAGGACTATATGTAGGTAATTTTCGCTGGGCAGATGTTTCTTTAATGGCCTGAGACACACACTTTAAAATGCTTTGTGTTTGGGCAGTAAATTATTTATTGGAACAAACAATCTTCAGTGTCCTAGTCTTGACTCTGATCTTCAAGCTCATACTTACTCTAGAGCAAATGTTCCTGCTGACAAATTCACAGTGATTTTTCATGTCGTTGGTGTGGTCTGGCACATTTCTTCAGGAAAATAAATCTTGATATCAAATAGGGAATATTCACCTAAGGAGGGACTGAATAAATGCTGGCTCTTGGCTATTGGATGTACCTTCCATCAGGACAAAAACCTCATCCTTCTGTTTTACTCTTGGAAGACTTCATTGACTTTAAACAGAGAGGAAGAACACCTTGTTAACAAGAAGGGGAGCACAGCAGTAACCTCCAGATATGTAAAATCCTGCCTCTTTGTATTCACAGAGCAGAGTTGGTACTAAACAACAAATAAAGGCCATCAGCAAACTTCTAGGAGATGAGACAACACCAATGGTCAGAAACACCCATCACTGATAAACTAGATCCCTATCTCAGAGGATTTTATAGTGTCACCAGGACAGAAAGCAACAGAACTGCCCTGAGACATCAAGCCATGTCCAGACATTTTTCCCTGCTTAGAAAAAGGGTTCCAGATTGTCTGAAGCATTTTCCCTGTATGCACTAACATTAACTGCAAGTGTCATTAGCATGCAAATATCTCTTCCTTCTACTGCTCTTCTGACTAAAGGATTTCTTACTTCAGTTTTTAGTCCAGCAGGGAGTAAAATATCCATATTTTAATGATGCTGACATGTGAAGGACAGTGACCAACTGGGGCATCAGGTGTAATCCTTCTGGGATGTGGGTTCTCTGTAATTAAGAGCTTATCACACACAACCTGCCTGTGCATTTGTGCTGTTGCTGTTAACTGTGAACTGTGAGATGGTCAGAGGGCTGGAACACTGTGATGCTGAGAGAGCTGTGGTTGTTCAGGCTGGAGAAGTGAAGGCTCTGGGGAGACCTTATTGTGGCCTTTCAGTACTTGAAGGGGGCCTATAAGAAGGATGGGACAGGCTTTTTAGTAGGGCTGGTTATGACAGGACAAGGGGTGATGGTTTTAAGCTAAAAGAGGATTGATATAAGAAAGAATTTTTTTACAGTGAGTGTTGTGAGCCGCTGGCACAGGCTGCCCAGAGATGCTGTGGTTGCCTCATCCCTGAACGTTCAAGGCCAGGTTGGATGGGACTTGAAGCAACCTGGGAGAGTGGGATATGCCCCTGTCCATGGCAGGGGAGTTGGAACTAAATTACTTTTAATGTCCCTTCTAACCCAAATTATTCCAGGATTCTATGAAGAATAAAGGGAGATGTGACCCTGAGGTGCTCTCCAGCAACAGTGTCCACCCAAGAATAAATTGCTAGGAGTGAACACAACCAAGTGTGTGCAACCAAGCCTTACCCCAGCACAGGGACACTCTGGATGAAAAACTGGTCTCAGGCAGATTGGTCATATGGAGGTGGTACCCAGCCCTCACATGGAAATAATTTCCACTGCTTATCTCCAAGCTCCTCTGCAGTGTTGGGTGAGTTGAAGTCAAATATTACCCTTTAAAAGACAATTACATGTCTTTCACTTCCTCGAGTCCCTCAAAAGCCAAATAGTGCTATCTAATCTAAACCACCCCAGCTCTTCTCCATCCCCTCAGACACATGCTGTGCATTACATTTGTGCAGAAATTCATTGCAGGCTGGTTCAGCAAGCCCTTTGAAGTCCTTGGAAGCTTATCTGGACTCCAGCAAGCAAGGGTGTGTCTCCTGGGCAGCTTGCAGGCGACTGTAAAGCAGAAATTTATCCCAGAGGCCGCAGTTGCCTTTCTGGGGACGTTTTTTCCCTGAGTATCCAGAAACCTCCAGAAGCTACCCCAGAATAAAGGGCTGCCTTCTGAGGCTGTTTCTTGGCTGAAGTGCTGCTGAGTGTGAGCAGGAATGTAGTGTGGGACACATCACAGTGCCTTGTGGGCTTGGTCCACCGGAGCTGAAAAAACCTTCAAGAAATCACTGAAAATGGTCACAGGGGACTTTTGGTACAACTGAGCAGGAAGAGGCAAAGTAGGGCTGTCAGGAGGCATCTGGCTGTCTCCCCTCCAATCTCTGGCAAATCCTGGTGTATCAGAGCACCTTAAAACCCCAAGTGCACCCACCATCATCAGCCTTTCCCTGCCCAGCTTCACTCCCACTCTCCAGAGGGTGTCCAGACCCTGCTCCCCCTGCCCCTACCCCCAGGGTCCCACACCCATCGCCATTCTCACTCCCTTTCCTAGCAACCACAAATGCCTTTGCTAAAAAAAAATGGAAAATGGAGAAAAAGAAGCCTGACATTAATCCTGAAATGAAAATGGCTGAGCAAATATTTATGTTGATTTAAGGCTGTTCTTGTTACATTCTTGAAACTACTGAGGTTATCTTGTAATCCATCTGAATTGCAGCTTGTGGCATTTTCAGCTAATTTTCAATTGTGCTGCATTTAACTATTCTTTACCTCCTTCTGCCTCCCAGTATATGTGGAAAAACATGCATGAGGCTTTGGAAACTCAAACCTACAGCCTGTGAGGTGTCTCTGCATCAGAAAATGGAGACAGAGCATTTCTTAAAAAAGATAAATTTTGGATTCTGATGAGATTTTTAACTCTGCTGAGAGGGAACACTTTCCCAGTGCTGGGCTTTGGCTAGAGGAGGGTTCACTGAGCAGCACTCTCTCTGTTTATTTTCTGAATGTTTTGAGAGAATGCACATCTCTGTAGATGTTTAGAGAGCAGCAGTGCTGGAGATGAGGTTTATTTATTCACAAGATATGTATCATGCAAACAGCTGTGGGCTGCTTCTCCTCACTGCTCTGCTGATGCGATTCAGCTCCAGCACAGCAGAGACCACACGATCCGGCAGGGAGAGGCATCACAGCCCCCCTGGGAGACAGGGTGTGCATGGCCTGGAGGCTGCTGCCTCTTCTCCAGCAAATCTCATACCCTTGGGCTTATCCCTTTCTGGAGCTGGAGCTCCGTGCAGCAGGCTGAGAACTGGGTGAAAATCTGGGCATGGCCTGGCAGTTTGTGCTCACAGCCCAACAAGCCGACTGTATCCTGGACTGCTCACCATGAGAGGGTGGTAAAACAGGTTGGCCAAAGATGCTCCATCCTTGGAAGTGTTCTAGGCCCGATTGGATAGGGCTTTGAGCAACCTGGTCTAGTGGAAGATGTCCCTGTCCAAGGCAGGGGGAGCTGGACTTCACAGGTCTCTCCAGCTTGTACCATTTTATGATTCTAACATGGACACAAGGATTTTGGAAGACTTTTTCGCTCTGCTGAAGTTAATCCCCTTGTCCCACTAATTCTCTCTATTAAGAGAAGAGCTCCAACTGGGTGGCAAATTTATCAGAATTTTGGATGCAAAGCATAAGGATCAATTTCCTCCTGGGCCTGTTTTGGTGATCTTCTCAGCATCCAAGAAAAGTAAACCTCAGTACTAAATCTGGCATGTGACATATCCAATGACCAGGCAGATTTTCCTGGAGTACGAAGCAACTGGATGTCTCTAAGCAGATGGAATCACGGCATGATTTTCCTCTGGGATCTTTTGAAAGTCATTCCCTGGTGAAGGTGGGGGTTAGTCCCATTTTCACATGCCTTTGGAAAACGCTCCTGGCCTGTTCCTTACCCTTTAAATCATCAGAAATATGGGGATTTGAGGCAGGGTATGTGCAGAGAAACCTTATATTTCCATACCATGGCCTGGCTTTATGACAGTTGTAGTAGAAGCACCATATGAACTCCTTCCTTTACTCCTTCAGCCTCTTTTCCCTCTTGTCCCTGATCCTGACCCTGGGCACCCCTGTGGCATGGAAAGAGATGCATTGCTTGTAGTTACTGCTGCCTGTTTGTCTGCAGAGACAGGGTTAAACCATGTGTTACTTCTTATCTGTAAATGATGTTTTCCCTGTTAAGCACAATTACAAAATGCAGCTCCTTTGCTTTTAGCTCAATTTTTCACCACTTACTTTCCACTCCCCACCACCTCTTGGTTGTACTCTGGTGATCACAGTAGTTTCTGTTTAAAATGTTTCAGTTTCTCTGTTTTCCAGAACTAACTGGGAGCCTGTTGCTACACGCTGAGCAGGGTGGGACTGTTGATTGCATTTTTTTTTCTTTTTTCCCCTCAGAAGGCAGATTGCTGAATGTAAAGCTTCAGGGAATAAAATCTCCAGGAGAGAAACTGCCTTGTATATTTTTAAAGCAGAGCTACCTCAGAATTTCACCCTTTGCATGCAGTGAAAAACTGGTTTTAGTGCTAAAGCTTCCTGGAACTCAGGAATTAGGGTTTCTCCAGTTCCTGACTCCTTATGGCTCTTTTCTTGTTCTCCATGGCAAAAATGAAGTTTGCTGCTTTCAGAAGCATTGCTGAATTGCTCTTATTTGCATGTAATGAGGTTGAACTTGATAGTAAATAACTGGAGCCCCATTTAAAAAGCTTCTTTTTGACAGATTTTTGAGATTTATCGTCTGTCACTGGTCAACATTATGGACACACAACATTTTGGGACCTGTCCAGCCTGGGGAGAGGCCATCTCTCATGAGCCTCCTGTGGGGGACACCCGTGGGACAGGGTCCTCTGGTCCCTTGCCAGGAGCCAGGGCTGCCTGTCTGTGCCCAGGGCGAGGATGCTGGGGACAGCACAGGTCACCTCTGTCCACCCACCCCCACACACTACTTCCTCACAGGAAGCATCGTGGGGGATCTGCTGGGATGTTTTGGGATTTTTTTCAGCCTGTGTTTATGCTCTTAGGACCTGATCTTTGCAAACAGCCAAGGGCTGGGGCCAGCGAGCATTGCAACTGCAAGCAGGGTCCCTGAGTCCCTGGTGGTCTTCCCAGCCAAGGGGAACATTAGCAAGGTTGGGATGTCAGTGTGCCAGCCTCACCAGCACCTGGTCACATCCATGCTGGGTGGGATGTCAGTGTGCCAGCCTCACCAGCCCCTGGTCACATCCATGCTGGGTGGGATGTGTGACCTGAGGCCCTGGAGCAGGGCTCGGCTGGGAGGGCTCTGCAGCTTTCCCAGTCTCCAAGCTTTTGTGCAGCTTGCTCCCAGTCTCTGCACTCAGGATTATTTTCAGCTGAGTGAGCAACAGCTCTGAGACTTTCCTTGTTTGCTACACGATGACCGTCCTCTCGCCCAAAACACCTCCATTACCTGCTCACCAAATGCAAGGTGGTCAGATAAGCAAGCCCTGCTGGCTCTACAAGGCTCTCTTTGGCAAATTAAAGGAGCACTAACAATCACAGCCAGCAAGAGCATTCCTGCTCATCCACGCAGACCTGCTGTGTTCCTCCCACTAGAGGACAGTAGCTGGTGTACGCAGCCATCAGTAGCATTTTACAACAGAAGCAAGAGTAAAACAGCCCTACCCTTCCTGTAGAAACATGTTCCTTTCTAGTGGTTTTCACATAATGAATCCCAGTGAATATTTAACTAAGTCTCCCCTGTAATCAAGTTTCTGGCCTCCTCGCTCGTCTCCACAGTGCAAAACATTTCCTGACCCACTGCGTTCGGCAGCCCTGGGAGGCTCTGGCAGGATCTGTGTCTCTGCTCAGTTGGCAGAAGAGCAGTGAGATCCCTTGTTGGGTTTTTCTCATCCAGCAATCAGTGATACGACCTTTGCTATCCTTTAAGAGCTGGAATGGATCCTTACAACCTCAGCTTGGCTATCTAAATCAAAAGCAGGCCTTCTCTTCAAGCCCTGAAATATTCCTGTATGTTTATACATATATGAATATTCATCAATATGCATATGAATATTCAGTATGCAAGTCTAGATTTCATGCAAAGCAACTTTCCTGCAACCCTACATTTAAAACAGGAAAGAATGAAGGAGAGAAGTGGGTTTGTGTGAGCAAGGAAAAAGGGCAGTTTCAGTCTGTATTGTGATCTGGGAAACCTTTCTATGGTAAAACCCATGACTTCTGTTTAAGGAACATCCCATGCCTCTATCAAATAGCAAATCCCTGTTTGTCTTTGGGCTTCATCTGCCTGACCATTGCCTTTTCATCCCATTTTTGGGACTGCAGGGAACATGGTTAGAGAGTTAACAAATGAGGATTGTTAAACCTTGATGCATCGCTGTTTATGAG
Organism: Myrmophylax atrothorax; assembly: GCA_026770055.1. Lineage (NCBI taxonomy): Eukaryota > Metazoa > Chordata > Aves > Passeriformes > Thamnophilidae > Myrmophylax > Myrmophylax atrothorax. Next base: position 31,568,326 of record JAOXXN010000082.1, on the reverse strand, counting down.
GAGACTTTCCTGGGCAGGTCACTGGCTTCTCTCCAAGGCAATCCAGTTTCTCAAGTGAAGTTGTAGGCACCTTAATCACCTGGCAAAGTGGAGGAGGAGGTCACCTTACAATAGATACTGGAGCTGATAAAAGACATGGCTTTCACTGAGAGGGAGACATACAGGAAGAAGCAAATTCCTGCAAAAACCATGGCAGGAGATAGGGAGGGGAAATTATGTGCCAAGGATAGGGAGAGAAGACAGCATATTAACTGCTTGGAGAATGCTGACTTAAAAGATGTTTGAGGGTTGAAAAGAATGAGGCAGGGAAATAATTGTAGGCATTTAGGGCTTTATTACCCAGGGTTACGGAAAGTAAAAGAATTAGTTTTATTTTATTTTTTTGGACTGCTGCAGAATGATTGTGCCTGCTTGTGTCTGCAGCTGGGCCTCTGAAAGAGTGAACTGGAAAGACAGAGCTTGGCACTGCAGTGAAGGATGTGGGAAGCAGAAGGGATCTGTTGGGATTCAGTGGTGTGGGACAGCTGGGTTACAGGACCCTGCCCTGCACTGTAGGTCCCTTCCATAGAGTTTTCTGCCCCTTCCAGGATTTCAACTGCAACGTGAGCCCTGCTGTAAGCCTGACTTCACACCTTCTGCTCTGAGGTTGTGCCTAAAAGTAAGAGCACCCTCACTGAACCCTGCAGTGTCACCAGAGAAGAATCTGATCTGATGTAACGTTGCTGGGGAAGCTGCCACAACCACCAGTTGGTCTACTTAGACAGCAGAGCTCCGGTAAAACAAACCAGTGTGTGTTAATCAACTGCAAACAGAAATGTGAAGTGCATGGGCCAACAAGCAAAATATATCCAAGATCTGCAACAGAAGGACAAATTGTCTTTGCAGCCTTTGTCTTCTCAGTTTTGTAAGTCTGGCTCTGTCTTGCTGTGCCCTGCTTCGCACTGAGAAGGAGTTTATTCATATGGTTTCTCTGAGATCGCTGTTAAAAGACCTTCTCCAATGCATGCTGCTTTCCACTCTTTTAGAAAAGATACCATTCCCCAAGAGTCAGAGGTGCTCTACCAGGACAGCATGTGACAAATTCTTTATGAGAGAATACATAATAAATTGAGGATTTGCTTTTATTTTGGTTATTTAATATTCAATATTTGCATTATGGAAGTGCCTGGAGGTTCCAGCTGAGATCAGTGTCCTATTGTTCTAAGCCATGCATAAAAACATGGCCAGAGATGAGGAGCTTACCATCTAAATAGATGAACTGGATAAAGGGTGGGAGACAGGAAGCATCTATTATTCTCATTTCATAGCTGGAGATCTTGGACACAGACAAATTAAGTGCCTTTCCCAGGACTGTATAGGAGAGCCAATGTAGAAGGGCAGAAAGTATCAAATGTCCAGGATCCCAGTGTAATACCCTGCTCATAACACACCACATTTCCTGTTTAAATATATCTTGCAACAGTGTAATAAAAACAACAAATATTTTTTGGAATATTTTCCTTAAGACATACAAAATGAGAGGAGCAGCAGAAAGGTTACATGGCTACAAGGCATAACAATCCAAAGGGAGTGTTGATACTCAAATGCCATTGCCAGACGTTGACACAACAGTAGTGAAAATGATATTTTTTGCCAACTACTGTGCATAATGCAGAGGAAAATAACAAATTGATAGACAAAAGTAATTATTTGCCACTTCTTTAGCTTCCCCCAAATGAGGGGTTTTGTAAACACCCAGTAAAACTATCCCTTTACAGCCAGAAACTGCTGCCCACCTTCCCATACATGTTTTGTTGAAAAAGAACTTGATAGTCCATCTGCCTCATACTTTGATGGATCCTTATTGGATCTCTTGGCATTAAAATAAATTAATTCTTATCTCAGTTTTTCAGTTTAGCAGGTGAGGACTAGTGATGGAAGTCTCTCACTAGTAGTTTTTATGTTGGAAAGATTTTGTGTTTATATGAAATTACTTTTCCCTAAGGCTAAAAAGTATATAGAGCAACTCTGCCTATCTTTGAAAAGAAAATGATTTTCAGAAGTGGGTTCCTATGATTTGCTTCTTTGGTACCCTAAAAAACAAGTTCAAAGCTGCCAGGAAAGGGAGTCATAGACACTTTGGACACCAGGTAAATGTTTTAGCTTGCAGAATTTGTGTTCAGGCATTCGGTTTTAGAAGAGCTTTCAAAAAAAAAAATCTGGAACAAGCATTTAATTTATCCGGCATGGTCAAGAGCAATTTTTGGATGAGATAGTTTGAGTAACAGGGAAGAATTGCTGCTTCCCACAGTCTGCCCTGGAGATGATAAACCCCCAGTGATGTGCGTGGCTGAATTAGGATCTAGAGAGTTTCTCCCCATAGATCTCTAAAACTTGAATGTGTAGGTTTTCATTTCTTTTCTTTTCCCCCTAATTTAACATTCTGTACTATGTTCCTATTTTCATCAGATAGAACTGCGACATGTTAGCAGGTCCTGCATCTGGAGAATAGCTTGGTTCTGCAGAACTTGCTTCCCTGTGGTACCCATGGCCTCCCTTGCCATCTGTCTGCAATGTGGCAAGAGCTGCAGCTTGTTCCTCACTGGGCTTGCCTGGAGCAGCCAGTTCCCGTGGAGCCCTGGCTACACTGGTATCTCCAGCACTTGAAAGAAATGTCAGAGGCTCTGTAAGGATTAGAACTGAGGAGTGCTCAGAAGTTGTGTGTTAGGTGTTTTTCTGAGGTGACTTTTCTCACGTTACTCAGGGGCATTGGTAGCCCATCTTACCTCATCCCTCTGAAGACACAAGTTCTTTGTCATCTGCTTAACCTTCTACCTTCATCCCTACAAGCTGGGCTTTTACAGGTGAGTTGGGCTCTTGTGGGTCCAGCCCAGGAGCAGCCTCAAGTCAGACACATCTTCACCTTACCCTGCCAGGTGAAAGAGATGTTGGGTGAGAATTAATTCATCTCCTCACCTCTGCCTGCTCCTCGCTGGGGATCTGGCCAAGCCCAGCTGTGCCTTCCCTGCATCTGGAGCCCCTGGCTTCTCCCCTGCCCCTTGTTGAACATTAACTGTATGCCTGCCTGCGTGCGGAGGGAGGACCAGGGTTCAGCTGACAGCAGCGACAAAGAGCTGGCAGGGCTGAAAGATTCAATTTAACTTTCTTTCTCCTCCCCCGCTTCCATATGCGAGGGGACACAGCACTGTTCCTGCTTTTGAAACTTGCAGGGCAAAGGAGCATTGGTGTCCTCATTTTCCTTCCTCCCTATTGATGTATCATTGCCAGGATGAAAAAGGACGTCTCAAGAGCTTTTGAAAAAATGGGTGACTACTCAAGACATTTTATAAAGGAGGAAGAATGGGAAAGAAAATAGGACTCGGTAGGGGGTAGAAGGAGCCTGAATGTGTGCCTTGTCTGTCTATTCTTTCGCTTGAAACCTGGAGCTGTTGTTCCTATTTCAGTTCAAACTGTCACCTTTAGTTCATGATGGCTTTACTGCCCTTGCTCCTGAACCTCAACAGATTGGGGCTTATTTACCTATTCACACTCTGCTGTGGAACCTCATTAATAGGCTTATTAGCCACACCATTCACGTGCAGGAGGGCTCACAGAAAAGATCCCAGCCACTTTGAGAGGAGGAGGAAAAAACTGTAAAGAGATTATGCTCTCATTCAGCAGCCTAACTGCTATGAAAGGCTCCCTGGGCCCACTGAGATCTCTTGAAGCCTAAATATGATGACAGAATTGATCCCCCCCCCTCCCCTTTAATTCCAAACATGCTTCTGCTTTTCTCAGATTTAGGAGCTGGGCTGTTGTGGGCCACTTTAGGAGAATGTGCCTCATTTAAGAGAAAAGGCTGCTATTGACAGACTGCTATCTTTTCATCCCCAAAAAGAATAAATTCTGACAAGTGCCTCCAGACCTTGGAAATAGGTGTTCTGATTTGTCATTTTTAGTGGAATGCTTCCTTTTTTTTTCAGAGTATGTAAAGATATCGATGAATGGGAAAAGGTATTGAAGCTTCCTGTGCCGGACAATAATTTATGTGAGAATGTGTTAACAATGTTTTCAGTGGGCGATGGACATGCCCAGAGCTGGGAAAATTGGATCTTCACTGTGACATCTCAGCTTCTCAATTAGAATATTCAGATGTCTGTTGCTTTAGGAACAACAACAACAAAAATTTAAACCTGTGTTTCTGATCAATAACAAATTTGTCTGCTGTCCCTCATAAAGCCTGCAGTGGGGAAATGGTGGGAAAATACTTTCTGGGAGGTATTTTCAAGTTTTTGGTGTCTAGGAGTGTGTAAATAGACTTACGTAGTGCTGTGTGGCCGCAGTCCTTGAAAATCCCCTTGATGAATATTGCACACAATATATAAAATGTATAGTGGAGCTATGCTTAAAGAAAGTAACATTAAATTGATCAACACTGATTTAATTTGAGGCAACCACCACTTATTGATTTTGTTGTCAAGCTGATTCTACACAGCAAGCATTACACAGACTCCACATTCAAATCCTTTTAGCTGATGGTATCTAAAGCAAATGTTTTATTAAGCAAGGATCAGACTAAACTATATTGAATTTTGAATAGCCGTATTATGCAGTTTTAAATCTATGTGTCCAGGTAAATGATGTTTGCCTGACTTTTTGACTTTTTCTATTTGGGCACCACACAGATAGGTATTGAAGGTGGACTGTCAAGGCAAATTCACAGGGCAGTTGGAATCAGGCTTTGCACTGAGAGGCTCCTGATTTTTGGAGCGGGTGTTATCCAGCCATCCTCTTTAGATGGAACAGGCCACAGGCCAGTCACAGCTTTGGAGCCAGAAACACTTCGGGAGAGGTTTCGAGGAAGGTTGTTGAGCTGGGTATCATTTTTGTGTGAGGATGAAGATGGTGCCCAGTGCCGGACTGGCGGTGCCACAGCCCAGGCTCAGCCACTCCGCTGGTACTTGCTGCGCTTCCCATCTTTTTTTTCCGACCCATTGTAAAACTTATAGTGGAGTAACCGTGCGGGAGCGGCGCGGGATTCCTCCCCTCCAGCCCATCTCCGTGGGATGCGCTGCCCCGCTCCCTCGGGCAGGCAGCGCCCGGAGCGGGGCTTCCCCTGATCCCCTCCCGCCCCTCTTCGGTCCTGCTGAGCCCACCGCGTCCCGGCCGGGGGGGCATCCGCCACCCCCGGGTGTGGTGCGGGCTCGGCTCGGCTGCCGGCTCCGCACCTCCCCGGGCCGGGCGGGAGCGCTGCGGGGGAAGGGGCTCCTCTGCTCGGCCGCGGCGATTGGCAGAGCGCGGCAGCGCCGTCCAGGAAACGGCTCGGGTTGCAGCGGGGGGAGTGACCGGGGGAGGAGGAAGGAGCCGGAGGAGTGCGCCGAGAGGGGGAAAGGGGGGAGAGTAAACCCACCTCCCACCCGAGGGGGCTGTCGGCGTGACAAAGCTGCGGCGGCTCGGGGCGGGCGGCTGGATGGAGCGCAGCGGGACCCGCGGCGCGCTGCTCGGCGATGCCCGCGCGGGGGAGGAGGAGGCTGCTGGCGCCGGGCACGGCGGGCTCGCCCCTCTGAGACGGTAGCCGCTGCGGCCGAGCGAGGGGACGGGACGGGACGGGGCGCCGGGCCGGCTCCTGCCTCGCCTCGCCGCCCTCCTGCCTCCCTCATCCCTCGGGGGATGCGCCCCGCTGCGCCGCGGCGGCATCGCCAGCCGGGGCCGCCCGCGCAGTGACCGCGGCCGCGCAGCAGTGTCCCCCCGTCTCGGCAGCCGCCGCTCGGCACAGCGGGCCGCGGAGCGGACCCTGCCCCGCCGCAGGTAAGGGCACCGGGCGGCCCGGGGGGAAGGGGCGGCCCCGGGGGTGCGGGGAGGCGGAGGCGGAGGGCTGGGGGTCCCGCCACGCTCCCGGCGCCC
>JAOXXN010000082.1:31513122-31554043 GCA_026770055.1 Myrmophylax atrothorax | reverse complement strand
GTCCCTTTACCAGATCATGGCACTCAGTGCCACGGCCAATCTCAGTTTAAAAACCTCCAGGGATGGTGAATCCACCCTGATTACTCTCTCTGTAAAGAATTTTTTTCTGCTATCCAACTTAAATTTCCCCTGGCAGAGCTTGAGCCTGTGCCCCCTTGTCCTATTGACTTGAGCAGAAAGTTGTTATTTGTGTTTTAACACAATCACAGCCATTTGCTGGCTTTAAACAACATACAAATATAAATACATTCAGCACAGTAGCTTTATGTTTTAAAAATGTTGAATAGTTATGAGCAAAATACCTTAATTTTTGTAAAAATACTGGCAGTGCTCAAAGATTAACATCACCTGTGGCTGCAATTGTCATCACAGTCCACTTGGAGAACCTATTTAGCCACTGGGATCCACCTGGATTAGGATGTGGGATTTTGTGAGGCACTGCCAGGAAGCAGGCAGGGCTGCAGGGTGTGCAGGAGGGATGCTCTGGTGGTGGGATGTCCCTGTCCCAGGAGGAGCAGGATGCTCCCCAAGCTGTGGTGCCCTCATGGGCCCTCTCCAGCCAGTGCCACCCTGCTGACAGGTGACCCTGCACAGCCATCACCTTCCTGGGACAGAGGCAGTGTGACAGCACCAGGATGCTGCTTCCAGTTTGGTAGGATGAATAAAATGAATAGTTCCTGCAGGGTTCCCTTCTTATTGCCTTGTTTTGGCTTTTTTGATTGGTTTGGTTTGGTATTTTTTTCTTTCTTTTTTCTTTTTTTTTTTTTTTTGAGGGGGGTGGGGTTTTTTGTTGTTTTTTGAACAAGAACAGCAGCTTTGATACGATCAAATTAAATTAATAATCAAAACCGATTAGCTAAATCAGAGTTGGCTTTATCTTTTTAATTTATTTTACTCTTTAATTTCATTTTGAGGAAGGGTAATTATCAAAGCCCATTAGGAAGGAATGTGACATCCCCACAGCTTGGGGTGAGGGCTGGATGCCTTTTCAGGGATCCGGTTCAGTAAGTTATTGGCCCAGTGCAGGATTTGCTCGCTGAGGTTCTGGGGAATTGTACAAGCAGCCAGATTAAATCAGTCTTCATGTGTCCATTCTGTGTTTAAAATCTGCAGTGCTTTAGCAGGACCATGGTCTTGAGCTGTAAACTAATTGGGCATGGGTAGGGTTGTTACGTACAGTTTGGGTTGATGAGGCTCTGGGAGTTGGTAGTTTGTCAGTGTGGCTACTGTTTTGCAAAGTAGCAGAAATAATTGCGTGTTTGAGGCTTATCTGCCATATAGTTGCAGCTTTTTATTCAACTTTTAGGAATTTGATTCCTTTAGTGATTTTTGTTTTTTGCTTTTTTTGAGCCAGAAGGTTTTCAAAGATGCTGAGTCATGAGGGTTTTTTATCCTTTCATTTTTTTTAAAACCACTTGTATAGATAAAACCCCAAACCAATGGCTGACTCCAATGCATGCATAGTTTCCTAATTTTAAAATAGTTCTTCCTTGGCAGAGAACTTGAAATGAGTATCAGGCCATGGTAACTTTTTTTACAGGCAAGTTACAAACCTTTGAAAGCAGAATTTACAGTGAAAATGCTGACACATCTCCTGTTATGCAAGGTTGTGTATTCATGAGATGATGGACTATTGTGATGAGCATATTTCTATATCCAGCTTCAGTAGAAATGATCGCTTGGGTTTAAACAAAAACATTTAAAGTTTAGTGTTTTCTTGGAATGAATATTTAGTTTAGGGTCAGGTGGAAATGCAAGAAAAATGCTTAACTACCCCATTTTCTATTGGAAGTGTCAGATTAAGTGTGAAACATTGTGAGAGATCTCAGTGTTGGAGCTTTGCAGTGAAAGAGAGACTTTCTTCGAAGCAGTGCTCCTGAGTGGTATGAATCCATGTTTTTATAAGAACCATTATCCACTTAGGCAAGTTACATCTTGTCTACTTGTAACAGCACACCTGGTTTGGCTGGAAGAGAAAATTCATTTGAGTGTAGTTAAAAGAAGTGCAAAATTCAGGCTGAAAAGACTCCATGAACCCAAACCATGAAACGATGAAAGATGTAGAGTTTTGCACCAGTGCAACCCAGGGTTTGGTGGCCCTGTGACAGTGGGACATGCTGTGCTCCTCCATCCCAGCGGGACAAGCGGGAGCATCTTCTGCAGAGTATTCAGGATGTGCCGATTGTGTTACAGGTGGTGGTGAGAAACAGGGCAATACTTGGTTTGGCGTGGGGCCTGCTGGTGTAAAATCATCCTCACAGAAACCTGGGAACTGGTTTGAAACTCAGACCTGTGAGTTTTGGTTCAGCACATTGTGCTGGGTGTCTGCAGTGGTGTTTGGGAGTTTTGGCACAGTTTGCTGCCCAAATCAGTGTCTTGTAGTACCGGGGACTAAACTGACTTTTGAGCTGATTGAAAGAGAACTCGGAGCAACTGAACAACTTTGAGCAACTTTGTAAGAGTCAAATCTTAAATAAAGACCAGATTTGCAAGAGCAGCAGCCAACAGCTCCTGTTATAATTACGAAACGTGCGCTGGGAGTGCTGAGCTGTTCTGGAAGTTTGGCCCTTCGGGTTTCAATCGGAGTCGAGGGCGTCAGCAAATCTGCGTTGGCATTTGCTCCTTGGGGACTGTGCTTCCCAACAAGGAGAGTTGCAAAACAAGACATTCTGTAAGAGGGCAGGATTTTTTGTGTGGATTTTTTTTTTTTAAACTTTTAAGACCAGCTTATAATTCAAAAACCAATTAAGTACATCTCCAGGTTGTCCTTTCTCATCTCTTACTTATCACTGCTGGTTTTCTTGCTTTGTTTTAGTTGGTTGATTGTTTAGTTTTGTTTCCAAAGAACCCTTTTTTTAGGGGTTTAGTTTTTCCTGAACTTCTGAGTATCAGAGTAGTGAGCACCTGGTATAGGGATGCATCTTATGAGCTTCACTTTCTGCTGGTTCAGGTTTTTCTGCTGCTTGTCACCACACAAGTGCCATTATCCGTGCTGAGGAAAGGGACAGAAAGCTGAATTCTGTGGTGCCGCTTCATCTGCTTGCCGTGCTATTACTCTTTTAATTGTATTTTTGAAGTGACTGTAAGTGAAAGCATTTGGTGAACCTCAGCGAAGCTGAGGAGTTGGGATCTGACCTACTTTCATTCCCCTCCTCACATGCCTTTGCAAGTTGTGTGTAATTATTGCTTTTCCTCCCCTGCAAAAGAACTGGCTCATCAGTTTGGGACATTACCCGGTGTCGAGCAAAGTGCCTTACGGTAGCAAAGCCACAAGAACTGGGAAAGAGGGAAAATTCCTTTGTTCCGAGGAAACAGCTTGCCTTTGTGAGGGTTTACTGGAAAGGGCAGTGTGCTGAGAGGCTGGAAGGGAGAAAAACGAGGATGAGAAACTGGTTGGGGAGGAGAAAATAATATTTTTGCTTGTATTTTAACTTTTTGTTCTCCTAACTTTTCATGAGTTGCTATTTTGAAAGGAGTTTTGTGACACCTCTGGCTTTCTCCCAGGGAATTGTGGCTGTTTCTGAGTGGGGCTGGAGTGGGATGCTGTGGCTGGGGATGCCTTGGTGGGCTGCACCCACAGGACAAGTCTGCAGGAGGTTCAGTTATGGTCAGATGGACAGAACTGATCAGAGCACACCGTGTGACAACTTGGTTTTTAAACATAATAAAAAGTTGTGTGGGGGGGAAAACTTCATGCTACGTTTCCTCTAGGATGGGCTGTATGGATGGGTGAGCTGCTGGCAGGACCTGCTGCTGGGCAGCGAGGAGAGCCTGCTTTCCTGAGACTGGCTTTGCAGGTTTGTGCAGTGCCCTGCTCAGTGTCTTGGTGTTGCAATATTTAATTTGTTTCAAGGAAAGTTATTATGACTTCTAATTCTGAATGCCACCCAGCAGTAGCAGTTCTTAAAAATCATTAAAAAACCCCTGTTCAGATTTTGAGTAGTTCTTTGAGCTTGGTTCTGTTAGACATTGTTTAATCACGAAAATTAATCCTGTTTGGATATTACAGTGTTGAAGTACCCAGATTTCTCTGATGATGTTTACTCAACAGGGCAGCACAGGTATTTGAGACGTGCAGGATTAACATGGAGACTCTCTAATTAATCTGCAGTCAACCACTGCTCGGTAATAACCCTTCTAACAATTCAGAAGCATTTGAACCCTCTTGCATTAGTATGGCAAAGTGCCCAGGAGCCACTGCTACTGTCAGGAGTGACAGAGGTGTCTGCAAGTTAAAATTAAGCATTGTGTAAATGGTTATGTTCCACCTGAAAGGGCACATAGCCAGCCTGGCTTTCACTTCAGGGCTTGTTGTGCTGCTCTTTCTTTGTCCCTACTGCAGACTGTCCTCTGTGTGGAGCCAGAATTAAACAAGCCATGATGCCTTTTGCTTAAATATTGCTCTTGGTTTAAAGGGAGCCTGGTATGCCTTTAAGCTTTGAAGTATTTGGAGAAAATCCCATGGTTTATATGTGTTGTGGATAGTACTTTCAAAAGTGCTGAGGGGATGTTTTGGGGATATTGTTTCCAGTGACTTTAGGAAGTGGGGGAAGATGAATTTCAGGGGAACAGGCAAGATGAGACTTCCAGACGAGCTGCTAAAATTAAGAGGATTTGTATAGTCAAGTAAAAATGGGACCATGTACAAAAGAAACAACTGCTGACTTGCTGGTAGGGAATCTGAATAGATGTTCTCTGCATCCAGAACTAACACTGCAACATTGAATTGTGCAATTTTTAACTTCATGATTGTAATTTATTTCTTGTGCACGTTGAGCAGTATTAATCCTGTGTATGGCCTTTGGCAAACCTGGATGAAAAAGGTTGTGTTTTTATGTTTGGATTTATGCTATGTTCTGTTATGGATGTTGCTCTTGAAATGCAAATAAAGAACCTCAAAAAAAAAAGCTACAGACTGGAATAGTTGCAAGAAAATATTAAAACCAAGAAAAACCCTTTGTGACCAAATATACGTGCTCATACATTTTCCCAAGGCTGTATATCTTATTATGGAGCCTTTCCCAAGCAAACTTTAAGGCTGGGTTCAACAGTGGAAGGTGGTTAAATTGCTCTGCTGGTTGGTTATGTGCAGAATACAGTCAGAGATATTTGAAGTTCTGCTGTTGCTGAAAGAAACGACGAGAAAATGATCCTAGTTTTGAATTCTGCTTTTTAGAGAGGAGATTAAATTTTTTTTCGGCTTTTCATTTGAGGTTCTGGCAAGAAGTGGTACATTTCCCCTTTGTATTGTATAATAGATTACATGAGAAGACTCTTCTGTAATGAGTTTAAAGAGTAGTTAATTGTTTCTGAGATTGTGTTACATGTGTGACAAGTTTATATTGTACTCCCCGGTTCTCTTAATGCAGAGACACTCACTGTTACTTTTGGCAGATGGTGGAGTTTGACTTGAACAGATTTGATGCCTGGAACTAAATGTTCAAATCTTGAAGATGTCCTGTAGTTTCTCATCATACTGAGAAAATGGTAAAATGTAGCATGATAATTTTAGGGGGTTTGATGTGGTCTCAAGGTTGGGGGTGTTCTTTCCCTCCAGTTACCGAGTCTTTGTGCAGAAGTCATACTGGTGCTTTCCTGTTTCATGCTCTGTCCCATATCTGGAGAGATAAATCCAGTGGTGATTGCTGTGTAAAGAAGTCTTCATGCTGTAAGGAGCAGACTGTGAAGAATAGGGACAAACAGGAAGAAGTTGCAGGGCAGTTCCCAGCAGCAGGAGGTGGCCTCGCTGGTCTCTTTGCTGTTTACTTTGAACTTGGCATGCTCTGAGTCTTCCCTGGCTTGGCTTCCAGAAGCAGAAAGCACACAGCCAAGCCCACGAGCATGTGATACTTGGCATTTTTGACGCACGTTGCGTGGTTGTGCAGCATAACTCAACGATCCCATCTATAAAGACAGGTAGGAGCAAGCAGCCTACAAGCTGTAGGAATTTTTAATCTCTGCACAAAGCCTCGACAAGTACAATTTCTTTCTGAGGTAGAGTCTTCTTCCTTTAACCACAGGGTGAGTGAGGCACATCAACCCAACTGCTTGGCAGCCACCAAAGCCAGGCTGAAATAGTTCATGTACCTCACCCATCCCCTGTCAACCAACACATCAATGTAGCAGGGGACCTTACCAAGTTTGCTCCTGCTGCTCTCTTGTGTTGGGTGTGCTGGGGCCATGTGTGGCTGTAGCCAGGGCTAAATGCTGCTTGGGGGTAGTTACTTCAAGGAGTAGCAGTTCTGTAGTTGCTCATCTGCCAAGGAGCATGACACAAGGAAGATTGATGTAATCACGTGGGGATAATTTTTGGGTGCGTACGCAGAGGTTTTTTCCTTGGCCAGGGGATCCTGCAAGTGGCAAAGTGCTTTGCTGCTCACCAGAATTTTTTATTTTTCTAAGTCTTCAAAGCTTAGGAAAACAAGTTACAGTGCAGTGTAATATTTTCCCTTACCCGTGATGACATTGGCAAGTTATTGCAATTGGAGGAGATTCACTTTTTTTAATGATCTTGGTATATGTAGCACTCAATAGGAGTTGACATGATGCTGGAGGTCCAAGCTCTAGCAGGTCAGCGTGGCTGGAAGCTCCACACTTGCTGGAGCACCAGCCATGTGTGATGTGGCAGCTCTGTTTTTTAAATGTTCACTTCCAGGGCAAAAGGATTATTCCTGTTCCTTACATAGGTTTTTTGGTCTGATTTCATCTCTTTTCCCATCAAATGACTAGGCCCTTATCCTATAAGGATAGGAAGACTGAAGCCAATGCCAGGAAAAACATATTTTGGAGAATCTGATGCTTTATATTTTGTGGAATTGCTGCTTTCACATAAAGCAGCCCAGGAGCTTGTGTTAAAGGAACACGTGAACATTTAGAATCTGCCATGTATTGTTGGTTGCAACTATCATGGGTAGCTCTTTGATGGTTTGTGTTTGAAGGTTTTCTGAAAGGCCTAGGTCTTTTTCATCAGATTTGAACAGTTAATGTTTTTATTCACTGGAGTGGGGGGAATGATTTCTACTCTTCGTAGTCTTGTTCAGGGACAAGGGATTTTTTTAATGATAATATTTTAGTTTTTTAGCGTTACAGAAGGAACTGTAGCAATTTGGGAAGTATTTTATCAGAACAGAGACTTCCAGACAATGCCTGGCGGAGGCAGAGCTGGGCAGAGCTGGCAGCTAATGACGGAAACCCAGTACAAATAAGACAGCAGGAGTCCAGTGACTTTGGAACAGCAGAGGGATGAATTGCAAACACTGTTTTGTCCCCCTTTGTGTGAGGAGACGTGCTCAGCCTTTGTGGCTTTGGTTTTCTGTTGGCTAGTGGAAGACAGTCACCATGGCCAGGAATGACTCTCTTCAGTTTTAATCTGGTGGCTGTGCCTTTGCAGGCTGAGTTTATCATCCATTGTCAGAAGAGAACATGGAGCTGGTTCTTAATGCTGGCCTTCCAACTTTAATGGAGAAGCCCATCAGCTTGTGCCTGGGAGGTGGGAGGAAAGGTTGCAGACCTGACTCGTGATACCCAGGCTACCTCCTGGAGAGAGCATAAAGCCTTGGGTTTGGCTTGGGACCCATTTGAAATCCCAGTTCCATGTTGTTCATCCAGTGTGGTCTTGCTGGACGTTCCTCAATGAGAGGAAAACTGTGAGGAGGGGGTAGGAGAAGCAGGAGGAGTGCTGATGGTTGGCAGCCTCGCGGTCCCTGTGGGGACATTCAGTTTTGCAATGAACCTCTTGGATTCCTGACAGGTCAGGTCTGTTGACCCTTCTGGGCACACTGTGGTGAGTGTTTAGTTATTTACCAAAGCCTTTTGAGGAGAAAGTGGCTTGATGGGGTGTGAGGCTTTTGTGTTCTGGGGGGTTGTGTGAGAATCTTTGCTGGGGTTAGCTATTAGCTGAGTGTTTAATTATTTGGCTCTGTAATAAGTAACTAAATGACTTGAGACTTAAGATAAGCAGCTCTTTGTTAACATTTTATTAAATGGAGGCAAATAATACTAATTTCAAACCTAAGGAAGTATAAATCAGTAACTGAGTCTTGAGCAGAAACATGATTTGGAACACAATTGTGTATCATAATAATCTGAAATAGAGCAGTCAGAGTGTCCCCAGTCCTCTATTGTGGTCATGGCTTTTATACAAACAGTCTTTGCTCCATTTGATGCCTGGATGGCATAAACCATGCTGTGAGGCTGTATGAGCAGGCAGAGAAAAAGTTCACAGCTGTTTATTTAACAGCAGCTTGGTTTTCCATGGCAGTATTGTTCAACAGCTCCACCTATGAAGTTTAAATACATTGTGTGCCACCACTATGACAAATAAGGATGTAGCTGAGAGCAGACAGTGGCAGAAATAATGTTCCCTCCTGTGTCCCTCCATGTTTAACAACACCCCCAGAAATTTTGCATGTGTATTTGTTGCTTGTTTGTTTTTTTAAGCGGTGATAGGCAGGTGTTACTGACATCAGGTGGTGCACCTTTGCAGTAGGAGCTAATGGCATAATTGCAGGATTTGCAGGGGAACTTGCTTAGAAAGGAATCCTGTGCTGCCTTAGAATCATGGAATGGCTGGGTTAGAAGGGGCCTTTGAGGGCCACCTGGTCCAACATCCCTACAATGAACAGGGACATCTTCAGCTAGACCAGATTGCTCAGGTTCCTGCCCAGCCAGACCTTGACTGTTTCCAGGGATGGGGCAGCCACCACCTCTCTGGGCATCCTGTGACAGTGTTTTACCACCCTCATTGTAAAAAACTTCTTCCATACATCTGATCTAACAGACACAGCAAAGGGCTTGTTCACAGGCTTGTGGTGGTGGTTGAGGATCCAGTTCCAAGGCAGAGCTTCTAAGAGGGCTGAAGGAGCATGGATGTGCTAGCAGATCATCAAGCCTTGCCTGGTGCTGCAGGCTCCGCAGGGCTATCCATCCTTCTCCCACCGAGCTGTTTTCACTGAGGGAAAGTTCAGGATGCTGTTGAAAACACTGGAGGATTTGTACAAGTGAGGCTGAGTAAACTTGCAGCCTCATGTCTCGAGTATGTTCAAAAGATGTGGAAACAGGGAAAGAAACCTGTTGTCAGCCTCAAGGGAGCCATTGATTTGATGGTACAGCATGGACATGAGTTCAAAATCTGTCCCTAAATTTCAAAGCAGTGTGAAAATCCTTGTGCAGTCCTGGGGAGAGTTAACTTTGCAGCACAGGTTGTTTATGTGCTGCTGGGAATTTTTTAGCAGTTTGAACTGGTTGATTTTTGCAGTGAAGCTGTTGGGCAGACTCATGCCTCCGAATCCCACCTGTTCTCTGTTTGCTTTTGGGCAGCATTTCAAACCCACACTGGAAAAAGTTTATAGGCAAACATTATAAAAAGTGACAGTCTAAGTGCTGCTACATTCTAGTTTGGCAACACAAAGGCTTACCTGAAATAACTCAAAATTTCCAAACATGACTTCATTATTTCATGACACCACTTTGCTGCATCTTCCCTGATAGCCTAGAGAGAAAGAAATGGAGTAGGATATTTCCAAATGCTAATATCTATTTGAAACTTGGTTTTCTTTAGTGCACTAGTAATTTTTTTTGCAAAAGGTTGTTTTGTTGGTTGTTTTTTTTTTTTGTAATTTTGAAATAAATCAGTGTTCTTGAGTTTGGATTTGTGTTGAAAGGACTCTCTGTATGTTTGGGGTTAGTAGTTGAAACAGAGATGAAATCAAGCATGTGAGGTTAAAAGATTATTTTCCTTTCAATTGTGTGTAAACAACTGATCTGCCCAGGAGGACACTGCAACCTGTGGAATCATCCTGCGAATTTCCTGGCATTATTCAGCAAAAGCCTCTAATGCACTTAAAGGAAGGTTGAGTTATTGTCACCTAAGGTGGCTTTTAAGGAGTTTAGACAAAGACACTTTTAGACTCCAGTACATTATTGGCGCAGTGTAAACTCTGTAAAAGAAATTTGCTTTGCAGGTAGAGCGTCACAAAAGTCTTATTAACTTCAAAGTAAATTGGGTAGCTGGCTTCAGGTACCTTTTTTTTGTTTGACAATGAAATCTAATTAAAAGAAATCTCAAGCAGACTCAAATATACTCATTACTGTTACAAAATATGTGTAGAAAGGAGCCCATGCTCCTTCTGGAAATTAGATTTCTAGGAGCATAATGTAGCACTCAGTGAAACACCTGCATTGCAGATCTGTGGATTCGTGACTGTATTAGCAAGACTGAATTAGTTTATAAGGGTATAAATCTGTATTAGAGCTTGTCCTAGACTTTGAGATATAAATCTGCACTGTAGAAAGTTTGGAGATGTTGTTATAAACTCTAAATCGAAGAATCTTTACAGTCTGCCAGTCTGTATAACTGGTTGTGTTTGAATGGTTTTATGTGCTAT
This sequence comes from Myrmophylax atrothorax, assembly GCA_026770055.1. NCBI lineage: Eukaryota > Metazoa > Chordata > Aves > Passeriformes > Thamnophilidae > Myrmophylax > Myrmophylax atrothorax. The sequence continues at coordinate 31,543,658 of JAOXXN010000082.1, read as the reverse complement.
CTTGGTGTCAAATCTGTTGTTTGAAAAAAACATGTCTATGCCAAGGAAAAAGGCAGGAGTCTCTTTGAGAGGGCACACCCCTGAAATTATGCGATTCCAGGATGAGTGGGGAAGAGAAATTGGGCATGTTATTTTCAAGTCCATCAGTACAACCTGATATTTAAATGCAGGTGTGTCCCAGTGTGGCCACTTCTGGTACTCACAGAATCACGGACTATTTCGAGTCGGAAGACACCCATGGGAATCAAGTCCAGCTCCCTGCTGCTTGCAGGAGTACACAAAACTCAAGTACTGACAGAACTTCAGTGTTTCCAGGCTCCCATCCACAGCTTGCTTAGATGTGCTTGTTTCAGACTTCTCTGTTGAAAGTGTGACACCAGAAGTGACAATGCTTTGCCCCAAGGACGCGGGTTTGCGGGTTTCAGGGTTTCGGTAGCCTTAGAGGGAGGGGTGGACATCAAAGAGTCACCTCCTTTAATACTCCCTCAGATCCCAAACAGCCAGAGAGGTGTGTTTGAGTTCTGTGAGCACACAGTGGTGCACAGCTGGCGCCTGTGCAGGGAGGGATGTGTGTGGGGTGCACGGGCGGCAGCTGTCTGTGCCGTGACCCTCCCCGTCAGCAAACAGAAGATGCCTGTGTGCTTCTTTCCTTTGTTTGCCACTCCTGCCGCCCTTGGCGAGGCCAAGAGGCTCGTGGGAGAGGGATACTGTGCTTGTGGGGAGAAACCAGTCACAGAAGCAATGCCTGTATCTGAGGCAGCCTGAGTTAATCATAGGTGTGCCGAGCCTTCCCACTGCACTGTGGGGACAGCCTGGAGTGCCCGAGGCTGCAGTTCTTTCCCCCTGCTGAGACCCAGCCTTGGAAGGAGGTGATGAAGTTCTAGTAACTGTAGGCAGATGTAGTTTTCAAGGATGTTTTTTGGAAAAAGGCTGTGGTTTGACATTCTTATTATTTTCTTACAAGAGGGAGCTGATGGATGAGCCTTTTAGTTTTGAACTTCTGCATATACTTCAACTTTGAAAGCTTCACTCGTGTTCCTGGATTTCTGCTGTGTTCCACTTGGGAGAGGTTGTGAAATAAGTAATGAAGCAAAAAAGAAAATTAAAGGAAAAAGTTACTATCATGGAGAAAAGAGCTGGCAGTGTAGAAGGCAAATGTAGAGAGTTTGGGATGGGTGCAGGGGGGAAAATGCAGGACATCATATATGCTGTGTATAGGAACTCATGTTTATTAGCTTAGTTGGTGAGTTTTTTTTTTCAAAACAGCACTTCTCAGACTTAAAAAGCAACTTGAAATAAAATCAGATGGGGAAAGATAGTTATTCTTTTGAATTATGCATCCAAACACTAAGATATAAAAATGAATTTGCTTTTTGAACTCCTCCTGCTCCTCCAAGTTCTTTGAAGTCCCTGGGTTCAGCCGTGCTCATCTTCCCAGGGTCAGCTCGCTGTGTCTGATAAGGAGGGTCTTGCCTTTGTGTTGCACTGGGGGCAAGGCACATGCAAGATACCAATCAAAACTGAATGAGCTTTGTTTGTGGTTAACTTCTTGAAAAATCAAGCCTACCCTGCGCCTGCATGTGGTTCAGTTTAACAAGACAGATTGCTGGGCTAATCTGGATGAAACTTTTTTTTTATTTAACATAACTTGAATTCTGTGTGGATGAAAAGGGCCTTCACTGACTTTTGTTGGAAATTCTCTCCTTTCCCTTCTCTTTCTTCTTTTTCCTGCTTTCCTTCCACCTTCGCAGAGCCACCAACCAAATACCAAATCTCTCAGCCAGATGTTTACTCAGCACTTCCAGGAGAGCCGCTTGAGTTGCGCTGTCAATTGAGAGACGCCGTCATGATCAGTTGGACTAAGGATGGGGTCCCTTTGGGGCCCGACAATAGGACAGTGATTATTGGGGAGTACTTACAAATTAAGGATGCTACAGCCAGAGATTCGGGCCTCTATGCTTGCACTGCTGTTAGGACCCTAGACAGTGATACTCTGTACTTCATTGTAAATGTTACAGGTGAGTGAGTTAAACACAGGTTTTTGCATGTAGAAGTTGTAAAATGTCATATAAAGACACATTATGATCTAACATGAAACAGTGCTCTTGGGCACAGTGAGTTAAGCTGAGTTCTGCAGTTGTTATGGGGATTTTTCTCCTTGTCCTGACCCTGAAATGGACTCAGTGTGTATATACTCCTTTTGCTTTGTGGGCTCTGTAGTGATTAACAGCTGCTGAAGAGCTCTCTGTTTTATGCCACTATGACAGGATTAAATTAGACAGAGTTGCTGTGCTGATGATGAAGACAGTAGAGCAAATACAAGTTTTTGCTCCCTGCATCAGAAGAGGAAAAGGGGTGTCCTACAACCTTTTCAGTTTAGAGATAAATTGTTCTGGAGATGCTCAGTTCTGTTCAACTGAATGCCTTTTACAAAAGTTAAAATTCTAAGTGGGAAGAAATTTTTGGAGTTAGCAAACTCCCTTGGAAAACTTAGTATCATTTCAGGATTATTAGGTAGTTTTGTTACAATTTTATACCAAATAGCACATTTTGTGGCTTGATTTTCTTTTTCTCTAGTTTCTGCACATCTAACATAAGACTTGTTCTCCTTAGTATACAATCAAAGATGTAGCTTATGGGTTTATTTGTCTGTAAAAACTAGGCTGGTTTAAAGACTTGGTTATTTTTAATGTGCAGATGCTCTTTCCTCTGGGGATGATGAAGATGACAATGATGGGTCCGAGGACTTTGTGAATGACAGCAACCAGATGAGTAAGTAACAGCGATCTGCCAGAAGTCACTAGCAAGATCCACGTGGAAAATACTGTCCCGTCTTTCACACTCCTGTCTTCAGAGCTTCTTGATTGTTAACTGCATGTGCTGTCAAATTGTGGTGTCTTTGTCCTTCTCCATTTTCTGCTTCATGTAGTTAGTAACTTGGAAAAAAAAATCAAATAAACTAATATTCTTTTGAACATGTTTTTCTGGTCTGTACTTTCTTTCTCCCTCCTTTCTGGTATTTCTGCAGTTTCCTTTCTTCCTGAAATGAAGTTCAGTCTTTGTCTGGTTTAGACTGTCACAGATGAACTAACTTTCTCTGAACCTGAGCTGAAATTTAACAGAAGAAACAAAAGTCCAGCTCATTTTGTTTAAAGGTGGTATGAAAACTTTAAAAATAAGTTGTAATGAGGCAAATCCTTCAATCCTTAATCTCAGCAGAGATCTCCCCGGGGAGAATGAATTTGGAGACACTGAGGTTCTTTTGTCTGTGAGGGACCTCAAGGTTTGTTGCAAAGAAAGCAATTCAGCACTAAACCCACATTTTGTGTTACTTATGCCTGATGAAAATGGGCTAAAAGAGTCTTAAACCTATCTGAATGTTAAATTTCAGCCCCTTCAGAGAATTCAAAAGGCTATTAATAGGCTCTAAATAGAGCAGTATGTAAAATTCATATTGGTTCCTTATGCCGCTCTGTGCTGTTGCAAAATCCCTTCAGTGAGTGGTAGTTTTGCTATCACTCGTGCTCTGTAGAGTCAGTAACACACAGAATGCTGAAATCCTTCAGGGGAGATGTCAGTGAGCCACTGCCTGCAGTAGCCAGGTGGTGTGTTTGCTCCTCAGCCTGCTTATAACTGGCAGCTGTGCTGTACCTTGGAACAGTCCTTCAGGTGATAAAGTATGAGCCCGATTTCAGCTCCCCTGGTTAGTTCCTTTTGTGAACCACTGCCCCTGGTCTGAAGCTGTGAAACATTAGATGCTATTTAAAATGATAGAAGTTTTGAGCTGCCTGTTTGGCCCCTGCCATCTGTTAGTGTGATTAACCCGGGCTGATTCACAGGTGCCGCTGGAAGGGGCTGAGATCAGGCAGCTGGAGGCTGCTCCTACAAAGGAGTGCAGTGGCCAAGATAATTGGAGAGTTTGGAAAAGGGACACTGCTTTTAAAAGAAGTTGTCTAGGTAGAACCCACCAATCCAGGCAATGAAATGGAATAATGGGTAGAAATTCCTTTTAGGAACCATGTCTGCTGTTTCTTAAAGCTTTGTTGGTGTTGGTCAGAAAAGGACTTGCAATATATTCAGTGACAGTTGTGCTTCTATCTGTGTGATGGCTTTGGTGATTCGTAAGCACAAATGGCTTCTGGAAGTACAGGTAGTGAGGGGGAAGAAGTAAAGGACATGATCTGAAGGCAACTCTGCTCTGTAGTGGTGGTGTAACAAGTCCTGCCCTTCCGTGCAACAGGGAATACTAATGCTGCCGATGTTCTGGTAAGTCGAGCTATCATTTTAAGCTACATCAATCTTGATTCAGGATCTGGTGAAAGGCCAGTGACAGTGTCTGTCTGCTGGGGTGGGGGTGTGTGCTGCAGCAGGGGTCACTCACACTTTCCCTGCTCCAAGTGAAAGATGCCTCTCCAGCGTGAATGTTTAAACATCTCAGATGGTGTTGGGAAAGGCGCAGACTTGCAGAGCGGAAGGGAGGAAGCTGCAAGAAGACAGATTGCTCCTGAGTGGAGTGTTGCACAAACAAGTCTTCACTGGATTGCGCTTTACAAGGTGCCCACAATCTGCTGGGGCTTCTTCCAAGCCACAGATGGATGCAGGGAACAGCCCAGCCTTCCTCCCGGGGTCTGAGGTGGAACCACCGCGTCCCTGCAAGTAGTCTGTTTGCAATGAAGAGTTGTATCATAGTAACTCTGTTGGATTAATACAAAGTTGCTGAAAGAGGGCTGTGATTTGGCAACATCAGAGTTATCTGAAAGTGAGGGGTGGGATTTGGTGTGGTGCTTTTGTAATGCATTGTAGCATGTGTGTCTACTGTCTTCTAGCCTTCTATTCCTCATCTACATTTTATATCATGTCCAAAAGGCCACATCTAATTTAAGGTACTCTATTACAAGGCAGATTGACCAGTGAATGAGGAGTGCTGGGGTAGTCCCAAGTTTTCCCTGAGCCTGCTGTGAGGCAGGCAGTGGTATCCAGTGGCCAAATGCTCTTTGCCTCTTTCTCCTGCCTATAGGAGGTAGAGTCTGGGGAAGTGCAGGACCTCACAAGGGTCCCAGGCTACTGCTCTTTAAGAGAATTCTTTAAGTGTTTCCTGAGTCATGGTTTGAGCTTTGCAGATCTCAAACGATTTAACCAATAATTTACATACAAATTACAGCTGTGATCATTAAGGATAAGCAATGGAAATTGGCCTGGTTATGCCTTTACTGATGGAAACAAAAGGCCATAGTCTTCAAAGGTTGTTGCTTTTTGATGAAACAATTCTGATAAAGTCCAGCTGTCCTGGCATGTTAATTATGGTGAGATGAAGCAGGAAATGGCTGTAGTGCCTTTCACAGGAAGCTGAACCTTGGCATTCTCATTTCTGCATATTTAAAACAAACCTTTTAGAGCTGTTTTATTAATGCTGCTAAGTATTCTTTTGAGCTGCTTTATTTTCTTTGCTTCTGTTACAAATAAAAATTTCAGAGGCCAAGGTTTTCAAATGCAGGTGGAGAGGCTATTGGGGAAATTAGTGTAATTTTCAAGGCTGCCCAGGAAATACAACTGCTTTGGGGGTCACTGGATGCTGTGAGTGACTCAGTAGCTGCGAGGAGCAGCTCATCCTCGGGAGAGGAGAGCACTTATGTGTACCCATGTGCCTCTGCCCATTTGCCCTGTGTGTATTTTTAAAGGCAGGCATAGCAGATTTCACTCTGTGTTTGGTGTCCTTTCAGCTTGACAGATATTTTAACTGTCTGAAAAAAACACTGTGGTAGATTTGTTCCAGACTGCATCCTGAATAGCTTTTTATTACTTCCAGCTTTTGTTGAAGGGATTAGTGCTGGTGGGGAAGGTGCAGGATTGGTTCCACTGCAAAACAGTCCTCTCTCTCTCCACAAACTGGCTTTGTTGGCAACTTAAGTTTTCCCCTTTATTACCCTAAAGAGGTGCCTTAGCTTGGTTCTGGAGGGTCATCTCCCAGGACATTGACTGGGGACTTGCTTATGTAAAGCTAGGGGTTGTTCACTATCAGTTCATCCTGGCAGCAGTGGAAAAGACATTGTTAGCACTTGTTGCCTTGATTTAGAGAGGTAGCCCTAATTTAAGGGATTTCTATAATCCTGATTTGGTGCTGGCAAGGCAGCAGCTATTGTGATGGTTGCAAAGAAAAACACCAATTAATTGATTCTGTGGACGCTGGGGTAGCCCTGAGGATGCTGCTGTTCTGTCTTAAATTCCAGTCAGGCAACTGGAAGCTTTATGACTTTTTTTCTTATAGCCCCTTAAACAATTTCTTCTGGGCCAAGCAATGGTAAATTGGCACCAAGTACAAAAAGTATCTAAATGTAATCCACGTGCTGTTCTTTTCATGCCTTGAAGAGTTTCAGAGAGGATGAAACAAGGTTCAAATTCATCAAATCCTGTAGAGTGGAAACCCACTCAGGGAAGCAGCAAAAACTGGATGTTGCCTCGAAGTGGTTTTTAATTAAAGGTCAAATACAATAGTACTTAAAACCTTGGAGGGTTTGATGTGGTCACTTTAGGCACACTATTGCCTGCTTGAGGTGCTTGTCAGGCAGGCCTGGAGTTGACTACTTTTGTATTTCTTTGTATTAGATAAGTCCAAATAAAAATTGAAGAGTCCTGAAGTGAAGTGGTCCCCTGGGCTTCCTAATTTCAATTTCACATGCAGGAGATTTGGCTGATTAGATATAATGTCTTTGCAGTGGAGTGCAGTGTGGGTCAGCAGGATATTTTCTTCACTAATGAGACCTCTAAAAGCAATCAGGAATTCCCACCCGTTCCCCTGCTGCTCGTTACTGCTCTGTGCTGGAGTCTGCCCTGTTGTTACTGTGAACTTTCAGCAGTGATGTTATCCTACTTCCACCTGTCCTGGTAGCAAGGATGGGATGTGGCAGACATGGGCTGTGAGAGGTGGTATATACTCATTAAATATGTTCATTATTGGTTTAAGTGAATTTGGGTGGTTTTGCCTCTCGAGAAAAATAGAAGCAATCAAAGGTGCTTTTGGGTTATGATGATTTAATCTGTTAAGAGAAATTCTGTGTGTTAATCAGATCAATCACTGCATGAAAGCACAAATTAAAGGTGAGTGTGGTGGTGGGTGAATGTTGCTGCCTTTTCCTCTTTTCTCTTAAACATACTGAGGAGCTGCCAGTCTGTGTTGCCACTTCTGAGTGAAAAACGTAAGATGTCTTTAAGCATTTTCAGGTGGTGCTTTCCAGGTGTGATGTCTGCATGCTTTTCTCTGAGCTGATCTGTAATCCAGGGGCATTGCAGGTTTTGCTGAGGGTTGTGCAAGGGGAAGCTTTCCAAGCAGAATCCTTCCTCTGAGTCTGTTCTGTCTCCTTCTCTCTCTGTGGTACAAAACTGAGCTGCTCCTTTTCATTCCTGCCTGCATCTTCCTGACATCTTTTCTGCACCCACCTCTTCCATAGTTTTCCCTCCCTGTGCATTTGTTGTGTACGAGTCTTACCGGAGCTTTTCCAGGAGCAGGTTTTTAAAGGGTAAGGCCTGATGGAAAGGACAGTTGTTTCCAAGAAAACCAGAGGATGAGTTGCACTATAATGCACTAGAAGCCTGGCTGCATGAAGCAGCCTTGTTTGGGGGACTGCAGGTGGCTGTGTCCTGACTATGATCCTCTGGTATCTGCACTCTGCTGGGAGCCTCTCCAGAGCTTGGTCCATCCAGCCTGTGCCCTGCCATGGGTGAGCTGTGCAGCCTGTGGCTCCGAGGTTGTGCTTCCCAGGGGCTGCAGCCAAGCTCTTTATGTCCTGTACATGCGAGAAGGTGCATGTGATGGACGTGATGAGAAGTGGCCCTGCTGGCTGTGGAATTGCTGGGTTGGCATCACCCATCTGGAGTCTAAAGGAAGCCCTGTGCTCTGTCTGAGATGCTGATATAACTGGTTTGGATGGTTGACTGGCTTTGACCTGCCCCAGTTTGCTTTGCCTTTGTGGGAGTTGTGGGTAAATGCCCAAGTGGTTGCCTTGCATTGCCTTGTGGAAGATGTTTTAGCAGTGCAGAGAAATAGCCTTTTAATCCCTCAGCACCAGCATGCAATTCTGCCTTTGCCTGTTCTGCTTGTAATGCAATTTGGCCTTTGCATGTAGTAGTTAATTCCTCTGGTTGGCTTTGTTTAAAGTCTTCTGTTGTTTTAATGTGATCCTGCTTTTAGCAAATAATGTTAACAGTGATTTTCCTTGCATCCCTAATTCACTTAAGTCTGTGTAACAATTTCTTAGTGTTGCAGTTAAATTTTCAATAGTTACCCGATTTTCTATTTTGATTACATGAACAAATTTGCTTTGCTTTTCTACTTCATTAATTTTAACACTAATTGCCACTTCAGGCAAAAAAGAAAGCTCAAACACTTATCGTTCCTAGCATCATTATAAGACTTGCTTTTAGAATGTTTTCTTTATACTGAGAGAGATGTTGTTAAAGGATTTATTCCTGTATTTTCTGTCCAGCTGTATTTTTATTTAGACAGGGGGGTAGCAGGATTTCTGAGTTTGCACTGATTGTAAGAAATGCTATAAATATTTGAGGAACAGAAGAGTTTATTTATAGTGGAGTGTTAGGCTGCTAATGAAGGAAATGAAACAAGGCTGAGAGAAATAGAGTTATTTTTCTGGACCCCTCTAGTCCTAAAAATTCCACACTAATCTGATTTGCTTCAGGAAATCTCCATTGTAAAAGAAATTAATGTTTCCTATGATTAAACAGATCTCGAATATTTAACTTTTTAAAGAACTTCGCTGGTGAGATGACTGAAGCCATGCCATGAAGACATTGTGAAATGTAGCACAAGTGGTGCACGGTTCCAGAGCATGGAATAACCTTGCTATGGATCCCTCTATCCAAATTTACTTCTTGCAGTGTAAAACCAGATGGGTCGTTGTATGCTCTGTTCTGCTGTGTTTCCTTTAATGGTACATGACAAGTGGTTGAGAACCTGGATGTGAGAGGGGTTTTCCCATGTGCTTCTCATGCTGTTCATGTGGGCACAGGCTGGGCCAGGACATGGCAAGGAGGGAGTAAGAGCCAGGAGAGTCTTGAAAAAGTGATCACTTCACTGGGCTGAGAGAGACACTCATTTTATGCCGTGGTTTTGGATGTCACTGAATATTTGTGCTTTGATGGGCTCATTAGAGAAATCCCTGAAAAATGATAAATGCTTTTTCTGAGTTTTGCTGATCCACAGTTATTCAATTTTCCCTCCATTTTGATTATGATTTCAGAAATATATTCCATTTGTAGATGTATTTCAGTGGTTTCTATGACAGTAACAGCACAGTTCACCTTGGCATCACACACTGTAAGTTTTAATGTGCTGTCAGATAGGTAGGCATGTTTATTCCCCCTTCTAACAGGAGGGGAAAGGTGAAGGATGGTGCTTCCAACAGACCTTCTGTCTTGCTCTGTCTGGCTTCACAGCTGAGGTCCAAGAGTTTAGAGTTTGCTGAGCACTCATAGTAATTCAACATGGGGTCAAAAGGGTCTGATGAAAACTTGATTCCTCTGTCTTACTTGATGTACACAAAAACAAAGGTTATCTCGTGTTAATAATTGGAATTTTGTCATGAAATAAATACTCATAGCATCAGACTGAGCTGTTTACAAAGCTCTGATTGCCACTGCATGATTTCTGATTGTGTCCTCTTTCTAAACTGCTTAGAATGAACACATGCAGTGCTTTGCCTGCGGAAGGGGCTGGAGAGGGTGCTCAGTTTCCAAGTGCTGATATTTCTGGCTGTATCTCTTTGAAACAGGGGCACCTTATTGGACACATACAGACAAAATGGAGAAGAGACTACATGCTGTGCCAGCTGCCAACACAGTCAAGTTTCGTTGTCCAGCAATGGGAAACCCAACACCAACCATGCGGTGGCTGAAAAACGGGAAAGAGTTTAAGCAAGAGCATCGTATTGGCGGGTACAAGGTAAGGTCTCATGATGTGATTTTGTAATTTCTGTTCTTGACCAAGGCTGTAAAAAAACCCCAAAACAAAACAAAACAAACTCAAAGTAGCCCCAAAAATAAAAACAAAATACAAAAACCCACCAAAAACTTGCTGAAGTCAACAGAAAATCTTTTAATGGCCACAGATCAAGCATAAAAGCAAAAACCCAGTTATTTTCTTCTAGGGAAGGGTGGGAGGTTTCTTTAGTGGTTGCTGAGCACTAACTCTACTCTTGTTTTTTTTTCTGAAATTCAAGCTTGTAGCATAGCAGTGCAGCTAAGGATTATTTATAGAGAGTTACTTGGAAAACTAAAGACTGACTTTTCAAAGCAGATTAAGACTGTTTTGCTGTATTCATTTTTGGCTGCATTGTTAAAAACATGACCATCTGCATTGGTGAGTGTAGGCAGCTTAAAAAAGGAAGGATTGGAAGTCAAAAGTTATTATTTTCTAAAGAGTTTATGGCCTGTGAAACTGAAATGGGAAGAAGAATTTGAGGGAAAGTCGCAGCAATTACTTAGAAGGGTTTGTTTGAATTTTAAACAGCTTCAGATTAGATGTCTTATTCTAAATTGGTGGTTACTGATTAAGAGAGAGTTTTAGGGAGGGCAGCTAGCTCTCTGTGTTAGTGCAGGGACCTTTAACCTCCTGGGATCTGCCTAGGTCAGGTCAGAAGTCAGGACTCGGTCATCTTATCCCGCTCCTCACAAGGAATGGGAATGCGTGACTTTGATGGCAAATCTCTGTTCAGGCCCTCGCCATCCTGCCCTGCGTTTCTGAGTTACTTTAACCTCTTCTGCAGACCTTCTGTCAGCGGCTTCCTCATGCCCCAGACACCTCAGCAAGTTCTCTCCACGGATGAGAAGTTTCCGAGGTAGTCACCTGTGTCACGGTTGTAAGGCCCAGCCCAGAACTCTTGCTGAGCTGCTCAGACCAATTTGTAATGGTCATTAGGGCAGGAGTTAACTGACTTTGCCAGACAGTGTGGTGAGCTCAAGGCTGAGTCCTGAGGGCTGCCCCCCTGTCCCCCACTGCCTTGCTCCCAGAATTGCAGTATTTTTGGGGTGCTGCCTTGATTGAGTCAAGGATGGTTTTGCTTTGTGTGCTGTTGATTCAGATCCTACTTGGTGCAAAAAAATCTGTTTTCCAGTGCAGAGCAGGACAAGCCTCAGTCTCCTTTCCTCTCTCATTGGATTTAATGTAGAAAGTGTCAATTTTTCCAACATTTGTGTTAGTGCAGAGCGGAGCCCAGAAAATCTCCCTGCATGAACACTAATTATCTCAGTAGACTTTTCCATCTATGTTTGCTTACACCATAAATCACTGTTGGTTATGAGTGTACACCTGGCAACACCTTCAGCCTTTCATAACGCTGCCGAGTGTTAACGAACTGGCTCCAATTCAGTGAGTTTTGCCTTTCTCGGTGCTTTTTTAAAAACAAGGAAAAAGCCAATTAAAGAAAAAAACAAGCCCAACCAAGTTAATCCTGTCTTGGAAAATAATAGTTACTGCTCTGGTACTAACTACGATGTTATTTGAACACTTTTCATCTTATGAAGGGGAAATGCAGATACCACTCTTGAAAACCATGAAGGAAAATGTGTGTCTAGAGAGGCAGGATGGAGATACCTGGTCTCTGGTTTGGGAGGGTGATCCTTGGCAGAGAAGATCAGCCCCTGTGGGGCTCTGTTCTGGCACTGCTGTCCTGTGTTAGGAAACTGGGTGAGATCATTTAGGCTTGTGCCCCTTAAATGGCACAAATTAAATTTTTGGTATGTTTATTAAATGTATACAATTTCCTAGGTATGTATGTTCTCTGGGAAGAAACCACAGATGCCTGTTGCTAAAGCCAGCTGGGTTAGTGAAGTCTATACCTATGACGCTAAATTATAACTTCTTACATCTCCTTAGTAAAAAGGTAAAAAAGGGGGGACACAGCTGAGGGTTTTAGACTTTTTTGTTGCTCAGAAATGCATTAAATTTTAAATTATCTGGTAGGATTTACTTCTCGTGGTCAACTCTACCAAACCCACGTATATTCTGTATTCTGTCATTTTGAATAATCATCCTTTAAGATGGAAGCTTGTTTCCAGTGAATGGATGTTAAAGAGTAAGGTCTCCAGAGCTTCTTGAACCTGTGTCCTCAACTTACTGAACAGGCAGGATGAAATCACTGTGGGCTTATTCAAAATTATACCAGAATAAAGAGAGAATTGTGTTTTCTTGACACCGCTATCCCAACAAACATTTCAAGAAGGAGTCCTCAGGAAGGACTGAGCCTATCTGTGTTGGTCTGTGCTCAGCCAGGTATCACAGCAACTCGTGATAATTTTTGCACACTAGTTTGTCTTGAATCTGGGCGTTGCTCTTTAAAGCGTTCCTGCTGGAGATACAATACTTAGGGTGACTACAGTAGCTGGAACCAAACTTGGCCATATCTGATGTCTCCCTTTTGGAAGCGACAATCATCCCTTGAAGACTTAAGGGACAAAGCGAAGGGAAAGAAAATGTGAAGCTTTCCACTAACCCTCCAGCCACCTCTTTGTTGGCACCTTGAGCTAAGAAATCTCTTCTTGTATTGTCTTTATCGGAATCAGATAGCAGCCTGTAGCACTTTGTCCCTCTGACTAGGAATGTCTTGAGTCAATTTGCACTCAGCCAGGGTGGCAGGAGGGTGTATGTGCTGGCCAAGATATCTTCCAGAGTGAAATTCCTGCACCGTGACTAATTCTGGGTGGTGAATTTCAAAATCGATCCTTTTATGATTTTTCAAGATATACCCAAAGTTCTTCCAGTAAAGAGAACAGGATCAGTTACTGAATGTCTAAATCCTTTTCAGTCTTGTTTTATCTCTCTCTGAAGTGATGATAGCTTTTGCTTGTGCCTTTAAAGGCATTATATATTTTCTTTGAGATAATAATTGTCTCTGAGAGACCACAGGAGCCTTTACTTTCCTGTATACCACCCAGAAAGCAAATGTACTTCTATCAGCTGTTACTGTTTAAGTATTAACAGGTGTGTGTTTTCACCTATGCATTTGGATAAGCTTCATCCCTGCAGTTGTCTTACACATGTTTAAATTCAGCCAGGTAAATACAGAGTCAGGGAACTTCTGACTAAGGGAACAACTGCACAAGCCCGTGGCTTTTACAGGGATATTCTGCACTGGTTCTCTTTACCTGAGCAGCACCACTGCATGTCTGAGTTGTGCTGATTTTGTGGGGAGTTGTATTTGGGTTTCAAATCCTTCTTTCTGGTGAAATTCATTGCAAATTGACCCCTTTTTACCATTTTTAGCTAAATGGCAACTTTTCGTGACATTATCTACTCAGTGAAGACACATTTTGAGACACAGAGCTGTCAACTATTTTTATGTGATACTCCAAAAGTAAAACATTTCTGTGAAAAATTCATTGGCCTTTCCTAGGTTTCTGACCAATATTTCTTGGCATTTTGATTCCAGTTTATGATTGCCACCTCCAAGCTATGTCTTAAAGGTGCAGTTGTATGCATTTTGTATTGAAAATATGGTTTAAAAATGGAATCTTTTGGACAGCTGTTTGGAAAAATTGGTTAAAAATTTGATGGAGAAGATTTGCCAGAAAAAGCATGTCAGTCATTTACTGTAAGTGTCCATGACTAGTCAGGAAAAAAACCACTTTGAGTTGATATTTACGTCAATCTTTTTGCAGATAAAGGACCTTTTTTGGGTATGAAGCATGGATAAAACATGAAAATAGGTATTGCAAAGCAATAGAAAAAACAGGAGGGCAAAATCCCCTTAGTAAACAGTGACAACAAGGTGTCTGAAGGGTCAGGCTGTGATTTGGGATACTTGGAATGTGGTTATTCCTTCAATTTCCTTATGTCAGAAAAAGACAACAACAATTTGGAAGGTGTGCTCCATCCCTGGAAGTGTCCCAGGCCAGGCTGGACAGGGCTTGGAGCAACCTGGGACAGTGAAAGGTGTCCCTGCCTGTGACAGGTGGTGGAACTGGTTGGTCTTTAAGGTCCCTTCCAACCAAAATTGTTCTATGGTTCTATGATTTTAGTGCTGGTTGTCAGTAATCACACCAGTTTTGCTGCCGAAAGACAGGCTTTGTTGGTTCTAAGGAGTGTGGCATTTCACTTAAAAAGGCCATATTACCAAAAGCTATGTTGCAGGGTGGGTGCAGGGATGTGGCAGGAGGTTTCTTAGCATGAAAGGTTCAATTTAGAAGTCTTCAGTGGGAGAAGATGCCACCATCTCCAACAAAGGGGAGTTTGTTTGGGCTTTGCAATTCTGCACTTGTATCCAGAAAGCACTAAGCCAACAAGCTGAATCTAGTTGAATTCAGATCCATGACATAAATCCAGTTGTGTGACAATGTGTCATAACTGCTTTGGGCCTCTACATCAGTTGTTTAGCTCAACTGAAGTGGCTTAAGCTGTTGTTTCATTATGAAGATGTTATCTGTTCCTTGGAGTTACAAGAAGGGAAATTGCACAAATGCTTCTTAATTTTGCCATCTGCTACACCAACTTGTGGCTGTAAGTTATTAATGTTTTCTTACTGAATTCTAAACAGTTTTTTGTGTTTTCCTATCCAATTAATTACTTGCAGCTTGTTAGCAATTTTTATTTTGTTTCAGCTTTTGTGGAACCATGATCTGTTCTTCCTGTTTCGCAAGTCAAATCGCATAAAAACACTTGCTGTAATTTTGAGAAGTGTGTTTTAGATTGTAATGGCAAAAGATTCAGGTCACTTTGACCATGTGTCCTTCAAAATAACTCATAAAGAAGTAAAATATTCAAAATATGTAGCTGTTGTATTTGTTATTTACCAATGGTTTATAACAGTGATTCTTCCTGACCCAAACTTTGACTGTCAAGGTTGCTAAGCAGAATAACAGGACATTGTAAAGCTGGAGTTTATCGGTGTTATTTTAAATTTAGTCCTTAGCTGTTCATAGTGTGAAAAAAAATCAATATATAGCTTTCATGTGTGCCATCAAAAGGAGGGACTGAAGAGAGCAGTCTTAAGTTTGGGCTGTCAATTTTGAGGTCGTGTCACACAGTTCCCTGACATTAGGTTAACATCCACGTTCTTCACCTGCTGCTAAAGTCTTGTCTGTACTGTCTTGGCTTTTCAAAGCCCACATGGCCAGTATTTAGCTAATATTATTTGTCCCAAACTGAGCAATAATAGTAATATCTAGCTATTGAGCTAATTGCTAGATGGGGAAACTAGGAAAGCCAGGAGGTCCTGACAGAAAGAACTTCTCTTCCAAGCTTTGAACTAGAGACATTTTTACCTCCAGCGAGTGTAAGGGCTAAGCTGGTGGTATGGGATGCAGCCCTGTACAACCTGCTGCTGCTGAATAAGGACCTACACAATAGTCAGGCACAAAGCAGGACTTCAGAGCTATAGGTGTAATGATATTTTAAGGATGTATGGTTACTGGAAGTGTCACTGAACGGTCCATAAATTTTTCTGGTGTACTGCACTGAATTACTACTTTCCATTTGGCTGATTAAAATGACTGTACCAGATTGTGTTTTATTCCATTTGCTGAAATATGTACTTTGCAGTTGAAGAGTTGTACCTCACAGCTACATAATGTTAAGCTTTTTGAGTGCTCTGTCAAAAATGTAATGCTAAAACAAGGGATTAGTCGATAGCCAGCAAAAGGTCATTCTGGGAGCCAGCTTATGGTGCAGGAAATATATGTGTACAGGATGACTCTCTCTCCTTCCAGCACTGGGCTGGATCCTATTTTTTGTGAGACCAGTGCCAGCACTCCTTTTGAGTTCAAATGGGAACAGAATCAGTACCTTTAACACATTCTGTCTGAGAAGGATTGTATGAGATAAATGTATATCCTTATGCTGTGTTTCCATGAGGATTTTTTTCGTGCATTTCTCATGAGGCAGCATCTTCAATTCTTTCTTGTGGTACCCCAGAGCAGCAAGAGGTCTGTCTGCTCTGTGTGTCTGGGGGAGAGGTCCCAAACATCGCCCCTTGGTACTTTAAAAAGTTCTCCAAAACACCAGCTGTGTAATTGAGTTATTAGGGAAAGATGAAGACGTAGATGTTAAGGGATCATATCCATCCTGCATTGCTGATGGGCAATTATTATCAGATGATTGTTTAGAGACAGATGGGAAATTTCCTGAGGGTGTGAATTCACTTTAGAGTGGATTGAAAGGTAAGGTCCGACAAGACAACTGCTCTAATTGATGTCATCCTCGGTAGGACTGAGCAATGTCTGCAGCGCTCAGAGCCGGGGCCAGGTACCTTTATAGCAGAACGGGTACCTTTATAGCAGAACGTGTGGAAGCTTTCACTGCTGCAGCTGGGAATGAATAATGTCAGTGTCCACAACTGTCAGCCAAGCACGGCTTTTAAATGTGGATTGCATAAGGTTAACCATTCAGGAAACTGGAGGGGGGCGAGGGTGAAGCTGTGCTAGTGAAGGTCTCAGCCTCTCTGGTTCCATCCCCCAGGTCCGCAACCAGCACTGGAGTCTCATCATGGAGAGCGTTGTCCCGTCAGACAAAGGAAACTACACGTGCATCGTGGAGAACCAGTACGGCTCCATCAACCACACATACCACCTCGACGTGGTTGGTGAGTGAAGCTGCCACCTGCAACATGATGGGTTTAACTAATGAGTTTCTCCATTAGAACATTTAGAACTAAGCTGGTATGTTTTGCATTAATTTTGGAGATGATTTCATGGTACTCTAAAGATAAGATTTCACTACACAGCCAATTGCTACATAACTTTGTATATTCATCCGTCTCACTCGTGTCTGTAGGACTAATCTACCCATGTCTTGGCGAAGGTGTAATATCCACCTACAAGCTTACCATGACAACTAAATAATAAATGCTGATGCAATTTTAATCATTAGTATTACAATTTAATTATTACTTTTACAGTTGTACAAGCACAAGTTTTTATAACTGTAGTTATGAAAACCATCAGGCAAATCCTTTAGATTGCTGTCATTATAGCTGAAATGATTTTTGTTTGTTTTTTTTTTTTTAATGCAAAGCTAGATGTGGACTTTTTTGAGGTTAGAGCAGATCTGGAGCTTCAGGAGGGGTACTTTGCATTCACAGTCTAACAGAGATCCGACTGTAGCCTGCTGTGTGGGCTCTGAGCAGTCCCTGAAACACAGATGATAAAAATTTTGAAGAAGTGTTTTACCTGAGGACAAATTCTAAACAGCTGTGTGAATTCTTAAGGAGTAGTAAAGCTGTGATTCAGCAGGACTATTAAACACACGCTTAATAATGTTAACTTACTAATACCCAAATCCTGTTGACTTTAATATGGCTTGCAGATATTTATTGAAGTGCCTAGTTAATTAGGGCTTGAAATACCAGAAACTATTTCTGTTCACCTCTACTCTTGTTGATTAGCTTGGATGGGTATCAGCAGTTTTATTGACTCTGAAGGCATCTCTATGCAAAAGTAATCAGTTCTAATAGGACATGCTGGTAGGAGCTTTGGGGATCTGAGCCATGGTTTTCTTAAGTATGTCTTGAATGGGCTTTGCTCTCTCCAGCTTTGTGAGGTGATCTGAGCATCACAAGCTCTGTGAATAGAACTTTTGATTAACCAGTATTGAAAGCAAAAATTAATTTTATTACTGTAAGCTGGTGACTGACAGCCCAGCTCCATACATTTTCTGTGGAGAATGTTAGTGTGAGTTTGGGTTCATATGACTAAAACAGTAACAAAATTTTCATTTCCCTAGTTCTTGATTGGTTTTAAATGAATAAAAATGCCCTCATACATTTAAGCCTTCAGAGCTGGGCTGAGAACCAGCCGGCTCACCCAAACTCGATTTTAGGTAGCCAACACTGAAAGCAGTGAGGATTTTCATAGCCTTGGCAATATTTTTGTCATCCTTGGTGTACAGTGAGCTATGGGTATGGTTGAGGTGAACTGGGTGACTGGCAGAGCCATTTTTGTTTGAACACTTGTTTAAACAAAGTTTATGGAGGGTGCAGCGGCAACGGCTGCTGCAGAAGGTGGGAAGTTGTGTTCTGCATCAGGTGATTCTCTGCTGGCCACCCGTCTGAGGGCACAGGCTGCTCCCATGGGCTTGCCAGGGAGTAGGCTCAACTCAAAGCCTTTCTTTGCTGAAATGAAACTGGTTAAAAATTCCCTTTCTCTTCCTCCTGTTCATTCTCCTATCCCAGTCTGGCATGTTTCATGTGAAACATAAATTTCTTCACCCAATTTTTTTCTAGCAAATGTGTTCATGGATGATGCAGTCACTTGAGCAAATATTTGTCAGAAACCCTCTCACCTCCTCCCCCCCTTTGAGCCTTCTGAATGTCTTACATTGAGGAATATTTTGCTGAAGTTTATTTTTCCTTGCAATAAATTATAGTGACCTGTATGAATGAATGGAATGGTAGTAAGGATTATGTCATTTATTTAAATGTCTAGTCCTTTCCTATAGAGAGGCAGAAAAGTAAATAGTGAGGTTTTTCAAAAGAAACTAGTGATTGGGTGCTGGGTATGCAGCTGATGGCACCCAGAGGACCCTGGTGGGTCCCGTGAACTTGAAGCCAGAAGGCCAAAAATGACTTTTGGAAGTCACGACCTGTGTTTTGGAGTCCTGTGTATTTAATAATTTTGCTACCTTTTTTCATTTAAATTGATGAGTTCAGGGGTGTAACTGTTAGCTTACTTTGAAAATGTGTGTATGGGAAGGTGCCTGGGTTGAGTTTAGTGGAGTCCCTCGAGACACCAAACTGGGACTTTACCCTAAATGGGGATTGATGTTCGAGTGCTCAGCCATTTCTGTGTGGCTGAAAGCTTGCAGTAATTGTGGAGCATAAAGTTGCTGAAGCAGTAAATTAAGGCTGGCCAGAAGGGGAAACTCTGACAGTTTTTCTCAGTTCTACAGAGTTAATTCTATGCCCTTTTCCCCCCTCCCCCAGTTTTCATACGAATTTTCAGTTCCCACAGGGTTGTGGAGAGTTACGAATGTTTGTTTAGAGGCAATTGCCTATGTAGACCGCATCTTACAAACTTCAGGTTGTAATTTTAGGTCAAGTTCTCTGTAGAAAACTGTCAGTTGAAAGCCTCTGAAATTACTTTTCCTACATGGTTTAACTGGTTCCAGAGCTGATTAAGTGTAATAGCAAATGGTATTAAACATGGTAACATATTACACTAACATGAGCATCTGACTATATGGTGTAATGTAGAGAACCCTCTGATTATGTCACAGAGTTGGGAGGTATCCCAGCAAAAATCGTGCCAAATAGTGACACAATGCTAGTTAAGAATATGCCAATAACTTTCCAAACCTTAAATCTTTTGACAATTAAAGCCTGGAGCCAGCAGGGCTGAGAAGTTTTCAGTCAGAATGTAGGTGTGAAGTATTCTCATTTTTACCTTGTAATTACTTGCAAGAACTCTTAAAAGAGTTAGCTCAGATGGTCTGTTCAAATTTACAAACCTGGCAAAACCCTTGCACTGATTTTTTTTTTTTTTACAATGGGAATAGAAAACAGGGAAGAAAAAAGCAGCAAGTCATTGGCAGCCTCTCTGTTGCACAGGATGCTTGTGCACAGAGACTGTGTTAGCAGGGAATGGCCCATTCAAGTTGGCCAGGATGTTCTGTGTTGGACAAAGTTATTCTTTAAATGTTTGGGATACCCCAGTCAATGGCCTTCTCCTTCCTCCTCCTCCTTTTCCAAACAGGGATTTAAGCAGCCTGTATGCAGGGCTTTGCTCAGGGGTTCGGATGGGTTACTTTGCAGCAGTGGCAAATGGTGGCCATACAAAACTTTGTGGGTGCTGGGAAAGGGAGAAGAGTCGATTTTAGCTTTTTATTGGAGTACTACCCAGAGGCTTCAATTACTATTGGATACTTATTGTCCAAGGCAACGTGCCAGCGCACAGTAATTGCTTACAACTGAAATGCGTCAAGGCAGGAGAAGGAAATGTCACTGTCCATTTCAGAGATGAAAACCCGAGCTGTGAAGTGATGAAATTTCTTGCCCTGGGTCACACAGGAAGCTGGTGACAGAGCCAAAAAGTAAAGCTGGTCTTTGAATCCTAATGCAGTACCTTAATTAAAAGAATGTTCTTTCCCTTGTATGGTTTAGCCCATCAGCTGGTTTTTTACATGCAGCTGAAGTGCCTCTCTCTTCCTTTGTATTTAACAGTAGGTAGAAACTTGCATTTTTATGGTAAGCTTACTAATGGACTAACTCCATTCTCATTAAATGTATATAAAGTCATGGAGTCTTAAGGGAGAATGAATGAAAACGATGTGGTTTTCACTTACAAGTTGCAGTGTAGTGAATCCGGGTTGGAGGAAGCAACGTGGGAATGCAGCCACTGAGACTTGTATATAATTAGATCACTCTTGGATTGCAATTATTGCTGGAGTACAATTTCAGCAGCAGCAGTTCTGTTTGAGCATGGAGTAACTAATTGAATTTGTATTTTAACAGCCAAGGAAAGAAGGTTAGTCTTTGAACAGTCCTGGTGCAGGTAGCCATTTCTGTCCTATTTAATGTTGTCATCCAGGGAGACAAAAGATGGATTGGTTTCAGATGAAGTTGGCCATGTTACCTCATTTACTGGGTTTTATAAGCAGCTGCTACAGCACGACACATCTCCCAAGAATGTGTAAGATGTCCCTGCTGTTTACTATAAAATGAACATGTCGCAAATACACTTTTTTTCCAAAAGAAGTCCTTTTACAGTCAGTTTAGCTGTGCTTTGACCAGTTTCTCCTTTGCCTAATAGCCATGCCTTTGGCTCTCGTTACTGAGGAGTGGAGTGAGCTCCAGGGGTGGCAGAGCACCACACAGTTGTCCCTTAACAGTAATTCCTATTTTCATATAAAACCAGTGTGAGAATAACTTCTCATGCAGAAAGCATTTTAAATGATGCTCAGTTTAAAGCTTGTGCCTCAGAAATCTTATGTATGAGTGATTTTACTGATGGCTGTGCAGAAAAACACTTTTGTTCTGAACTCTTGAGGTTTTAGAGGGCTCTAGGATGAATGTTATTCTTGTTTTTTATAGCATGTTGTTAAAAATCTGATTAAAAGGGAATTGACATTTTGCTGTTGGTGCTTTTTATTTCCCTTAGTCTAGGCAGAAGGAAAAACTTTTGCCTCTGTTTCTAGTCAAGTTTTATTTTGGGCTTTTCATGTGCTCTCACAGTCTCTAGCTGTGAACATGGCATGAGCACATACATTTTTTTAAAATACATGTTTCCATTTTGTCATTCCTGAATTCATAAAACCATATCTATTGTTGTTTGCTTTTTACTGAGGTTTGTTTTGTTGAAGTAAAGCTCAGAATTAGTTTCACTTAACTGTAGTTCATCCCTTAATTTCCAAAAGAATTGTTTTTAGGATTCGAGTTATGTACGAAAAAGGAACTGACACCAACTTGGACGTTGCATCACTGATGTCTGGCAGGAGTGAAGTGTAGGTATTACAACCAAGCCTAAACTTGTGTTTCTGGCAGATGTGCCTGTAGTTGTTGACTGTGTCTTTGCATGGACAAGCTTTGGCTTGATGTCTCTGCGCCGGTGCTCGGGGCGTGGGACATGATGAGGCAGGGACAGAAGGGTGAAGGAATCCAGCCTGATGCTTGCCCTCAGGTGTTTGGCTAGGCCGAGAGGGAAGATGATTTTATTTCATGTACTGATAAGCCCAAGTGTGGACTTTACACCTGGCACCAGGCTTTTGGCAAGGTGTGTGCCTCTGAGAGGGAATGATGTGAATTGTTTGGTGCTGGGGGCTGTGTGGTTTGCTCCTGGAAACAAAGCCTGCAGTGTGATGGTTCAGCTGAGCGAAAATGAAAGCTTAGGGTTTTTTTCCCCCCCTTTCTTAATAAGGTAAAAACATTCTAACCCTGTAGTTTTACAACATTAAAGCTTCTGATTTCATTGGAGTAGTCTGGCTAAATTGCATTTTATGGACAAATACTAGTGTCATTACTTCATCTGCTGGGTGAACAGTGAATTTGTCATGTTTGGAATGCTTCCTGCAGTCTGCTGGGGAGGACTGGTCTCCCTGTCCCACTTTCTGTCTTATTACAGCCCCAAGGCAGGTATTTCTCTTTCTTTAGATGAGTGATGAACAGGATATTGTTTCAGCTCCGTTGTTATCATTTTTAATCATGCCTTCTAATTTGTGAAGTATCCTACTTGTAGAAATGCAAGTAGGAATTTGCAGGAGTTGTCTGAGGATGCAAACAAGGCTGGTGCCTTGTTAAATGTGCAGTTGGCATGTGTCAAAAGCAATGTCTGTGCCTAATAAGAGAGGCTTTTTGACCTGATTCAGGCTGTTCCAACAGTTTTATTAGTCAAAAAATGGCTGTGCAATTGGCAGTAAATTGGTAAAGCTATGTCCTCTTAAAAAGGCAAAAATCTTATCAAAAATACAAAAAAGTTGTAAATTAACTGTAATACAGATTGGATCAATGGACCATATTAAAGGCAAGCACAAGGTTATCAATCATGTCTGTATTATTAATGAAGAGTTTTTGCCTGCACTCCTTCTTGTTGTCCCCAGCATGGGAGGAAATGCAGAGGTGGGACAGCACGGTGGCTGCAATGGAATAGCTGCCTGTGGTGGGTGACATAAATCCTGAGACCACCACACTGGTGCTTTTGGGGATTAAACTGGCACTAAAAAAGATGTAGCAGGGAGGGATGTGGATGGTATTTACAATCCAAGAGAGGAAAAAAGCATTAGGGGCTGGGATCAGAATGACATAGGTAAGAGGTTGAGAGATCTGGCGGTACCAAAGCATGGACAAACCAGTACAATGTGAAATTCTGTAGCTAATAAAAACCCAACAGGTTACACTCAGAACCTTTGTGTTGTATCCTCTCCTCTCCCTGCTCTGCAAACCACTGTGTGACCTGAAGTCCAGAGGGGGCTCTGATTTACAGGGTTTTGCGGATTTGAAACCATTAGGTCATCTTTGGATTGCTGCTGTTCCCGGGGTGCAGCTTCAACAGCAGTCGCTCCATTTAAACATAAAAAGGCACATTAAAAAATCATAGTTTGTTAAGCTCTTCTGAATATTGAACTGCTCAGTAAATATAAAATATTGTGTTTATTTTCTTCAAATTGCTCTTTTAAAGGTAGCATGAATATGTTGAAATTTTTGATTCTTCATGAAAGTAAAACACTGATACTGTCAGAATGTGAGCTGAGGGAAGAACTCAACATGACAGTGTATTAGTTGGAATAAAGTCAGTCTACCATTTTTACAAGATGCTTGTGAAAGTCTAAAATTACATATAGTTTTAGGGATTTTTAATCACCATCACAAATTAGGTGACCAAAGCATCATGTATTCTGCATTTACAGGTGAATATCCATTGGTTAATTGTTTATATCTGCAGCATCCTTTCTGCTGTTGGATTAGATTATATGCATTACCGAGCAGGTAATTTCATTGCAGCAGTTGGTTTCAAATGTACATTTCCTTTGATATCTGTGCTAATGTACTGCCTAGAGTGTTTGTGAACATACCTGTGACTAAATTTGAATGAATGTTCCAACAAATGACCCCCTCCCTTCCCACCTCCACTCTTCAGTGACATTTTCTCAGGAAGCAGCTCTGGCCAGAGGCTGGGGTTGGTGCTCCCAGCTCTCTGCTTCGTTGGAAGAAGCCCATTCAGAGTGTATGCTGAAAGGCAGGAAAATGGTGGGGGTGCAGAGGTGTTGTGGATTAACCCCAGCTGGCAACTCAGCCCCACACAACTGCTTGCTTATTCCTCTCTGTGGGATAGGAGAGAGAATCAGAAGGGTAAAAGTGAGATATCCTGTGGGTTAAGATAAGAACAGCTTAATATTTTAATATAATGATAATAATGAAAAGGAAAACAGTTAAAAGAGAGAGAGAGAAATAGAATCCAAGAAATACAAGTGATGCAAATGACAGACAGTTTCTCAGCACCAACTGACCGATGCTCAGCCACTTCCCGAGCAGCGACTCCTGGTCAGCTCTGCCTCCCTCGCCCAGTTTACACACTGAGCATGACAACATATGGTCAGGAATGTGTCTTTGGTCACTTGGGGTCAGCTGTCCTGGCTGTGTCCCCTCCCAGCTCCGTGTGCCCCCCAGCCTCCTCGCTGGCAGGGCATCATGACAAGCTGACAAGTCCTTGGCTTAGTGTGAGCTCTGCTCAGCAGCCACTAAACCATCAGTGTGTTACCAACGTTATACTCATCCTAAATTCAAACACAGCACTGTACCAGCTACTAGGAAGAAAATTTTCTCTACCCAGGCCACAACTAGGACAAGAAAAGAAGTCAAGAACTGTAGGAAGTTAACAGATAAACTTTCTTGTTTTGGAGCATGAAGTTTGTGTCCAATCATGGCCAGCCTAAGAGCTGTCTCTGAACACTGTTGCATCTTGAGAACTTTACCTGGATTTATGCAGATTATTGACAATATAATGACAAATGTGTATAATCAGGGTTTTCCCAAGAGCACTCTTCTTCAGCATCCAGTCCAATGTTGAGAAGAGGTCCTGGATTGTGTGTTGCAGAAGTGAGTGTGATGCTGAGGGAGGGATGTCTCATCACATCATGTAATGTGGGGCCACATGATGGCAAACTTCATCACCAAGGAAGGCAAGCCCAAAGCCTGAGTGAGATTTGACACAGACACATCTTGAGGCTGAGCCAGGATTGTCCAGCACAGATCATTGAAATTCAGCGTTCTGGAGCTTCTCTGCTGCTGGTTGGTCATGTCTGGCAGGGAGCTGGGGAAGGGTGAATTCCACAGTCCTTCCAATAATTTCACACCTGCACTGCTCAATGGAGCAAGTGTACTGTGTAAGAAAAGGGGGGAGAAGTGTAGAAATATAAGAGGGCTTTTAAAGCTTTACATAATGTTTTCCATTTTACTTTAAAGGCAGAGCTGTTTTCAGGAAAGGAAATTTGGAGGATGAAAAATATGCAGTCGGGTCACAATAACAACAGAAATAATAATCCCCCTGTGTGTTTTATGGCATCACTGGGTGCACTGGTGAGTTAGACCCACTGCAGCTGGAAGAGGACATCATCCCTGTGGGAGAGATGCTGTTTGCCAGGCATACAGTAAACCTTTGGCAGAGCCCAGTCCAGTGATGCTGGACCCAGCATTGTCTCTGGTTATTATACAGCAGCTGAGTGCTGGGAGCTGTGCACAGTACAAAGGATGATATCTCTGTGTGTAAAAATTAATGCAGTCTCTGGAAACAGCCAGAACAATAAAATTTTACCACTTGTCTGTGAGAAGTCACAAGCTGTTTTTCATATTCTCTTGTAGCCCTTTTCTTTTAGGGTACACTGAAAAGAATTTCAATGAAAGTTTTAGCTCCTCATTGTTCTGTTTCCCATGATTTTTCACACTAAAATAAGGCCTCTGTGCCCTTTGTTCAGACATGGATGAAGTTTTTGCTTATGAGTGCGCTGTGTGAGGGATACTGCAAGGGAGCTTCAAGATTCGTGTTGTACAACTCTTGCTGTTATGACTTTTTCTGCTTGTGGCTGATGAAACCCATGCTGTGTCAGCCTGACAATGGGGTTTTGCTTTAAGGACAAACTGGTCTTAAAACCCTGTTGATAATTTCATGTTTTAAAACAAGAACATGCATGTTACCTGCCTTAGCCCCAGGCTTGCTGAATGTTCCTGTCTCTTTTAACCCTCAGATATATGTGTGGTTTGAAAGAACAGCTTTTAACTAGTTCTGATTGTGATTTTTTTCCCCTACTGTTTTCACTGACATAAATGGGTTTTGTATCAAGCCAAATAAGTCTTGCTTGCTTTCTTTTCCTCGGCTTGCTACCATATGGAAAAGAGGTATGCAGATGCACTTCTGCTGTAAAGGTGTGCAAAGATGGATTTTTAGCTAAAATGCACATAGGACAGTGAGCTGAAACTATGCTATAGAGCTTTCCAAGGAGACAGATGGGATAACATCAGTGGGAGCTGTGCCTGCTTGAGAAACACTGCCATTACTTAAAATCAGAGGTGAAGGTGGTGAAGCCAAGGACAAAGAGTTTGAATACACCTGATTAATTTCTGTGAAGATTTTAAAAAGGCACTGCCTTTTATTTGACAGGCTGTGGTGGTGAGTTGGAGGGCTTGAATGTCACAAGGAGTTTGGATGGAGTGACAGAGGCTTTGCTATGGAGTAGCAAATGGGTCTGCTTCTGATGTGTGTGACAAAATTTTAATCTTTAGTGTTAAAATTCTTTAATAGTCAGCGTTCAAATGTTTAGTTTCGTAAGAAAGTATTCAGTGACAGCAGAGAATATATGCAGTCTGGTTCCCTGCAGTCTGGGTACTGTCCACAAACCAGAGCAGGGCTGGGGCTTGGAGCCCAGTCGTCAGCAATGATGGAGTGTGTGACATGGCAGCAGAAAGAAATGCCTCAAGTTTGTATAAAAGGCTTCTAAATTAGAGGACAAAGGGAGTTTAGCAAGTGGCTGTGGAGGTTGGCCCCTCAGTCCCATCTGCATGAACCCTGTGCCAGGTTCCCTTGGAGGGCTGGGAGTTCCTGCTGCAGCGATACCCCTTTGAGCTCTTGGTCACTGAGGTGACTTCTTCAAGTAGCGATGGAAAAACAAGAAATGCTGCACATGGAGACTCCTGCTGTACTGGAACATTGAGTAGCATGAACATTTGTTGGCTAATGCCTACTGGTAAAAGATGCCAAATTTTGTAAGGCATCATATCAGTACTGGTAATGCTGGTCTGATCCATAAGCTGTTCTGTTAGTCTGCCTGAAAGGCTGCTATTCTTTATCAAGTCTTCTTGCCAGGGATGGTCTTTATCTCTTAGTGTTTTATGACAGTGATATGTTATTCCTCCTAACCTTAAAGCATCTTGTGGTTTTGCAGAGTTTAGGAAGAGAACATTGTCCTTAACTTGTGGGCACCACTTCAGCATGTATAACTTACCTAGGAAGCAATGATTTGAGAGAGGGTGTGTGTATGTACTTATAAATAGAACATGACAGGTCAGCAGCGCTTCTGAATTGGCCATAAACAACTTGCAGTGCTTCACGTTATGCAGAAAGAAACCCAAACTGACGTGCACCTGGTAGATGCTGCTCAGCTCCTGGCTCATGTGTATCTAGCGTGTGACATTAATTAGTAGAGGTGTTTTGCCTACACCTGCTTGGTTGTTTCTGATCTTTTGAGAGAGCAGCCAGCACTCAACCTTACTCCTCCACACCACGAAGCAAATAGTGGAGGTAGGAGTGTTTCGCTTCCAGCATTTCATAGAGCACAGGCCCCCATAAGCAATTGCTTTGTGCTGGGAAGAGGAAGCAAAGGTTTAACTTGGCCCGTGTGTACAGAGCTACCTTGAAGGAGGAAATTCCTGTGGGGACTGACATCTGTTTGGTTAGCCCCTTCCTATGGCACTCCACCTAGGGGTATGGAGAGCAAGTGTAGTTTCAAATTGGGTCCGTTGTGTGAACTTGGATAATGCTGGATTTATGGAGAAACCTGAGTTGCAGTTCCTTGTGCCGGAGTTGTTCCTGGAACTCACCTCAAAAAAAAGCTCTGTAATTCAAAGGGCAATAATTAATCCAGTCTCTGAGTGGTTATGAACTGACTTGCAGCTCGTGTAGGTGGGATCTTTCATGAAAGGTGGTGATCCTTATGTTTCTCCTTGCAAACTGGTTCCTTTGCTGTCAGCTGGCACAGGATAGGAATCTGAAGGTCTTCACTCATTGAGTGGTGAGGGATTGATAACCTTATAATCTTTTAATGGTTGATATTTAGCCCAAATAGGTAGTGATCAGGCACTGATATCCTGTGGCCGGCCCTGAGGCTTTAGTAAAGTGCTCTCACTCAGTGGCAGGTATCCACACCACCAAAACCATCCTCAGAGCCTGCAGTAATAGTAGGTATGTGTACAGTCTGAGCAGGGATGCCAAAAAGGGAGCACAAGAGATACAGAGTGGCTTGCACAGATAGAGAGAAGTGTTCTCCCAAACTACTATAAAATGGTCACTAGTGCCACTTCTGAACAGAAATGATGTTCCAGCTTTGAGGTGCACTGGTCCCATGGGAAGCTGGAGTTGCCTGACCTGAGAGGTCTCACCTTCCTGTCAGCTCCAGGCAGTGGTTAAGTCACCTGAGAAGTTACGGTAGAACTGTCCTTTCTGTTGGAGCAGTTTTGGTAATCCCATGGGTGCAGTTTGGAAGACGGCATGGGGAGGACTTCTGTAAAGTGTGTCCCAAGGGAATCCTGAGATGTGAGGTGTTGTTGGCTAGAAGAGGACACACAGAGTTAATCTGGGGACAGAGCCATGCAGTGACATGTTGTTCCACCAGCAGAGCTGCTCCCAGACCTCAGCAGCCTTCTGGGACCTCCCATGTGGGGTACGTGGCCCTGTGGAAATGGTGGGAAAGTGCTGCTCATTGGTGAAGATGAAACACAGGGGAGGAATATTTCTGTCCAAGCATATGATGAAAGGACTGTAGTTAATTTTTTTTT
This sequence comes from Myrmophylax atrothorax, assembly GCA_026770055.1. Classification (NCBI taxonomy): domain Eukaryota; kingdom Metazoa; phylum Chordata; class Aves; order Passeriformes; family Thamnophilidae; genus Myrmophylax; species Myrmophylax atrothorax. Next base: position 31,515,186 of record JAOXXN010000082.1, on the reverse strand, counting down.
TAAGGCTGAAGAGTCAATCTTGCAAGTTTAGTCAAGTTTAGTTTGTTAGCTAAGCCAAAGCCAGTGCAAGAGGCTGTGATTACAGTCTGGCCTAAAATGCTGTGGGATGTTTTTGGGACCCATAATTTACAGAATAATTAACATCTTCCACAGCAACAGATGTTGTAGGATCTGAAGGAAGGTGGTTGAGAGTGGGGAGATTTTTCAGCAAATATGGTCCAGACTGCTGCTGCAAACTTCCCATGCTTGGAATTGGACAAAATAAGCAACTAGAGCTGAAGGTGCTGTGCTGACCAGGGCAAGTGAAGAGGGCATGACAGGTCTGTGTTTTCAGTTAATAGAGAGACAGCTGGAACCACCACTTCATTTTTCATGCAATGATGACTGAATACACAGAAACTCTACTGGGGCTATTGATCCAGAATGTTACTGCTGCTCTGAGAGTCATCATTTGAGGGATTCCTATGTATCTTCTCAGTGTTATCCATCAAGATAAGTCATTAGAATTCAGTAATATTTCAAAATTGCCCTTAAAGGCTCCAATAAATGTGTCTAGTTAAAAATTGTGGAAAAGAATTAGGTAACCTTTTTCTCCCTCTCCTCCCCTTTAATTGAGGATCTCTCTGTTTTCCCCAGAACTCATGCTTGGTCTTGCATTTGCCATTCAGCTTTTATTTCCCTAGTCTGCACTTGAATCACACATTTTCAAGGAGAGGAAACAAGCACATTCAAAGGGAGAAAATAAGAGTAGTTTTCATTTTTTTGGAAATGAATCGAATGCCTTATGCAAAGCCCATTGAATTCCATGTGAGTTTTCCCCCAGACTTCAATGGGCTTTGGTTCTGGCTTTTAGCTCCAGTGAAAGGTCCTGAACTGTCTGTGCTAGGGTGACAAGGAGGCTTGGATAGACAATTACCAGAGCTCTTCTCAGCCCCTGGCACAGCCAGGTTGCTAAGGAGACTTGGCCTCGCGAGGGTCCTGGAGCTCACCCCTTCCGGGTTTATTGTCTCCTCTCCCTGCCAAGGCACTCCAGTCGCAGCAGAGCCACTCTTTCCCTCACAATACACTCTCCTTGGGCCTCTGACAGCAGCAAATCCTGCCCTACATCTTCCCTCCAGGGGTATGCTTGGCGAGCAGCCTCTCTTCCCGCAGTTGTTCCATCCTGGGATCGTGTCTTCTGCTCTGTCTTGGCTGTGAAACTCGAGTTTGGGCCCTATCACCCACCTTCACACCCCAGTGGCTTCACCCCAGGTGGTTGCATCCTGATGAGACCCTTCTGTAGGAATCATCTGTTCAGGGACTTCAATTCCTTTAGCAGCCAGTTCTCAAGACTCCTTGCAAAGTGTGTAGGCTCCAGTAGTCATTCCTAGTCACTTCTCCCTCCATCATCTGTGGCAGGACAGGCTTCCACCATCTCTAGCTGTCCTGAAGGGCTGGAACCATCCTGGGCAGACCCTCCCATTGTGCCTGGTTTTGGAAGCTAGGAATTTTCCAGCTTTCCTGGATTCTTTGTAGTTTTATCTATTGGAGGAAAGTATTCTGAAGTTTTAACATTAACAGGCTAAATGACAGTTTCCTCTAAGCCTTTGGGCAAGGTCTCTTTGCCAGTTGTCTCTTCAGATAGTAAGTCTGTTTGTCTCTAGATAAGTGAGCAGAAATGCTCAAGCCCTGAGCACTTTTATGGTGGTGTAAAATTTAGGTGCTTGTAGCCTTGAATGTGATACTCCTCATGTGAGCAATCATTTCCCTTCTGGCTTTTGTAAATAATTGATTCCTCAAATGGGGATGATGATGATGTTGGTTTTGTATCTAAGCTGCAAGGGGAAGGAAGCAATCTGGTGTCTGTCTCTAAGGATGGGATCCAGCATTAAGCATGTTGGGGGTGATTTTCTGTGTTACAGCATATACTGTTGACTTGGTTTGTAACATGTGTTAGCAGTGGGACTGGAAAACTGCAATTTCAGTGTTCAGGAAGCAAGGATTTATGTCTTGAGGTGGTTCTTCAATATTAATGAACAAGGGGAATATTGAAATCACTAAGGCTACAGAGCTATGAGATTGTTC